>OV702279.1:45311128-45911128 GCA_916181665.1 Avena sativa | reverse complement strand
TAGAATCTCGAGGTAAACTGAGTTCCTCGATCCGATACGATGTTCTTGTGGACTCCATGCAAACTAACGATTCTAGCGATGTATAACTCCGCTAGCTTGGAACTCTGATATGTGGTCTTGACGGGTAAGAAATGGGCGACTTTGGACAATCTGTCCACTATGACCCAGATAGAGTCATTTCCCCTACTAGAAGTAGGCAATCCGGTGATAAAGTCCATTCCAATGGAATCCCATTTCCATTCCGGAATCTACAAGGGTTGCAACAATCCAGCGGGTCTTTGATGTCCTGCCTTGACTCGCTGACATATATCACACTTGGCGATATATCTTCCGATTTCTCTCTTCATCTTATGCCACCAAAATTGCTCTTTCAAATCTTGATACATCTTAGTTCCTCCGGGGTGGATAGAATAAAGAGTATCATGAGATTCCTTGAGAATAACTTCTTTCAACTCAGAATCTGCTGGTACACAAAGGCGTCTTTGTACCAGAGAACTCCTTCGTCTTCGGTGAATCCGGGTACTTTGCCTAAACCGATACGACGCTTGATTCCGTCAATACTAGCATTTCCTTTCTACGCCTCTTTGATCTGGCTGATCAAAGTGGGTTGAATTTCTATGATAGCCAAAAATCCTTCACTTACTAATTCCATTCGAAAATCTTCCATCTCTTTGTGAAAGCTTGGTTGCTCCTTGAAAATCATGGAGTTCAAGCGGCACAGCAATCTGCTAAGGGCATCAGCTACTACATTGGCTTTACCAGGGTGATAGTGAATGTCCAGGTCGTAATCCTTGATTAACTCAATCCATCTTCTCTGCCTCATATTCAACTCCTTCTGAGTGAATATATACTTCAGGCTCTTGTGATCCGAATAAATCTCACAAATATTTCTCATCAGGTAATGTCTTCAGGGCTAGAACTACGGCTACAAGTTCGAGGTCATGGGTTGGGTAATTTTTCTCATGTTGTTTCAGTTGTCGAGATAGATAAGATATAACTTTGCCTTCTTGCATTAGCACACATCCGAGACCGATCTTGGATGCATCACAATACACGTCGAAGGGCTTTGTGATATCTGGCATGATTAAGATTGGGGATGAAATCAATCTCCTCTTGATTTCTTGAAAACTCGCTTCACATTTGTCTGTCCATTCAAACTTCTTGTCCTTCTTCAGCAATTGGGTCATGGGTCTGACGATACTCGAGAATCCTTCTACGAACTTGCGGTAATATCCCGCCAATCCGAGAAATGCACGAACTTGGGTTTGAGTGGTTGGGGCTTGCCAATCTTCGACATCTTTCACTTTTGCAGGATCAATGGAAATTCCTCCGGCTGATACAATGTGACTGAGGAATCCTACCTCCTGTAACCAGAATTCACATTTTCTAAACTTGGCATACAAGTGATGCTCTCTAAGGGTTCCAAGAATGGTCCTTAGGTGTAGCTCATGTTCTTCTTCCGATTTGGAATAAATCAGAATGTCATCAATGAAAACAAAGACAAACTTATCCAGGAAGTCCATAAAAATCTTATTCATGAGATTCATGAAATAAGCATTGGTTAATCCAAAGTACATAACGGTATACTCGTATAATCTATATCTGGTGGTAAAGGAAGTCTTTGGAATATCCTCTGCACGAATTTTGAGTTGATGATAGCCAGTCCTAAGATCAATCTTAGAAAACACTTTGTCACCGGTCAACTGATCAAACAAATATTCTATCTTGGGCAAGGGGTACTTGTTTTTGATGGTGACATCATTCAACTTCCGATAATCCGTACACAAACGGTTACCTCCATCTTTCGTGTCCACAAACAAAACAGGCGATCTCCATGGTGACGCACTTGGTTGAATCAATCCAATTTCCAGCATGGAATCCAGTTGCTTCTTCAGTTCTTCTAGTTCAGTCGGGTTCATACTATATGGTCTCTGGGCTATGGGTCCTGTTCCGGGGATTAGTTCGATGATAAACTCGATATCCCGATCTGGGGGCATACCGGGCAAAACATCTGGAAATACATCGGGGTATTCACAGACTATCCGGACTTGGTCAATGGTAGGTTGGTCTATACTCTTGTTGCACTTGAATTGACGAGGTAAGGTTTCAGACATATGCTCGACTGATATTCCGGATGTACTGGTCATGGTTATGGCTTTCTTGGCACAGTCTATCAATCATTTATGTTTGGACATCCAATCCATTCCTAGTACTACTTCCAACCCTTTAGTTCCGAGTACTATTAGGTTAGCATAAAAATATATGCCATGGATTCAGATAGGGACGGATTTGCAAATTTGCCTAGCCTTGGTGGTTGAACCAGGAATTTGGACGATCATAACATGCTTCAGTTTTGTTGGTTGAATCTTACTAGTGCAGGAAAATTCTTTGGTGACAAATGAATGGGATGCACCCGAATCAAACAACACTCTTGCAAGTACTGAGTTAACAGAAAACATACCCAGCACGACGTCTGGCGCTTCCTGAGCTTCTTCAGCATGCATGAGAAAAAGACGGCTGTTGCGGTTGAGCGAGTTCCCTGGGGCAAATCTTCTTCCTGGCTGAACACGACGCTGCTGCTGAGCTGGGGCATTTGCATTGGGGGCCGCGGCATTCTTCTTGTTGGGGCACTCGTTTGAGTAGTGACCCTTATTTCCACAGTCATAACAAGTCACTTGCGACTTGTCCTTTGCTGCAACAGGCACAATATTGCTTCGAGTCCTCGGGGCAGTGTTGGTGTTGGCGGTAGCATTGTTGTTGTTAAACTTAGGTGGGGCACGGTTGAAATTGCTAGAGTTGCCGGGGTTGTTGTGATTTCCTCCGGACCTAGGGTTTCCACGGTTGGGATAGGTCGGACGGTTCATCGGGGGTCTGCTAGTTCTCGGGGCAAATCCTGGAGATGGGTTAGGGCGATACTTTGGGGTCTGATGGGTTCCTGGTTGATGCATCATGCGAAGCTTGTGGTTATCATTGTCTTGGTTGATCTTTCCTTCCATCTAGATGGCAGAGTCGACAAGAGCTTCAATATCAGCAAAGGGGATATTGACGAACATTGTCTGGATCTCATCATGCAGACCATTCATGAATCTTTCATTCTTCTTGGCTTCGGTGTCGATCTCATCCGGGGCATACCTAACTAATGACAAGAATTTGTCATGGTATTCCACTACGGTCATCCGTCCTTGCTTCAGTTCTCTGAATTCGTCTCTCATTCTCTTGATCAAACCCGGTGGCACATGGGTTCTGCTGAACTTGACTTTGAATTCCTCCTAGGTCATCATCTGTCCTTCGGTCATGGCAGGGACACTGTTCCACCATGCTCTGGCATCTCCGGATAGATAATGGGTGGCGAACAGAACTTTCTCGTTAGCTTCCACTCTGGCGACTTCTAGGTTATTTTCCATGGTTTGCAGCCAATCATCGGCGTCTAAGGGCTCTTTCGACTTAGTGAAAATAGGCGGGTTGGTGTTCTGTAAATTCTTGAGCTTAGATCCATGGATGTCCTGGTTTCCGTGGCCTTGATTGTTGTGGGCTAGCTGAGCTATCTGTTGGAGGGTGGATAGGTTGGTTGACGTTCCGCTCTTTCAGCTTCGCGGTCAGAAACCAACATTTCTAGGATTTGCAGCATCGGGTCCGGGGTTGAACCACTTCCTCCGCGTGGCATCTGAAGATTGAGATAGATCATGAGAAAAGAGGGAAATTTCTAAGGTTTTGGGACTTTGAAAGTTTTTAAAGTTTGACTCAGATTTTTCTAGAAACTTGCTTTTCATTCATTCATTCATAGCACACGATACAAACACACACCACAAAACAAGAAAAACAGATGGTTTTAAGAACCATTCTGGAAACTACGATACAGTGGAACCGAATACTACTCACTACGCTAGTGCTCAAGTGCTACTACTCCTCAGAGTCGGTGTAGTCGTCATCCTCATCATCATCGTCGTCATTGATGAAGGCGAAATCCTCCTCATCGATTAAGAAATCCATAGCCTGATCTTCCGGAAAATCATCATCATCGCTGAGATAGGAGTAGGGATCTCCACGAAGATCCTCTCCGGCATTCCCCCTTTCTTCCAACTTCATGTCTCTCTCGTGGATGGTCTCCTACAAAGACGAGATACGGTGGCGAAGACATGCAATGATGCGCTCCTTCTTATCGAGCTGACGACGGAGAGACTTGTGATCCTTTGCTAACAAGGCGATGGTCTGATCCTTCATCTTGATGTTGGCGGACTTGTGGTTGGAGTAGTCACGGCAATTATCCAACTCCTTGCTGACGATCATACATCATGAAGCTAAGGTGGTCCAACTGAGTCTTCAGCTCGTGGTGGTATGGGGCTTCCAGTGGCTGTCCATTAGCATCACGCCTTGGACAAAACTCAAAGCGGGTACCCTTGATCTGGTTCATACGCTGCCCACACAGACGGGCAAGAGCTTCCTGCATGGCCCTGCCAAGTCCATCGAGCCAGTTGTTCTCTCTTAAGGTGAACTGAATTCCCTCAGCAGTGGGAGGTTCAATCTTTCCTCTGATACTTGCAACAATTAGCCACTGCAGATTTTCTCCTCCTTGATCATTGAGCTAAGCTCTGAAGAACTCGGGGTGCAGACGCTCCAGAAGTTCCAAAAGCTTGTCCAAATCCCTCTCAAAGATAAGGTATCCTCCATTCCCCAACTGGTAAAACTTGTTGTACTTCACGTCCATCTAAAAGAATATAAGATGAGTAAGTTAGTAGAGTGATCAAGTGTGTCAAATTTTATGTATTTTGCAAGAGTTTTTGAGGAACATGAATTTTCATGAAAGAATCAAAGTGATAAGAATGGTAATAAGTTTTTGTAAATATTTGCTTTCTTTTGTTTTGAAACTAAGTTTTTGATTCCAAACGTCCAGTCTAACTAGGGTCTCCTATGGTCAGGATGGCTCTGATACCAACTTGTCAACACCCGGATTTTTAATCCCAGATGCATGTTATGCCATACATCGCAATCCCAGGATTACCATTTTTGCGAGACATAACAGAATTGGATACCACAGTACATCCTCCATTACAAACCATTCATACGGTCTTACACAAATAAGGATCTCATGATCCAGTTTTTAATACAACTCAAGCAGCGGAATATGTAATAATAACGGTAGCGTAGGCGAAGCTCCATCTTCGGGGTCATAGGCAATGCTGACGAAGGGAGATGATCCTAGTTGTCGTAACCTTCCTGGGGTCCATCCTCCAGGTAATCCTCTTCATAGTCTGGCCACGGGAATAGCCAGGGACAAAGCCATGAGTACTCTTTAAGTACTCGCAAACTAATACTAACAAGTGAAGGGGGGGTTTTGTAGTAGGACACTAAGCTCAAGGTTTTTTTTTGCAAAAGCCAGATTTACATCTACTAAGTTCAGAAACAACGAATGCTAGTTGAAATTTTATAACACCTAAGTGGGAAATTGTATCTCATGCCACAACTCTGTTATGGTCAAGTCAAAGTCTCAAGTCATTTCACAAGTCATTTTGAAAACATCTGACGGGGGAACAATATGGCCACTCCAACTGGCCATAACCGCGGACGCGGCTATTCGAATAGTTTGACACTCTGCAGAGATTGTACACTTTCACCACAACATTCGATACATCCGTCAGGAACAAATCCTGAATTCACCATACTCAGTATGCGGATAATCTATCCTAACCTTTCAATTACACACCCTAGTATAAGCACCTCTCCTATGAGTTTGGCCTCCCAACCATGACCAACTGTCTTCTTGGGTACTGCACAGGTGGACAATCTTCACAAGGTAGCCTCAGCTCAGACCTTGGCCGTGAGGGACCTAATACTAAGGTATATAAGTTTCCAGTCAAGCCCTACCCAATTCTCGGGTATTGTGGTTGTACGGTAAAATTGGAATGGTATCGCATCCAGACAACCATCAGTTTTATAAAGGGCTAAGGCTCATGCCTCAACATTTTTATCACCATAAATCATCTGGTGTTCGGAAACACATGTCCAAAACATCTCAATAGAATGATCTATCATTCCAAGGTTTTCATAACCATTTTTCCACCAAGTATTCCCATCTAAGTTGATCAGGTTTTATGCTTAGCACTAGCTTCTACAAGTGGGGGTAAGTACTAATGAGGGGTGGTAAACTATTGGAGTTTAACTAAGTTCAATCTCATGCCTTAGGATGACATAAAGATTATCTAGCTTAGGCCAAATTTTATGCTCTTTATGCAACCTTCAATTATCTTTCTAGTATCTACAATTCACTTAAGTAAACTCTAAGTAATAGCTTTGATAAAGAAATAAAGTATAAAACTTGCAATTAAAACTAGGATTGGTTTATCAAGTGGTTACGATCATATATGCCTAAGGCATATAGTTGGCATGGTAACAAGCAAGTATTTGCTTGCATAGGTATAGTATCTTGCAACTGTTATCCTGCACAAGTATCAGTATAAGCTTGCTAACTTAATAGCTTGCAAGTATTGGCTTGCCTTGTGTAGAGCAGTGGTTGAAGTTCTCCTCGGCTTCTTCTTCGTAGTATCCTCCTTCTTCCTCGTATCCTTCGTCGGTACTAGCGTCTATAAATAAATACGAGGTGCACAATCACCAAACAATACTTAACTAATTTCAATCATCACACCAAAGGGTCCTATAGATGATCTAGCATCATCACTAACATTACAAGATTAAAGCTTGGTTTAATTCCTTTTATTTTTAGAAAAGTAATTTCTACTCATTGAAAAACTACTTAAGATTTAATATTCTCCAAACCAAACATGGGATAATGTTGACACATGTCATCACCACATATTTTAGTCCATGGGAATGTGATTTAAAGTGGTGTCACAATTTAACAAGGTTTAACCCTTTTATTTTGCTTAAATAAAGTGACTAGAAATGCCTATGTGGCATTCTTTTATTACTTGAACAATATTTCTATAAGTAAACCCAAATGTTTTTATATATTCTGAAAGGTATGATCAAATGTGATTTTTGAGAGTTGGAATCAACTCAAAAGCTTTTATGGTTTAAGTTTGAAAAATGTTTGAATGCAGAAAAGGTTCTGTCTTGTTATTTTTACCAAGGTTGATCTATAGATTCAAATGATTTAAATCCAACGGGCTTGGATTCAGCATTTCAAGACTTTTCAAAAAAAATTGGTTTCATTCAATTTGGTTCACTGAATCGAGCTGGGTTGATTTTTGAAAATGGGTACAGAACTATGTTTGAACTTAAATGGAAAAAGTTAAATTCAAACGACTGGGCTACGCGGGAAACGATACTGGGCCGGCCTGCTAAGCACAGCGCTTACGCTGGCTGGTTAAGTTGCTGTCCCCACGCGTCAGTGAGACAGGGGGTGTGAAGCGGTACGGGGCAACGTGGTGCGTTGGATTAGAAGTAAGATCAACGTCTGAGGGTCGTCGTCGACGATGAACTAGTCACCGGCAAGCTCGAACCCTAGAAGAGCAGTGGGGGTCGTGGGAGGCTCACTGGGGCTCTGGCGAGGGTCGGAGAGGCGGGCGAACGACAAAGTCGATGGCGGCGAACCTCCTGGTACCGGCAGCTTCTCCTAGGATGGACGAAATCGACGGCGCCCTTATTCTCCAGAGGCGGCCTGCTACGGCCAAATTCCGGCGATGCACTGCTCACCTTGCTCCGGAAAAGGGGTGGAACGATCAGTGAGGAGAGGGGAGTGAGATGGTGTGAAGAGTTTGAGCGGGGGAGGCCTCTATTTATAGTCTCGACGACGAGACCGAATGGGATGGGAAGGCGACGGTGGCGACATGGCTACGGGCTGCTAGAGGCATGGCCGGCGGTGGCGATCGATCGGTGGTCTCCTTGCGATGCTCTATGGCTTTAATGCGCGTGTAGGGGAGGTGGCAAACGGTCGGGAACGCACGATGCTCTGCGAGGCAGAGGTGGCGAACTTGACGGCGAGCGGTGGCTACGGGGCATGGGGCGGCGAACAGGGATGTCTGGCGGTCTCCTGGGACAGTGGTGATCGTGTATGCACGCGGCGAGGGCGGCACGCGGTCTGTGGGCGTCTATCGAGCGTGGCACACGGGGTGCACTCTCGGCATGGTTGCTGGCGAGCTTGGCATGGTTTGTGCGTGTGGTCCAGTGGCTGGCAAGGTTCGAGCGCTGGACAGGGGATGGCGGTGGACGGTGGACTGTGTCCTAGACATGTTGTTTAGGCTGGGTGCTTGCTCTGGCTAGCTAGCCATTGTCGGCTGGCAAGGGGGTGCTCGGGTTGGCATGGCATGGGGAAAAGGGTAGGGTCTAGGGTTTGTCCAAGCACTGGTTGGCACTGAGGGAGACAAGGGTGATCAATGGTGAACATTGCTTAGCCAAATTACTGCTCAAAACAGTGAAGTTAGGCCAGTTTGATTTGTTGCCTCTAAGTGTTTGATGAAATGGCCGCAAGAACTCAAGTTTTGAATTTTGAAAAGATTTTTGGTGGGTGTGCTAGGCATGTGCTGGGGAGTCTGCAGATTCTTGGGTTTTGAAAGTTGAGCTTGTTTGAGTGGTTTTTGAAAAAGTGGGATCTTCCCATATGATATAGATTCAAATTTAAACTGTCCTTTAAACTATACATTTGAATGTTTCTGGATGATCACAAAGTGGGCCTTGGTACTTTGTTATGAGTACTATCAAGGGATGCAAAGATCCAAACAAGTTTCTGTTAAGTTCTGAAAGTTAGAGACAGCCAAAGTAGGCATGGGAGTTAAATTGGACAAAATGACCATTCCCTTATTTTGTTTTTTTTATTTATTTGCCTTTGGGAAAAGTGTGTGGATAGTTTAGATGATGTTTATTTCACCTAAGAATCCTTTTACAAGCAAAGAAACACATAAACAAGGAAATTCAAAATGGAATGTATACACACATGAATGCTTTCTCATTTTATTTTAGAAAAGTTTTTGTTAACCCTAAATTTGATGATTAGAGTTTCATGATTCTAGTTTAATATTTTTGGGATGTTACAAACCTTCCCCCCTTAAACAAAATCTCGTCCCAAGATTTGAAAAAGGACGAAACGATTACCTAGGATTTGAAGAGATTGGGAAACTCCGTCCTGATGTGATCTTCGCGCTCCCAGGTAGCTTCCTCTTCTGTGTGGTTGCTCCACTGAATTTTGATAAAGTTTATGCTTCGGGTTCTGGTGGTTCGGAAAGCTTCTTCCAAAATACAGATGGGTACTTCGGGACAGGTCAGGTCATCGTTGATCTCTATGGTCCGGTGATCGATATTCTTGAAAACTTCCGTCTTCTCCGAAACTTCGAGGCACTTGCGAAGTAATGAGATATGGAACACATTGTGCACGGCTGACATCTCTTCGGGTAATTCCAATTGATACGACACTTCTCCTCGACGGTTCAGAATTTTGAAGGGTCTGATATATCTGGGGGCTAACTTTCCTTTGAGTTGGAAACGCTGCATTCCCTTAAATAGCGACACTTTCAGATATACAAAATCTCCTATGTTGAAGACGAGGTCTCAACGTCTCTTGTCGGCGTAACTTTTCTGTCTGGACTGGGCTGTCTTGAGGTGCTCACGAATCTTGTGCACCTTTTCTTCAGCTTCTCGTAGGATATCGGGTCCGAAAATCTGACTCTCTCCTACTTCCGACCAGTTCAAAGGGGTGCGACACTTCCTTCCGTACATGAATTCAAATGGGGCCATTTGCAAACTAGCTTGATAGCTGTTGTTGTACGAAAATTTTGCAAACGGCAGACAGTCTTCCCACTTAGATCCATATTCTAACACACATTCTCTCAACATATCTTCGAGTATTTGATTTACTCGCTCCGTTTGTCCATCGGTCTGAGGGTGATACGCGGTACTGAAATCTAGGCGGGTTCCTAAACCTTCTTGAACTTTCTTCCAGAATCTCGAGGTAAACTGAGTTCCTCGATCCGATACGATGTTCTTGGGGACTCCATGCAAACTAACGATTCTAGCGATGTATAACTCCGCTAGCTTCGAACTCTGATATGTGGTCTTGACGGGTAAGAAATGGGCGACTTTGGACAATCTGTCCACTATGACCCAGATAGAGTCATTTCCCCTACTAGAAGTAGGCAATCCGGTGATAAAGTCCATTCCAACGGAATCCCATTTCCATTCCGGAATCTACAAGGTTTGCAACAATCCAGCGGGTCTTTGATGTCCTGCCTTGACTCGCTGACATATATCACACTTGGCGATATATCTTCCGATTTCTCTCTTCATCTTATGCCACCAAAATTTCTCTTTCAAATCTTGATACATCTTAGTTCCTCCAGGATGGATAGAATAAAGTGTATATGAGCTTCCTTGAGAATAACTTCTTTCAACTCAGAATCTACTGGTACACAAAGGCGTCCTTTGTACCACAGAACTCCTTCTTCGTCTTCGGTGAATCCGGGTACTTTGCCTGTACCGATATGACGCTTGATTCCGTGAATACTAGCATTTCCTTTCTGCGCCTCTTTGATCTGGCTGATTAAAGTGGGTTGAAGTTCTATGCTCGCCAAAAATCCTTCACCTACTAATTCCATTCAAAAATATTCCATCTCTTTGTGCAAGCTTGGTTGCTCCTTCAAAATCATGGAGTTCAAGCGGCACGGCAATCTGCTAAGGGCATCGACTACTACATTGGCTTTACCAGGGTGATAGTGAATGTCCAGGTCGTAATCCTTGATTAACCCAATCCATCTTCTCTGCCTCATATTCAACTCCTTCTGAGTGAATATATAATTCAGGCTCTTGTGATCCGAATAAATCTCACAACGATTTCCCATCAGGTAATGCCTCCATGTCTTCAGGGCTAGAATTACGGCTGGGAGTTTGAGGTCATGGGTTGGGTAATTTTGCTCATGTTGTTTTAGTTGTCGAGATAGATAAGATATAACTTCGCCTTATTGCATTAGCACACATCCGAGACCGATCTTGGATACATCACAATACACGTCGAAGGGCTTTGTGATATCTGGCATGATTAAGATTGGGGCTGAAATCAATCTCCTCTTGAGTTCTTGGAAACACGCTTCACATTTGTCTGTCCATTCAAACTTCTTGTCCTTATTCAGCAATTGGGTCATGGGTCTGGCGATACTCGAGAATCCTTCTACGAACTTGCTGTAATATCCCGCCAATCCGAGAAATGCACGAACTTGGGTTTGAGTGGTTGGGGCTTGCCAATCTTTGACATCTTTCACTTTTGCAGGATCAACGGCAATTCCTCTGGCTGATACAATGTGACTGAGGAATCCTACCTCGTGTAACTATAATTCACATTTGCTAAACTTGGCATACAGTTGATGCTCTCTAAGGGTTCCAAGAATGGTTCTCAGGTGTAGCTCATGTTCTTCTTCCGATTTGGAATAAATCAGAATGTCATCGATCAAAACAACGACAAACTTATCCAGGAAGTCCATAAAAATCTTATTCATGAGATTCATGAAATAAGAGGGGGCATTGGTTAATCCAAAGGACATAACGGTATACTCGTATAATCCATATCTGGTGGTAAAGGCAGTCTTTGGAATATCTTCTACATGAATTTTGAGTTGATGATAGCCAGTCGTAAGATCAATCTTAGAAAACACTTGGGCACCGGTCAACTGATCAAACAAATCTTCTATCTTGGGCAAGGGGTACTTGTTTTTTATGGTGACATCATTCAACTTCCGATAATCCGTACACAAACGGTTACCTCCATCTTTCTTGTCCACAAACAAAACAGGTGATCTCCATGGTGACGCACTTGGTTGAATCAATCCTATTTCCATCATGGCATCCAGTTGCTTCTTCGGTTCTTCTAGTTCAGACGGGTTCATACTATATGGTCTCTGGGCTATGGGTCCTGTTCCGGGGATTAGTTCGATGATAAACTCGATATCCCGATCTGGGGGCATACCGAGCAAAACATCTGGAAATACATCGGGGTATTCACAGACTATTTGGACTTGGTCAATGGTAGGTTGGGCTATACTCTTGTTGCACTTGAATTGACGTGGTAAGGTTTCAGATATATGCTCGACTGATATTCCGGCTGTACTGGTCATGGTTATGGCTTTCTTGGCACAATCAATCAATCCTTTATGTTTGGACATCCAATCCATTCCTAGTACTACTGCCTACTTTTAGTTCCGAGTACTATCAGGTTAGCATCAAAATCTATGTTATGGATTCGGATAGGGACGGCTTTGCAAATTTGCCTAGCCTTGGTGGTTGAACTGGGAATTTGGACGATCATAACATGCTTCAGTTTTGTTGGTTGAATCTTACTAGTGCAGGAAAATTCTTCGGTGACAAATGAATGCGATGCACCCGAATCAAACAACACTCCTGCAAGTACTGAGTTAACAGAAAATATACCTAGCACGACGTCTGGCGCTTCCTGAGCTTCTTCAGCATGCATGAGAAAAAGACGGCCGTTGCGGTTGAGCGAGTTCCCTAGGGCAAATCTTCTTCCTGGCTGAACACGACGCTGCTGCTGAGCTGGGGCATTTGCATTGGGGGCTGTGGAATACATATTGTTGGGGCACTCGTTGGAGTAGTGACCCTTATTTCCACAGTCATAAC
Organism: Avena sativa; assembly: GCA_916181665.1. NCBI lineage: Eukaryota > Viridiplantae > Streptophyta > Magnoliopsida > Poales > Poaceae > Avena > Avena sativa. Next base: position 45,898,558 of record OV702279.1, on the reverse strand, counting down.
AAGTCACTTGCGACTTGTCCTTTGCTGCAACAGGCACAGCATTGCTTCCAGTCCTCGGGGCAGTGTTGGTGTTGGCGGTAGCATTGTTGTTGTTGAACTTAGGTGGGGCACAGTTGAAATTGCTAGAGTTGCCAGGGTTGTTGTGATTTCCTCCGGGCCTAGGGTTTCCACGGTTGGGATAGGTCGGACGGTTCATCGGGGGTCTATTGGTTCTCGGGGAAAATCCTGGAGATGGGTTAGGGCGATACTTTGGGGTCTGATGGGTTCCTGGTTGATGCATCATGTGAAACTTGCGGTTCTCATTGGCTTGGTTGATCTTTCCTTCCATCTGGATGGCAGAGTCGACAATAGCTTGAATATCAGCAAAGGGTATATTGACTAACACTGTCTGCATCTCATCGTGCAGACCATTCAGGAATCTTTCTTTCTTCTTGGCTTCGGTGTCGATCTCATCCGGGGCATACCTAGATAATGACAAGAATTTGTCACGGTATTCCACTATGGTCATCCGTCCTTACTTCAGTTCTCTGAATTCGTCTCTCATTCTCTTGATGAAACTCGGTGGCACATGGGTTCTGCTGAACTTGACTTTGAATTCCTCCCAGGTCATCATCTGTCCTCCGGTCATGGCACAAACACTGTTCCACCATGCTCTGGCATCTCCGGCTAGATAATGGGTGGCGAACAGAACTTTCTCATTAGCTTCCACTCCAGCGACTTCTAGGTTATATTCCATGGTTTGCAGCCAATCATCAGCGTCTAAGGGCTCTTCCAACTTAGTGAAAATAGGCGGGTTGGTTTTCTGGAAATTCTTGAGCTTAGATCCATGGTTGTCCTGGTTTCATGGCCTTGATTGTTGTGGGCTAGCTGAGCTATCTGTTGGAGGGTGGCTAGGTTGGCTTGACGTTCCGCTCTTTCAGCTTCGCGGTCAGAAACGAACATTTGCACGATCTGCAACATCGGGTCCGGGGATGAACCACTTCCTCCCCGTGGCATCTGAAGATTGAGATAGATCCGAAGGTTTTGGGACTTTGAAAAGTTTTTAAAGTTTGACTCAGATTTTTCTAGCAACTTGCTTTTCATTCATTCATTCATAGCACATGATACAAACACACACCACAAAACAAGAAAAACAGATGGTTTTAAGAACCATTCTGTAAACTAAGATACAGTGGGACCGAATACTACTCACTACGCTAGTGCTCAAGTGCTACTACTTCTTGGAGTCGGTGTAGTCGTCATCCTCATCATCATCGTCGTCATTGATGAAGGCGAAATCCTCCTCATCGGTGAAGAAATCCATAGCCTGATCTTCCAGAAAATCATCATCATCGCTGAGATAGGAGTAGGGGTCTCCACGAAGATCCTCTCCGGCATTTCTCCCTTTCTTCCAACTGCATGTCTCTCTCGTGGATGGTATCCTCCAAAGACGAGATACGGTGGCGAAGACGGGCAATGATGCGCTCCTTCTTGTCGAGATGACGGCAGCGAGACTTGCGATCCTTTGCTAACAGGGCGATGGTATGATCCTTCGTCTTGATGATGGCGGACTTGTGGTTGGAGTAGTCACGGCAATTATCCAACTCTTGCTGACGATCGTACATCATGAAGCTAAGGTGGTCCAACTGAGTGTTTAGCTCGTGGTGGTATGGGGCTTCCAGTGGTTGTCCATTAGCATCACGCCTTGGACAAAACTCAAAGCGGGTACCCTTGATCTGGTTGATACTCTGCCACATAGACGGGCAAGAGCTTCCTGCATGGCCCTGGCAAGTCCATCGAGCCAGTTGTTCTCTCTTAAGGTGAACTGAATTCCCTCAGCAGTGGGAGGTTCAATCTTTCCTCTGAGAGTTGCAACAATTAGCCACTGCAGATCTTCTCCTCCTTGATCATCGAGCTGAGCTCTGAAGAACTCGGGGTGCGGACGCTCCAGAAGTTCTGAAAGCTGGTCCAAATCCCTCTCAAAGATATGGTCTCCTCCATTCCCCAACTGGTAAAACTTGCTGTACTTCATGTCCATCTAAAATAATATAAGATGAGTAAGTTAGTAGAGTGATCAAGTTTGTCAATTTTTATGTATTTTGCAAGAGTTTTTGAGGAACATGAATTTTCATGAAAGAATCAAGTGATAAGAATGGGAATAAGTTTTTGTAAATATTTGCTTTCTTTGATTTTGAAACTAAGTTTTTGATTCCAAACGTCCAGTCTAACTAGGGTCTCCTATGGTGAGGATGGCTCTGATACCAACTTGTCAACACCCGGATTTTTAATCCCAGATGCCTGTTATGCCATACATCGCAATCCCAGGATTACCATTTTTGTGAGACATAACAGAATTGGATACCATAGTACATCATCCATTAAAAACCATACATAAGTTCTTACACAAATAAGGATCTCATGATCCAGTTCTTAATACAATTCAAGCAGCGGAAATACGTAATAATAATGGTAGCGTAGGCAAAGCTCCATCTTCGGGGTCACAGGCAATGCTGACGATGGGAGATGATCCTAGTTGTCGTAACCTTCCTGGGGTCCATCCTCCAGGTACTCCTCTTCACAGTCTGGCCACGGGAATAGCCAGGGACAAATCCATGAGTACTCTTTAAGTACTCGCAAACTAATACTAACAAGTGAAGGGGTTTTTTGTAGTAGGACACTAAGCTCTAGGGTTGTTTTCCAAAAAGCCAGATTTACATCTACTAAGTTCAGGAACGAAGAAAAAGCTAGTCAAATTTTATAACACCTAAGTGGGAACTTGTATTTCATATCACAACTCTGTTGTAGTCAAGTCAAAGTCTCAAGTCATATCACAAGTCATTTTGAAAACATCTGACATGGGAACAGTATGGCCACTCCCGCTGTCCATAACCGCGGACGTGGCTATTCGAATAGTTTGACACTCTGCAGAGATTGTACACTTTCACCACAACATTCGATACATCCGTCAGGACCAAATCCTGAATTCACCATACTCAGTATGCGGATAATCAATCCTAACCTTTCAATTACACGCCCTAGTATAAGCACCTCTCCTGTGAGTTTGGCCTCCCAACCATGACCAACTGTCATCTTGGGTACTGCACAGGTGGACAATCTTCATAGGGTAGCCTCAGCTCAGACCTTGGCCGTGAGGGAACTAATACTAAGATATATAAGTTTCCAGTCAAGCCCTACCCAATTCTCGGGTATTGTGGTTGTATGGTAAAATTGGAATGGTATCGCATCCAGACAACCATCAGTTTTATAAAGGGATAAGTCTCATGCCTCAACATTTTTATCACCATAAATCATCTGGTGTTCGGAAACACATGTCCAAAACATCTCAATAGAATGATCCATCATTCCAAGGTTTTCATAACCATTTTTCCACCAAGTATTCCCATCTAAGTTGATCAGGTTTTATGCTTAGCACTAGCATCTACAAGTGGGGGTAAGTACGAATGAGGGGTGGTAAACTAGTGGAGTTTAACTAAGTTCAATCTCATGCCTTAGGATGACATAAAGATTATCTATCTTAGGCCAAATTTTATGCTCTTTATGCAACCTTCAATTATCTTTCTAGTATCTACAATTCACTTAAGTAAACTCTAAGTAAGATCTTTGATAAAGAAATAAAGTATAAAACTTGCAATTAAAATTAGGATTGGTTTATCAAGTGGTTACGATCATATATGCCTAAGGCATATAGTTGGCATGGTAACAAGCAAGTATTTGCTTGCATAGGTATAGTATCTTACAAGTGTTAGCTTGCACAAGTATCAGTATAATGTTTCTAACTTAATAGCTTGCAAGTATTGGCTTGCCTTGTGCAGAGCAGTGGTTGAAGTTCTTCTCGGCTTGTTCTTCGTAGTATCCTCCTTCTTCCTCGTATCCTTGGTCGGTACTAGCATCTATAAATAAATACGAGGTGCACAATCACCAAACAATACTTAACTAATTTCAATCATCACACAAAAGGGTCCTATAGATGATCTAGCATCATCACTAACATTACAAGATTAAAGCTTGGTTTAATTCCTTTCATTTTTAGAAAAGTAATTTCTACTCATTGAAAAACTACTTAAGATTTAATATTCTCCAAACCAAACATGGGATCATGTTGAAACATGTCATCACCACATGTTTTAGTCCATGGGAATGTGATTTAAAGTGGTGTCACAATTTAACAAGGTTTAACCCTTTTATTTTTCTTAAATAAAGTGACTAGAAATGCCTATGTGGCATTATTTTATTACTTGAACAATATTTATGTAAGTAAACCCAAATGTTTTTATATATTCTGAAAGGTATGATCAAATGTGATTTTTGAGAGTTGGAATCAAATCAAAAGCTTTTATGGTTTCAATTTGAAAAATGTTTGAATGCAGAAAAGGTTCTGCCTTGTTATTTTTACCAAGGTTGATCTATAGATTCAAATGATTTAAATCCAACAGGCTTGGATTCAGCATTTCAAGACCTTTCAAAAAAATTTGGTTTCATTCAATTTGGTTCACTGAATCGAGCTGGGTTGATTTTTGAAAATGGGTACAGAACTATGTTTGAACTTAAATGGAAAAAGTTAAATTCAAACGACTAGCTGCGGGGGAAACGATACTGGGCTGGCCTGCTAAGCACAGCGCTTACGTGGGCTGGTTAAGTTGCTGATCCCACGCGTAAGTGAGACAGGGGGTGCAAAGCGGTACGGGGCAACGTGGTGCGTTGGATTAGAAGTAAGATCAATGGTTGAGGGTTGTCATCGACGATGAACTAGTCACCGGCGAGCTCGAACCCTAGCGGCACAGTGGGGGTCGTGGGAGGCTCACCGAGGCTCAGGCGAGGGTCGGCGAGGCGGGCGAACGATGAAGTCGACAACGGCGAACCTCCTTGTAGATTTCCCAACCCAATAAGATTGATCCCTCCTGTGTTTACAATGCTAGTCCCTGGATCAATAGCTAGCATCCACAGTTAAGATGTAATATCAAGATACAAAGGTCATAATATAAATTTATAACCAGGAATAATATAAGTTTATTACATCAACATAGCTCATTTGGCTATTACAATACATTGCAGCGGAATAACTATAGTCATGGGTCCTTCATCTTCAAAAATGCCACAGGCAGATGTTGGTTGTAGACTTTGTAGTCCTAGTCAATCAAACAATCTTCATTTAAAAACAATCAACCTGCAACATTACAAGTTACAGCCACAAGGGTCAATACATTTTGAATTGTATTGGCAAGCTTCACTTTTATGTATAATATGAGTGGATCCTATCATTATATGCATATTTGGCTATGTAGAGTTTAAGGCTTATTTGCCTAAAGCAATATTTTATCCTATCTTTTCAAAAGGGTTTTAAAGTCCTTTGTCAAATTTCTTTTCCAAGTTCCTTGAACTCCTTGGTAGAAACTCAAGTGTTCAAATCCTTGTCAAAATCTCTTGAGCACCTTGGTAACCCCAAGTGCAACAAGTTTTATCAAAACTCATGAGTTCCTTGGTATCCCCAAGTACATCATGCTCTTGAGCACCTTGGTAACCCCAAGTGCAACAAGCTTTACAAAATGTCTTTGAATTCCTTGGTAGACACACAAGGGCATCAAGTTTTTATATTAGAAGTTGGAATGTCGAGATCTCCCATAGTTCAAACTTTAGTTGCTCAGTATTGTCCATAACCGGGGACACGGCTAAGTACTTAGATTTTGTTATCTTCTGCAGAAGGAGTACACTTTACCCACATGTCACAATCCCATCCTTTTGCCACCAGTGGCCTACTGGATTAGTGCTCACCAAGATGGAGTACTGGCAGATTGAGAATGTGACGAAGTCTTTCCAAAAGGTCCTCCCATACATCATTGCTAGCTTTGTCTTCAGCCCCCATGAAGCATTCTAGATCCCCATGTCCAGTAACTAAAGACAATGTATGGGTCTTCCTAATGTAATTGACTAAGCCAGAGCCATAATAGCATGTGGTTGTACACGAAAGCCACAATTGGAGAAGCATGTTTGATCTCTAAGTTTCCTAGGTGGTTTTCTTTTGGAGCCCAACACAAAGTGACTACCATAGACATGGTTCCCTTTTGTTGCCATCTTCTCCAAAACTTAAAGTATCCTCCACCTAGGTGCTTCATTGAGTCCTTGTTTTATTATGTAAAACACAAGTCCTTTTCTCAATCTTTGTAAAATCTCAACATGTATCTCTTTTTCAAATTATAGCATATAACATGGCTAAGCATGTACAACTTTAATATTTTCACTAAGGAGTGTATAGGGAATCCTATTAGGATTTTAGCATAGCATAAGTAAAGAAATATCTTTTCATGCATATTTTCAAAATACACTAAGTATAATAAAAATAGTAGGACTTTTGTATGAGAGTGTAACTTGCCTTTTTGGTAGGGAATGGTGGTTCAGTCCTTGATCTTGCTAGTCTCACACTTGCTAAATTCACTACAAGTCAATCAAGCAAACACCAAATCAACTAACATTCCACACCAAAGTCAAACAACAATTTCACACACATAGCAATGGAGTCTAAGTCATGCAAAGGGGGTTCTTTTGCAAGGTTGGTCTCTACTATGTTTATAAACTTTGTAAGGTCCAAATTGGTCATTTACCAAAATGGCAAATTCATTTGCAATTAGGTTTTATCCTAAGACTATTTTAAAATTCATTCATCATTTTATGTGGTGAAAATTATTCTTATCAAAGCAAAACCTTTAGGTTTTTGCACCAAGTAAGTTGCCCTTGGCAAGGCTTGGTGTTTTGGGTCAGTAAGTTTGGTTCAAAAAAATTTCCCAAAGTTTTCCTTGCAAAAGCATTTCCATAATAAAATCAATGGTTTATATGGTTAGAAAAATGGCTAAGTTAAATAATTCCACCTATATTTTACCAAAACCATTTTTAACATCAAGTGTTGGTTCCTAGGGTCAGTATGGTCACTAAAAACCATTTTGCAAAAGATTTAATCCTAAAATCAAATTTAAACAATTTTTATACTCTAAACAAGCTTACAAAAGGATCTGCAATTTCAAACAAGCTAACAGATACTATTTTCGAAACTATGGCCATGGTTGGCTAGGGCTTGTTCTCCTGAATCCAACGACATAAAATTTGTAAAATTTGGACGTGTGGATCCAAAGATACAAGGGTTTGAAGTTTGCAAAAGTTTCTGTTTTAAAATTCTGTTTTAAACAGAATAACAGACACGTGTCCTAATCCTACTCGCTGATACCGTTTCGGTTGGATCAAGCGTCGAGAGGCGTTGGATCTAACTCAAATCTTGCGGTCCAGAGGACATACCTCTTCGCGTTAAGTGATTCTGTCCAGTGCGTCCGATCTAGATCTAACGGCTGTGGGGTGCTCGACCATAGACGAGCGGCGTTGCGGCGGCTAACGGCGGCGGAGCGGTCGGTCAACGACGGAGGCGACGCTACAGGAGGTGAGGGAGAAGGAGGGGTTGCTCACCGGGCTCAGGGGGTCACGGCGAAGCTCAGGGTACTCGTGATTGGTCAAGGGGTGCTCTGGTCTTGGCAAGACTGCTCGCCGGAGTTGCTGCAGGCGGCGGTGCTCTCGGGTTGCTGTCGAGGACGATGCTGCAGATCACCGGGAGGTAAACAAAACACATAGTCAGGAGCGCAAGGACACGGCGAAGGTGTGTGCGTGAACGAGAAGGCGCGGGGCGGTCTGGTTCACCTGGGAGACGTCGCCGGAGAAGAAGCAGACACGGCGGCGCTCTGTGCTTGACGATGGCGAGGATTGGGGGCGCCCTAAGACAAACGGGAAGTGCTGTTAGGTTCGTATGAGCTTAGAGATCATCATCGTGTTCTCGGGGAGGAGAGGGGTGACCAGAATCTACCTGTGGGGCTCGTCGGAGAAAGAGGCAGACGGTGGTGACGGTGGTCGTCGTGGTTGTCGACGCTCTGGATCGCTCGGGGGCAAGCTGATGCTACGGGGATGATCGCCAGGAGGTGTGGATCACGAGAGCATGGTCGAGGAGGCAAGGGGCGGTGAGGGGCTGCCGGAATTGCTGCGACAGCTCTTCGGAGACGGCGGCGGTGCGATCTCAAATTGTAGCAGCCTCGGGGCAGAGAGGGAGTGGCGAGTGAGGGGAAAAGAGGAGGAGGAGCAGGCGGTTAAATGGACGTGGCCGCGACGAGGAATTAACGCGGCGTTAAGGCAAATTAAACGCGCGGAATCAAGGCCTGCAACGGCAGCGAGGGGGAAGAGGCGTGGTTCGCGGGTGGGGAAGAAGGGGTGTGGTGTGGGGTCGTCTTGTTAGTGAGTGAGAGAGAGGGAGAAGAGGGGGCCACCGGTCAGTCTCTGTCTGAGTAGGTTTCTGAGTAAGAAAAGAAACGCTTCGGGGGAGGGGAGAAGTCTGGGCTGGACTGGCTTAGTGGGCTGGGCCTTTGCACTATTTTTTTTTCTGTCTGCTTTATTTTTCCTTTTCTAATTCTTTTCTGTTTTGAATTTCAAACAATTATTCACACATCCAAACAACACTCAAATTAATTCAAACAAACACTCAACTTTACTTTGAATTTGGTTCTGTTTTTCAACATAATCCAAATCTCAAAACAAAATAATAATTTTATTCTTTTTTAAGATCCATTCTTTAATTTAAATAAATGGATATTTTAGTTATTTAATAATATAGGGTTTGTTTTAATTAATATAATCTTCATTTAAAATCCAAACACTTTCAAATCTAAATCAGTAGGTTTATTTGGAAATAAAGAATATTTGGAAAATTTGTTTAAAACAAAATAACCTCTTATTTTAGGGTCCATTAGTAATTAAATAAAATGGGCCTTAGTTATTAAATCAAATAGAGTTTGATTCTATTAATAAAATCTTTATTTGAAACCTAAATATTTTCAAAACCAAATCAGTAGGTTTTAATTAAGAAAATAAAATACTTAGAGAACTTATTTAAAATAATTTAATAAGTTTTGATATTTTAATTAAAATGGTAAAACCTTTTATTTAAATAAAGTTGGATATTAAATCCTTTTTATTTTATTTAAATAAACCCTTGCTAATTTTATTTAAAATAAATGTTTTAATTCAAAAGCTTGGCCAAGGTTTAATTTGGCTTTATAAAATAATCTTTATTTATAAATCCACCTTTTCTTTTGAAAACCAAATCTTTTTATTTAAAGATTCAAAATAGTAATTTTAAAACATTTTAACTTCCTTTAATAAATGTTTAACTTTGTAAATCCCTTTAGGATTTATTTAAACCAAATAGATTTGAAGTTCCATTTAAGTTCAAAAAGTTTCTTCTGGCCTTGAAAATCAAACAAAGTTTTATTTTATTCAATTTATTTTCACATTACAAGATTTGGAAAATCTTGGGATGTGACAGGCTACCACCCTTAAAATAAATCTCGTCCCGAGATTTGGGAAGGCTGGGGTTTACAAGCTAGTTCAAACAACTAGGGTACTACCACCCTTAAAATTTTCAAACAAAAATTACATATTGGCCTTCTTGGGTCCTAGAAAACTTCTCTAAGCAAACTTTTGTTTTATTTCTACACTTGATTCATGGGCCAAGGTTGAGTTTCTCCATAGGCTTGTTCAACTTGTTTTTCATCCTTTCTGGACAGTTGCTTGCATAATGTCCTGGATTCTTGCAGTTGAAACAATGAATGTCCTTGAGTTCTTTGCGTTGCTCTTGTGGGCAAGTTGCTACATAGTGGCCTGGTTCTTTGCAGTTGTTGCACCACACTTGGTCAATCTCTTTATTCTTCTTGTTTTCTGGGCATCCACTGGAGTAGTGTCCCATTTCCTTACATTTACGACATTGCACAAGGCTCATGTCTTGCTTGGGCTTCTTGATTTTCTTTGATCCTTTGAATTGGGTTGTCTTGTTTGGAGGTAGGAGTGGTCCTTTTCCTTTGGTAGACTTGGATCCTTCTTGTTTCCTTTGTTCCACCATGGCATAGATAGGACATAGACCTGGAGTATGATCACTTCCTTCACACAGGTAGCAAGTAGCTTGAAAGGTAGGACACTGTCCAACAGGATGATCTTCTTCACAATTGGGGCATTGACCTTCATGCTCTTTGGAAGTATGATCCTTGTCTCCACAAATAATGCAAGCTGGGGCTCCATCTAGAACAATATTTTTTTCATCCTTGTTATCATACATTCTCTTTGGATAGTTTTCTTCCATGCTAATCATTTGATTAGTCACCTTAAGCATCAGTTGAGACTGCTCTTCCAAAAACCTTTGCAGTGCTGGATCCTTATCACTATTGTTGACTAGGAACTGAGCTGTTAGTTGGTTCAACTGGTGTTGGGTTGCTATGAGTTCTTTCATGCTATCAGCTTGGTTGGTGTTGGTGTCATCAACCTTGGAGTCCTTTGGAGTAGTCATCTGTTTGGGTTTGAAGGAAGTTTAGAATAGGCAAGATATTTCTAAGGAATTATTTTCTAATCACACACCTTACAATCTACACAAACAATGTGCATGCAATCACAAACAATCATTTCACTCAAACAACAAAGTTCAAGCACATTTTTAGGCAACAAAATAGTTTTGTTACACTACATAAGTTGGTGTATTTGACTTAACTATAAATGGTGGCCCATCTATATGGTTCACTTGTGATCTTTCCTTCCTTCATGATTCTTCTTACTTGAGATCTTGGTTTCCTTGAGGAAAACTCTTGGTTGCAATACTTCAAACTTGTTGATGGCTTCTTCTTATTTTGCATTCCCTCAGTCTCTAAATCTTGAGTAGGATTTCCTTGTTTCACTTGTAGTCCTTAGTGGTTTCCAAGTTGGAAGTCCTTGGTGAACATGCTGAAGATGTTGAAGTCATTAGAGCTGAAGATGTTGAAGTCATTAGAGCTGAAGATGTTGAAGTCATTGCACATGGTGTAGTCTTTTGGTCATGGGGTTGGTTTTCCATCAAGTTGAAGTAGAAGAGAAGTAGAGTTGAAACCAAAATGGTTGAGGAAAGAGCTTACAAGTTTTTGTAAATAAGTTTTTGGAACAAAACAACTCCTATTTTTCTAAGGGTTTTTGTCCAATCCTAGGTTTACAAATCCTACAGGCAACACAATGCTCTGATACCATCTGTAGAGGTCCCAACCCAATAAGATTGATCCCTCCTGTGTTTACAATGCTAGTCCCTGGATCAATAGCTAGCATCCACAGTTAAGATGTAATATCAAGATACAAAGGTCATAATATAAATTTATAACCAGGAATAATATAAGTTTATTACATCAACATAGCTCATTTGGCTATTACAATACATTGCAGCGGAATAACTATAGTCATGGGTCCTTCATCTTCAAAAATGCCACATGCAGATGTTGGTTGTAGACTTTGTAGTCCTAGTCAATCAAACAATCTTCATTTAAAAACAATCAACCTGCAACATTACAAGTTACAGCCACAAGGGTCAATACATTTTGAATTGTATTGGCAAGCTTCACTTTTATGTATAATATGAGTGGATCCTATCATTATATGCATATTTGGCTATGTAGAGTTTAAGGCTTATTTGCCTAAAGCAATATTTTATCCTATCTTTTCAAAAGGGTTTTAAAGTCCTTTGTCAAATTTCTTTTCCAAGTTCCTTGAACTCCTTGGTAGAAACTCAAGTGTTCAAATCCTTGTCAAAATCTCTTGAGCACCTTGGTAACCCCAAGTGCAACAAGTTTTATCAAAACTCATGAGTTCCTTGGTATCCCCAAGTACATCATGCTCTTGAGCACCTTGGTAACCCCAAGTGCAACAAGCTTTACAAAATGTCTTTGAATTCCTTGGTAGACACACAAGGGCATCAAGTTTTTATATTAGAAGTTGGAATGTCGAGATCTCCCATAGTTCAAACTTTAGTTACTCAGTATTGTCCATAACCGGGGACACGGCTAAGTACTTAGATTTTGTTATCTTCTGCAGAAGGAGTACACTTTACCCACATGTCACAATCCCATCCTTTTGCCACCAGTGGCCTACTGGATTAGTGCTCACCAAGATGGAGTACTGGCAGATTGAGAATGTGACGAAGTCTTTCCAAAAGGTCCTCCCATACATCATTGCTAGCTTTGTCTTCAGCCCCCATGAAGCATTCCAGATCCCCATGTCCAGTAACTAAAGACAATGTATGGGTCTTCCTAATGTAATTGACTAAGCCAGAGCCATAATAGCATGTGGTTGTACACGAAAGCCACAATTGGAGAAGCATGTTTGATCTCTAAGTTTCCTAGGTGGTTTTCTTTTGGAGCCCAACACAAAGTGACTACCATAGACATGGTTCCCTTTTGTTGCCATCTTCTCCAAAACTTAAAGTATCCTCCACCTAGGTGGTTCATTGAGTCCTTGTTTTATTATGTAAAACACAAGTCCTTTTCTCAATCTTTGTAAAATCTCAACATGTATCTCTTTTTCAAATTATAGCATATAACATGGCTAAGCATGTACAACTTTAATATTTTCACTAAGGAGTGTATAGGGAATCCTATTAGGATTTTAGCATAGCATAAGTACAGAAATATCTTTTCATGCATATTTTCAAAATACACTAAGTATAATAAAAATAGTAGGACTTTTGTATGAGAGTGTAACTTGCCTTTTTGGTAGGGAATGGTGGTTCACTCCTTGATCTTGCTAGTCTCACACTTTCTAAATTCACTACAAGTCAATCAAGCAAACACCAAATCAACTAACATTCCACACCAAAGTCAAACAACAATTTCACACACATAGCAATGGAGTCTAAGTCATGCAAAGGGGGTTCTTTTGCAAGGTTGGTCTCTACTATGTTTATAAACTTTGTAAGGTCCAAATTGGTCATTTACCAAAATGGCAAAGTCATTTGCAATTGGGTTTTATCCTAAGACTATTTTAAAATTCATTCATCATTTTATGTGGTGAAAATTATTCTTATCAAAGCAAAACCTTTAGGTTTTTGCACCAAGTAAGTTGCCCTTCGCAAGGCTTGGTGTTTTGGGTCAGTAAGTTTGGTTCAAAAAAATTTCCCAAAGTTTTCCTTGCAAAAGCATTTCCATAATAAAATCAATGGTTTATATGGTTCGAAAAATGGCTAAGTTAAATAATTCCACCTATATTTTACCAAAACCATTTTTAACATCAAGTGTTGGTTCCTAGGGTCAGTATGGTCACTAAAAACCATTTTTCAAAAGATTTAATCCTAAAATCAAATTTAAACATTTTTTATACTCTAAACAAGCTTACAAAAGGATCTGCAATTTCAAACAAGCTAACAGATACTATTTTCGAAACTAAGGCCATGGTTGGCTAGGGCTTGTTCTCCTGAATCCAACGACATAAAATTTGTAAAATTTGGACGTGTGGATCCAATGATACAAGGGTTTGAAGTTTGCAAAAGTTTCTGTTTTCAAATTCTGTTTTAAACAGAATAACAGACACGTGTCCTAATCCTACTCGCTGATACCGTTTCGGTTGGATCAAGCGTCGAGAGGCGTTGTATCTAACTCAAATCGTGCGGTCCAGAGGACATACCTCTTCGCGTTAAGTGATTCTGTCCAGTGCGTCCGATCTAGATCTAACGGCTGTGGGGTGCTCGACCATAGACGAGCGGCGCTGCGGCGGCTAACGGCGGCGGAGCGGTCGGTCAACGACGGAGGCGACGCTACAGGAGGTGAGGGAGAAGGAGGGGTTGCTCACCGGGCTCAGGGGGTCACGGCGAAGCTCAGGGTACTCGTGATTGGTCAAGGGGTGCTCTGGTCTTGGCAAGACTGCTCGCCGGAGTTGCTGCGGGCGGCGGTGCTCTCGGGTTGCTGTCGAGGACGATGCTGCAGATCACCGGGAGGTAAACAAAACACATAGTCAGGAGCGCAAGGACACGGCGAAGGTGTGTGCGTGAACGAGAAGGCGCGGGGCGGTCTGGTTCACCTGGGAGACGTCGCCGGAGAAGAAGCAGACACGGCGGCGCTCTGTGCTTGACGATGGCGAGGATTGGGGGCGCCCTAAGACAAACGGGAAGTGCTGTTAGGTTCGTATGAGCTTAGAGATCATCATCGTGTTCTCGGGGAGGAGAGGGGCGACCAGAATCTACCTGTGGGGCTCGTTGGAGAAAGAGGCAGACGGTGGTGACGGTGGTCGTCGTGGTTGTCGACGCTCTGGATCGCTCGGGGGCAAGCTGATGCTACGGGGATGATCGCCAGGAGGTGTGGATCACGAGAGCATGGTCGAGGAGGCAAGGGGTGGTGAGGGGCTGCCGGAATTGCTGCGACAGCTCTTCGGAGACGGCGGCGGTGCGAGCTCAAATTGTAGCAGCCTCGGGGCAGAGAGGGAGTGGCGAGTGAGGGGAAAAGAGGAGGAGGAGCAGGCGGTTAAATGGACGTGGCCGCGACGAGGAATTAACGCAGCGTTAAGGCGAATTAAACGCGCGGAATCAAGGCCTGCAACGGCAGCGAGGGGGAAGAGGCGTGGTTCGCTTGTGGGGAAGAAGGGGTGTGGTGTGGGGTCGTCTTGTCAGTGAGTGAGAGAGAGGGAGAAGAGGGGGCCACCGGTCAGTCTCTGTCTGAGTAGGTTTCTGAGTAAGAAAAGAAACGCTTCGGGGGAGGGGAGAAGTCTGGGCTGGACTATCTTAGTGGGCTGGGCCTTTGCACTATTTTTTTTTCTGTCTGCTTTATTTTTCCTTTTCTAATTCTTTTCTGTTTTGAATTTCAAACAATTATTCACACATCCAAACAACACTCAAATTAATTCAAACAAACACTCAACTTTACTTTGAATTTGGTTCTGTTTTTCAACATAATCCAAATCTCAAAACAAAATAATAATTTTATTCTTTTTGAAGATCCATTCTTTAATTTAAATAAATGGATATTTTAGTTATTTAATAATATAGGGTTTGTTTTAATTAATATAATCTTCATTTAAAATCCAAACACTTTCAAATCTAAATCAGTAGGTTTATTTGGAAATAAAGAATATTTGGAAAATTTGTTTAAAACAAAATAACCTCTTATTTTAGGGTCCATTAGTAATTAAATAAAATGGGCCTTAGTTATTAAATCAAATAGAGTTTGATTCTATTAATAAAATCTTTATTTGAAACCTAAATATTTTCAAAACCAAATCAGTAGGTTTTAATTAAGAAAATAAAATACTTAGAGAACTTATTTAAAATAATTTAATAAGTTTTGATATTTTAATTAAAATGGTAAAACCTTTTATTTAAATAAAGTTGGATATTAAATCCTTTTTATTTTATTTAAATAAACCCTTGCTAATTTTATTTAAAATAAATGTTTTAATTCAAAAGCTTGGCCAAGGTTTAATTTGGCTTTATAAAATAATCTTTATTTATAAATCCACCTTTTCTTTTCAAAACCAAATCTTTTTATTTAAAGATTCAAAATAGTAATTTTAAAACATTTTAATTTCCTTTGATAAATGTTTAACTTTGTAAATCCCTTTAGGATTTATTTAAACCAAATAGATTTGAAGTTCCATTTAAGTTCAAAAAGTTTCTTCTGGCCTTGAAAATCAAACAAAGTTTTATTTTATTGAATTTATTTTCACATGACAAGATTTGGAAAATCTTGGGATGTGACACTCCTGGTACCGGCAGCTTCTCCTGGGGTGGACGAAATCGACAACGCCCTTCTTCTCAAGAGGCAGCCTGCTCCGGCCAAATTCCGGCGATGCGCTGCTCGCCTTGTCAGGTAACGGGGTGGAACGATCAGTGAGGAGAGGGGAGTGAGATGGTGTGAAGAGTTTGAGCGGGGGAGGCCTCTATTTATAGTCTCGACGATGAGACCGAACGGGATGGGCAGGCGACGTGGCGACATGGCTACGGGCTGCTAGAGGCATGGCCGGCGGTGGCGATCGATCGGTGGTCTCCTGGCGATGCTCTATGGCTTTAATGCGCGTGTAGGGGCGGTGGCAAATGGTCGGGAACGCACGATGCTCTGCAAGGCAGAGGCGGCGAACATGACGGCGAGCGGTGGCTACGGGGCATGGGGCGGCGAACGGGGATGTCTGGCGGTCTCCTGGGACGGTGGTGATCGTGTATGCACGCAGCGAGGGCGGCGCGCGGTCTGTGGGCGTCTGTCGAGCGTGGCGCACAGGGAGCGCTCTCGGCATGGTTGTTGGCGAGCTTGGCATGATCTATGCGTGTGGTCCAGTGGCTGGCAAGGTTTGAGCGCTGGACAGGGGGTGGCGGTGGACGGTGGGTTGTGTCCTAGACATGATGTTTATGCTTGGTGCTTGCTCTGGCTATCTAGCCATTGTCGGCTGGAAAGGGGGTGCTCGGGTTGGCATGGCATGGGGCAAAGGGTAGGGGCTAGGGTTTGTCCAAGCACTGGTTGGCACTGAGGGAGACAAGGGTGATCAATGGTGAACATTGCTTATCCAAATTACTGCTCAAAAACGGTGAAGTTAGGCCAGTTTGATTTGTTGCCTCTAAGTGTTTGATGAAATGGCTGCAAGAAATCAAGTTTTGAATTTTCAAAAGATTTTTGGTGGGTGTGCTAGGCATGTGCTGGTGAGTCTGCAGATGCTTGGGTTTTGAAAGTTGAGCTTGTTTGAGTGGTTTTTGAAAAAGTGGGATCTTCCCATATGATATAGATTCAATTTTAAACTGTACTTTAAACTATGCATTTGAATGTTTTTGGATGATCACAAAGTGGGACTTGATACTTTGTTATGAGTACTATCAAGGGGTGCAAAGATCCAAACAAGTTTGTGTTAAGTTCTGAAAGTTAGAGACAGCCAAAGTAGGCATGGGAGTTAAATTAGCCAAAATGACCATTCCCTTATTTTGTTTGTTTTGATTTATTTGCCTTTGGGAAAAGTGTGGGGATTGTTTAGATGATGTTTATTTCACCTAAGAATCCTTTTACAAACAAAGAAACACATAAACAAGGCAATTCAAAAGAATTCAAAATGGAATGCATACACACATGAATGCTTTCTCATTTTATTTTAGAAAAGTTTTTGTTAACCCTAAATTTGATGATTAGAGTTTGATGATTCTAGTTTAATATTTTTGGGATGTTACACGCAGAGTGGCTGAATATATTGAGGAGTTCAACAATCTGGCGCGTTATGCACCGGATGAAGTTGATACTGTTGCCAAGAGGAAAGAGAAGTTCCTCGAAGGACTGAACGATGAACTGAACCTATAGTTATCTGTGGCCTATGTCCCCACTTATCAATTCCTTTGTGACAAGGCTACCATCTTAGAGAATAAGAAGAAACAGTTTGAAAGTAGAAAGAGGAAGCACAACTCTGACAAGCACAGCTCGGGATCGTCTCACAAGCGTTCCCATTATGATGATAGTGGGAGTTCCGGATCCCACAAGCATGTAAAATACAACCACCACAGCCACAACCGCCATCATGACAATAAGCATCTCCATAGTCATTATAGTGACAAGTACAAGAACCACAAGGGTGGACACAAGAGTCACCACAGTGGAGGTGGAAGTGGAAGTGGCAGTCAGCCTGCAAAGAGAGATATCAGTCAGGTTGAATGTTTCAAGTGTAAGAAGCTGGGGCATTATGCAAATGAGTGCCTAGAGAATAAAGTTGAAGGAGCCACTAAGCCCAACCCTTTCCAGAAGAGACAAGTGAACCACATCAATGTGGAAGAGATTTATGAGGAGTCCGATGTTGTGGCTGGTAAGTTCAAACTCAATTCTATTCCAGCACTTGTTCTTTTTGATACTGGTGCATCACATTCATTCATATCAAAAGCATTTGTTGATAGAAATGGGTTTCCAACTAAAAACATTGGTTGTCCAATAAAAGTAAGTTCTCCCGGTGGAGATATGATAGTAAGTCTTGGATGCCGTGATCTAGTGATAGAATTTGGAAAGCATAAGTTTCCAGTGAGTCTGATAATCGTAAATTCCCAAGGACTAGATGTAATTTTGGGAGTGGACTGGATGACCAAGTATGAAGGAGTACTAGATTGTGCCAATCGTACTATCGCACTCACAAACCCGGAAAATAAACGGATAAGATTCAAGTCTAACTTTGAATGAAAGGGGAGTAAGCTAAATTCTCTTAAGGGGGTTAGCATAGACAGTGTGCCAATTGTGAGAGAATATCCGGATGTGTTTCCGAAAGAATTGCCGGGAATGCCACCAGATAGAGATGTGGAATTTCTGATTGACTTGCTGCCAGGATCAGGACCTATAGCAAAGAGACTTTACAAGATGTCAGTTGATGAGATGAAAGAACTTAAGAAACAACTTGGAGAATAGTTGTAGAAAGGATTTATTCAACCAAGTTCTTCATCTTGGGGAGCACCAGTCTTGTTTGTGGAAAAGAAAGATAGAAGTCAAAGGTTATGCATAGATTATCGTTTACTCAATGAGGTGACCATCAAGAACAAGTATCCTTTGCCTAGAATAAATGACTTGTTTGATCAGTTAGAAGGAGCCTGTGTATTCTCAAAGATTGATCTCCGGTCAGGTTATTTTCAGCTTAAGATGAGGGAACAAGACATACCTAAGACAACTTTCACCACTAGGTATGGATTGTATGAGTACACCGTGATGCCATTTGGTTTGACCAATGCACCAGCTTACTTCATGAATATGATGAACAAAGTGTTCATGGAGTTCCTTGACAAGTTTGTTGTCGTTTTCATTGATGACATTTTGATCTACTCCAAAAGCAAAGAAGAGCATGAAGGACATTTGCGTTTGATACTTGAGAAGCTTAGAGAGCATAAGTTGTATGCCAAATTCAGCAAGTGTGAATTCTGGTTGAATGAAGTTGGATTTCTTGGACACGTTGTGTCAGGAGATGGTGTAGCAGGTGATACCGCAAAAGTGTCAGTTGTAACTAAATGGGAATCTCCTAAGTCAGTGAAGGAAATTCGTGGTTTCCTTGGCTTGGCAGGACGCTACAGAAGATTCATCGAAAATTTCTCCAAGGTAGCTAAGCCAATGACAGAGTTACTAAAGAAAGACAAGAAATTTGCTTGGTCTGAAGGATGTGAACACAGTTTCCAAGAATTGAAGAAGAGACTAGTGACAGCACCAGTCCTATGTCTTCCAGATTTGGAGAAATATTTCCAAGTGTATTGCGATGCATCTCTTCATGGATTAGGTGCAGTTCTAATGCAAGAAGGGAAAGTTGTGTCTTATGCCTCGAGACAACTCAAAACTCATGAGGTAAATTACCCTACTCATGATTTGGAGTTGGCCTCTGTGTCCATGCACTCAAAACATGGAGACATTATCTTTTGGGACAGCGATGTGAAGTGTTCACAGATCACAAAATTTTGAAGTATATCTTCACTCAGAAAGAAATCAACATGAGACAAATAAGATGGCTAGAAGTCATCAAATACTATGACTTGAGTTTGCAATACCATCCCTGTAAAGCAAATGTTGTACCAGATGCTCTAAGCCGTAAGGTATTTGTGAATGGCCTTACTAAGGGAGAGTTTCTAGATGATCTGTGTGCCCAATTTAGAGACCTTAGATTGGAGATTGCGCCTGAGGGATATCTCATGTCATTGGATGTTCAACCCACATTGTTGGACAAGATCAAGGAAGCCCAAAAGAAGTACAAGGAAATAGAAGAGATTAAGGAAAAGATTGGCAAGGGAAAATCCAAAGGATTCCATGAAGACGAACAAGGTACTTTATGGTATGGAAAACGTATCTGCGCTCCGCAAGATCCGAAACTTCAAAAACTGATTTTACAAGAAGCACACAACTCACCATATTCCATTCATCCGGGTAACACCAAAATGTACATGGATATGAAGGAAAGATTTTGGTGGAATAATCTCAAAAAGGAAATCTCCGAACACATTGCTTTGTGTGATGTATGTAGTAGAGTGAAAGCGGAACATCAGAAACCAGCAGGATTGCTACAACCACTACCTATTCCTGATTGGAAGTGGGACAAGATTGGCATGGATTTCATCACAGGATTGCCAAGGACCAGGTCAGGATATGATTCCATTTGGGTAGTAGTGGATCGCCTCACTAAAGTGGCTCATTTCATACCCGTGAAGACAACCTACACAAGTGCTAAGTTGGCCAAGATCTATATGAATATGATTGTGTGTCTGCATGGAGTACCCAAGAGTATTGTGTCTGATAGGGGAACTCAATTCACTTCTCATTTTTGGAGGCAACTACATGAGTCATTGGGAACGAGATTGGAATTCAGCACTGCTTTTCATCCTCACACTGATGGACAGACAGAAAGGACCAACCAAATTCTAGAATATATGTTGATGGCATGTGCCCTGGACTATGGAGCTAGTTGGGATGAAAGTCTGCCTTACGCAGAATTCTCTTACAATAACAGCTATCAAGCCAGTATTGAGATGGCACCATTTGAGTTTCTCTATGGTAGAAAGTTTACTACCCCATTGCTATGGAATGGTGTGGGAGAAAGAAATTTGTTCGGACCAGAACTGATCAAAGAGGCTGAAGAGAAAGTCAAGCTAGTAAAGGACAGATTGAAGATAGCACAGTCCCGAAAAAAGAGCTACGCAGATCCTAAGCGTAGAGAAGTCACCTATGAGGTGGGTGATAGAACTTATTTTAGAGTGTCACCACTTCGTGGAGTAAATAGATTTGGAGTCAAAGGAGAATTGGCCCCAAGATATGTTGGACCATCAAGATTCCGAGTCGTAAAGGAGAAGTAGCTTATGAAATTGAATTGCCAGAATCATTGTCTGAAGTTCACAATGTGTTTCATGTGAGTCAGCTAAAGAAATGCCATCCAGAGATGGAAGAGACATCTTTGAAGGATACTATACCTTTGGAGGAGGTCCAATTGGAAAGTGATATCACTTATGAGGAAAAACCCATCAAGATTCTTGAGACTGCAGAAAGAGTTACTCGGACTAAGACTATCAAATTCTATAAATTTCAATGGAACCATCATTCCGAAGAAGAAGCAACATGGGAAAGAGAAGATGATCTTCGGAAAGACAACCCTCACCTATTTGCTAGCCAATCCGAATCTCGAGGGCGAGATTCACCTTAAGGTGGTTAGATTTCTAACATCCCTAAAATCATGTTTTCAAAGTTTGCATATCATCCATGCATTCATAATCATTTTAGGATCATTTTCAAAGTCATTACAAAAACAGAAGCATTTGTATGCCTATTATTTTATGTAAGCAAGGCATTGATCCAATGCTACTCTCTAATGAGAGATATTTGTTTTAAAACCAAAGATGTTTATGCATGGGGTTTGTTTGATAAATTCCAAAGCTTGGACAAAGATTTCAAAACAAAGAAACAAATTTAAAACCATTTCTTTGTCTTTATTAAGCAATGGGTATGAACATTGTTTATTCTAAAATTCCAAAGTGCCAAATTATTTTAAAGTGTACAACAATGTTCTGCAACCAAATGTGTACAATTTTCACTTTACAAAAATCCAGAAGTGGTTTGAATTCAAACTTATTTGAAACTCATTTGAAAATGTTTCTTGAAAATCGAAATAGAAATAGAAAACGAATAAGAAAGGTAGAAAAGGCCAACGCTGCCAATTTGGCCCCGCACAGAACCCAGCCCACTAAGCCCACCCGGGGTCATTTCCCTCTACTCCTTCTCTCACCCGCGCAGAACCTACCCCCGCAGCACTGATCAATGGGCCCTCTCCACGTCATCGTCATCTTCCCGAAACTCCGCACGAGAACACGTCGTCGCCGGCCGTTTCCTCCTCTTCGCTGCCGTGTTCAATTGCATTGATGCAGCGTGTAATCTTCGCCACTACTCTGGCTATTTAACCACCACCTCGCCGTGGTACTTTCCCCCCAAACACCCACACCCAGTCGCCCCCAGGCTGCGTGTATTTGAGCTCACTCCGCCGCTGCGTAGACGAACTCCGGCGGTGAATTATGGTGAGCACACTCCGCCCCTTGGCTATTGGTCTTGCCAGTGTGATCTCTGCAACCTTGCGCATCGTTTAACTGTAACATCCCAAAAATCATAATTCCAAAGTTTGCATATCATTCATGCATGCATATAGATTTGAGATCAAATTTCAAACTCATTTCAGAAAAACAGAAGCACATAGTGCTAAGATTTTATGTGAACAGATTTAAATCAAATGGCTATTCCCATTTGAAAGTTTGATTGTTTATAAACCAAGTTTGTTGCCTTCTATGAAGATAGGTTTAAGTGTAGAATTTAAACAAAGTTTTCAAATTGGAAATAGGTTCAAAAACCATTTTTCAAATTTTGCAAACCAAGTGCCAAGTCTCTGATATTTTTGATCCCCAAGATTGACCAAGCCTTTGCAAGGAAACCACATGATCTTATGCCTATATTTGAGACGACTGCTCACTACATAGATCCCAGGAAAATTTGAATTCAAATTGAACTTGAAGTCATTTGAAAATCTATTCAGAAAATCAAATCAGAAAAAGAAAACAAGCAAACAAATGAAAAAGGCCAGGCGCCACCAATCTAGCCCAGCAACGGAACAGGCCCAACTAGCCCACCCGGGGCATTTCTTTTCCTTCCGCACGCACGAGCACACCCACTCCGCCGCTGACAGCCAGACCCCACACCTCCTCTGCTTATTTCGCTGCCAAGCGGGCCCTGTCCACGTCAGCTTCGTCTTCCCCTGATTCCGCGCACGACCTCCGCCGCTGCCCGTTGCTGCACTGATTTCGCGAGCTTAATTGGCATTGATGCAGCAAGCGTTTCTTGTCGAGCCTCGGGCTATAAGATCCCCCCATCCTCGCGACCGTTTCCCCCCAAACAATTTCACCTCCACGCCACCAGGCTGCACACAACTCGCACGACGCCGCCGCTGTTCCGACGACTGCGCCGGCGAATTCCGGTGAGTTCCGTGCTCCCCTCTGTCTCTTGTTCATGCTGTCAAGATCAGCGAGTCCTTGCGCACCTACTGACACTTTCCTTTTGACCTCGCATGACCCGTAGCTCCAGCAACGTCGACGACCGGCCGCCACTTTTCTCTGCACGAACTCCGGCGACTTCCCTCCGTAAGTAGCCACCGCCCCTTGCCCTCTGACTTGTACACCTAGAATCTACGTCGATGTGCGCATCTAACGGTACCTTTATCTTGGCTTAGCGCGATGAGGAACCTCGCCAACGTCGACGACCGACCGTGCCCGACGTCTGCCTCTACTCCGACGAGAAATCCTCGCCGTGTCCGCGCGCCCCTCGACGAACCAAAGCCACCTCGAGCTTCATCACGCCACTGCGGTCCTGGTAAGCGCCTCCTTGCTTCCCCGGGCGACCTAGAGCGCTAGCACCGCCGCAGTCAGATGCGCCGCCGCCTGTCGCCGCCGCTAGCGCCGCTCGTTTCTGGTTAGGAGATTTATAGCCGTCAGATCTGGATCCTACGCGTAGAAATAGTTCACTTAACGAAGGGGTATGGACAGATCTGAGCTGTGCAGCGTTAGTTAGATCCAACGGCACAGAAGGGTGATCCGGTGCGAACCGGTACGCACCAGTAATATCGCGACGCGTGGCTAGGGTTGATTCAAAAACAGATTTAGATCCAGATTTCAAATGGCTATAACTTGAGATTCCCACGTTAGATTTTTGCAAATTTCATACCGTTGGAATCAGTGAATCAAGGCCTTTGTGAATCTGCAATCTGTTTAACAAATAGTATCTGTTAAAATGACTTTGTATGCAGAAACATGTTTAGGTCCATTTTGGGCATAGTTTTGTTTAGCAAATTGTTTTAGAGCTAAATAAGTTTAGTTAGCAAACTTTGTGTCTTCTTTTGTTTCTGTATCATGCACTTGCTTGGTAGAGTTTTCAAAAAACATCACTTAGTAATTTCTTGCATGCATGCATTCATATTTTTGTTTGTATATAAATTGTGTGTAATTGTATGCTACAAATTTTGTGTAGATTTTGCTAGTGACTGTGATTATGAAGAGTGCTACTCTCCCCATTACCAAGGCAAGTGATGCTTCATGATAATTCCACCCCTTTATTTTGAATAAGCATTAGAATTATTTTTTCTAAGTCTTGCATGCTACTTTGCCAAATGCTATGTTGGGAAATCCTATGTAGTGTAGAATTGTAGAGTTGCTAGGGAATTTTCCTAAGTTAAGTTACTATGCCATGCTTAGCCTAGCTAGTAGAAAACAAGGGTTGGTAAAGAATGTACATGCTATGGTGAAATAATTCTAAGTCCTTTGGGACTCATGCTTTTCTTAATAAAACAACTAAGTCAATGAACTTCCTGGGTGGAATGGGACTTGAATGGTGGTTTTTGGTTGAGTGGTTACACAAGGCCATGGATTTGGTATGTGTATCTCACTTGTGGTATGCCACCCAGGCACAAAGGGATTTGGAGGCCAAATGTTGAGAAAGCTTACAGTGCAACCACTTGGCAATATGGGCTCTGCCCTGATCATATAGGTTGCTACAACTTAGTCACTTGGACAGTTGGTGGTAGTGGGAATGATAGGTTGGAGCGCGTCCATTTGACTAAGGAACGGCTTCTGAAAGTTCCTGTCTTGGGAAACCAAGTCTGGTGGGGAAAGTGCACAACCTCTGCAGATGGAAAATCTAAGTACTTAGCCAAGTCCATGGCAATGGACAACTTGAGCATCAAGACATGGAAGCTACAAGATTCTCATCACTCCAACTTCTAAGTAAAACTTGTGGGTGAACAAGGGTGAAGGACCCCAATGTCTATTGGTGGTTTCTTGGGAAGTTTTTGATAAAGAAAAACTTAGTGATTTCAACTAATAGGGAAAACCTATTTTCAAGCAAAGAAAGCCAAGCTACACTTAGCCAAAATGCATATAGTAATATATTCCACTTAAAATTTACTAAGGTATCACTTGCCAATAGTATTCCAAAGTATTGACCCACTGTGGCTGTAACTTGTGATGTTGCAGGTTACTCCGATGATGAGTAGGAGTCATGAGTCTACACTCAACATGCTTGCCTGTGGCACATGAAGATGAGGACTTGTGTTTATTTACTTATTCCATAAACTCTTGTATTAGGCCTTTGGCCCTGAGTTGTAAAAGACTATGTTTTATCTCTGGAATGAATGTAATAAACGACCTTTGTATCTGTGTACTTCATCTTAAACTGTGGATGCTAGCATTGATCCAGGGACTAGCATTGCAATCACAGGGATCCTTTCCTTTACAAAGGAGGGATCTTACATTAACCCCTCTGGTGCATGCTAGGACCATCCAGAGCCTCGCCAACGTCAATACCAGAGCGCCACCGACGACCGCGTCCACTCCGGCGAGTTCTCCCCGTAAGCCCCAACTACCCCCTTCCCTCTCTTTGATGCTCACGTGTTCGCCAGACTTGTGCGCGTCTAATGACACCATCCTTGTTGCTAGGCGCGACCTGTATCTTTGCCAACGACGAGCGAGCGACTGTAACCGACGGCTGTAGTTTCCCGACAAGCAATAGCGGCCGATTCGGTGCGCCCCTGTCCCTCCCTCGACCACCTCGAGCACTGCGACGACCCCACGAGCTCGGTAAGCCCCTCAGTTTTCTCCCTTGCTTCCTAGAACCACCAGAGCATCATCGGCAGCAACGCCGCTGCCGCCAACAACCAGCTGCGCCGCCGGTTTGAGGTCAGAGCATTTTGATCCGCTGGATCTAGATCCAGTGGTGTAGATTAGATGCAGGCCGAAGAGGTACGGGTAGATCAGAGCCGTTGGTTTTAAATTAGATCCAACGCACCGCATCGGCCGATCTGTGCGAAGCGGTATCGTCCAATCCGACGCTGCCACATGGCCTGTTCTTCGTTTTAAAAATCTGAATTAGATCTATTAGTGATTCAAACTTGCAAAATTCATAACTTTTGATCCACACGTTCAAATTTTGCAAATTTTATATCATTGGAATCAGGAGAAAGAATTCTACCCATTTATGAAATGTGTTTAATGTTTTGCTTCTGTAAAATTGATTATTTTTGTAGGGACATTTATAGGCTTATTTTGAGTATAGAAAATTATTTGAAAAATGATTTAGAGATTGAATAAAGTTTGTCTAGTGTGTATTTGTCTTGTAGATGATTCAGTACTATTTCACTTGCCTTGTTTGGTTTAGAAAAATCATCTCATAGCATTTTCATGCATTCATATATTTTTTAGTGTATATTTGATATGTGAATTTGGTGCCATTATTTTATGTGTAGATCTTGGTGCTAATATTGATTGTGGTTGTGAATATTGTTGCTACTCCCAAAACTACCAAGGAAAGTGGTGCTTCATATGTTTTTATCCCAATATTTTACCTATGCATTAGAAATATTTTGTATAGGACTTGCATGATTATTTTGCTAAGTATCTATATGCTATGCTTGGGAAATCCTAGTAGTTGTAGTAATGTTAGAATTTCCTTTAAGTTAAGATACTTGCTATTGACATGCTTAGCCTAGCTAGTAGCAACCAAGGGTGGAATATATACATGCTATGGAAAAATATTGCTAACTCTTTGACTTATGATTTTGCTTAATAAAACAACTAAGTGAATGAAACACCTGGGTGGAATGGTAATTGCTTGGTGGAGTTTTGGTTGAGTGGTTACACAAGGCCCATTTCTATGGTTTACCTTGTGTATCTCACTTGTGGATTGCCACCCAGGAAAAAGGGATTTTTGATGCAAAATGTTAAGAAGCTTCTAGTGCAGCCACATGGCATTATGGGCTCTGCCTGGATCATATAGGTTGCAATAACTTAGCCATATGGACAGTTGGTGGTAGGTGAATGATAGGTTTGGAGTGCGTCCATTTTGGTCTAAGGGAAGGCTTCTGAAAGGTCCTGTCTTGGTGAAAATCAAGTCTTGTGGGGAAAGTGCACAACCTCTGCAGATGGAAGAATCTAAGTACTTAGCCATGTACCTGGTATTGGACAATTTTAGCATCAAGACATGGAAGCTATCAAGAATCTCCTCATCCCAATTTTCTAAGTTAAAACTTGAGGTTGAACAAGGGTGAAGGTTCACCAATTTCTATTGGTGGTTCCTTGGGATAGTTTTGTCAAAGAAAAACTTAGTGTTTTCAACTAATAGGTAAAACCTATTTTGAGCAAAGCAAGCCTGAGCTACACTTAGCCAAATTCATGTAGTAACCAGATGTTAATAGTCTACTACGGTATCACTTGCCAATACTATTCCAATGTATTGACCCACTGTGGCTATAACTTGTGATGTTGCAGGATACTCTGATGATGATTAGGGGTTATGAGTCTACACTCAACATGCTTGCCTGTGGCACATGAAGATGAAGACTTTATTTATATTGTTATGTTTTAACTCTTGTATTAGGCCTATGGCCATGTAGTTGTAAAAGACTATGTTATCTCTGGAATGAGAATGTAATAATGACCTTTGTTTCTGTGTACTTCATCTTAAACTATGGATGCTAGCAATTGATCCAGGGACTAGAATTGCAATCACAGGGATCCTTACCTTTATAAGGGAGGGATCTTACAAAAAAATTGCGTATTTGAACACCTATAGATTTTTGGTGTTCCATATACGCAAATGCAAGTGGTTAACATAATCTACGGATATGACGCTTTTAGGTCCGTGTGTATTTGCATGTCTTTGCGTCTCCATGCATCACTCATTCTCTAATGAGATGGCATTGTATAAATTTGGTCTTTTGGTGAGACCTTTAGTTCCTTGGGGTTAAATCATGTTGATACTATTGTCGTACAATATATCTTTAGTGTTAGCCCGTTGCGAACCACACCACAGTTTGATAACAAACTACTTGACACAAATTCCCTCCTTTGATTCTACTATAGCAGTCATATACTTAGCCTTTTGTTGTAGTATCCGTCACAATGTCTTAACTTTGGACTTCATCCAAATTCGTCATGGAAACTTTCTTTCCATTACATTGTGACACCCGTAGTTTAAATTGAGATAAACTTAATTTGTATATTGTGACAAAACTAGTATCAATGTAACGCTTTACAATGAACTATTTGTAATTGTTTGTCACCTCTACATGGATATATTCTTAGTTCTTCTAAAAGATCATAAGAATATCCTCACTATCGTCCAATGATCATTTTATGATTCATTCTGGTATATGCTCATAACACTTAGAGCATAGGCCATATTTAGATGTGTACATATCATGGTATGATTGATCAAAACATTCTTGTGATTTCACTCATCAAGTGTCAAAGCACTTGAATCTTGTTTCACTTATCAAGTGTTGATACACTTGAATCTTGATTCAATTCCTTTCCATGTGACAAGAACCATTTCTTGTCGTTTCAATATTTAACTCCTTCAATATCTCATATATGTATGTTTGGCACAACCATATTAGCGTCACAATCTATCAACTATAGACATTCATGCTAAATATTCGGGTTTTGCCTAAGTCTTTCATCAAAATGAAATTCTTAACCTTTGTCAATACAAATTACATCATTTCTAATCAATAAGATGTCCTCCACATAATGTATTAGAAATATGTCTCAGCGCTCCCACTTAATTTCTTGCAAATGCAAGCATCTTCATCGTCTCTAGATGAAAACTCCTTTTCATCACGGTGAAGATTCCAACTCCGCGATGCTTAGTTCAACCATTGAAGTTTGCATGCCCTTTTAGCATCCTTTGAATTTAACAAAATCCTTTGGTCCATGTCATGTACTCGTCCTAGGTAACCATTCTATTAGAAGAACTTTGTTTTGTTTATTCATCTACCATATACCAAATTATATGTAGTGGTTACTACTTTAATCTGTCCAAACTAAATATCGCTATGAAAGATCAAATCTTGTCATTGTCAACTCCTTGAACATTGTCGTAAAATACTTTACCGACATGTCGACTATTTCATAGATGTGAAACATCCATGTCTGTTTCTTTATAGAACCAAATATGACTGATAGGTTTTTACACCTTTCCGGAGGGTCTTCCAAGTTCAAAACTTGATTTCTCGTATATGGACCTATCACGGATTTTATGGCTTCAAGCCATTTGACGGAGTCAGGGCCCATCATGGCTTCTTTGCATGTCGTCGGTTCATCATTGTCAAACAATAATGATTTACACTCAAATCTCAGTATTTGATTGTTTATCCGACCGACTTGGTTCAATAAGAAATTAGATCTCCGTGACCACAACCTTTGAGACACATAAGCTATGAGCATTATGGCAGCCTCCGGAACGATTTCCGGTGCTGCGCAACTCAGCACACTTAGCTAAGGTTCGTTAAACTTATCAAAGTTCTATTGTCCTCCCACTTAACTTTTGCGAAAAATTCCTTTTTCAAGAAACTTCACATTTCAAGAAACAAAACCTTTTGTCTTCGGTGTTATGGAGGAATATCCAATGGTTATTCGAAATAACCTACAAAGAAATGCTCATCAGACTTTGGTTGTAAACATCTTACTTATGCTTAGCATACCAAAATTTCAGAAAGGAAAACTTGGGTTTTACCCCAAACCATAACTCATATGGTGTCATTTCAACGGATCAAGATGGAGCTATTTTCAGTGTAAAAGCAGTAGTCTCTAAAGCTTTAATCTTTTAAAATATAATGGCAGTCTTATAAATAACACCTTTGATCCAACCATGTCAAACAAGATTTTATTACAAATCTCAATAACTCCATACTCCTATGGTGTTTCGGGAGATGTAAATCTAGGTGTTTTGCTAAACTTGCAACTCAAATAAATCCCTTTATGATAAAATCATAATTCATTTATTTTCTTGTTATACTTGTAACTCAAACAAATCCCTTATGATAAAATCGTAAACCTTTTATTTTCTTCTTACAATGATTTTCCACTTCATCTTGAAAGTCTTTGAAACGTTTTTAAAATATTTCATACTTCTTTCTAATTAAGTGAATATTCACTCAAATTCCGGAGAAAGCATATGAAGTTGAAATCCATCGCTTACGAATATACATAATGGACTACATACATCGATATGTTTAAATTCCAATAATTTAGTCGTTTGTTCTTCTTTGGCCTTTGAACGAAGTTTTAATTATCCCGAGGAAAGTCTCACAAGCGTCACTTGATCAAATCAAAAACTCCAAAAATCCATGCATATGGAGTTTCTTCATGTTTTCTTTCCAATATAATTTAAACGGCGATGTCACTTCGTAAGTGATCTTCCAATCATTTTCTTGCGACATTTTAGCATTAGCTTTATGGATGTGATTTCTCCAACTAGATTTGTAAATCATCCATCTTATATGGAATACGGTAATTATTTGAACAACCTTTGTTCTCGTAATACCTGATTTAAATAACTATTATTAAAACAAATCTTGAAGGCAAGCTTTGATGTCAACGAGAAATACAAACAACGGTTTGTTTGTTTTCGATGAACATCATCACATATTCTCTTGCTAGTTACTTAGGCCATTGTGGTTCATGAATTGCGTTGTTCCGTATGAAATTCCATACCAACCAATTCGGTATCCAATATCCAAGAACCACATTGTTTAATAAGCAAAGAATACAACAATAACATGTATATCATCCATATACCTAAATTGGATATTTCCAATATTTTCTTTTCTGCCAAATATATTTTATAGATTCTCTTTCAGCATTTCCTTTTCCTTTTAAAAGAATCTATCAACATCAAAAGTGGCACCATATACATGACACATAGTCCAAAGCGTGTATGTTCAAATAATAATACCTAAGGACTTGCACTTTGAAGTAGATCACCATCATCAAAATGATCGGAATTCTTTCAAAATCCATTCTTTAGTAATCTTTTAGTGTAGTAAACACTTTACATACATCTTCTATTCACCCTTATCATGACGACTTTCATGATCAAGATACTGTAGCTTATCAAGGTGAATCGTGAGTATAGCATTACTTTCCAAAACCCTTTTTGGATGATTAGGATGTCTAGCATCTCCAACCTTTGCAAATTCTCATCCAATATGAGAACATATATTATACTCTATCATATTGCAACCAAAACATTGTTTCAGATATCGTTATATCTGCCACACTTGATGGTTTCTGAAACAATTCCTTCAGCTCCTAAATAAACTTGATATTAAAACAGTCAAGAATCATGGAGGCAAAACATGATACTTAAGATACTAACACTGGAATTGTTACTCTCGATTTAATACCAATTATTAAATTTCACGGAGTAAACAGAGTTTGCTAAAAGTTTGCAATAGGACTTTAAAATTTATATTGACACTCAACACAATACGATACCAGTTCGTAAAGTAAATATCCAGAATTTTATAGTTCTATTATCTCAATTACAACTAAGCATAAGGTGGTGAACGAATGCCAACGACTACAACAAATTATGGAAATTCACTTTGATTTAATTTTTGATAAATTGAGTTCTTCTAATCCAAATTAGAAATGAACTCCCACTCAAAAACGACATCCCTCGTGTCTTTTTGGTGATTACATGAAACAAATCCACTACACCAAGTCCGATCATCACGTGAGTCGGTGTAGCTTCAAAGGCGAGCATCCATATGGTCATCATATCAAAACATATGACTCATGCCTAACCTTTCGGTCCGTGTTCCGAGGCCATGTCTGTACATGCTAGGCTCGCCAAGTAAGAACCTTAGTATTCGCGTGTGTAACTGTCTTACACTCAAGATATGCTTGTGGATTCAAGTACACCCGATCATCAC
This sequence comes from Avena sativa, assembly GCA_916181665.1. NCBI lineage: Eukaryota > Viridiplantae > Streptophyta > Magnoliopsida > Poales > Poaceae > Avena > Avena sativa. The sequence goes on along the minus strand of OV702279.1, from coordinate 45,866,998 downwards.
GTGATGTCTTGAAGCGACGAAACATTGTCGGTGCATACTTAAGGAAGAACACATTTTTATCTTGATATCTAAATGAGGGATCATCTTATTATGCTAATATAACGCCAAACAAGCAATATAAGATGCAATCAAACATCACATGTTAATAAGTGAAATGATATGGTTCCCGCATATGATCTCCAACATGGCACCGTGGTATGATCTCCAACATGGCACCGTGGTATGATCTCTATCATACCTCTATGTGTATGTCCAAGGTATATGGAACCTACACGTTATGTGTGTTGTAAGAGTATCATCTCATACTTCTACTTACAACATCACCATATCATAACACTAGCCCAGCAACAATCTAAACTAGACGCCTCTAATTTATCCATTGCAAGTTTTACGTGGCTTAGAGCTTTCGAAGAAAGAACCGTTCTTTCCTACGGACATGAACCACAACGAGGACAACCAAATTGTTGACAACTCGTTACAAATTAGATATTGACAAGAGTAGGAGAGAAAGACACCCTCTAGCCACTTATGCAAAACTAGTTGCATGTCAAGCGTGGAACAGGTCTCATGTGCAAGGACATGTAAAGTTTGTCCGGGCCGCTTCATCCCACTATGCCACCATATCCAAAGTACAACTAAGAAGCAATAAAATGATCATCATCGCCCACATACTCATATGTGTACTACCCGTGCAAAGCATCTACGCATAGATCCGGCTCTGATACCACTGTAGGGTTTGCAGCATAGAAAACAAAAAAATTCCTACGATGGGAACAATTATGTACCAAGATCTATCTACTAGATAGAAGGAACGGGTGGATATACATCCATAGAATACATACCGTCAAATACCGAATAGTGTTAATGAGGTTGTACTCGTGGATGATGTAGACGAACGCTTGCCGATCTCAAGATCGTGATGAAGCCCATCTGGTCCAGCCGGTCCAGCACCATCAAGTCCAGCACCGCAAAGCAGTGGTGCATCCGTGATCACACACACGTCGGGGTACTCCGACAACCTTCGCGCCCTCGCTCTAGCGAAGCAGCGGGAGAAACAAATCCTTCCAGAAAAAGCCACCGGGAACATGTATCTCGCTGATCTGAGACCATGGGGAAATTCTAAAGGGGGGAGAGAGATCCTTCGCGAGGAGGTGTGCTTTGAGAGGAGGAGAGGGGGCCTTTTATAGGGAGAGGGGGGCACCCCAAGGGGCATGGAGCCAGCCATGATGGCTGCCCCCACCTCTTCCACATTCATGTGGGTGGAGCTCCCACTCAAAATGAAAAGCCTCCGCTCCCATTAAAAAGCCTCCACTCAAAAATCCACTCACATGCATTAAATTTCCACGAAATTTAATGCAAGCTCTCATTTAAATAAAACTGTTTTATTTATTTATTCAGAATTTTGTTAATTAGTTTAATTAACAAACATTCACATAAAACCCCTTACAACATTTCAATTTCACATGCAGAACCAGTTTCAGCAATTTCAACCGAAACAGTTTCGGTGTCTAGTGAAATAAATTCCTGCGCTTTCCTTTTTCTTTCTCTGGCATATTATTTGCTCTAAATGGTGTCGGTATATCTTAAGTGTGTCACCCTACGGTTCACTAATAATGTAGACATGATAGAGACCCCTCTCCGATCAATAATCAGCAGCGGGACCTGGAGATCGATACTGACTCCCACATATTCAACGATGACTTCTGTGATCGTGTGAACCTTACATGCATGTAACTCAATCCCTTTGTCTCGCGATATATTACATGTCCGAGATTCGATCATCAGTATCTCCATACCTAGTTTGATCTCGTTACCGACATGTACTCTTTTCTCGTTCCCGTGATACAACATTCTAGTGATCAAATCACTTGCTTGCAAGCTAACCAATGTGATATCACCGAGAGGGCCCAGAGTATATCTATCCTTCATCGGGATGGACAAATTCCACTCTTGATCCATGAGCCTCAACATAACACCTTCGTAGCGCTGAACCCATCTTTATAGTCACCCTGTTACGGTGTGACGTTTGATGTTATCAAGATACTCTTCCGATGTTAGTGATTGACATGATCTCATGGTCTAAGGACAAAGATTACTTCGTATGATGTTATAGCAAGATAAACACAATGACCTTGATCATAATTCTATACTTTGGATGAATGTTCATCACACCATTACCCTAATGTTGTGACCTCGTTATTAACAACATCCAATGTCCATGATCAGGAAACCTTTGATCATCTTGTTAATCAACGAGCTAGTTTATAAGAGAGGCATAACTAGGAACTTCCTTTTTGTTTATTAAACACACGTGTATTAACGTTTCCGTATTAATACAATTATAGCATGCAAAATAAACATTTATCATAAATAAGGAATATGATAATAACCACTTAATTATTGCCTCTCGGGCATATTCCCTTCATCTTCCTCTCCCTCCTCTTATTTGCGTCCTGTTTGTAGTACTCGGTAAACTTCATGCTCGTACTGAAGCCGGACACACGGCCAGCTGATTTTGGCGGCAAATTCTTGTCCCTATTTTTGTAAGCGTTCGTCGCCCTGTTGAAAACAGTGTCCCACGGCTCCGCCGGCTAATCTTGGGATGACCTGTCACCGGTAGCGTTCAATTAATTCTCCTGCAGAGAGACAAGGAGAGGTGAACCCATGCATTTAGATTCTTGGCTTAATTATTTTAATTAGAAACTCTTGAGAGATCCGCGGTAAATTCCTTACCAGCTCCTCCTCAAAGGCCTTCACCTTCGGGTCGTCAGTGAAGAACTCCCTTGTAATCGGGTCTAGGTAGTAGCGGGCCCGGACAAAGTTTTGGAGTTGTAGGTCCATGATTTTATGCCATGGGTTCTCTTTCCCCAGGCATTCAAGCTCGGCATCCTCCTTGTCCCAAATGGGCTATTTCCCTCTGTATCCGCCGCTTCCAAGCCGGTGTTTACCTATGTTCTTCTCTCGCATAGTCTTTCGCCACTCAGTCCATCCTTTAGAATCATCGGTAGCTAATTCCGCCTTGAATATCTTGAACTCTTCTTCAGCGAGCATCGGATTTTTCCTTCTTATAATCTCCCACGTTTCACCTTTGTCAATGTTGTTCTTTACATGTGTTTTCCAGCTTCTCAAGGCGTTGCTCATCTTTGTCAGTGCTAGTTTGTTCACCAGGATGTTTCCCTCCAGGTTTCTGAACTTCTCTAGGAATATGTATCGCTTGTGAAGCTTCATAAGGAGGTTCTCGACCAAAGCCTGATTAGAAGCACTTCGGATGTACTTCGTGTTGATCGACATGCTTTCCTGGACGATGCACCCGAGTTGCATGCCATACTCGCAGGTAATCGACGCAGGAGCAATGGGTTGGCCACTTTCTGTGACCTTGGTGAACTCATCACAGACGTTGGCGAGCACTTGCGGCTTCCTATCCTTAATCTCCTTCTTCATCTTCTTCTTCTTTATAGTGGTCAGGTTGCCGCTACCGCCATCCGTGCGCTCGTCGCCATCGGTGGTGGTCTCACCCTCCTCCCCGCCTTCACTAGTTATGTCATAGTCGTCGTTGTCCCCCTCGTAATCTGGATCTCCCTTGTTGCCCCCAGCACCTCCGATGACGGTCGTTGGTGGTGGTGTCATTCTCATCTCCTCCGCCTCCTCATGCTCTTGGGACGCCCCCCAGAATGACTTGTTGGCCTCTCGGGCTAGATCCTCGATGCTCATGTGCTTAGAAGGACCGGCCTTGTCGTTGGTCGACATGTTTCCGCTTTATTATTAAAAAGAGGCAAAAATTTAGCAGAAATATTGACCAAAAAATTCGGAATGACCTTTGCTAATTTTTGGACCTACAAGTGCCCATTTCTCAACCGAAACGGAAGTGAATCAACACTTCGGGAGAAACGGGCAACTCAATTGAAATCCCTGCAATAAAAAACAGCCCCATAGCCCCATGGACAACCCTATTTCATTCATAGTAGCAACACCATAGTAGCATCATAGCATGCATATATAATATCACCATTTCATAGTAGCAGCACCATTTCACAGTACCAGCACCATTTCACAGTAGCAGCACCATTTCACAGCAAAGCTATAACACCATTTCACAGTAAAAGCTATATTAAAACAAATATTAAAACAAATATACTTAAAATAGATACAAGATTATAAATTTGTTAAAACAGATACAGATACATAGCACCTATATTAAAACACCTATACAGCACCTACACAGATACACTTGACCCATATTCAACTACTATTCATTAGCACCTGTCCATTAGCACCACAATTACAACAGATATTAAAACATAGGTGTAACATCCCAAATATCATAATTCTAAAGTTTGCATATCATTCATGCATGCATATAGATTTGAGATCAAATTTCAAACTCATTTCAGAAAAACAGAAGCACATAGTGCTAAGATTTTATGTGAACAGATTTAAATCAAATGGCTATTCCCATTTGAAAGTTTGATTGTTTATAAACCAAGTTTGTTGCCTTCTATGAAGATAGGTTTAAGTGTAGAATTTAAACCAAGTTTTCAAATTGGAAATAGGTTCAAAAACCATTTTTCAAATTTTGCAAACCAAGTGCCAAGTCTCTGATATTTTTGATCCCGAAGCTTGACCAAGCCTTTCCAAGGCAACCACATGATCTTATGCCTATATTTGAGACTACTACTCACTGCAAAGATCCCAGGAAAATTTGAATTCAAATTGAACTTGAAGTCATTTGAAAATCTATTCAGAAAATCGAATCAGAAAAAGAAAACAAGCAAACAAATGAAAAAGGCCAGGCGCCACCAATCTAGCCCAGCAACGGAACATGCCCAACTAGCCCACCCGGGGCATTTCTTTTCCTTCCGCACGCACGAGCACACCCACTCCGCCGCTGACAGCCAGACCCCATACCCCCTCTGCTTATTTCGCTGCCAAGCGGGCCCTGTCCACGTCAGCTTCGTCTTCCCCTGATTCCGCGCACGACCTCCGCCGCTGCCCGTTGCTGCACTGATTTCGCGAGCTTAATTGGCATTGATGCAGCAAGCGTTTCTTGTCGAGCCTCGGGCTATAAGATCCCCCCATCCTCGCGACCATTTCCCCCCAAACAATTTCACCTCCACGCCACCAGGCTGCCCACAACTCGCACGACGCCGCCGCTGCTCCGACGACTGCGCCGTTGAATTCCGGTGAGTTCCGTGCTCCCCTCTGTCTCTTGTTCATGCTGTCAAGATCAGCGAGTCCTTGCGCACCTACTGACACTTTCCTTTTGACCTCGCATGACCCGTAGCTCCAGCAACGTCGACGACCGGCCGCCACTGTTCTCTGCACGAACTCCGGCGACTTCCCTCCGTAAGTAGCCACCGCCCCTTGCCCTCTGACTTGTACACCTAGAATCTACGTCGATGTGCGCATCTAACGGTACCATCTTGGCTTAGCGCGACGAGGAACCTCGCCAACGTCGACGACCGACCGTGCCCGACGTCTGCCTCTACTCCGACGAGAAATCCTCGCCGTGTCCGCGCGCCCATTGACGAACCAAAGCCACCTCGAGCTTCAGCACGCCACTGCGGTCCTGGTAAGCGCCTCCTTGCGTCCCCGGGCGACCTAGAGCGCTAGCACCGCCGCAGTCAGACGCGCCGCCGCCTGTCGCCGCCGCTAGCGCCGCTCGTTTCTGGTTAGGAGATTTATAGCCATCAGATCTGGATCCTACGCGTAGAAATAGTTCACTTAACGAAGGGGTATGGACATATCTGAGCCGTGCAGCGTTAGTTAGATCCAACGGCACAGAAGGGTGATCCGGTGCGAACCGGTATGCGCCAGTAATATCGCGACGCGTGGCTAGGGTTGATTCAAAAACAGAATTCAAAAACAGATTTAGATCCAGATTTCAAATGGCTATAACTTGAGATTCCCACGTTAGATTTTTGCAAATTTCATACCGTTGGAATCAGTGAATCAAGGCCTTTCTGAATCTGCAATGTGTTTAACAAATAGTATCTGTTAAAATGACTTTGTATGCAGAAACATGTTTAGGTCCATTTTGGGCATAGTTTTTGTTTAGCAAATTGTTTTAGAGCTAAATAAGTTTAGTTAGCAAACTTTGTGTCTTGTTTTGTTTCTGTATCATGCACTTGCTTGGTAGAGTTTTCAAAAAACATCACTTAGTAATTTCTTGCATGCATGCATTCATATTTTTGTTTGTATATAAATTGTGTGTAATTGTATGCTACAAATTTTGTGTAGATTTTGCTAGTGACTGTGATTATGAAGAGTGCTACTCTCCCCATTACCAAGGCAAGTGATACTTCATGATAATTCCACCCCTTTATTTTGAATAAGCATTAGAATTATTTTTGCTAAGTCTTGCATGCTACTTTGCCAAATGCTATGTTGGGAAATCCTATGTAGTGTAGAATTGTAGAGTTGCTAGGGAATTTTCCTAAGTTAAGTTACTATGCCATGCTTAGCCTAGCTAGTAGAAAACAAGGGTTGGTAAAGAATGTACATGCTATGGTGAAATAATTCTAAGTCCTTTGGGACTCATGCTTTTCTTAATAAAACAACTAAGTCAATGAACTTCCTGGGTGGAATGGGACTTGAATGGTGGTTTTTGGTTGAGTGGTTACACAAGGCCATGGTTTTGGTTTGTGTATCTCACTTGTGGTATGCCACCCAGGCACAAAGGGATTTGGAGGCCAAATGTTGAGAAAGCTTACAGTGCAACCACTTGGCAATATGGGCTCTGCCCTGATCATATAGGTTGCTAGAACTTAGTCACTTGGACAGTTGGTGGTAGTGGGAATGATAGGTTGGAGCGCGTCCATTTGACTAAGGAAAGGCTTCTGAAAGGTCCTGTCTTGGGAAACCAAGTCTGGTGGGGAAAGTGCACAACCTCTGCAGATGGAAAATCTAAGTACTTAGCCAAGTCCATGGCAATGGACAACTTGAGCATCAAGACATGGAAGCTACAAGAATCTCATCACTCCAACTTCTAAGTAAAACTTGTGGGTGAACAAGGGTGAAGGACCCCAATGTCTATTGGTGGTTTCTTGGGAAGTTTTTGATAAAGAAAAACTTAGTGATTTCAACTAATAGGGAAAACCTATTTTCAAGCAAAGCAAGCCAAGCTACACTTAGCCAAAATGCATATAGTAATATAGTCCACTTAAAATTTACTAAGGTATCACTTGCCAATACTATTCCAAAGTATTGACCCACTGTGGCTGTAACTTGTGATGTTGCAGGTTACTCCGATGATGAGTAGGAGTCATGAGTCTACACTCAACATGCTTGCCTGTGGCACATGAAGATGAGGACTTGTGTTTATTTACTTATTCCATAAACTCTTGTATTAGGCCTTTGGCCCTGAGTTGTAGAAGACTATGTTTTATCTCTGGAATGAATGTAATAAACGACCTTTGTATCTGTGTACTTCATCTTAAACTGTGGATGCTAGCATTGATCCAGGGACTAGCATTGCAATCACAGGGATCCTTTCCTTTACAAAGGAGGGATCTTACAGATGGTATCAGAGAACTGTGTTGCCTGTAGGATTATGACCCTAGGATTGGAAACCACTAAGGAAAAATTTTCAACTACTTCTACACTTGTCTATTCTTCTCGTAAACTTTTCTAATCTTCTCATTCTCATCTCTATTTGTAGATGAACTCTATCAACGAAGCCGTGAAGAAAGGACCACTCATGAGCATGACCTTGGAGTGTGAAACTGAGTTTCCCAAAATTCTCAAGGACCTCATGGTGGCAATGGAAGCACATGGTGCAGCTGTTTACAAAGGCTTTCCAGTGATGGATGAAGGAGTGGAGTATTGGTGGGTGCAACTTCACTTGTACAAAAACAAGGAAGACAACCACAAAGAAAGAGGATTCTTCATGTACACCAACACTGTGATGCACACCACATTCTTTGAGTCAGCAAGAGAAGCATCTTGGAGGACTATCAAAGAACTAAGTGCTAGAGTCAAGTGCAGAATGCTCAACCTCCAAAAAGACTTAGAGAAAGAGAAGGAACTTACCCAAGAGTTGGAAGCCACCAACCAAACCTTAAGGGGAGATATTATAGACTTAGTGATGGAATCATGTGAACAAGATAGGTGGATTGCCTCTAGGAACATTGTGTTAGCCAACAGATCCAGTGAGATAGGATTGTAAACGCACTTCGTTAGTTGGACCACCACCTATCACCTTATTTTCCAAATGATACCTTAAATAAGTTTGGACCTTGATTGATGTAATGGATTCATGTATGCATGACTTGTGTGATTTTGTGTTCCAAAGATATGTATGAAATGTTTGTCTTGTTTATCTTAAATTGTGTTGTTCTAACTTTTCTATCTTATAAATAGATGCCTATTACCATCAGCACTGTTGAGGAGTTCCAGGTTACCCGTTTTGGTCCTCGTATCGTTGAGCTTACCACTTTGCTCAATCTCCCTCTTCCCACCATCATGGTGCACCCACTCACCAAGTTCGAGAGGAAGCACCTCTGGGGCTTCAAGGTGAACCAGCCTGGACGCCAGACAGAGCCTACTACGGAGGCCATCGTCTTCAAGCTTATGCACGATGACAGGGAGAGAGGCATGGAGGTAGTCATGCAGGACCTGATAGGACGTCTGTTAGGCCGTCACTCCCGACAGGTTAGAGGCACCCACTTCCACGTCTTCGGAAGACGTGATGATGATGGAGAGTCCATCGACTTTGAGGAAGACTCGAGGGACGCAGCAGAGCCGATACGTCTCTATCTCCAGGACTTAGAGTCTCTCATCAGGCACGTGGACACGGACAGGACCAACGTCATGCTCAGCAATGACGAGCTCCAGGTGCAGCTTCGCGAGAAGGACAAGCTTTTCGCACAGCAGGACGAGATAGTCAAGGAAATGGAGGCGAAGTTCGAGACCCAGGACCGCAAGTTGAAGAGTCAGGAGAAACGCGTCCAGGATAGGAATAAGAAGATCCGGGACATGACTGAAGAACTGAAGTCCAAGGATTTCGAGCTAGAGCAGCAGCAGATGGTGATTGAGAGGCTTTGCTCCCAGAAGAGGGCTCTCAAGGCCAAGATAGATTCCTTGACCACTACGATAGAGGAGAACAAGACCGCGATGGAGAACGCAGGTCTTACCTTTGTCGAGGAGGAGATTGATGCTGATGAGTAGACTTGACTACTCGTTTATCTTTCATTATCGTACTTGCTTTTTGTGAACTTGTTATTGGACCATCCGACATGTGGATGGCTTGCCACTTGTGTGTTTTATTTCGAGAACTTTGTTATTCTGTTGTTGAACTTTTATCCTTGAGTTGCATGCTATGTGTTTGCTTGTGATGTATTGTGCATAAATCATCTATGGGTATCTCATTCTTATCTCTATTTGAACAAACCACAGATGCCTCCCCGTCGCGCAAACCCCAACCCCAACAACATCACTCCAGAAATGCAACAGATGATGAATGCTCAAACACAACTTATGCAGATGATGACAACATTCATCCAAAACCAGAATAACAACAACAACCCCAATAACAACAACAACAATAACAACAACAACAACCCTCCGGGTTTTGATATGCTCACCAGATTTCTGCGTTTGAGGCCAGCAAAGTTTTCGGGGACGACTGATCCCATGGTGGCCAATGATTGGCTACGTTCTGTGAACAAGGACTTAGTGACCGTGGGCTGCACGGATGCTGAAAAGGTCAGGTTCGCAGCGCATCTGTTGGAAGGGCCAGCCGCCACATGGTGGGACAACTTCCAAATCACCACTCTTTTAGATGAGGTGACTTGGGCTATCTTTGAAGATGGCTTTCGCACTGCTCATATCTCATCAGGAATGATGAGTCTAAAAAAGAAGGAGTTTCACAACCTGAAGCAGCGCCACCGCAGCGTGGCTGAATATATAGAAGAGTTCAACAATCTGGCGCGTTATGCACCGCATGAGGTTGACACAGATGCCAAAAGAAAGGAGAAGTTTCTGGAAGGCTTGAACGATGAGCTGAATCTGCAGTTGTCTGTGGCATATGTTCCAACTTATCAGTCTCTGTGTGACAAGGCTGCTAATTTGGAGAATAAAATGAAGCAAGTCGAGAGTAGGAAGAGGAAACACTCCGACAAGCACAGCTCGGGATCGTCTCACAAACGATCTCACTATGATGACAGTGGAATCTACAAGAATCTCATCACTCCAACTTCTAAGTAAAACTTGTGGGTGAACAAGGGTGAAGGACCCCAATGTCTATTGGTGGTTTCTTGGGAAGTTTTTGATAAAGAAAAACTTAGTGATTTCAACTAATAGGGAAAACCTATTTTCAAGCAAAGAAAGACAAGCTACACTTAGCCAAAATGCATATAGTAATATAGTCCACTTAAAATTTACTAAGGTATCACTTTCCAATACTATTCCAAAGTATTGACCCACTATGGCTGTAACTTGTGATGTTGCAGGTTACTCCGATGATGAGTAGGAGTCATGAGTCTACACTCAACATTCTTGCCTGTGGCACATGAAGATGAGGACTTGTGTTTATTTACTTATTCCATAAACTCTTGTATTAGGCCTTTGGCCCTGAGTTGTAAAAGACTATGTTTTATCTCTGGAATGAATGTAATAAACGACCTTTGTATCTGTGTACTTCATCTTAAACTGTGGATGCTAGCATTGATCCAGGGACTAGCATTGCAATCACAGGGATCCTTTCCTTTAAAAGGAGGGATCTTACAATAGGAGAGTTCATTTACTACATAGCACTATGGTATCTCTGCTAGTAGAAAAGTTTAACAATCAGATAATGATTTGTTTCACGGAACCAAGCATAATCTTAAAACAAATGGCTAGTAGCACAATTAACAATCAGATAATCCTTTATTTGACAGGAGCAAGTATAATCTATAACCAGAGCAAACAAACATACAATGGATGCAATTTGGTACAGGTAATATCAAGGATCAGAGCAAGTGATAGTGGAATTTTATATTACAAGATTTTATGAACTTAACAGTGCACCGATGGACAGAGTGTCATATCTATGCACCTACATGGATGGCAATCTGGAACATAATTATAGATCAAAGTTTTCAAACATGATGACTACTAGGTAAATAGTATTCAATAGAACATGCTAAAATACAGTGTTGCATACACTAACACATCAATCAGATAATCAATTGTAAAAAATATTGAAGCAAAGCCAACAATGGACATATTTCTTTGGTTATTCTTCCCCGAAGGAAATGGACAGAACCCTATATATCAAACATTTCCATTCTGGATCATGGCATGCATCTACAACTACAAGAATGCACACCTGGAACTGAAAACAGGGGCAATCGATTCGATCATGAACATGATAGGGCATCTTAGATGCTTGACACTCTCCATTCATTCATAACTCAACAACAGACTTGCACCAAACATTCATGGCAACATGTGTCAAACCAAACATAAAATGGAACTGTTATGTGCCACAGAAGATATAAACTTTTGTGGCGCATATCACTCTATGCGCCACAGATGGTTGGTCAGAGCACGGTCAAAACTAGCCTGTTCTGGGTCCCACCTGATGATTATGTGGCACATCTGTTTATATGCGTCACAGAAGTGAAAACTTCTGTGGCGCATATTCTCAAATGCGCCATAGATGTTTCATAGACCAAGGCCTGGTGTGGGTCCCACCTCACTTCTGTGGCGCATTGCCAAATTCCATGCACCACAGAAGTTTGAGGGTTCTATGGCGCATTGGGAGAGATGCGCCACTGGACTTATTTTGTGGCTCATGGTCAGAACCATGCACCACAGAAGGTCTGTCTATCTATAGCTAGTTTCCTAGTAGTGTTATCAACTCAATTTGTGGACTGGATCTACAACTTTTCCCGCCACCATAGTGATTTGACGCGTTTGCAAAAGCCTAAGATTAGGGAAGTTTTCTATTTATTTTTATTTGGCGGTCATTTGCTTTATTTTATTTCAAGATTATTATTTTCATTTGAGTTTATAAGCACTTGTGTTGCTTTCCCCAACACTTTATCTTTAGTTATTTTATTTTGTTTTCAAGATATTCAAGCCGAGCTTTGACGCCAATTTTCTATCCTTTAATTCCCTCTCTCAAAAATAAAAAAAATATTTCTCCATTTATCTGTATTTCCCTCTTTCTTTTCTTTTCTCCTCGAGGTTCTCACATATTTGCAGGAGAGTGATCAACTTCGAGTTTCCAAGAAAAAATCAAAAGGGAAGAGAGAAGTGGAACCAAACATGAGAGGTATGCCTTATGACTCCCCACTTTTGAAGTTTGAGAGACCCATGCTAGTTAGTAGTAAATGTTAATATACTATATTGGTGGAGTGAGTCTCTATATTGTAGTAACATTCTGTTTGCATGGGTATTTAGTTGAGTACATTTTGTTCCAGCTCTTGTAGTTAACCAAGTCTTGCCAAAAAATTCTAAACAACTGAAATAAGAAAAAGTCTCACAATTGAAGGCTTGGGTGTTGTAGTGTTTAGTCTTGAAAGCTTATTCTTAGGGACACTCAACACCACAGAAAATAATGATTGACTTGATAGCTCTCTTTGAAAAGATTTGTTCAATTGAATTAATGTTTAGTGGTATTTGTGAGCATGCTAAAGTTTGACTTGTGAATCATAAGAATGATATGGCTTTATGTGTCTCAAACTTCATGGGATGCCAATAACTCCGCTAGCGTACGAACGATCTTCATGGAGGAAACACCTAGATTTCGGCTATGACTTGATTAAACATATGTAGAAGCAATGCTATAATGGGTAATATTCTTGGCACTCCCGGATAGCTGTGTTCATGATGGAATCACTCTTCTGGATGATATGATTAATAATTATGCAAAAGGAACAAAACCTTAGTGATGCCACGAGTGTCCATCACAGCCCGATAAACTAATGAAAAAAAATCACATGCTCTCAATTACTTAAGAACATAAAATTCTTGAAGGACAATGAATAGAGAAGTAGTGCTTGAAAAGTCTTGATTTATTGATGTGGGATAATTGAGATATTTTAGTGTATATGCTTTTCATGGCAAACTCCCACACTCTCAATTTTACATGATTATACCTTATTGTTCAAATACAAGCTTATGAGTTGATTACATGACATGGAATAGAGTTTACTCATTTGAATCATCCATGCTAACACTAATTTTGCTGCGCTATGAGGATTCATGAAACCCATATTATATGCTTGCCATTACTCTATCTATGCTGAAGTTTTTCAAATTAATAAAGTGGAGGAAACATGAGACTACCAATCATGAGTAAGATCATCATCTTGTTATTTCAGTTTAAATGCTGAGTTCCTTTTTGGTTTTGGTTTCTTGCTCGAGGACGATCAAGTTTAAGCTTGGGGAGGTTGATGGCTGTGAAGTATAGCCATCCACACTGACATTTAAACTGGATATTATTCATATATTTGATAAAATATCTTTCTAAACCCTGCCACTAATGCCTAATGATCAAAGGGGTATGCAATCCTTTATTTCTATTTTTCCCTGCGCAGATAATGATGTTTGATGATGGGAATCACTACATTAAAGTCCAAGATACGATATTTCCAACAACTCAAAGAAACCTGGCGGGAATTTTATTTCGGCCGTATAGTTGGCACCGACATTTCCAGGTCAAACAGAACAACTTTCATGAAGGGACCCCTATATAAATATGCCTCGGGCAACGATAAAACGCCTCTCGGCCTTGGCCCTTGACTCTTTTCCACTAGAAGCCACCATGCCGGAGGAATAGATCTAGATCTAGATCTAATCTCCAAACCCTTCTCCACCACCTTATCCATATTCCACCACTTGTAATAGTAAAACTCATCTCCAATTAGCGACATTGTAAGACTATTTGCTATCAATCTCATGATTTCCATTCCAATGTTTTTGGTTGTTGATTTCATATCTATGTGTGAGTAATTCTCCTTGGGCTAAGGGCTTCGGTGTAGCACCCCGGGACACCCTCTACTAGAAAATCGCGGTTGTTTGTATGTTGCGCATCATCATGACATCAGCATGCATTTGTTTGTCTAAAAGTATTTTGCTAAAAGCCTTATTTTGTTTTCTAAGATATCCCCACTCTATTTCAACTGTAAAACCCTCGGTCCGTCTGGATATTTTGTTTGCCTAAACTATTTTACCAAAAGGATATTTAAGACTAAATAAAATAAATAAAACGTTTTTGTTCAGGTAGGCAATCCGACCGGTCAGTCCAGAGGCCCAACCGGACCTGATCACCTACAACCCGGCACACCTAAACCAAACCCTAACCCTAAAATTCCTATCCCTAACCCTAACCCCCACAGCCTCCACTCCTTCCCATCCACCCCGCCGCCACTCTCCCCTGGCACCCGCAGCGCACACACGCGGTCGCACACAAACACACTCACGCACTCGACACGACTCACCCCACGTACACCTCGCTTGCACTGCACCCCGATTCCCTGCCTGCATTGCGCCCGCGTAGATCCCACGCTCCTCTCTCGCTTCCCCACCTTGATCACTCCGCCTGGCCCCACCCGCGTATGCGGGATCCCCGCGTGAGCCGCTCCCGCAAGCCCCGCTCGATCTCACCGGTCCTCGTGCAGCCCCCGACGCCTGGATCCCCGCCTCCCGCCACCAGGCCATCTTGAGCAGCCCCGCTACAAGACCTCTATCGTCGTCGGGCGCCGTCTCCCTCCTCCCTGTTGTCCGACAGCACCTCTGCCTTGTGCCGGCCCACGACGAGTCACTGTTGCCCCATGGAGTCTCGCCTGCGCCGCCGGCTTCCACCTCCTCTAGCGCTCGCCTCGAACCTCGGTCGCCACCGTGGTGCTGCCCCTGGCCTCTGCCTTGCGAGTGCCGTCCTCCGTCCGGCACCACCTCATCTCGCTACCTCCATGCCTCTCCGCGAGTCGCGCCCTACCCCGTTCCTTCCTCGCCTCGCAGCCACCACCCATGCGAGCTCCTCGGTGCCTGCAGACCTCGCGCCGCTGTCAGCGTCTCCCAACGCCGCGTCCTTGACCTCCTTGTCGTCCCGGTCCGGCGCCGTAAGATAACACGATGGTGTTGTTGTTTGGCATGTTTGGGTGTTGTGGTTTTCCCTCAGTGCATGTGAGACCAAATGTCGTTTTGATTTTTCCAAGGTCTAGGTCTTCTACACGGAACAACAGGAACTCCTTCCGGAACGCCAAGGCCCCGACACGGAATCTAAAGGAGAGGCCGCCGTACCTGAAGCTCTCCGTTCTGTGACCCGAAAACCATTCCCGGAGCCTCGACGTACCCCAACCTCAGAACCGAAGGGTGGACCAGAAGAACATGTTTCCTCCTTCACGAATCTGATGGCCGGACCCCTGAAGCCCCGATTCGAAGACCCCAAACCCTGGAGTCCGGAGACCGAGACCGAACCCTCGAAACCCCATGATCGCCGAACCCTGAGATGTGTGAACCCTTTTCTGAGCCCCATATTTTTATAATATGTTATTTGACTTGTTGCATATTTAATTGTTCATGTCGCATAAATATTGTGTGGTTTGGGGGCCTTATGCCGATTCACCTAAATTAAATATGGAGACCATATGCGGGCAATTATAGTCTAATATTGGTCCCGTTTAAATTTGTGCATCAAACCGATACCATATTTTGCCATGTTAATACAACATTTAAATTGTGGGGTATCTAAACAACATAAACCTATTAATTAATTGTCGGGGCCCCGGTTCCGCTTAATATTGCCTAATTTCATGACATCTTTGCCATGTCATACATCATACATGCATCATGCCCGATCTTCTGCCGTAGTATTAAATAGTGTATCCGGTGTTTCTTCTAGTGCTTTGCTTCTTCACGGATTAGGACGATGAGTTGATGAGAGTGTTGAATCGATCTTCGAATGAACCTTAGGCAATGTTTTCAGGCGATCATTCTCCCCCTTTCTACCTATTTTACTTTATAGTCTTTATTTCCTTCTGTTGATCTATTGTTATTTGTGTTGCGATGCTCTAGTTTTTGTACCCGTGATATCCCTTGCAGCCTTATATTGCCTTGGACACATCCTATTACCTGTTGTTTGGTAGATAGTTGGACTTGCGTGTCATAGTCGCTTGCTCAAGTGTTGTTGCGTGTCGTCAAGTACCACAGTTGTTGGAGTAATGTCGCATGTTTAATGTTGGAGATGATCATGGCTTTAATTACTGTTTAATAACTAAAATTAAAGTAGGTAAATAATGCAGAGGCACAGGTGGGCATTAGATGTTATTTGGTTTTTAACCGTCCACTTGTGTCCCGTAGGACCCCGAGTACTTGATACATGTTCTTTCAATATTCGCACTATCCGCATGTGGGACCATGAATCTAGGGTGTCAGGTGGGATCCCGCCTAAATCCCACTTCTAGTTCATTTCTCAAAATCTAGTGCAAATTTTTGCTCAAAATTTACACTAGAATTTGGCAAATGAACTACAAGTGGGATTTAGGTGGGATCCCACTTGACACCCTACATGAATCCCCCTAACCCTACCTTGAGTCATATTTAATTTCTTGGGGCCACAAAGTAGTTTGGGGCTTTATTACAATCATGTACTTATGTCATGCTTTACTGCTTTATTTACTATTGCGCGTGGAGCGCCTATACTATTTTGGAACACCGTTCCACGTTTTCGTAGTATCGACAAGCCTAGTCACACTTTCGGGTTCCCAGTTGTTTACAGCCGTCGTCACAAACCTCTAGGTCCGTTTCGGAGCCGTCCAACTTCGTCGCGGGTAGCTTAGTGGGGTGGCCCCCTAAAATCTTATATGAATCTTGCGAATGTTCTGTCGTGATGCCTCGTTGGGTTTTCATTTGGTTTTTCCCGAGGTTGATCGTGCGTGTGTTGCTATTTGTGCCCCCTGCAGGGTAAAACTTTCTAAAAGCCGTGTCCACGGTTATGGACGACTTGGAGCACAGTATCTCGATCATAGACAACTATAACTAAAGTAGTGCTATAAATTTGACTTTATAATGACTAGTAATCAGCTTCACTGCAATGGAATGGATAAATAAAAGTACTAACAACTGCTGGTTTTTGGATACCTCATGCTATATGTATCTGACTAGTAAGTATCGCAACAACAACAGAAAGGTTAACTAAAATTGCCCACTGTTTAAATATCAGGATGACTCATGCTATCTATATCTGACTAGTAATTGCCGCAATTATAACGAAAAGAATAAAACTGCCAACTGTGTGAGTTCCTCGGTTGACTTCCTCGTTTGGTCTCGAGGCTGAAATACCAGGATGGGTATGCTTGGTGATAGTTTCAGGTTGGATCCGAATAGGTCTTTCTTATCCCTATACGATAGCCGCCAGTTGAATTGAGTCTCTATAGGTTGTTTAGTGCATGATGCGCTGCCGCTTCAGTACACCATACCTATGTAGGCGAGGACCGCTGAATTTTAGTCTCGCCGTGTACTGGCCTCAGTACTGAGCGCTCTCTTTTTCCTTTGCCCTTTTTCGGCACCCCTTTTATTTAAGCAGGTTTTGAGATCAACATTGTTAGCAGGGTTACCCTTCCGGCTTGGCCTGGGCAGGGTTATGGACGCCATTGCTTATTCTTCAGGGCTCTTAGCTCAATTTGCATCTTGTCTGTACTCTAACGCTGTATCGTTTTAAAGGTGATTTGGATCTTTGTATTGTATATCTGTATTCTTGACTCATGGAGTCGTTATTGTATATATCTATTCTATGGGTTCCATCGTGGACTATTGTGTAATGGTATTACTTCGTTTCCCACCCGCATGAAAGTGCCTGGTGGGCACCTTTGTATCGTTTCTATGCGGGTTTGGCGGGAATCGCTGAAACTTGCATAGGGTCGATTCTGAGGGTGTTATAGAGTGGTATCAGAGCTCAGCAGTTACGATACCCTGTTGGTCTGGCCTATAGGATAACCTAGCTAACGGACATTGTAGTGTCAAAACTATTTTTGCAAAATCGGTTGGATCGATCTGATTAGGTCTGCTTTTAATCCTTCCCCCTCTGTTATTCTATTCTTACCTCTGTGTGTTTTGAATTTGCTCTCTTATCTTCTCTTCGAGTCCAGGATTTCTCGCGGTTGGGTTTTCGTCGTACCTTAAGGGTTTCACTTCCTCCCTTTTATAATGGTGGTGCTACGGTCATCAAATCTACATCTTGTCTGTTGTACCCTTCATACAATCTTTTTGTTCTTGAATTCTTTATATGTATGTGTACCTTGGTGGATATCCGTATCGTTGAAATACGTATGAGAAGGACGAGCATTGGTGAAGTTGGAGTATACCTTGAGCATGTGTTGTTCATGCCAATGGAACCATCACGAAACCTAATCATTATGTATTTTCATACAATTTCTTTTGTATCTTCCGGTGTTTTCCAACGTGATAACATCATCTACATTAGATCCGATGTAGAGCTTGCATCATCTCTTTGTTCTGAATTCCTCTTATGATGATCTTCATTCTAAATTTCGAGAGTTGTGTTGCATGATTTGCCTATTCATGTATGGAGTTAATAGTTTGAGTATGGGATGGACTGATCACCCTACCCGACACTTATTGTTCACTCTTGTACATCAAACTGGTGGATCACTATAAATTTTACTCCTTTCACAGAAGTTAGAGGTGGCCTTACCTTTTGAGACCTCTACCTTCGTCCTTTGTTTTCCGGAGTGTTCTCGCAACGAACTTGAGCCACACCCTTTGTTGGTGGTGTCGCCGATTTCAAGACGAAGAAAGAATATTTGTTAGTGGTGTCGTGCAGATCTACACGAAGCAAGAAGATTCAGACCGTCGGATTTATTCTCCGCACTATGAGGCGGATCTCGAGGGCGAGATCCCTTGTTAGTGGTGTCAAATTGTAGCACCCCAGGAAACCCTGTACTAGAAAATCGCGGTTGTTTGTATGTTGTGCATCATCATGGCATCAGCATGCATTTGTTTGTCTAAAAGTATGTTGCTAAAAGCCTTATTTTTGTTTTCTAAGATATCCCCACTCTATTTCAACTGTAAAACCCTCGGTCCGTCTAGATATTTTGTTTGCCTAAACTATTTTACCAAAAGGATATTTAAGACTAAATAAAATAAATAAAACATTTTTGTTCGGGGAGGCAATCCGACCGGTCAGGCCAGAGGCCCAACCGGACTAGATCACCTACAACCCGGCCCACCTAAACCAAACCCTAACCCTAACCCCCACAGCCTCCACTCCTTCCCATCCACCCCGCCGCCACTCTCCCCTGGCACCCGCAGCGCACACACGCGGTCGCACACAAACACACTCACGCACTTGACACGACTCACCCCACGTACACCTCGCATGCACTGCACCCCGATTCACTGCCTGCATTGCGCCCGTGTCAATCCCACGCTCCTCTCTCGCTTCCCCACCTCGATCACTCCGCCTGGCCCCACCCGCGTACGCGGGATCCGCGCGTGAGCCGCTCCTGCAAGCCCCGCTCGATCTCACCGGTCCTTGCAGCCCCCAACGCCTGGATCCCCAACTCCCGCCACCAGGCAAGCTCGATCAGCCCCACTACCAGGCCTCTACCGTCGCCGGGCGCCGTCTCCCTCCTCCCTGTTGTCCGGTAGCACCTCTGCCCTACGCTGGCCCTCGACAAGTCACCGTCGCCCCCTGCAGTCTCGCCTGTGCCGCCAGCTTCCACCTCCTCTAGCGCTCGCCTCGAACCTTGGTCTCCACCGTGGTACGGCCCCCGGCCTCTGCCTTGCGAGCGTCGTCCTCCGTTCGGCGCCACCTCGTCTTGCCGCCGTCGTGCCTCTCCACGAGCCACGCCCTACCCCGTGCCTTCCTCGCCTCGCAGCCACCGCCCATGCGAGCTCCTCGGTACCTGCAGACCTCGCGCTGATGTCAGCATCTCCCAGCGCCGCGTCCTTGACCTCCTTGCCGTCCCGGTCCGACGCCGTAAGATAACACGATGGTGTTGTTGTTTGGCATGTTTGGGTGTCGTGGTTTTCCCTCTGTGCATGTGAGGCCAAATGTCGTTTTGTTTTTGCCAAGGTCTAGGTCTTCTACACGGAACAAGAGTAACTCCTTCTGGAATGACAAGGCCCCGACATGGAATCTTAAGGCGATGCCGCCGTACCTGAAGCTCTCTGTTCCGGGACCTAAAGACCGTTCCCTGAGCCTCGACATACCCCAACCTCGGAATCGAAGGGTGGACCAGAAGAACATGTTTCCTCCTTCACGGATGTGATGGCCGGACCCCCGAAGCCCCGATTCATAGACCCCAAACCCTGGAGTCCGGAGACCGAGACTAAACCCTCGGAACCCCATGATCGCCGAACCCCGAGATGTGTGAACCCTTTTCTGAGCCCCATATTTTTATAATATGTTATTTGACTTGTTGCATATTTAATTTTTCATGTCGCATAAATATTGTGTGGTTTGGGGGCCTTATGCCGATTCACCTAAATTAAATATGGAGACCATATGCGGGCGATTCTAGTCTAATATTGGTCCCATTTAAATTTGTGCATCAAACCGATACCATATTTTGCCATGTTAATACAACATTTAAATTGTGGGTATCTAAACAACATGAACCTATTAATTAATTGTCGGGGCCCTGGTTCCGCTTAATATTGCCTAATTGCATGGCATCTTTTCCATGTCATACATCATACATGCATCATGCCCGATCTTCTGCCGTAGTATTAAATAGTGTATCTGGTGTTTCTTCTAGTGCTTTGCTTCTTCACGGATTAGGCCGATGAGTTGATGAGAGTGTTGAATCGATCTTCGAATGAACCTTCAGCAATGTTTTCAGGCGAGCATTCTCCCCCTTTATACCTATTTTACTTTATAGTCTTTATTTACTTCTGTTGATCTATTGTTATTTGTGTTGCGATGCTCTAGTTTTCGTACCCGTGATATCCCTTGCAGCCTTATATTGGCTTGGACACATCCTATTACCTGTTGTTTGGTAGATAGTTGGACTTGCGTGTCGCAGTCGCTTGCTCAAGTGATGTTGCGTGTCGTCAAGTACCACAGTTGTTGGAGTAATGCCGCATGTTTAATGTTGGAGATGATCATGGCTTTAATTAATGTTTAATAACTAAAATTAAGTAGGTAAATAATGCAGAGGCACAGGTGGGAAATAGATGTTATTTGGTTTTTAACCGTCCACTTGTGTCCCGTAGGACCCCGAGTACTTGATACCTGTTCTTTGAATATTCGCACTATCCGCATGTGGGACAATGAATCCCCCTAACCCTAGCTTGAGTCATATTTAATTTCTTGGGGCCACAAAGTAGTTTGGGGCTTTATTACTATATTGTACTTATGCCATGCTTTACTGCTTTATTTACTATTGCGCGTGGAGTGAATGTACTGTTTTGGAAACCGTGCCACGTTTTCACGGTATCGACAAGCCCAGTCACACTTTCGGGTTCCTAGTCGTTTACAGCCGTCGTCACAAACCTCTGGGTCTGTTTCGGAGCCGGCCAACTTCGTCGCGGGTAGCTTAGTGGGGTGGCCCCCTGAAATCTTATATGAATCTTGTGAATGTTCTACCGTGATGCCTCATTGGGTTTTCATTTGGTTTTTCCCGAGGTTGATCGTGCGTGTGTTGCTATTTGTGCCCCCCTACAGGGTAAAACTTTCTGAAAGCCGTGTCTGTGGTTATGGACGACTTGGAGAACAGTATCTCGATCATAGACAACTATAACTAAAGTAGTGCTATAAATTTGACTTTATAATGACTAGTAATCAGCTTCACTACAACGGAATGGCTAAATAAAAGTACTAACAAACTGCTGGTTTTGGGATACCTCATGCTATATGTATCTGACTAGTAAGTATCGCAACTACAACAGAAAGGTTAACTAAAATTTCCCACTGTTTAAATATCAGGATGAATCATGCTATCTATATCTGACTAGTAATTGCCGCAACTATAACGAAAAGAATAAAACTGCCAACTGTGTGAGTTCGTCGGTTGACTTCCTCGTTTGGTCTCGAGGGAGAAATACCAGGATGGGTATGCTTGGTGATAGTTTCAGGTTGGATCCGAATAGGTCTTTTTTCTTATCCCTGTCTGATAGTCGCCAGTTGAATTGAGTCTCTATAGGTTGTTTAGTGCATGATGCGCTACCGCTTCAGTCCACCATACCTATGTAGGCGAGGACCGCCGAATTCTAGTCTCGCCGTGTACTAGCCTCAATACTGACCACTCTCTTTTTCCTTTGCCCTTTGTCGGCACCCCTTTTGTTTAAGTAGGTTTTGAGATCGACGTCGTTAGCAGGGTTACCCTTACGGCTTGGCCTGGGTAGGGTTATGGACGCCATTGTTTATTCTTCAGGGCTCTTAGCTCAATTTGCATCTTGTCCATACAAGGACGCTGTATCGTTTTAAAGATGATTTGGATCTTTGTATTTTATATCTGTATTCTTGACTCATGGAGTCGTTATTGTATATATCTGTTCTATGGGTTCCATCATGGACTATTGTGTAATGGTATTACTTCGTTTTCCACCCACACGAAAGTGCCTTGTGGGCACCTTTGAAT
This sequence comes from Avena sativa, assembly GCA_916181665.1. Lineage (NCBI taxonomy): Eukaryota > Viridiplantae > Streptophyta > Magnoliopsida > Poales > Poaceae > Avena > Avena sativa. Next base: position 45,844,463 of record OV702279.1, on the reverse strand, counting down.
CGTTTCTATGCGGGTTTGGCGGGAATCGCTGAAACTTGCATAGGGTCGATTCTGAGGGTGTTGCATTCGGCCTAGCCATGTAGCTTTTGGGCGTGTTATTTATCATAGTTTGTATGACATGATGATTATTGTACCCTATCTTGCCTCATTGTAAGGACTTGTCAGGTACCCAGGACCCCAAGGATTGGTCCAGGTATAGGGAGTGTGAGTCATGACTGATCTGCAGGTTGGGAACCCTAGTGACATAAGGGGTAGTATGGCTGTATGTGAGGGATTTACTTGGGATTAACGGTGGAATCACTATTCATATCTTTAGTTCTCTTTCTTCTATGGATGAGACTAGTAGGTTATTGCTATAAGCGATTGTAGAGGCAATAGAAATTAAGGACACACTGCCCACATCTAATTATCTTGCTCTAACAATTACATGCATACTTTATTATTATCTTTTATTCCCATCATATGTTTTGCACAGCTACTGATGAAACCGATAGCCCATGGACCTCTCTCTCTCCATCATCATCAACAACAAAAGATCGCAAACTCTTGGTCCGGTGAAAACACAAAAGGAATTCTAAAACTCTTGAAGGTCCGTTTAAGTAACCTTACTATGCTTTCTGCTTCCCGAGGATTCGATAAACCTAGGTCTACTAGGGAAAAAGAACTATACTACATCCGTAATCCGGATCGAAAGTATCATGATCCCATTCTCCATCCATCGGAATTATCAATAGGAAGTTCTGAATCAGTTGCTTCGTATGGTACTGGATACCTTATATCTAAAGTAGGATCATAAGTAGGTTCTGGTCTAGGTGAATAAGGATATGGTGTGAAAGATACTGGATCTATGGAAATATCCTTAAAAGTTGGGCTAACCCTACCCAATGCTTCATTCTCTAGTTCAGAAGCTAACTTATCCCTCTATTCGAGATCAGTTAAACCCTCCAACATATCATTCTTATCCTCCACTACGACTTGATGTGTCTTATACAAAGACCTAACTATCAATCGATACTGATCCATAAACTTGGAAGATAATTTAGGATGCTTCTTTACTAAAGTAAGATGATCTGGTACTGTCTTCGTGTCTATAGAATCATGAGGAATCAGAGAAAATGTGCTTCCTACTAACTCTTGGGCTTTGTGTGCTCCTGAATATTAGCTATCGCCTCCAGAAAAGCAACATGGTAAGCTGCTAAGTGACTTCTACCTTCACCCATGGATAAATCGTGATATAGACCATGCTTTTCTAGTAGATGGATACTAACACTATATTTGGCTAACATACACCCATCATAGTAGATCAAGGTACTAACTGTGATAGTAGTTGTACAACTAAAAACCCTCAAAAGTTGTCGAAGTTGTTTAGTTAGTGTCCCCTGATAATCATCGAGAGTCTCTTCCTTCCTTACCCTTGTCAGTTTTTGAAACTTTGGTGCCATTTTCACTATATACAAAATATTTTGATTAGCAATTAATCAATTATAATAATGCATCATAACAAATAATTATTGCACTAAAAATATACAACAGAATACTCATTTGAATATCCATTATACTTTATAAAGAACTCTTTATCGTTGCTATTAGATTCCAAACTATGGTCAAAGCAATAGCTCTGATACCAGCTACGTGACCCAAAGTACACTATAGTCATTGACATGATACTCCAAAATGTTATATGTTGATCCAAATTCTACAAAGTATAGGCCAACTTCTGACGAGTGGAGCGAGGCCCGTCGCCGGGAGGCTCAGGGTACGGTACGGATCGTCGAAGACCTAGGTTTCCACCGATATATAAACCCCTTGTAAGCCGCCGGTTGGGAGAGTTGCATCTGTGAAATCCCCGGCGTTTGTAAACACTCCTCGATATAGTGAAGTTTCTCTGGCTGGCGCCCGTGGTTTTTCCTCTCTTTGTTGGAGAGGTTTTCCACGTTAAATCTGTGTCTCCTTGCTGTGTTTTTTGTTTTCGTTCTTCGTTATCTTCTTGTCGCGATTGTAACAAGTGGTATCAGAGCCCCAAGTTCTACTCTAGGGTTTGCGACATGTCTTCATTGAAGTTCGATCTACCACAGCTGGACTACACCACAAGATTCTCCTTGTGGCAGGTGAAGATGCGGGCGATTCTCGCCCAAACTTCTGATCTGGATGAAGCGTTGGATGGATTCGGTGAAAAGGATGCTAAGACCTGGTCCGCTGAAGAGAAGCGGAAGGACCGTAAGGCTTTGTCTTTGATTCAACTTCATCTGTCCAATAATATTTTGCAGGAAGTACTGGAGATGAAATCTGCTGCTGCCCTATGGGAAAAACTGGAAACGATCTGCATGTCAAAGGATCTAACCAGTAAGATGCATGTGAAGATGAAGTTGTTCTCGCATAGATTGCAGTAAGGTGGATCGGTAATGAATCACTTATCTATTTTTAGAGAGATTATTTCTGATTTGCAATCTATGGAAGTAAAATATGATGATGAGGATCTAGCCCTATTACTCTTATGCTCGCTGCCTAGTTCTTATACACACTTTCGTGATACAATGTTGTTGAGCCGTGAGAAGATAACCCTTGATGAAGTGCAAGATGCCCTCAAACAGAGGGAAAAGATGAAATCTATGGTGCAGGCAGATGGGGCGTCCTCCAAGGCTGAAGCTCTGCAGGTTCGTGGCAGGACCGAGCAGAGATTTAACAACCATGGCAACCGAGATAAGAGCAAAGACGGCAGAGGTCGTTCGAAGTCCAAGGGAAAGGACAAGTTCTGCAGGTATTGTAAGAAATCTAATCATGTTATTGATGATTGCTGGAAGCTGCAGAATAAGGAGAAAAGGAACGGTACTTACCAACCGAAAGATAAGGATCAAGGCAATGGTAAGGCTGCTGTTGTTTCTGATAGTTCTGATGGTGAATGCTTAGCTGTTTTTGCTGCTTGTGCTTCTCGTGATGATGAATGGATACTTGATACTGCATGTTCGTTTCATATTTGCTGTAACAAAGATTGGTTCAGTTCATATGAGTCTGTGCAGACTGGAGATTTTGTGCGTGTGGGGAATGACAACCCATGCCATATCGTTGGTGTTGGATCTGTTAAGATTAGGACACATGATGGCGTGACACGCACGTTGAGTGAGGTGAAGCACATACCAAGCATGGCCAGAAATTTGATCTCCCTGAGTACCATGGACGTTGATGGATACAAGTATGCCGGTGGGCATCGAGTTCTGAAGGTATCAAAAGGTTCTCTTATTCACATGATAGGTGATATGAATTCTGCTAAATTATATGTTCTTAGAGGTAGCACTTTGCCTGGTATTGCTGCTGCTGTTACTTCTAATGATTCTGATGATTGTGGTAAAACACATCTATGGCATATGTGTCTTGGGCATATGAGCGAACAAGGCATGGCAGAGTTGGTCAAGAGAGAGCTGATTGATGGTTGCAACTTGAGTAAGTTTGAGTTCTGTGAGCACTGCATCTTTGGTAAGCATAAAAGAGTTAAATTCAATGCTTCCGTTCATACCACCAAAGGCATATTAGATTATGTGCATGCTGATGTATGGGGTCCGTCCCGTAAGACTTCTATTGGTGGTGCTAATTATATGCTTACTATTATTGATGATTATTTTCTAAAGCATAAATCTGATGTTTTTGATGCTTTTAAGAAGTGGAAAGTTATGGTTGAAAAACAGACTGAGAAGAAGGTAAAGGTACTACGTACTGACAATGGTATGGAATTCTGTTCTAATGAGTTTGAGGAGTTTTGCAGTAACGATGGCATGATCAGGCATCACACCATCCCATATACTCCTCAGCAGAATGGCGTGGCAGAACGCATGAACAGAACCATCATCTCGAGGGCTCGTTGTATGTTATCTAATGCAGGTATGCATAGGCGTTTCTGGGCTGAAGCAGCCAACACAGCGTGTTACCTCATCAACAGGTCACCTTCTATTCCACTTGAGAAGAAAACTCCTATTGAGGTATGGTCAGGTTCACCTGCTGATTATTCACAGTTGAGAGTTTTTGGTTGCACTGCTTATGCTCATGTTGATAATGGAAAGTTAGAGCCTAGAGCTGTCAAGTGCATATTCCTTGGTTATGGTTCAGGAGTTAAGGCATATAAACTATGGAACCCTGAAACAAAAAGGATTTTGTTGAGTAGGAACGTTGTTTTCAATGAATCCGTTATGTATCATGACAGCTTGCCATCAGATCCCTCTCCTGTTGCTATTGGAGAGGAGGGAGTTCGTGTGCAGGTGGAGCACCTGCAGAAAACTGTTGATAATAATACTGTTGTTGATGATACTCATGAGGAAAATATTGATGATGATGTTGTTCAGCACTCACCTACTGTTTTGCAGCAGCCACAGGAATCTATTGCCGCTGATAGACCGAGACGTAACATAGTTCCACCTTGTCGTTTAATTGAAGAGTGTAATCTTGTACATTATGCTTTGAGTTGTGCTGAACAGGTGGAGAACGATTCTGAACCTGCTACATATAATGAAGCCATTGCATCCGTTGACCGCGAGAAGTGGGTATCTGCTATGCAAGAAGAGATGCAATCGCTTGAGAAAAATGGCACATGGGATGTTGTGCGCTTGCCTAAACAAAAGAAGGCGGTCCGCTGCAAGTGGATCTTCAAGAAAAAGGAAGGTCTATCTCCCAAAGAGCCTTCAAGGTACAAGGCAAGGTTAGTAGAAAAAGGGTTCAGCCAGATTCCAGGTATTGATTACAATGATGTGTTCTCTCCAGTTGTGAAGCATAGTTCCATTCGTACTTTCTTTAGTATTGTGGCTATGCGTGATCTTGAGCTTGAGCAGTTAGATGTCAAGACTGCTTTTCTGCATGGAGAGCTTGATGAGGAAATATACATGGACCAACCAGAAGGGTTCATAGTGCCTGGTAAAGAGGATTTTGTGTGCAAATTAAAGAAGTCTCTTTATGGCTTAAAGCAATCTCCAAGACAGTGGTATAAAAGGTTTGATTCATTTATGATCTCACATGGTTTTGAGAGGTCTAAATATGATAGTTGTGTTTATATCAAGTTTGTTGATGGGTCACCTATATACCTGCTGCTATATGTTGATGATATGTTAATTGCTGCCAAGGGCATGAAAGAAATCACTACTTTAAAGGCAAACCTAAGTAGTGAGTTTGAGATGAAGGATCTTGGTGCTGCTAAGAAGATCTTAGGTATGGAAATTACCCGAGATAGAAAATCTGGTTTGTTATTTCTTAGTCAGCAAAGTTACATTAAGAAAGTTCTTCATCGTTTTAATATGGATGGTGCCAACTCAGTTAGTACTCCTATTGCTCCTCACTTTAAATTGTCAGTTTCTCAATGTCCTACTACTGATGAAGAGTTTGAGTACATGTCAAAGGTGCCGTATTCTAGTGCTGTTGGTTCTTTGATGTATGCCATGGTTTGTTCTCGTCCTGATTTATCATATGCTATGAGTTTGATAAGTAGATACATGGCTAATCCTGGTAAAGAACATTGGAAGGCTGTTCAGTGGGTTTTCAGGTACCTTCTTGGCACTTCCAATGCTTGTTTGAAGTTTGGCAGGACCGGTGAGGGACTCGTTGGCTATGTGGATTCAGATTTTGCTGCCGATTTGGATAAGAGAAGATCCCTCACAGGTTATGTGTTTAATGTTGGAGGTTGTGCTGTTAGCTGGAAGGCTACATTGCAGGTTGTTGTTGCACAATCTACTACTGAAGCTGAATACATGGCTATTGCTGAAGCTTGCAAAGAATCTGTTTGGTTGACAGGTTTGTTTGCTGAGCTTTGTGGAGATGATTCTTGCATTAATTTGTTTTGTGACAGTCAAAGTGCCATATACCTTACAAAAGATCAGATGTTCCATGAGAGAACTAAGCACATTGATGTCAAGTACCATTTTGTTAGAGACATTGTTGCTCAAGGTAAATTAAAGGTATGCAAGATCAGCACTCATGATAATCCTGCTGATATGATGACTAAACCTGTTCCTGTTGCTAAGTTTGAGCTTTGCTCGAACTTAGTTGGTTTAACTGATTAGCCCAAGTGGCTATTGGCGCCGAAAGTATTTGCTTTGTTTGTTCAGGGAGATGGTTGCTGTTGATGCTACAAGGAGGAATTTGTCTCAAGGTGGAGTTTGTTATATGTTGATCCAAATTCTACAAAGTATAGGCCAACTTCTGACGAGTGGAGCGAGGCCCGTCGCCGGGAGGCTTGGGCCGAGTGTAAACCCTTGTACGGATCGTCGAAGACCTAGGTTTCCACCGATATATAAACCCCTTGTAAGCCGCCGGTTGGGAGAGTTGCATCTGTGAAATCCCCGGCGTTTGTAAACACTCCTCGATATAGTGAAGTTTCGCTGGCTGGCGCCCGTGGTTTTTCCTCTCTTTGTTGGAGAGGTTTTCCACGTTAAATCTGTGTCTCCTTGCTGTGTTTTTTGTTTTCGTTCTTCGTTATCTTCTTGTCGCGATTGTAACACAAAACACCGTTCCGCAAATATCGCATCCCTCATAGTGGTACAACAGAAACTTTTCGGGTCCATATTACAAACATACACACATCATTATTATTACAATACCAAAAGATCAATACTTAAAGTTATTCAAAATTACAAACCAAACAATAATTTTTAGTGGAAGATCAAAGTTTCAAACTCCTAACCATAATTGAGCTCATAACTTATTATATAAACTTTATGCTGATCGGCTCATCTGGATTACTATCTAATTAAGGCAACTACTCGGACTCGTTGCCTTCCACTCTGTAGCGTATCTCGTAATCCACCACTTCCACTCCTCTGTACAGGTATGGCTCCCCGTAGTAGACATCCTATTGTCCTTCAGTAGCGTACATTGGAGTGTCCTCTGGCTCCTCAGAGTGTAAGCAGGGGATCAAAGGAAAAGTGAGTAACAACGTTACCCAACAAGTTTATTATATGCAAGGTGGGAAGTTTGATGCTCTATCTACCACCTCGGACTATCAATCCTCGGCACTATGCATTTTTCGTAAACCTTTCTTAAAAGGTTGATTTTAATATATAAAAACTATGCCCATCAGCCTTCACAGGTTCACCAGAACTTCATGGAGTTCCTTTCCTGTCGCGGTCGCAGTTCCCTCCTGCAACAGGGAGTAACAAGTTATAGTTCTTACACTCTAAAGTGGTGTGTTGCTTTACCCATGAGAGATCAAATACTTGTTGCACAACCGGGCGTACTTTCCCATCCACAATTTCGTGATGTGGGGCCTAGTACATGATCCAAGCCAATCATTGTCCTTCTTCGCAACCCCACATGTCTCCTTGGTGTACGCCATGCCCACATATTGAATTATGACAATGGTTAGTACAGATCGTTCAGATGCCAGAACTACCATGGGACGTTGAGGGTTCCCACCCATATGTTGCATATCCTCTATTAATTACCAATTACACTACAAGGATAACATCCATGGCCTACGCATCCCACTACATGCGAAAGGACAAAGATCCAGCTAACTTCTTTGTCCCATTCCAAATATCATAGTTAATGTGTATTATACGGTGATAGAGTCACTGATGTCATGGGTTATTAATTCCTATGTGATGAACCTCACTGCAAATGGAAACCTAAGTTCCATTGCCAATCTTATATTTACCATTACTTAGGATGATAATATCATGTTATTTATTTGAGAAAATACTATTTTGTTTCTTCTCTTTAGAACATAGATGATAACACACAATTTGCAAATACTTTGATAAAACTCATCAAAGGACATGCGCAAGTGATGAAATTGCCTAGTGACTGCAAGGTAGTATAGTCGGATGCTTGCACTCGACCTTGAGCTTCTATTTCTACAAAAACACCATTGTTGCCCAGTAAGGACAGTATTTAAAAAAAGCAATAATGATTATGCATAATAATTCAATGCATCATTTCATTATTTACCTTCTTTGTGTGTTTTACCCACATTATCAAAGTTTTAAAGTTTCTTTATTAATAAAAGAAAGCTACTAGTTGATAATTCCTAAAATCTTGTAAATATTATATTTAATATTTTTTTGGTATAATACATTCATATAAGAGATTAAAACTAAATTTTATTTAATTTTAACTCTTATTTATATTTTGTTAAAATTATATTTAAGAATAATAATCTCAAACTAGGAAATTTTATTTTATTAATCTAATAATACAAGTTTGTATTTTTCGAAAATACTATATTTATTTAGGATTGTAGAAGTGAATTTTATTTATTTTTAGGTCTTTTGATTATTTTTATAAATTTCCTTAAGTAATATATATCATAAAAATAATTAACCTAAATTTACTCTATTTGAAATAGAATTCATTATTTTTATTGGGTAGCTTATATTTTTATGAACTCATGGATATATTATTTGTATTCTTGGGATTTTTATACATTTTCTTAGATCTTATTAGGTTCAAGGGGTATTTTGCTCCTTTAATAAATAGATTAGGGTTTTGTTTTCTTTTAAACTAGGGTTGGACCGTTTGGTTGGCCCAACCTGACTTGGCCTAGTAGACAGGGTCACTCTCACTATGTCGCTTGGTACTGGCCATGACCGGCCCAGTACTAAGATCCCCCTCTCTCCTTCGCACACGACTCTGCTCCTCCTTGCTGGCGCTTGCCGCCTCCGTCCCTTCTCGATTCTGGACGGCCAGGACCTCCGCTGCCGCTACTGCAGTGTAGGGTGATGATTCCAATGATGTCGTGTTACCCTATCCGCTTCGATTTGTCTCTCGCGCCCTCTACTGGCCCGTTCCGCTATCCCTCTGGCGCCTAGGGTTTGAGACCCACTGGTGCCCTAGCAATCTGATGCCTCCTGGTGCTCTCCTAGTGCATTGGCAAGGGTGTGTTGTCGCCCCTTCCCCTGTAGTCGCCATGGACTCAGTCTGGTGCGGCTTGCAGCACCCCCTAGGTGCTCCCCGTGACGCCTTGTTCTTCTCCGACGCCGGCCACTGCTTCCTCTTCTATTTTCTTAGCGAGGACCTTGGGTGAGTTTACCTCTTCTCCCTCTAGCTCTCTCTGTGATTACACACTATGGTGTTCATAGCTTTAGATGGCGCCAAATTGAGTTCTAGGGTTTTCTGATATGTAATCCTACTAGTGGTTTGTGGCTAAATGTATATAGGATTGATGGTTTTAGACTTGTTACTTAATTTCTAAACCTGTTACTAGGTTCATATTTGATATGATCCATTGCTATCACTTTCTGGTGATAATCTAAATATGGGCTTGAATGCTTTGGTCAAAAAATGGTTATGGTGCTACTGATAATGATCTGTTTAGATATTATCTCTATTGTGGATCTTTGAGCACTAAAGTTGATGGTGCTGCTCTTGCTAGTGTTTAATGTATACTGAATCTTAAGTGATACACTTGAGATTATGAGGTGTCCCTAACTATTTATCACATGAATTGATCTGATGATTCCTAATATATTTAGGAAGATGATTTATTTATTTTCTTGAGATTATATAGTTGAAATTACCATGATGATGTCAATAATTGGATTACTACAAAGGTGCTACCCTATATTGGTATGTTCCCTATATCCTGATGTTATTGGATATGTTACTATCTAGCTTAGGTCTATGATGTTGGTCTGAGACCATTTTTATACTAAGAACACTGGTTCTTAGCTTGCTATCCAATAACTTTTGTTTCTATGCTCATTACATCATGCACTTGTATAAATATACACTTATAAAAATGATCAATGGATAGATTTGGAGCTTTGAGCAATACCCTGATACTGGATTTGATTGTGGTAGCTAATGGCTATATGATGTTGTTGCCTGCTCTTATGGTTCTAGTGGTTATTCCCTTGATCTTCTACTTTGACTTGATGATGTTTCTCCCTTTGATCTTGTCCTTTTCCTACTGATGCTGCTGTTCCCAGCTCCAGCTTGTCCTTGCTGTCCACCTAATCCACCCACCATTATGTGACAATTTTGTGTGGTTTCCAACTGATTCCTATGGTGGATTCTTGTTTGATCTAGTGGAAACCTTATGAACTTGGCTACTGTTTATTTGTGTTCCTGAGAGGTAGAACTGGGATTTGTTGGTGAAGTGATGTGCAGTGTTGTTGTGATGTGTGCGAGTGTGGTGTTGATACTTCCATTCTCCCTCTGCTGGTCAACAACACATATCATGCATTTAGATGAGTGAGCTGCTTCACTGTGCTCCTCTTCTTTGGATCAGATCAAGTGAATTTACTTAATTGTCTATCCTTTTCCTATTTTCTGATCTGGTGAAACTTGCCCCTTTTACTTTGGCTTATGATGTTGTTCCGGAGCTTTTTTGATGTGAAAAAAATACTAAACATTGGTGAAATTTGCCCTTTATTTACTCAATGATGTAAAAGCGAACAGTGCACTTCATTGATCCTAACTAAGAGTAAAAGTAACAAAATGATTTCTCTATTCTTCTTATTCCTTTTGGTTTTGCAGGTACAGAAGCTTTGAAGATCAAGATGTAGTTTAGGAATAGATAGATAGTTTAGGTTTTCTTTATTTAATTTCTTTATAATTTTTCATTTATTCACTTTGTAAAGATCAGTGTAAAAGTATTTTGTATGCAATAAAGTTTCTGATTCTTTTCCCTTTAAGAATTGTTCCTGTAAAATACTTATTTGTAATTGAATTGTTGTGTTTGAATAAAGGAAAGAAATAAGAAATACTTTCTTATTTAAATTATTTTGTTTGTATTCTTTTCAATTCTCATTGTTATTTAATAAATATTATATATATATATATTGAATCAATATTAACTTCATTATTTTGGAAAACAATTAAATACTAATCATTTCTAATTTTCAAATATTTTCCAAATAATTCAAATTTAAACTGGAATTCAAATTCTTTCCCCAAAATCTTTTGAATTCCCAAATTTCATGTCAAAATTTATAGCAATCACTATAAAGATCTAAACCTACTTCAAAATAGTGAAAGAAACTCTGATCGCTTTGGGGTTTTGTTTGGCGAAAAAATTTCCCTGTATTTTTATAGAAGAATGCACGCAAATGCACAAATTCCTATTTATACCCTTTGTTGGTTCCTAAATGTTGGGATGTTACAGTCTTCCCCCCTTAATTTGCTGACGTGTACCTGAATAATTCTAGATAAGCTTCTCGTAAATCATCTTCTTTCTCCCAAGTTGCTTCTCGTTCAGGATGATGGTCCCATTGTACTTTGATGAACTTAATAGCTCTGTTTCTTAACCTTTTCTAGTTCTCTTCTACAATTTTGCATGGCTTCTCGACATAAGTTAAATCTGCTTGTAACTCAATCTCTTGATGTGTAACTGCATCATCTAGAACTTTAAGACATTTTTGGATTTGTGACACATGGAAAACATTGTGAACTTGAGCCAGACTTTTTCGTAACTCTAGAGCATAAGCTAATATTCTGTTCCGAATCAGTATTATGAATGGTCCAATATATCTTGGAATCAATTTTCCTTTTACTTCGAATATCTTGACTCCCTTCATTGGACTAACTTTGAGATATACCATATCTCCCACTTATGGTTGCCATGATCTTCGACTTTGATCAACATAACTCTTTTGTCGACTTTGAGCTATTTTCAATCAATCTCTTATAATGTCGATGATATCCTTCTTCTCTTTGATATAGCCTAGTGCAAATTGTTTGCTACTACCAGGTTCATACCAACATATTTGTGATCTACACTTTCTTCCATAAAGTACTTGATATGAAGCTGCTTTCAGACTACTCTTATAGCTATTGTTGTAGGAGAACTCTGCCAACGGTAGATGATCTTCCATGAACCTCCAAAATCTAATGCATAAGATCTGAGCATATCTTCTAAGATTTGATTAGTTCTTTTCGTCTGACCTCGAGTTTCTGGATGATAAGCTTTACTAAAATACAATTTTGAACCAAGTGCTTCATGTAATTGTTTCCAAAATGCTGAAATAAACACAGATACTCTATCTGATACAATCGTCTTGGGCACTCTATGCTTACTCACTATCTCTTTGACATCAATTTCTACTAGTTTATCCGCATTATCCTTTTGGTTTACGGGAATAAAAGGAGCACTTTTGGTGGATCGGTCCACAATCACCCATATCATATCCTTCCTCTTTGTTGTCATGGGTAATCCTGTGATAAAATCCATACCAATTTCTTCCCACTTCCATTCTGGAATTTCCAAGGGTTGTAATGGTCCTACTGGACTTTGATGTTCTGCCTTTACCCTTTGATAAGTATGGAATTTAGAGACATACTTAGCAATGTCTCTCTTCATGTTATTCCACCAGAATAACTCCTTAATATCCATGTACTTCTTTGTACTCCCTAGATGTATAGAATATGGTGTTTCATGTGCGTCTCGGAGTATCACCTCCCTGATCTCCGGTACATCTGGTACACAAAGATGATTTTGGAACCATAAAGATCCATAATCTCATAGGTGAAAAACTCATCAGTTTGCTCTTTAAGCTCTTTAGGACCCATTTTGTATGGTGCTTGGGCTATTGGTGATGTACCAGGTATTAGGTCAATCTTGAAATCTATTTCCCAATCAGGTGGATTCCTGGTAATTCTACTGGAAAACATCTTGAAACTCATTTACCATTGGAATGTCCCTCAACTTAACCTCCTTCATTGAGTTCAATTGAAGATCTACCATAATATGACTATGTTTTTCAGCCTGATAAACTATTCTTCCTCCACTTGAAGACTTAATTGAAATAGTTTTATCCTCACAATTTATCTGGGCTCCATGTTCAGTCATCGAGTCCATACCCAGAACTATTGCAATTCCCTTCAACGGAATCACATATAGGTATGCAAAATATGTACAACCATAGATCGAGATAACTTGATCTTGCTTAATGTGGCATACTAATATGGTTCCCCCAGTCGTTATTATGGTCATTGGGTTTGCTAACGATGCCCATCTAATCCCAAATTAATCACAGAATTGCTCAGATATGAAGGAATTAGTTTCATCCATATCAAATAGAACTTTTCTGGGATTGGTACGAATATTGAGCATACCTATCACTGCATGCTCAAAGTTATCCAACTCCTCCAGGGTTGCACAGTTCAGCTTCCCAGTAGGCCTTCTCCCCTTGTCGTTATTGTTCTTGGAAACATTTCCTCCCCTATTAGGTTGTCCATTGCCTCCACTTGCTTGTCCTCCACCTTTTGTGGGCCATCCACCTAGTGGTTTGTTTGGACAATCCAGCTTGATATGTCCCTTTGACCACATCCATATAAAATAACTATGGGTTTCTTACATTCCCTTAGTGTATGCTCTGGAATTCCATAGTTGTTGCATATGATTTTCCTCCTGGGGTTGAATTAACCTCCATTATTGTTGTTGATCTAGTTGTTGTTATAAGGTTTGATTCTGGGTTTCAATTCCAAATTGCATTTAGGTTTAGTTGCTTGAATTCTCTTGGTTTCCTTCTTTGCCCCTCTTCATTTGGTCATCTTTAACATCCTTGTAATCATCCTCAAAGGTTATGGTTGCATCTAGTAACTGCTGAAAAGTCTGCTTAATGGCAAGCCTTAGCTGCATCTTCACAAATGGATTTAATCCGTGTAGAAAACGCTTCTTCCATTTTTCCTCAGTGTTCTCCTCGACCTCAGCATAACGAGATAATTGACTGAACTCCCGGATGTACTCCATTACACTTTCTAGAACATGATATTCACGAAATCTCTGCTTGAACTCCTCCCAGTTATACTCTCTTCATGAAAGTTAGATAGCTAACTGATTCTCCCACCATGATACTGCAGGTACAGTCAAAAGATGGCTTGCATACCTTAGATTTTCCTCATCATTGCAACCTATAGTCTTTAGCTTTCTCTCCGTATCTGCCAACCAATCCTCTACATCCATTGGTTCAGGAGCTGATGAGAAAGGTAAAGGCCTTACATTCTGAAAGTCGGATAGACTCACACCTCGACCTTCAGGATCTCTACGATCTCTGGCTCATCCCAATAATTCCTCCATAAACTTGTTTTGAGATTCTTGCATCATCTGCATATACTGCATGAAATGTTGCTCCATTAACGGCCTCGTTGTTGGTGGTGGTGGTGGTATAGTTCCTTGATTTCCGGCATCTGCATCCGCCTTCTCCTTTGCCTCGCGCTCCATGCATTGTTGTTCAGACTCGGTCTCTACACCCGATTCCATGAACCCCTAGTCCTGCAACATAAAGTGAATGATCATAATTACATCATGCATATGTGTTCTGAGCTGAACTTCATACACAGAACTAGTCACAAAATGGAAAACAAAATCCAAATAATAACCAAATATGCATTATACATATTATACATTACAAACAATATAGTTGATACAACGACATTACAGTCCCGTACCTGAGTATCTAAATCCTCAGTAGCCACGACGCTCATTATACAAGCCTAGAATCCAACCGTGCTAACATGAATTTCGACGCACAGTCTGTGGAAAAACTGGCCTTCTAGATGGAATGTACTCTGTATCTGAAGTATCAGGACTTGTGTTATCACTCAAGCTGAGTGCATTGCACTACTAGGAAAACAACTATAGGTAATCCACACATCCATGGCGCACGTGCTAGTGGTGCCCCATAGGTAAAATAGACGTGGCGCACTGCCCATAGGTGCCCTACGGCTAACTGCCGTAAGCGTGGCGCACATGGGGGTGGTGCGCCACGGCTATGTGTGGGCCAGGGCACAGATGGCCGCAAACCACATACCCGTAGCGCACTAGGTCAGCGTGCGCCGTCCGGTGTGAAATGTGGCCTGCACCAACTCCACCCCCCTCCCCCCGTGGATTGCCTTTTTATCCTTCCAAAAATAAAAGAAAATGAAAAATACTTCAAAAAAAATCCATTCACATGTAGGTAGGTAATGTGATCTAGTTTCTAGGAAAACTAACAAACAAGAATTTTGACTTTTTTTGCAAAAAAAAAGTTATGCCACGGTAAAACATCCATAACTTTTGCATACGATGTCGAAAAAACGTTTAATATACCAAAATGACGAGAACAAGATTTCGCATCCACTCGCAACGACGTCGTTTAGCGATTTCTTGGATTTTCAAACTTCGAAAAGAGTAAAAATTTACGGTCAAATGACCGTTTTTTCCTGTAGAAAAAAATAGAGGACAACTTACCCGTAGTGTACCACCACCTAGTGCGCCACGAGTAAGTGGACAGGATTCGAAATTCGAATCACCAACCGTAGAGGCCTAAACCCAATAAGGTACAAGTCCATGTGTTTACAGTGCTAGTCCTTGGATCGAATAGCTAGCACCCACAGTTTAAGATGTAATATCAAGAAACAAAGGTCGTATTACAACTCATAACCAGGAATAAAATAGTTCATTACAACTTACATAGCTCAAATGGCTATCTTATTACAGAGCAACAGATATATCTAATAATCATGGAGTCCTTCATCTTCATATGCCACAGGAAAACATGTTGGTTGTAGACTAGTAATCCCTACTTATCACACTTCACTTAAATCAAAAAAACCTGCAACATTATAAGTTACAACCACAAGGGTCAATACATTTGAATTGTATAGGCAAGTGATATCATATTGATATGGAGAATCTATCATCTACATGAATATTTGTCTAAGTGGAGTTTTGGCTGGCCTTTGCATAAAAAAGTTTTTCTGTAACACCCTCAGAATCGGCCCTATGCAAGTTTTAGCGAAACCCGCCAAACCCGCATAGAAACGATTCAAAGGTGCCCACCAGGCACTTTCGTGCGGGTGGAAAACGAAGTAATATCATTACACAATAGTCCACGATGGAACCCACAGAACAAATATATACAACGACGACTCAATGAGTCAAGAATACAAATATACAGTACAAAGATCCAAATCACCTTGAAAATGATATAGCGTCCGAGTACGGACAAGATGCAAATTGAGCTAAGAGCCCTGAAGAATAACCAAAGGCGTCCATAACCCTGCCCAGGCCAAGCCGGAAGGGTAACCCTGCTAACGACGTCGATCTCGAAACCTGCTTACACAAAAGGGGTGCCGACAAAGGGCAAAGGAAAAGGAGAGCGGTCAGTACTGAGGCCAGTACACGGCGAGACTAGAATTCGGCGGTCCTCGCCTACATAGGTATGGTGGACTGAGCGGCAGCGCGGCATGCACTAAACAACCTATAGAGACTCGAGATAACTGTCGGCTATCAGAGAGGGATAAGAAAGACCTATTCGGAACCATCCTGATACTACCACCAAACATACCCATCCTGGTATTTTCCCCTCGAGACCAAACGAGGAAGTCAACCGAGGAACTCACACAGTTGGCAGTTTTATTCATTCTGTTATAGTGGCGGCAATTACTAGTCAAATATAGGTAGCATGAGTCATCCTGATATAATAAGCAGTGGCCAGTTTTAGTTAACCATTCTGTTGTAGTTACAACACTTACTAGTCAGATACAATTAGCATGAGACATCCCAAACCCAGCAGTTATTGGTACTTTTATTTAGCCATTCCGTTGTAGTGAAGCTGATTACTAGTCATATCGGATACAAGTCAAATTATAACAGTAAACTTTAGTTATAGTTGTCTATGATCAAGAACTGTGCTCCAAGTCGTCCATAACCGCGGACACGGCTTTTCGAAAAGATTTAACCCTGCAGGGGTGCACCAAAGTATCCACACGCACTTCGACCCTTTTTGCCAGATCAGTTAACATACACCCATCGGTATGTCGGCGAGGCCTAAGTCATGACGTTTCCTAGACCCAAAGCAAGTACATGGGGGCCACCCCACTAAGCTACCCGCAACGAAGTCGGCCGGTCTCCGAGACGGACTCAGGGTTTGTGTAGACGGCTGTAAACGACTGGGAACCCGAAAGTGTGACTGGGCTTGTCGATACAGCGAAAACGTGTCACGATCATAAACAGTACAGGTGCTCCTCGCACAATCGTAAATAAAGCAGTAAAGCATGGCATAAGTACAGGATAGTAATAAAGCCCCAAACTACTTGTGGCCCCCGGTACAATACTTTGAAATCAGGTACTAATCGATGGGGGTGCCCACACACCCCACCTGTGGTTAGCGCGCTCGATCTCGGAACAGGTGTCAAGAACTCGGGGTCCTACGGGACACCAGTGAGCAGTTAAAATCCAAATATTGTCTATTACCCACCGGTGCCTCTGCATTTACCTACTTTCAATTTTAGTTATTAAACAGTAATTAAAGCCATGATCATCTCCAACATTAAACACGCGGCAATACTCCAACAACTGTGGTACTTGACGACACGCAACAGCACTTGAGCAAACGACTACGACGCGCAGGTCCAACTATCTACCAAACAACAGGTAATAGGATGTGTCCAAGGCAATATAAGGCTGCAAGGGATATCACGGGTACGAAAACTAGAGCATCGCAACACAGATAGCAATAGATCAACACGGGGAATAAATACTATAAAAGTAAGATAGGTAGAAAGGGGGAGGTGCTCGCCTGAAAACATTGCCGAAGGTTCATCCGAAGATCGGGTCGACACTCACATCAACTCTTCGGCCTAATCCGTGAAGAAGCAAAGCACTAGAAGAAACACCGGATGGACTATTTACTACTACGGTAGAAAATCGGGCATGATGCATGTATGATGTATGACATGGCAAAGGTGCGATGCATTAAGGCAATATTAAGTGGAAACCGGGGTCCCGACAATTATTTAATAGGTTCAAGTTGTTTAGATACCCCGCAATTTAAATGTTATCTTAACAAGGCAAAAGATAGCACCGGTTCTCTACACAAATTTAAATGGGACCAATATAAGACTAGATTTGCCCGCATATGGGTCCCATATTTAATTTAGGTGATTCGTCGAAACACCCCCAAACACCCATAATATGTATGCAAACATGTTCATTTAATATGCAACAAGATCAATATCATATATTATAAAAATACGAGGGGTCTCGGATAGGGGTCACACATCGGTTATCGGCGATCTTGGTTTGGGGGTTCGAGGGGGTTCAGGCTTGGTCTTCGGATCCGCAGGATCGAGGCGTCGAATTCCGGGAAGGAGATCTTGGGATACCATCCTGATCATCGGTGGCGAACTTGGGGCTCGACACCGGGGTCTTCAGGGTTCCATGTCGGAGGCCTTGGCGCGATCCATGGCATCGGACAGTCATGTCAAGCATGTCGATCTTGTTCACCAAGACGGTTCGATGACCTTGCCGGGTGTCGGAGTTGGTGTCGATCATGGTGAGTCCTTGGTTCAATCCTCGCAGGTTGCAACTTGTCGCTCATGACAAAGTCCTTCACATACAACATAAGCTCCACGATTGCACTAACCAGACAACATCACCAAACATTGATCCATTACATCAACACAAACATCATATACCGCATGGCAACACACGTCCAGCAAGGGGAGTGGGCACAAGGTTGTAGAGCTTCACCAGGAGGAGAACACGGGAAAAGGGGCGGCAGCAGGCGCTCCTGGAGGATGGGGTGCTGGCGGCAGCCCGACAGCGACGCGGTGGCGACGAGGTGCTCAGGAGGAGCCGGCGACGAGGAGGGCGAGCTTGGGGCCGGCGATGGCAGGGCGGCAGCGAAGAGGAGCTCGAGCGACGGAGGTCTCCCGTGGCCGGTGGGCGGCGGCCGCTGCTGGGGCAGGGAGAAGCGCGACAGCGCTTGCGGCCGGAGGAGAACGACGTAGGGAGACGGGGCCGGGGGCAGCGGACGGAGGTAGTGGCCGAGCTCGACGAGGAGCGCGTCAGGGGGAAGGCTCGCCGGCCAGGAGGAGTTCATGGTGCGGCGCTTGCGGTTGCGGGAAGGCGCGAGGACGGAGCGCCGGACTCGAGGCGAGCGGCAGGGGGAGGCGAGGACGAGGTCGAGGCCGGCTAAAGAGAGAGCAGCATCTGGCGGCGCCCACGGAGTTCCTGGCGGCGGGGTGGGGCTAGGACTGACGACAGAGGGGCCTCGCCGGCCGGGGCGACGCAGGCGAGAGGCTCGTGGTCGCCGGGCGAGGGGCGGCGAGGAGGCCGACGGCGCTGTCGGTGCGGCAGGTGGGGATCGTGCAGAGTGGGGGTTGGTGGGGAGACGCGGTAGGAGAGAGATGAGCGAGGCGACGGGTGGTGGGCCAGGAGGGCGGACGGGAATCCCGGGGTGGGGCTTGTCGGGCGGGGGATAAGGTTGGAGGGCGGGAGCGAGCGGGAGAGGTGAGGACGGGGGCGTGTGTCGCATGGGGATCGTGTCCCAGGGGCGGCAGGTGGTGCTGGGTGGGGCCCAGGCGGGCCAGGTGGGTGTGGAGGGAGTTGGCTGGCGCGCGCGCGGCGTGTGTTGCGTGTGTGTGTGCGTGCGTGGCAGGCGGGGATTGGTGGGGATTTAGGGTCAGGCTGATGTGGCGAGCTGTGGTTGGCCGGGGTGATGTGGAGGGGGCTGGGTAGGATAGGATTGGGTAGGAAAAGGGTTTAGGTGGTCCGGTTTTGTACTGGGGGTGGCCGACCTGGTCGGTTCGGCCCGGTACGGCTGCCCCTAAAAATAAAATAAATATTTTAATATTTAAAATGGGGCTTTTGAAAACCGTTGGTAGACGTAACAAAATATTCCGGAGACCCGGGTTTTAATTTGAAATCAAGACGGGGCGTTTAGAAAACAAAAACAGGCTTTTCGAAAATAGTTTTATGCAAACAAATACAAGATGACATGACGATGCTCAATGCAAGGTGGCATGATGACATGAGCATGCGGTCATGATGATGCAATGCACAAAAACACAGCGATTTTCTGGTAGTGGTTTTTGCGGGGCGCCACAATTCGACACCACTAACAATGGATCTCGCCCTCGAGATCCGCCTCATGGTACCGGGAAGAAGGGCGGCGATCTGAATCTTCTCGCATCATGTAGATCCTCGCGACACCACTAACAATAGGTCGTTGTCCGTGATCGTCGAGGGAACACTCCGGGAACAAAAGGTCGAAGGTAGAGGTATCAACAAATAAAGCCACCTCTAATTCCGATGGAAAGAGAGAACCGATGCATTCTCATCCACTTCAATGTACACAAGCGAATAGAGTGAGTAGTCGGCATGGGGGCCAATCCATCACGCACCCAAACTATTACTCTGCACAATCAGTAGAAAAGCGTGCAACCATTCTCGGAATCAGACTGAAGATCTCGACAATCGAGGTTCAGAAACAAAGGAGTGATGCAGACTCTGCATCGGATCTGGCGTAGATGATGTCGTCGCGTCAGAAAACACCGGAAGGCACAAGAAGGAACAAAGAGAAGTCCACCAGACGAAGGATTCCTCGGATAGCATGAAGACCAGATGTAGCAACACCGTTACCAAAGGAGGAAGAGAAACCCTGAAGGTACGATGGAACCCAACCACGAGAAATCCTGGACTCGAAGAGAGAGAAGAGAGCGGATTCAAAACACGCAAAGGTGCGAGGAGAGCAGCAGAGGGGTAAGGAGTAAAATCAGACCTAATCAGAACTATCCAACCGATTTTGCAAAAATAGTTTTGACACTCTACTTCGGCCGTTAGCTAGGTTATCCTACAGGCTGGACTTGTGGGGTATCACAACTGCTGAGCTCTGATACCACTCTGTAACACCCTCAGAATCGGCCCTATGCAAGTTTTAGCGAAACCCGCCAAACCCGCATAGAAACGATTCAAAGGTGCCCACCAGGCACTTTCGTGCGGGTGGAAAACGAAGTAATATCATTACACAATAGTCCACGATGGAACCCACAGAACAGATATATACAACGGCAACTCAATGAGTCAAGAATACAAATATACAGTACAAAGATCCAAATCACCTTGAAAACGATACAGCGTCCGAGTACGGACAAGATGCAAATTGAGCTAAGAGCCCTGAAGAATAACCAAAGGCGTCCATAACCCTGCCCAGGCCAAGCCGGAAGGGTAACCCTGCTAACGACGTCGATCTCGAAACCTGCTTACACAAAAGGGGTGCCGACAAAGGGCAAAGGAAAAGGAGAGCGGTCAGTACTGAGGCCAGTACACGGTGAGACTAGAATTCGGTGGTCCTCGCCTACATAGGTATGGTGGACTGAGCGGCAGCGCGACATGCACTAAACAACCTATAGAGACTCGAGATAACTGTCGGCTATCAGAGAGGGATAAGAAAGACCTATTCGGAACCATCCTGATACTACCACCAAACATACCCATCCTGGTATTTTCCCCTCGAGACCAAACGAGGAAGTCAACCGAGGAACTCACACAGTTGGCAGTTTTATTCATTCCGTTATAGTGGCGGCAAATACTAGTCAAATATAGGTAGCATGAGTCATCCTGATATAATAAGCAGTGGCCAGTTTTAGTTAACCATTCTGTTGTAGTTACAACACTTACTAGTCAGATACAATTAGCATGAGACATCCCAAACCCAGCAGTTGTTGGTACTTTTATTTAGCCATTCCGTTGTAGTGAAGCTGATTACTAGTCATATCGGATACAAGTCAAATTATAACAGTAAACTTTAGTTATAGTTGTCTATGATCAAGAACTGTGCTCCAAGTCGTCCATAACCGTGGACACGGCTTTTCGAAAAGATTTAACCCTGCAGGGGTGCACCAAAGTATCCACACGCACTTCGACCCTTTTTGCCAGATCAGTTAACATACACCCATCGGTATGTCGGCAGGGCCTAAGTCATGACGTTTCCTAGACCCAAAGCAAGTACATGGGGGCCACCCCACTAAGCTACCCGCAACGAAGTCGGCCGGTCTCCGAGACGGACTCAGGGTTTGTGTAGACGGCTGTAAACGACTGGGAACCCGAAAGTGTGACTGGGCTTGTCGATACAGCGAAAACGTGTCATGGTCATAAACAGTACAGGTGCTGCTCGCACAATCGTAAATAAAGCAGTAAAGCATGGCATAAGTACAGGATAGTAATAAAGCCCCAAACTACTTGTGGCCCCCGGTACAATACTTTGAAATCAGGTAATAATCGATGGGGGTGCCCACACACCCCACCTGTGGTTAGCGCGCTCGATCTCGGAACAGGTGTCAAGAACTCGGGGTCCTACGGGACACCAGTGAGCGGTTAAAATCCAAATATTGTCTATTACCCACCGGTGCCTCTGCATTTACCTACTTTCAATTTTAGTTATTAAACAGTAATTAAAGCCATGATCATCTCCAACATTAAACATGCGGCAATACTCCAACAACTGTGGTACTTGACGACACGCAACAGCACTTGAGCAAACGACTACGACGCGCAGGTCCAACTATCTACCAAACAACAGGTAATAGGATGTGTCCAAGGCAATATAAGGCTGCAAGGGATATCACGGGTACGAAAACTAGAGCATCACAACACAGATAGCAATAGATCAACAGGGGGAATAAATACTATAAAAGTAAGATAGGTAGAAAGGGGGAGGTGCTCGCCTGAAAACATTGCCGAAGGTTCATCCGAAGATCGGGTCGACACTCACATCAACTCTTCGGCCTAATCCGTGAAGAAGCAAAGCACTAGAAGAAACACCGGATGGACTATTTACTACTACGGTAGAAAATCGGGCATGATGCATGTATGATGTATGACATGGAAAAGGTGCGATGCATTAAGGCAATATTAAGCGGAAACCAGGGTCCCGACAATTATTTAATAGGTTCAAGTTGTTTAGATACCCCGCAATTTAAATGTTGTCTTAACAAGGCAAAAGATAGCACCGGTTCGCTACACAAATTTAAATGGGACCAATATAAGACAAGATTTGCCCGCATATGGGTCCCATATTTAATTTAGGTGATTCGTCGAAACACCCCCAACCACCCATAATATGTATGCAAATATGTTCATTTAATATGCAACAAGATCAATATCATATATTATAAAAATACGAGGGGTCTCGGATAGGGGTCACACATCGGTTATCGGCGATCTTGGTTTGGGGGTTCGAGGGGGTTCAGGCTTGGTCTTCGGATCCGCAGGATCGAGGCGTCGAATTCCGGGAAGGAGATCTTGGGATACCATCCTGATCATCGGTGGCGAACTTGGGGCTCGACACCGGGGTCTTCAGGGTTCCATGTCGGAGGCCTTGGCGCGATCCATGGCATCGGACAGTCATGTCAAGCATGTCGATCTTGTTCACCAAGACGGTTCGATGACCTTGCCGGGTGTCGGCGTCGGTGTCGATCATGGTGAGTCGTTGGTTCAATCCTCGCAGGTTGCAACTTGTCGCTCATGACAAAGTCCTTCACATACAACATAAGCTCCACGATTGCACTAACCAGACAACATCACCAAACATTGATCCATTACATCAACACAAACATCATATACCGCATGGCAACACACGTCCAGCAAGGGGAGTGGGCACAAGGTTGCAGAGCTTCACCAGGAGGAGAACACGGGAAAAGGGGCGGCAGCAGGCGCTCCTGGAGGATGGGGTGCTGGCGGCAGCCCGACAGCGACGCGGTGGCGACGAGGTGCTCAGGAGGAGCCGGCGACGAGGAGGGCGAGCTTGGGGCCGGCGATGGCAGGGCGGCAGCGAAGAGGAGCTCGAGCGACGGAGGTCTCCCGTGGCCGGTGGGCGGCGGCCGCTGCTGGGGCAGGGAGAAGCGCGACAGCGCTTGCGGCCGGAGGAGAACGGCGTAGGGAGACGGGGCCGGGGGCAGCGGACGGAGATAGTGGCCGAGCTCGACGAGGAGCGCGTCAGGGGGAAGGCTCGCTGGCCAGGAGGAGTTCATGGTGCGGCGCTTGCGGTTGCGGGAAGGCGCGAGGACGAAGCGCCGGACTCGAGGCGAGCGGCAGGGGGAGGCGAGGACGAGGTCGAGGCCGGCTAAAGAGAGAGCAGCATCTGGCGGCGCCCACGGAGTTCCTGGCGGCGGGGTGGGGCTAGGACTGACGACGGAGGGGCCTCGCCGGCCGGGGCGACGCAGGCGAGAGGCTCGTGGTCGCCGGGCGAGGGGCGGCGAGGAGGCCGACGGCGCTGTCGGTGCGGCAGGTGGGGATCGTGCAGAGTGGGGGTTGGTGGGGAGACGCGGTAGGAGAGAGATGAGCGGGGCGACGGGTGGTGGGCCAGGAGGGCAGACGGGAATCCCGGGGTGGGGCTTGTCGGGCGGGGGATAAGGTTGGAGGGCGGGAGCGAGCGGGAGAGGTGAGGACAGGGGCGTGTGTCGCATGGGGATCGTGTCCCAGGGGCGGAAGGTGGTGCTGGGTGGGGCCTAGGCGGGCCAGGTGGGTGTGGAGGGAGTTGGCTGGCGCGCGCGCGGCGTGTGTTGCGTGTGTGTGTGCGTGCGTGGCAGACGGGGATTCGTGGGGATTTGGGGCCAGGCTGATGTGGCGAGCTGTGGTTGGCCGGGGTGATGTGGAGGGGGCTGGGTAGGATAGGATTGGGTAGGAAAAGGGTTTAGGTGGTCCGGTTTTGTACTGGGGGTGGCCGACCTGGTCGGTTCGGCCCGGTACTGCTGCCCCTAAAAATAAAATAAATATTTTAATATTTAAAATGGGGCTTTTGAAAACCGTTGGTAGACGTAACAAAATATTCCGGAGACCCGGGTTTTAATTTGAAATCAAGACGGGGCGTTTAGAAAACAAAAACAGGCTTTTCGAAAATAGTTTTATGCAAACAAATGCAAGATGACATGACGATGCTCAATGCAAGGTGGCATGATGACATGAGCATGCGGTCATGATGATGCAATGCACAAAAACACAGCGATTTTATGGTAGTTGTTTTTGCGGGGCGCCACATTTTCCTATCATTTGCAAAATAGTTTTCTCTTTTTAAAACACTTCAACAAACAATGGCACACCGGAGTCACACCAGGTGCTTCCCATTGTTCACCCAACAAGCTTTAACTTAGAGAAATTGGGATGAGGAGATTCTTGATCATTTCAATGTCTTTGATGCTCAAAATGTACATTACGGGGGACACGGCTAAGTATTTAGTTATAAGGTTCCCAACCTTTAATAAGGTAGAGATCCCTGTGTTTACAATGCTAGTCCCTGGATCAATAGCTAGCATCCACAGTTAAGATGTAATATCAAGAAACAAAGGTCATAATACAACTTTATAACCAGGAATAAAATAATTTATTACATCTTACATAGCTCATTTGGCTATCTCATTACAATGCAGCAGAATATAATAATAGCATGGGGTCCTTCATCTTCAAAGTGCCACAGGCAGACATGTTGGTTGTAGACTTGTAATCTTAATCAATAAACTTCACTAACATCAAACAAACCTGCAACATAACAAGTTACAGCCACAAGGGTCAATACATTTGAATTGTATTGGCAAGTGATACTATGGTAGTATATGTCAACACCCGGATTTTTCCATCCTAGATGCCTGTTATGCCATACATCGCAATCCCAGGATTACCATTTTTGCGAGACATAACAGAATTGGATACCATAGTACATCATCCATTACAAACGATACATAAGTTCTTACACAAATAGGGATCTCATGATCCAGTTCTTAATACAACTTCAAGCAGCGGAATACGAAATAATAACGGTAGCGTAGGCGAAGCTCCATCTTCGGGGTCACAGGCAATGCTGACGATGGTAGATGATCCTAGTTGTCGTAACCTTCCTGGGGTCCATCTTCCAGGTACTCCTCTTCATAGTCTGGCCATGGGAATAGCCAGGGACAAAGCCATGAGTACTCTTTAAGTACTCGCAAACCAATACTAATAGGTAAAGGGGGTTTTTGGATAATAGGACACTAGGCTCTAGGGTTGTTTTGCAAAAGCCAGATTAATCTCTACTAAGTTCTAAAGCTAGTCAAAATTTTATAACTCCTAACTGGGATCTTGTAACTCATGTCACAACTCTGTTGTGGTTAAGTCAAAGTCTTAATCCATTTCACAAGTCATTTTGAAAAGTCTGACGGGGGAACAGTATGGCCACTCCAACTGTCCATAACCGCGGACGCGGCTATTCGAATAGTTTGACACTCTGCAGAGATTGTACACTTTCACCACAACATTCGATACATCCGTCAGGAACAAATCCTGAATTCACCATACTCAGTATGCGGATAATCAATCCTAACCTTTCAATTACACGCCCTAGTATAAGCACCTCTCTTGTGAGTTTGGCCTCCCAACCATGACCAACTGTCATCTTGGGTACTGCACAGGTGGACAATCTTCACAAGGTAGCCTCAGCTCAGACCTTGGCCGTGAGGGAACTAATACTAAGGAATATAAGTTTCCAGTCAAGCCCTACCCAATATTCGGGTATTGTGGTTGTACGATAAAATTGGAATGGTATCGCATCCAGACAACCATCAGTTTTATAAAGGGCTAAGGCTCATGCCTCCACGTTTTCATCACCAAAATCATCAAGTGTTCGGAAACACATGTCAAAACATTCAATAGAATGATCGATCATTCCAAGGTTTTCATAACCATTTTCACCAAGTATTCCCATCTAAAGTTTCTCAAGTTTTAGGCTTAGAACTAGCATCTAACTTGGGGGTAGTACTAATAATGGGGTAGTATCTAGTGGAGTTTTAACTAAGTACAACCTTATATCTTAGGATGATATCAAGGTTCCTGGCTTAGGTCAAATTTAATGCTCTTTATGCAACCTTCAGAATCTTTCTAGTATCTACCAGTCACTTAAGTAAACTCTAAGTAAGCTTTGATAAAGAAATAAAGTAAGAAGCTTGCAAATAAAACTAGGATTGGTTTATCAAGTGGGTATGATCACATATGCTTAAGGCATATAGTAGGCATAGTAACAAGCAAGTATTTGCTTGCACAAAATCAGTATAAGCTTGTTAAATTGCAAGTGTTAGCTTGCATAGGTAAACTTGATTTGTAAGGCTTGCTAAAGTAGAGTGTCTTGCAAGTTTTAGCTTGCATTGGTATAGTATCAGCTTGCCTTGTGCAGAGCAGTGGTTGAAGTTCTCTTCGGCTTCTTCTTCGTAGTATCCTCCTTCCTCCTCGTATCCTTGGTCGGTACTAGCGTCTATGAATAAATACGAGGTACACAATCACCAAACAATACTTAACTACTTGCAATCATCACACACAAGGGTCCTATAGATGATCTAGCATCATCCCTAACATTACAAGGTTAAGGCTTGATTTAATTCCTTTTATTTTTAGGAAAGTAATTTCTACTTATTGAAGAACTACTTAAGATTTAATATTCTCCAAACCAAACATGGGATCATGTTGACACATGTCATCACCACATATTGTAGTCCAAGGGAATGTGATTTGAAGTGGTGTCACAATTTAATAAGGTTTTACCCTTTTATTTTAATTAATTACTGTGGCTAGAAATGCTTATGTAGCATTCTTTTATTACTTGAACATTATTTCTGCAAGTAAACCTATATATTTTTATATATTCTGAAAGGTATGGTTAAATGTGATTTTTGAGAGTTGGAATCAACTCAAAAGTTATTATGGTTTAAATTTGAAAAATGTTTGAATGCAGAAAAGCTTATGCCTTGTTATTTTTACCATGGGTGATCTATAGATCCAAATGACTTGAATCCAACGGGCTTGGATTCAGCACTCACAGACCTTTCCAAAAAAATTGGTTTCATTCAATTTGGTGCACTGAATCGATCTGGGTTGATTTTAGAAGTTGGGTACAGAAGTGTGTTTGAATTGAAATAGAAAAAGTTTAATTTGAAAAACTGGGCTGTGCGGGAAAAGTTAATGGGCCGGCCTGCTAAGCGCAGTGCTCCCGCGGGCTGCTTAAGTGGGTGTCCCCACTCGTCAGTGACAGGGGGCTGGGCGAAGCGGTAAGGGGCAACGTGGATCGTTCGATCTAGTTCTAATCCAACGGCTGGGAGTCATCGTCGACGCGATACAACGCCGGCGAGAACGAAACCTAGCGCGGCCAGTGAGGGTTGCTGGGGGCTCACCGGGGTACTGGCGAGGGTCGGCGAGGCGGGCGAACAACGAAGTCGACGATGGCAAATCTCATGGTACCGGTGGATTCTCCTGGGGCGACTCCAATCGCTGGCTCCCTTCTTCTCCAGAGGCGGCGGGCTCCGGTGAAATTCCGGCGGGGTGGTGCTCGCCTTGCTCTGAGAACGGTGTGGCACGATCAGTGAGGAGAGGGGAGTGAGATGGTGTGAAGAAATCGTGCGGGGGTGGCCTCTATTTATAGTCGAGCGAGGGGACCGTCGGGGCGCACGATGAGCTCGTTGGGGTCAAGGTTACAGGCGGCTAATGGCATGGGCAAGGGTAGGGGACGGTGCGGTGTCTCCTGGCGATGCTCACGACATGGTCTCGAGGCATGGCGCGGTGTGATTTGGTCTGGACCGGGCGGTGCTCTGCGCAGCAGAGGCGGCGTCTTCGACGGCGGGCAGTGGATATGCGGCACGGGGCGGCAAATGGGGATGTCTGGTGGTCTCCTGGGTTGACTCAAAATGAATAAATTAAGTGAATGGTCACTTTGGCCATATTAACTCCCATTCCTACTTTGGTTATCTCTAATTTTCAAAACTCAACAGAAACTTGTATGGATCCTTGCACCCCTTGTTAGTACTCATGATAAGGTACCAAGGCCCACTTTGTGATCATCCAGAAACATTCAAATATCAAGCTTAAATGACAGTTTAAAATTGAATCTATCTCATATGAGAAGATCCCACTATTTCAAAAACCACTCAAACAAACTCAATTTTCAAAACCCAAGCACCCACAGAGTCTCCAGCACATGTCTAGCACACCCACCAAAAATCTTTTCAAAATTCAAAACTCAAGTTCTTGCGGCCATTTTATCAAACAGGTTACGGATTCAAATCAACAAAATCACAAACACTATTTTGAGCAGTGTTTTGGCCAACCTTGTTCCCTCCCTGGTTGCAAATAGCCTTAGTAGATCATCTAGCACCCTTTTACTAACCTCTAGAACCACTGTGAGCTTGCCAATGCCATCAATGGTGAGCAGGCCGAGCCTCACCATGTCACCCCAGTGTGGACAGCAAGCTAGGAGAAGAACTAGCTGTGCCAACCTTGTCTGGGAGGTAGCCCATGCCTCACCGCCCCCTCTCTACCAGCCCTAGCTCGAAGACAGAGACCAGAGCCGCCAGGAATGCCGCGCACGCACCGTTGTCGACCATGCCGACGCGCAGCCCAGTGCACGCGCCGTTCCCACGCAACCCGACCACCTCGAGCCCTCGCCGCCCGCCAGCATGCACCCCACCGTCCCAGGAGACCACCAGACATGTTCGTTTCATCGCCCGTACCCCATAGCCACCGCTCGCCATGGAGATCGCCGCGTCTGCCTCGCAGAACACCGCACGTTCCCGACCAATTGCCACCGCCCCTACACGCGCATTTAAGCTCTACAGCATCGCTAGGAGACCTCCCGTCAATCTCCAACCGCATCCATGCCTCTAGCCGCCCGTAGCCGTGTCGCCACCATCGCCTGCCCATCCCTCTCCGTCTCGCCGTCGAGCCTATAAAAGGAGATGACCCCCGCTCAATTTCTTCACACCCATCTCACTCCCCTCACCTCACTGATCATTCCACCCCTTAGCCAGAGCAAGGAGAGCAGCGCATCCCCGGAATTGCGCCGGAGGAGGCCGCCTCTGGAGAAAAAGGGAGCCGTTGATTTCGACTACCCCCGGAGCTACCGCGACCATCCCTGAGTTCGCCGTCGTCGACTTTGTCGTTTTCCCGCCTCGCCGTCTTCGCTGGAACCCCGGTATGCCCCCTATGCACTCCCACCGAGTCTCTAGGGTTCGAGCTCGCCGGTGACATGTTCATTATCGACGACGACCCTCAGCCGTTGATCTCACTTCTAATCCAACAACCCACATCGCCCCGTACCGCTTCGCGTGTTATGAGCCACTGACGGGTGGAACCCCCCTGTCAGCTGAGCCCCGCGCTGCGGAGTGACACTGGGCCAGCCCATTAACCTTTCCCGCGCAGCCCAAGCGTTTGAATTTAGACTTTTCTACTAATTCAAACTCATTTTTGTACCTAGTATCAAAAATCCACCCACCTCGATTCAGTGAACCAAATTGCATGAAACCAATTTTTCTAGAAAGGTATTGAAATGCTTAATCCATGCCCGTTGGATTCAAGTCATTTGGATCTGCAGATCAACCTTGGTAAAAAATAATAAGTCAGAAGCTTTTCTGCATTCAAACATTTTTCAAATTTCAACCATAATATCTTTTGAGTTGATTCCAACTCTCAAAAATCACATTTGATCATACCTTTCAGAATATATAAAAACATATGGGTTTACTTACAGAAATAATGTTCAAGTAACAAAAGAATGCCACATAGGCATTTCTAGTCTCTTTATTTAATTGAAATAAAAGGTTAAACCTTATTAAATTGTGACACCACTTTGAATCACATTCCCATGTACTGAAATATGTGGTGATGACATGTGTCCACATGATCCCATGTTTGAGTTGGAGAATATTAACCCTCAAGTAGTTTTTCAATGAATAGAAATTACTTTTCTAAACATAAAATAAATAAGACAAAGGCTTTAATCTTTTAATGTTAGTGATGATGCTAGATCATCTATAGTACCCTTTTGTGTGATGATTTAAAATAGTTAAGTATTGTTTGGTGATTGTGTACCTCGTACTTATTTATAGACGCTAGTACCGACCAAGGATACGAGGAGGAAGGAGGATACTACGAAGAAGAAGCCGAGGAGAACTTCAACCACTGCTCTGCACAAGGCAAGCTAACACTTGCAATTATGAAAGTTAGATAAACTATGCAATGCACTAAGCATGCTTGGTTGGACACCTTTAATGATACCCAATCCTAGTTTTACTTGCAAGCTTTATACTTTATTTCTTTATCAAAGCTTTCTCTTAGAGTTTACTTAAGTAACTTGTAGATTCTAGGAAGATAATTGAAGGTTGCATAAAGAGCATTAAATTTGGCCTAAGCTAGATAATCTTGATGTCATCCTAAGGCATGAGATTGAACTTAGTTATCTCCACTTGTTTACCACCCCTCATTAGTACTTACCCCACTTGTAGATGCTAGTGCTAAGCATAAAACTTGATAAACTTTAGATGGGAATACTTGGTGAAAATGGTTATGAAAACCTTAGAATGATGAGTCATTATACTGAGATGTTTTGACATGTGCTTCCGAACACCAGATGATTTTGATGATGAAAATGTTGAGGCATGAGCCTTACCCCTTTATAAAATTGATGGTTGTCTGGATGCGATACCATTCCAATTTAATCGTACAACCACAATACCCGAAAATTGGGTAGGGCTTGACTAGAAACTTATATACCTTAGTATGGGTTCCCTCAAGGCCAAGGTCTGAGCTGAGGCTACCTTGTGAAGATTGTCCACCTGTGCAGTACCCAAGATGACAGTTGGTCATGATTGGGAGGCCAAACTCACAAGAGAGGTGCTTATACTAGGGCGTGTAATTGAAAGGTTAGGATTGATTATCCGCATACTGAGTATGCTAAATTCAGGGTTTGTTCCTGACGGATGTATCGAATGTTGTGGTGAAAGTGTACAATCTCTGCAGAGTGTCAAACTATTCGAATAGCCGCGTCCGCGGTTATGGACAGTTGGAGTGGCCATACTGTTCCCCTATCAAATGTTTTCAAAATGACTTGTGAAATGAATTGAGACTTTGAATTGACCACAACAGAGTTGTGATATGAAATTCAAATTCCCACTTAGGTGTTATAAAACTTCAACTAGCTTTCTTCGTTTCTGAACTTAGTAGAGGTAAATCTGGCTTTTTGCAAAACAACCCTAGAGCTTAGTGTCCTACTACAAAAAACCCCTTCACTTGTTAGTATTAGATTGCGAGTACTTAAAGAGTACTCATGGCTTTGTCCCTGGCTATTCCCGTGGCTAGACTATGAAGAGGAGTACCACGATGATGGACCCCAGGAAGGTTACGACAACTAGGATCATCTCCCATCGTCAGCATTGCCTGTGACCCCGAAGATGGAGCTTCGCCTACGCTACCGTTAATATTACGTTATTCTTCTGCTTGAGTTGTATTAAGAACTGGATCATGAGATCCTTATTTGTGTAAGACCTTATGTAAGATTTGTAATGGATGATGCAATGTGATATCCAAATCTGTTATGTCTCGCAAAAATGGTAATCCTGGGATTGCGATGTATGGCATAACAAGCATCTGGGATTAAAAATCCGGGTGTTGACAAGTTGGTATCAGAGCCATCCTGACCATAGGAGACCCTAGTTAGACTGGACGTTGAATCAAAAACTTAGTTTCAAAACCAAAGGAAGAAAATATTTACAAAAACTTATTCCCATTCTTATCACTTTCATTCTTTCATGAAAATTCATGTTCCCCAAAAACTCTTGCAAAATATATAAAATTTGACACACTTGATCACTCTACTAACTTACTCACCCTATATTCTTATAGATGGACGTGAAGTACAACAAGTTTTACCAGTTGGCAAATGGAGGAGACCTCATCTTTGAGCCGGATTTGGACCAGCTTTCGGAACTTCTGGAGCGTCCACACCCCGAGTTCTTCGGAGCTCAGCTCCATGATCAGGAAGGAGAAGATCGGCAATGGCTAGTTGTTGCAAGTCTCAGAGGAAAGATTGAAACTCCCACTGCCGAGGGAATTCAGTTCACGTTAAGAGAGAACAACTGGCTCGATGGACTTGCCAGGGCCATGTAGGAAGCTCTTGCCCATTTGTGTGGACAGAGTATCAATCAGATCAAGGGTATCCGCTTTGAGTTTTGTCCAAGGCGTGATGCTATGGGACAGCCACTGGAAGCCCCATACCACCACGAGCTGAAGACTCAGTTGGACCACCTTAGCTTCATGATGTATGATCGTCAGCAAGAACTGGACAATGCCCGTGACTACTCCAACCACAAGTCCGCCATCATCAGGACGAAGGATCAGACCATTGCCATTCTAGCAAAGGATCGCAAGTCTCGCCGCCGAAGGATCGCATCATTGCCCGTCTTCGCCACCGTATCTCAGATTTGGAGGAGACCATCCACGAGAGGGACATGCAGCTGAAGGAAAGGGATAATGCCGGAGAAGACCTTCATGGACACCCCTACTCCTATCTCAGCGATGATGATGATTTTCTGGAGGATCAAGCCATGGACTTCTTCACCGATGAGGAGGATTTCGCCTTCCTCAATGACGATGAGGATGATGACTACACCGACTCCGAGGAGTAGTATCACTTGAGCACTAGCGTTAGTGAGTTGTATTCGGTCCCATTATATCGTAGTTTCCGGAATGGTTCTTAAAACCATCTGTTTACCTTTGTTGTGGTGTGTGTTTTATCGTGTGCTATGAATGAATGAATGAAAAGCAAGTTGCTAGAAAATCTGAGCCAAGATTTAAAAACTTTTCAAAGTCACTGAACCTTATAAATTTCCCTCTTTTCTCATGATCTATCTCAATCTTCAGATGCCTCGCGGAGGAAGTGGTTCATCCTCGGACCCGAAGTCGCAGATGCTGCAAATGTTGGTTTCTGACCGCGAAGCTGAAAGAGCAGAACGTCAAGCCAACCTAGCCACCCTTTAGCACATAGCTCAAATGGCCAACAACAATTAAGGCCAAGGAAATCAGGACAACCATGGATCTAAGATCAAAAATTTCCAGAACACCAACCCATCTGTTTTCACTAAGTCATAGGAGCCCCTAGATGCAGATGATTGGCTGCAGACCATGGAAAACAACCTGGAAGTCGCAGGAGTGGAAGCCAACGAGAAAGTTCTGTTCGCCACCGACTATCTAGCCGAAGATGCAAGAGCCTGGTGGAACAGCGTTCGTGCAATGACCGGAGGACATATGATGACCTAGGAGGAATTCAAGGTCAAGTTCAACAGAACCCATGTGCCACCGGGTTTGATCAAGAGGATGAGAGATGAGTGCAGAGAACTGAAGCAAGGAAGGATGACCGTAGTGTAATACCATGACAAATTCCTGTCATTATCTAGGTATGCCCCGGATGAGATCGACACGGAAGCCAATAAGAAAGAAACATTCTTGAATGGTCTGCACGATGAAATGCAGACGGTGTTGGTTAATATCCCCTTTGCTGATATTGAAGCCCTCGTCGACTCTGCCATTCAGATGGAAGGAAAGATCAATCAAGCCAATGAGAACCGCAAGCGTCGCATGATGCATCAGCCAGGAACCCATCATACCCCAAAGTATCGCCCCAACCCATCTCCAGGATTTGCCCCGAGAACCAACAGACCCCTGATGATGTAGGGGTTCGTAGCATGGAAAACAAAAAATTTCTATCGCATACAAACAAACAAGCCAAGATCTATCTACTAGATTGTAGCAACGAGTCGATGGAATAACTTACCCTCGAAGATTCCAAAGCGGTTAACGAGAGCAGATTCTCGTGGGTGATGTAGTCGTACTCTTTCCGATCTCAAGATCGTGTAGAAGATCCTTCCGGCGCCACGTTCCGGCAGCGCTCCCGCAGTCGGTCACACGTTCGGTACTCGACGAAGACCTTCCTCTCCCTTGTTCCAGCAGGCAGCGGAGGTTGTAGCATTCTCCTCGAGATTCCGGCAGCACAACGGCGTGGTACCGGAAGTAGAGGGGACATCCCGCAGGGCTTCGCCTTAAGCCGGAGCGAGTATGGTGGAGTATGAGAGAGAACTATTAGTGGTCTAGGGTTTAGACACACCAATTAGAAGGCTCTAAACCGAAGGCTAGGGCAATTAGAAGCTCTAAACCAAAACGGCTCTAAACCGGAGATTAGAGGATAGGAACTTGTGTGTCTAGAGGAGGAGGCCCTGCCCCTCCTTTTATGGGTGGAGAGGGCCGGCGGCCAAGGGGAGGGAGGGGAGTCCCTCCCCAACTCGGCCTAGGTGGTGCGCCGGCTTGGAGAGGAGGGACTCCTCCCCCAAGTCGGTTTCAACCTCCTCTTGCTTGTTTCCCTCAATTTCCTGTTTTAGCCGTTTGACTTTCAAACTGGCCATTTGACTTTTCTGTTTTAGGATTCAATTTAATCCTTTATTTGGAACAGCAAGAACACTTAGTACATGCTGCAATCATTCCAATATGTAATGACACATTCATGTACCTCTCCCCTTTCCCGGAGTGCCGGACATTCCGGAACCTTCTAGAACATTCCCGATGAAAACACCGGAATCATTTCCGAACTCCGAAACGGGACTTTCCTTATATGAATCTTATTCTCCGGACCATTCCGGATCACCTCGTGATATCCCGGATCCCATCCAAGACTCTGAACAACATTCGGTCTCTTTCTCATAATACAATAACTACTCAAAACAACGTCGAATCCTTAAGTGTGTCTCCCTACGGTTCGTGAATTATGCAGACATGATCGAGACACTTCTCTGAACAATAACCAATAGAGGAATCTGGAAATTCATATGGCTCCCACATATTTCTACGATTACTTTGCGATCGAATGAACCACTTACATACGATACCAATTTCCCTTTGTCTCACGATAGTTTACTTATCCGAGGTTATGATCGTCGGTATCTCTGCATACCTAGTTCAACCTCGTTACCGATAAGTACTCTTTTCTCGTTCCCGTGATATGTGATCCCTTGTGAGCCAGTCACATGCTTGCAAGCCAATTGGATGACATTCCACCGAGAGGGCCCAGAGTATATCTATCTGTCATATGGATGGACAAATCCCACTCTTGATCCATGTGTTTCAACCAATACTTTCCGAACACTCAATGCCACCTTTATAGCCACCCAGTTACGGTGTGGTGTTTGATGTCATCAAAGCATCCATCCGGTAAAGGTGATATGCATGATCTCATGGTCGAAGGAATTAGGTTACTATGTATCAGAAAGCATATAGCAATTGAACTATTGAAATGACTTGATCTTTATGCTACGCTTATCTATAGGAGTATGTCCACCATATCATTCTCCTAACGATATGATCCTGTTGTTAATAACATCTCTATGTTCATGATCAGGAAACCATGATCATATATTAACCAACAAGCTAGTTTAACAAGAGGCTTTACTAGGGACTCTTATTTTAGTTTACAAATCACACAAGTATTAATGTTTCCGTTTAATACAATTATAGCATGGTATGTAAACATTTATCATAAGTGTGAAGATATGATAATAACCACTTTATTATTGCCTCTTGGGCATATCTCCAACAGTCTCCCACTTGCACTAGAGTCAATAATCTAGTTTCAAACCTTTGTGTATTCAACACCTATGGCTTTCCAGTGTTGTATGTACACGATTGCTAGTGGTCAACTGATCTCCGGATCTGACACTTCCAGGTCCGTGTGTAATTGCATGTTTTTGCGTTTCTACGCATCACTCATTCTCTAATGAGATGGATTTGTATAAATTTGGTCTTTCGGTGTGACCTTTAGCTCTTTGGGGTTAAAACATGTTGATAATATTGTCGCACAATATATCTTCATAGTATTATCCCACTGTGAACTACACCTAGTTTGATAACAAACTACTTGACACAAATGCCCTCTTTTGCTGCTATAGTAGCAGTCATACACTTAGCCTTTTGTTGTAGTATCTGTCACAATGTCTTAACTTTGGAACTCATCCAAATCCATTATGTAACTTACTTTCCATTATATTGTGCCACCCTTAGTTTAGATTGAGATAAACTTAATTTGTACTTTGTGACAAAGCTAGTATCAATGTAGTACTTTTACAATGAACTAACCATCTATTTGTCACTTCTACAAATAATATACTCTTAGTTCTTCCAAAAGATCATAAGAATATCCTTACTATTGTCCAATGATCATCTTACGAATCATTCTGGTATATGCTCACAACATTTAGAGCATAGGACATATCTGGATTTGTACATATCACAGTATGATTGATATAAATACTCTTTGTGATTTCATACATCAAGTATCAATCTATAATTGAATCTTTGTTTCACTTACCAAATGTCAATACACTTGAATATATCATCAATATTGAACTCATTCAATCCTTTCTGTGCGACAAGAACCTTTCTTGTAGTTTCTATATTGAACTCATTCAATATCTCGTCTATGTACTTCTGGCACAACCATATTAGCGTCTATCGATGCCAAATATTTGGTTTTTTCCTAAGTCTTTCATCGGGATGAAATTCTTAATATGTGTTAATAAAAGATACATTATTTCCAATCAACAATATGTCTTCCACATAATGTATTAGAAACATGTCTTAGCGCTCCCACTTAATTTCTTGCAAATGCAAGCATCTTCATCGTCTCTAATGAACTTTTAAACTCCTTTAACAGTTTCATCACAGTGAAGATTCCAACTCCGCGATGCTCACTTTAACCATTGAAGTTTGTATATGCTTTTAGCATCCTTTGAATTAACAAAACCCTATGGACCGTGTTATGCACACGTCCTAGGTAATAATTCTATTAGAAGAACTTGTTTTGTTTATTCAACTACCATATAACAAATTATATGTAGTGGTTGCTACATTAATCCGTCTAGACTAAAATCGCTATGAAAGATCAAATCTTGTCATATACAACCTTTGAACATTGTTGTGAACTCTTTCCCAACATGTCGACTATTTCATAGATGTGAAACATCCATGTCTATTTCTTTATAGATCCAAATACGACTGTAAGGTCTTGTACCTTCCCAGAGGGTCTTTCAAGTTCAAATCTTGATCTCTCGTATATGGAACTATCACGGATTTTATGGCTTCAAGCCATTTTACGGAGTCAGGGCCCATCATCGCTTCTTTGCATGTAGTACGTTCATTATTATCAAATAATGATTCAACCCTCAAATCTTGGTATTTGATTGTTTACTCGACCTACTTGGTTCAACAGAAACTTTGACCTTCATAACCACAACCTTTGAGGCACGTGAGCCATGAGCATTGTTGTTGCCTCCGGAACACTTTTCGGTGCTGCGCAACTTTGCACATATAGCTAAGGTTCTTTTAACCTTATCAAAGTTATATTGTCCTCCCACTTATCTCTTCACGAAAAATTCCTTCTCAAAGAAACTTGACGTTCTAAGTGACAAACACTTTTGTCTCCGGTGTTATGGAGGAATACTTAACAGTTTATACAAAGACAGGTTCATCCGACTTTGGTTGCACACATCTTTCTTATGCATAGCATACCAATGTTTAAGAAAGGACAACTTGGGTTTTATCCCAAACCATAACATATGGTGTCATTTCAACGGATTATGATGAAGCTCTTTTCAGTGGAAAAACGGTAATCTCTAAAGCTTTTAATCTTTAAAATATAATGGCAGTTTTATGAATTACACCTTCGATCTTACCATGTCAAACAAGGTTTAATTACATATCTCGAACGCTCCATACTCTTATG
The DNA here is from genome assembly GCA_916181665.1 of Avena sativa. Classification (NCBI taxonomy): domain Eukaryota; kingdom Viridiplantae; phylum Streptophyta; class Magnoliopsida; order Poales; family Poaceae; genus Avena; species Avena sativa. The sequence goes on along the minus strand of OV702279.1, from coordinate 45,806,178 downwards.
GTGTTTTTCGGAAAAATGCAAATCCACGGAACGATTCCTTAAATCTTAGGTATTATGCTAAACTTGTAACTCAAATATCTTCCTTTATGATCTTATCATAAACTATTTATATTCTTGTTACCATGATTTTGCACTTCATCTTGAAAGTCTTTGAACTTTTCAAGTGTTTCATACTTTATCCTTATTAAGTAAATATTCATATATTCACTCAAATTTTCGGAGAAAGCATATGAAGTTGAAATCCATCGCTTTTGACTACACATAATGGATTTCGTACAACAATATGTACAAGTTCCAATAAGCTAGTCATTCGTTCCCTTTTGGCCTATGAACGAAGTTTTAATTATCTCTAGGAAAGTTTCACAAGCGTCATTTGATCAAAAATCAAAAACTCCAAAATTCCATCCACATGGAGTTTCTTCATGTTTTCTTTCCAATATAATTTAAACGGCGATGTCACTTCCTAATTGATCTTTCAATCAATTTGTCCTTCGACATTTTTAGCACTAGTTTTATGGATGTGATTTCTCCAACAAGATTTTGTGAATCATCCATCTTTTATGGATTACGGCAATTAATTGAACAACCCTTTTGTTCTCATAATACCTGATAAAACAAATCTTGAAGGCAAGCTTTGATGTTTAACGAGCAACACAATAACCTTTTATTTGTTCTCGATGAACATCATCACATATTCTTTTGCTAGTTACTTAGGCCATTGTAGTTCATGAATTGTGTTGTTTCGTATGACGATTCACACCAACAAATTCAGTATCAAATACTTAAGAACCACATTGTTTAATAAGCAAAGAATATAGCCATAACATGTATATCATCTATATACTTAAACTGAACAATTCTAGTCTTTTCTTTTCTGCCATATATTTATGAGATTCTCTTTCAGTATTTCCTTTTCTGTTTGAAAGAATCTATCAACATCAATAGTTGAGTCAAACATATGACACATAATCCAAAGCATGTATAATTAAATACCAATGTCTTTGGACTTGCACTTTGAAGTAGATCACCTATCATCAAATGTTTGGTGTTCTTTCAAATTCCTTTCTTTAGTAATCTCTTGGTGTAGTAAACATCTTACCTACATCAAATATTCACCCTCATCATGGATTTATCCATGATCAAGCTACTTTTAGCTTGTAACGGTGAATCGCAAGTATAATGTTGCTCTCCAAAACCTTTTGGAGGATTAGGACAACTAGTGTCTCCAACCTTTTGCAAATTCTCATCAAATATGAGAACATGACTTTTGCCATATTATACTCTATCATGTTGTAACCAATACTTCGTTTCAGATATCACAATATCTTCCACACATCATGGTTTCTGAAACAACTCTTTCAGATCCTAGATAACCTTGATATTAAGAGAATCCTTTGAATATCAAGAATCATGGATACAAACATGATACTTATATACTAACACTTGGAATTGTTACTCTTGATTTAATACTAATTATTAAACTTCATGGAGTAACCGGAACTTACTGAAAGTTTGCAATAGGACTTTTAAACTTTAGATTAACACTTAAAACAATACGATACCAGTTCGTAAAGTATCTAACCAAAATTCTATAGTTCTATCATCTCAATTATAACTAAGCGCAAGGTGGTAAACGGATGCCAATGACTACAACAACTATGCAAATTCACTTTGATTTAGTTTATGATAAATTGAGTTCTAATTAATAATTAAATTAATCTTGGTGAACTCCCACTCAAAACAATATCCCTCACATTGTTTTAGTGATCACACGAACCAAATCCACCACATCAAAACCGATCATCACGAGAGTTGATATAGCTTCAATGGCGAACAATCAACATGTTCATCATATCTACTATATGACTCATGCTCTACCTTTCGGTAATCCGTGTTCCTGAGGCCATGTCTGTACATGCTAGGCTCGTCAAGATCAAACCTTAGTTTCTGCATGAGCAAATCTGGCTTGCTCACGTTGTATACACTTGCAGAATCTAACACACCCGATCATCACGTGGTGCTTCGAAACAACAAGCTTTAGCAACGGTGCTAACTAAGGGTGAACACTTTATGACTTGAAATTCATGTGCATGAGGGATCATCTTATAATGCTACCGTCGTCTACTAAGCAATACAAGATGTATAAAGGATTAACATCACATGCAATTCAATAATATGTGATATGATATGGCCTTTCTTCTTTGTGCTTCCGATCTCCATCTTCAAGCACGAACATGATCTCCATCATCATCGGCATTGCATCAAGGTCAATGACGCTTCTCCATGGTTGTCGTCCACCGGCTTCAACTATTACAACTAATTTGAATAGACACGCGGGTCTTAACATAAATTAAAGACAACCATATGGCTCCTGCCGGTTGCCAACTTACAATAAGGAACATTGCATACATCATATAAAATCACAATCATGGCCATATACATCATAGCACACCCCTGCAAAACAAAGTTAGACGCCTCTACTTTCTTTGCATATTTTACGTGGTTTGGGGCTTTCAATAAGTGTCGTTCTAACTTACGAACAAGAACCACAACATTGATACTAGTATTGTTAATCACCCGTTGTAAATTGGATCTTAACTATGCTAGGAGAAACAGGCACCCGCAAAGCTACTTATGCAATACAAGTTGCATGTCAAGCGTGGAGCAAGTCTCATGAACGATGTCATGTAAGGTTAGCCCGGGCCGCTTCATCCCAACATACCGCAAGATGCAAAGTACACAAGAAGCAATCGACAATAAAAGCATCAACGCCCACAATGACCATTGTGTTCTACTCGTGCAACAGATCTACATATAGACACGGCTCTGATACCACTGTAGGGGTTCGTAGCATGGAAAACAAAAATTTTCTATCGCATACAAACAAACAAGCCAAGATCTATCTACTAGATTGTAGCAACGAGTCGATGGAATAACTTACCCTCGAAGATTCCAAAGCGGTTAACGAGAGAAGATTATCGTGGGTGATGTAGTCGTACTCTTTCCGATCTCAAGATCGTGTAGACGATCCTTCCGGCGCCACGTTCCGGCAGCGCTCCCGCAGTTGGTCACACGTTCGGTACTCGACGAAGACCTTCCTCTCCCTTGTTCCAGCAGGCAGCGGAGGTTGTAGCATTCTCCTCGAGATTCCGGCAGCACAACGGCGTGGTACCGGAAGTAGAGGGGAGATCCCACAGGGCTTCGCCTTAAGCCGGAGCGAGTATGGTGGAGTATGAGAGAGAACTATTAGTGGTCTAGGGTTTAGACACACCAATTAGAAGGCTCTAAACCGAAGGCTAGGGCAATTAGAAGCTCTAAACCAAAACGGCTCTAAACCGGAGATTAGAGGATAGGAACTTGTGTGTCTAGAGGAGGAGGCCCTGCCCCTCCTTTTATGGGTGGAGAGGGCCGGCGGCCAAGGGGAGGGGGGGGGAGTCCCTCCCCAACTCGGCCTAGGTGGTGCGCCGGCTTGGAGAGGAGGGACTCCTCCCCCAAGTCGGTTTCAACCTCCTCTTGCTTGTTTCCCTCAATTTCCTGTTTTAGCCGTTTGACTTTCAAACTGGCCATTTGACTTTTCTGTTTTAGGATTCAATTTAATCCTTTATTTGGAACAGCAAGAACACTTAGTACATGATGCAATCATTCCAATATGTAATGACACATTCATGTACCCCTCCCCTTTCTCGGAGTGCCGGACATTCCGGAACCTTCTAGAACATTCCCGATGAAAACACCGGAATCATTTCCGAACTCCGAAACGGGACTTTCCTTATATGAATCTTATTCTCCGGACCATTCCGGATCACCTCGTGATATCCCGGATCCCATCCGAGACTCCGAACAACATTCGGTCTCTTTCTCATAATACAATAACTACTCAAAACAACGTCGAATCCTTAAGTGTGTCTCCCTACGGTTCGTGAATTATGCAGACATGATCGAGACACTTCTCCGAACAATAACCAATAGAGGAATCTGGAAATTCATATGGCTCCCACATATTTCTACGATTACTTTGCGATCGAATGAACCACTTACATACGATACCAATTTCCCTTTGTCTCACGATAGTTTACTTATCCGAGGTTATGATCGTCGGTATCTCTGCATACCTAGTTCAACCTCGTTACCGATAAGTACTCTTTTCTCGTTCCCGTGATATGTGATCCCTTGTGAGCCAGTCACATGCTTGCAAGCCAATTGGATGACATTCCACCGAGAGGGCCCAGAGTATATCTATCCGTCATATGGATGGACAAATCCCACTCTTGATCCATGTGTTTCAACCAATACTTTCCGAACACTCAATGCCACCTTTATAGCCACCCAGTTACGGTGTGGTGTTTGATGTCATCAAAGCATCCATCCGGTAAAGGTGATATGCATGATCTCATGGTCGAAGGAATTAGGTTACTATGTATCAGAAAGCATGTAGCAATTGAACTATTGAAATGACTTGATCTTTATGCTATGCTTATCTATAGGAGTATGTCCACCATATCATTCTCCTAACGATATGATCCTGTTGTTAATAACATCTCTATGTTCATGATCAGGAAACCATGATCATATATTAACCAACAAGCTAGTTTAACAAGAGGCTTTACTAGGGACTCTTATTTTAGTTTACAAATCACACAAGTATTAATGTTTCCGTTTAATACAATTATAGCATGGTATGTAAACATTTATCATAAGTGTGAAGATATGATAATAACCACTTTATTATTGCCTCTTGGGCATATCTCCAACAGATGAACCGTCCGACCTATCCCAACCGTGGAAACCCAAGGCTCGGAAGAAATCACAACAACCCCGGCAACTCTGGCAATTTCAACTGTGCACCACCCAAGTTCAACAACAACAATGCTGCCACCAACACCAACACTACCCCTTGGACTGGAAGCAATGTTGTGCCTGTTGCAGCAAAGGACAAGTCGCAAGTGACTTGTTATGACTGTGGAAATAAGGGTCACTACTCCAATGAGTGCCCCAAGAAGAATGCCGCAGCCCCCAATGCAAATGCCCCAGCTCAGCAGCAGCGTCGTGTTCAGCCTAGAAGAAGGTTTGCCCCAGGGAATTCGATCAACCGCAACGGCCGTATTTTTCTCATGCATGCTGAAGAAGCTCAGGAAGCGCTAGACGTCGTGCTGGGTATGTTTTCTGTTAATTCAGTACTTGATAGAGTATTGTTTGATTCTGGGGCATCGCACTCATTTGTCACCGAAGAATTTGCATGCACTAGTAAGATTCAACCCACCAAACTGAAGCATGTTATGATTGTTCAAATCCCCGGTTCAACCACCAAAGCTGGGCAAATTTGCAAAGCCGTCCCTATCCGAATCCATGGCATAGATTTTTATGCAAATATGATAGTACTTGGAACTAAAGGTTTGGAAGTAGTACTAGGAATGGATTGTATGTCCAAACATAAAGGATTAATTGACTGTGCCAAGAAAGCCATAACCATGACCAGTACAGCCGAAGTATCAGTCAAGCATGTATCTGAAACCTTACCTCGTCAATTCAAGTGCAACAAGAGTATAGCCCAACCTACCATTGACCAAGTCCGGATAGTCTGTGAATACCCCAATGTATTTCTAGATGTTTTGCCCGGTATGCCCCCAGATCGGGATATCGAGTTTATCATTGAACTAATCCCCGGAACCGGACCCATAGCCCAGAGACCATATAGTATGAACCCGTATGAACTAGCGGAACTAAAGAAGCAACTGGATGCCATGCTGGAAATTGGATAAATTCAACCAAGTGCGTCACCATGGAGATCACCTGTTTTGTTCGTGGACAAGAAAGATGGAGGTAACTGTTTGTGTACGGATTATCGGAAGTTGAATGATGTCACTATCAAGAACAAGTACCCTTTACCCAAGATAGAGGGTTTGTTTGATCAGTTGATCGGTGCCAAAGTGTTTTCTAAGATTGATCTTAGAACTGGCTATCATCAACTCAAGATTCGCACAGAGGATATTCCAAAGACTGCCTTTACCACCAGATATGGATTATACGAGTATACCGTCATGTCTTTTGGATTAACCAATGCCCCTGCTTATTTCATGAATCTCATGAATAAGATTTTTATGGACTTCCTGGGTAAGTTTGTCGTGGTTTTCATCGATGACATTCTGATTTATTCCAAAACAGAAGAAGAACATGAGCTACACCTAAGGACCATTCTTGGAACCCTTAGAGAGCATCAGTTGTATGCCAAGTTTAGCAAATGTGAATTCTGGTTACAGGAGGTAGGATTCCTCGGTCACATTGTATCAGCAGGAGCGATTGCCGTTGACCCTGCAAAAGTGAAAGATGTCGAAGATTGGCAAGCCCCAACCACTCAAACCCAAGTTCGTGCATTTCTCGGATTGGCAGGATACTAGCGCAAGTTCGTAGAAGGATTCTCGAGTATCGCCAGACCCATGACCCAATTGCTGAAGAAGGACAAGAAGTTTGAATGGACGGACAAATGTGAAGCGAGTTTTCAAGAACTCAAGAGGAGATTGATTTCAGCCCCAATCTTAATCATGCCGGATATCACGAAGCCCTTTGACGTGTATTGTGATGCATCCAAGATAGGCCTCGGATGTGTGCTAATGCAAGAGGGCAAAGTTATATCTTATCTATCTCGACAACTGAAACAGCATGAGCAGAACTATCCAACCCATGGTGGTAAAACAGGGCCGTTGATGGATCGGATGGCTCCTTCCCTCCACGTCTCTCCTTCTCTCCTTCCTATTTCCACGGTGGTTGGCTCCGATGATCGTCGGGGGCTGATCGGGAGCTGGAGGGCCATAATCCGCGAGGTGGCCGATGATCTGATTAGCCCTTGCCGATGGGGCCAGATCTCGAGAGAGTGCTCGAGACAGGTGTCGATGTGGGATGATTCGGGGCAGTTTCTAACGAGTTGGTGCTCGGTGGCGAGTTTTTCGTACGGGACACGTCTGGTACATGAGCGATGGCACGTTCTCGTGGGTCCGCCGATGGTGGCGAGGACAAATTCTAGCGGTGTCATCGATGCGTCGCCCTACGTGCGTACGTGCCGGGTGATACGGCTCGGTGGTTGTGGGAGAACAGTGCGCGCTGATGGTGGGGTTTCGCTGGGGGAGGACCACCTGCCAGGGGGACTGCGGAGTACTAATACGGCGGAGTGCGAGCCGCTGTCAGTTTCGTCTTCCAATTCGTGTTTTCCCTAACCCTAAATCGAGAGCAGTTTCCCCTTTCGCCATTTCTAGATCTCGCGGTGTGTGTGGTGTGGTGTTCGTCCGGGAACCGCCTCTCATTCAACCTTCGTCGCCGCGGGTTGCTGCTCCGGTGAAGTGGAGCGGTGTTGTGTCAGGTGATTCTAGATCGTTTGCTCAGGTGGTAGTTGCAGATTTTGACATGGATCGGAGATTTCGTGGTGGGCGTGGTTCGCCTTCTCGTCCCCCAGTCCGATCTGGTCCCTATGCGAGCAGATTCGGATCTGGGTATGGACAGGGCCGATTTCCTGTTGATCGCAGAGGTTTGGAGGGGGATCCTAGGGAGAGTGGGTGGATCCGTGAGCAGGAGCGGCGCCGTGAGGAGCAGGATGCTCGGCGTCGTGATATGAGGCATCGTGATGAATTGAGGCAGGCGGAAATTGAAGCCCGGTTGGAGGATCAGCGCAGGGAGGCTCTGACACGGGAGCGTGCGCTGTCGGAGGCTCGCCGGCGTGAAGCGGAACAGGCTTGTAATCGGGGCCGGTGGAGCCATCGCCCGGAGATGCAGCAAGGTTCTGGATCTGATGCGACGTCTTTCCCAGGCAGATCAGGTAATTCTAACTCAAATCCTAGAAGGGGGGAGCCGGTTTTTGCACGAACTGTTGAGCAAGTTAATGTGCCTAGAGTTGTGCTGAATACTTCTGTGCCTACCACTCGTTCTGCCTCTGGTTTTAACACATCGGCGTCTACTTCTGTTAATGTGCCTGGGGGGGGGGGGAATCGCCCTGTAAATTTGTCTCCAATTTTATCAGTTACTCAGTCGGATGCTGTGGCTACTACTCTGGTGGGGTCCTCTGTACCACCACCAGTAGTGAGTATGCCGAGAGATGGTGGTGTGGCTGGTGGTTCTGGGGATGTGCAGTTGCTTGATGTGATTGAGGAAGAGGCTGTTTGTGATAATTGTGGGAAAGATCATAGCATTTTGGTCTGTCAAGAGAGGAAACCATGGGAGTATGTTCCTCTCTTCTTTGGCAGTACTGATTTTGAGCAGGGTTTTCACTCTATTCCTGTAGTGGAGTCCAATGTTCAGTCTATGGAGCAGCTGCATTATGCTCATATAAGTGTGGTGAGGGGTGATGTCACTGGCAAGGATCTGGAGAAGGAATTTCAGATTTGGGCTGATGCTTTGGGATCTGGATGGAGATTCAATGCCAGGTCCATTAATGATGTGGAATTTCTGATGAGGTTTCCTTCTGCCAGATCTATTGATGATTTCCATTTTGGGAAGGTTTTTATGAAAACAATTCCTGATGCTGTGATTCAGCTGTCTAAGTGGAATGGGGATTTGCAACCTGTTGAATGGTTGGAAGAAGCCTGGTTCAGAATTGTGGGTATCCCTATGAAATACAGGGAGAAATCAACTGTCTTCTATGTTGCTTCCTTAGTGGGCAAGCCTGTGGCCCTGGACAGGAACAGTTTGAGGAACCTGGCCTATGTGAGAGTGAAAATTTCCTGTTTAGATGTCTCTTTGGTTCCTAATACCAGAAGGGGGGAGATGCAAGGTGGGATTTATGAATTCAAGTATACCAGGGAGATTTTTGCTCCAGATGCTGTCTCAAATCTGCCTTCTGCTGTGGGGATTGAAGGACATGATGGTAATGTTGGGGTGAATAAGGAGATTGAAGGTGATGATGTGCTTGGGAGACCTGCTGATGATAATGGGCAAAGAACTGTTCCTGGTGCAAGCAATGTTGGAAGTGCTGGGGGTCGTCAACATGGTGGGAATGGTGCTGGGGAGTCTGGTTTGGACAAAGGAAAACAGGTTGGGGTGGAGCAGGAGGACTCTGGGGGTGTCTCTTTTGGGACTAAAATGGCTAACATATGGGCTAATGAGGGAGGTGTTGGTCGTTCGAGGGGGCTAGTAATTAGAGAGAATGTGACAGGTGGCTCTGGTGCTGATGGTGGGTCGGGCACTCAAAATAAATCAGTTGCTGTGGGAATGCAGGTTGATTCTCAGGAAAATGTGGTTGGGGGAGATGGGCTGGGAGGTAATCTCATGGATGTGGAGCAAGATCTTTTTTCTGGGGGGGTTAAAGAGGTTAATACTGAGGTTGCTGCTGGTCCCCAGAGGTTTGATGACTTTATCAGGGGGCTGTTGAAGGATAAGAGTAGTGACAAACATTATGAACTCATGAAGCAATATGGCATCTGCTGGAAGAGGAGAATGAGCAAGAGGAGGGTGCACAGGCAAGGAATGATAGTGCTTCTACTGATGCTTCATTTGGGTCCTCTGTTGATAGTGAGAAAAAAGGTGCTGTTGGGGGTTCTGGGTTGGAGGGTGCTCAGGACATGGAAGCTGTCAATCAGGATCAGGAAACAGTGGCTATTGGTTTATCTCAACCTGATGGTTCTACCCAGGAAAGTGTGGATTCTCAATCTGATCCGGTGGTTGATGTGGAAGAACAGCAGGGTATTAGAAGGAGCTCGAGGGTGATTGATCAAGGTGGTGCTAGAAACTTGGCTGAAGGACATTTGGCTCAACAAAATCCTAGAGACCTTTCAGGTACAAATCTAAATTTACATAATTCTTTTGCTGTTCTGGATGATGATGTTATTATGCATAGAGCGTTGGAAATGGGGATAGATGCTTCTTCTATATCTTTGGAACATATTAACTCTTTAAAAGAATTAGAGATTGCTAGGCATAGTTTGCAGGATAGGAGACAGGTAGTGAATGAATGTGCTCCTGATATGAATGAGAAGGTTTTGTTTCTAGATTGGAAGGAGGCTAGTAATGATGAAGAAGAATTCACTCATGTGGTTTCTAGGAGACAAAAGAAAAAGTTGAGAATTGGTTCTGTTATGAGGGAGAGAAAGTTAAAGGCTGCTGCTGTGAAGGTTCACAATTACCACCCTATGAGTGGTATTGTGACTGGAACAAGGGAGAGAAAATCTGTTTTATGATAGGGGCTATTTTGAATATTAGGGGTGTGGGGAAGAAAGGTGCAGGTGCTTATTTGAATAATTTGTTGAGGCAGGAGAGGGTGGATTTTATTGGTTTACAGGAAACTATTAAGAAGGACTATTCTGAGGCTTTTTTCAGGAGGATTGATCCTATGAATCAATTTTCCTGGAGTTGGCTGCCATCTGTTGGGAAATCTGCGGGCATTTTGGGGGGCCTACGTTCCTCTAAATTGACTCAGGTTGGTGTGTATGTGGGTAAGTTTCATGTTAAGTTGAAGGTGTTTGATGTTTTGAAACAGATTCAATGGCATCTGGTGATTGTGTATGGGGCTGCCCAAGAGGAGAATAAAGAGGAATTTCTGGTTGAATTAGCTGAGGTTTGTCAGGATCAAACTATTCCTTTGTTGGTAGGAGGTGATTTTAATGTGATCAGATGTGTTTCTGAAAAGAACAAAGGTCATGTTTTGAACAAGTGGGGACACATGTTTAATTCAATTATCAATGCTCATGGGTTAAGAGAGATCTGTATGTCTGGTGGGCAATTTACTTGGTCTAACAATCAGAAGAATCCGACTTTGGAGAAACTGGATAGAATCTTAGTTTGTAGAGAATGGGAGAAGTTGTTTCCTCTTACTACAGTACACAAGTTGTCTAGGGAGGTTTCTGATCATAGTCCTTTGATCCTGGATACTATGGAAGGGCAAGAACCTGGGGGTAGAGAATTCAGGTTTGAGAAAAGTTGGCTACAGTGTGATGATTTTTTGGCCAGAGTGGAGAAAGTTTGGAAAAAACATGTGAATGGCAAGAACAGTCTGGATAGATTGCAGAAAAAACTCAAAAATGTCAGAAATGATTTGAAAGGTTGGGGGGTCCATTTAAGGGGAGAGGAAAAAAAAAGGAAGAAGAGGTTGGTAGATGAATTGATGGAACTTGAAAGTATTGAGGAACTGATTTTACTTACTGCTGAACAACTTCATAGAAAGACAGTTATTCAGAAAGAGCTGCTGGAGGTATATGAAAATGAGGAGAGATTTTGGCAGCAAAGGTCGAGGGACAATTGGTTGCTTCGGGGTGACAATAATACTGAGTATTTTCATAGGATTGCTAATGGGGTGAGGAGGAAGAAAATGATTTTTTCAATGAAAGATGGGGAAAATGAGATTCGGGGGACCTATGATCTCCTGAAGCATGCCACTAGTTATTATAAATCTTTGTTTGGGCCTGCTGGTGGGTTTTCTATTAGGCTTGCTGATGATAATTGGCAGTATTGGGAGAAACTTAATGATGATGATAGGGAGAAAATGGGAATGCCTTTTACTGAGAAAGAGATTAAGGAGGTTATTGATCAGATGGAGAAAAATAAGGCTGCTGGTCCTGATGGGATTCATGTTGAATTCTATCAGCATTGTTGGGGAGTTATTAAATCAGATGTTATGGCTGTGTTTGATGATTTCTTTGCTCATAAGATTGATTTAAGAAGTATTAACTATGGGGTGATTACTCTGCTGCCAAAAGGTGATGATGCTGACAGGATTCAGAAGTATAGGCCTATTTATCTGCTCCAGGTGTTGTTTAAGATTTTTACCAAGACCCTGACAGTTAGAACTAAGCCTGTGATGGGGAAATTAATTGATACTTGCCAGACTGCTTTTATTAAAGGGAGGTTTATTGCAGATGGTGTGACTTTATTGCATGAGATTTTGAAAGAGTCGAAAAGTCAGAAACAGCAGGGTGTGGTTTTGAAAATTGACTTTGAGAAAGCTTATGACAAAGTCAACTGGGATTTTTTGTTCTATTGTTGCAAGCAGAAAGGTTTTAGTGATGATTGGATGATTTGGCTAAAAAGTGATGTGACTCAGGGTACTCTCAGTGTTAAGGTCAATGGGGAAACTGGTCCTTACTTTGGCAGTTTTAAGGGGGTTAGGCAAGGGGACCCCTTTTCTCCTTTTTTGTTCAATTTGGCTGGGGAATGTTTGGCTAAGATGGTGTCTAATGCTCAGGCTGGTGGGTTGTTTATAGGTTTGGTTGGTAATTTGTTTGATAAAGGAATTGCCATTCTACAATATGCTGATGATACCATTCTGTTTATTAAGGAAGATCCTGAGGGGGCTCGAAATTTAAAATTGCTGCTATATTTGTTTGAATCCATGTCTGGTCTCAAGATTAACTTTGAGAAGAGTGAGGTGCTGATGGTGTTAGAGGATGAGGAGAAATTGTCCAATTATGCTGAGATGTTTAACTGTCAGAAGGGTAGCTGGCCTATTAAGTATTTGGGTTTGCCTGTTTCTAGCAGGAGATGTTCAGTGGCTGAAATGGGCTTTGTTGGTGATAGGTTGAAGAAAAAATTGGATGGTTGGATGGGAGGAGCTTTGTCCCTGGGAGGGAGACATGTTAAAATCACTGCTTGTGTTTCTAGTGTGGCTGTTTATCCTATGACTATGTTTCTCTTACATAGGTCGAATGTGGAAGAAATTGAGAAACAGACTAGGGCTTTCTTTTGGTATGGGAAAGTGGGCAAGAAGAAATATCATCTAGTGAAATGGAAGTATGTGTGTAGGCCCAGGAAAAAGGGTGGACTGGGGATTAAGAATATCAGGCTCTTTAACATTTGTTTGCTGTGTAAATGGTGGTGGCGTCTTGAGGCTGAGGAAGGTCCCTGGCAAGCTTTTGTGAGAAGAAAATATTTGAAAAAAGGTGGGATTAGTAATGTGAAACACAGGCAGAGTGATTCTCCATGTTGGCATGATTTGATTAAGCTTAGGGGCTTTTATTTGGCTGGTAGGAGAATGAAGATTGGTAATGGGGAATTGACTGATTTTTGGCATGATGCTTGGTGTCTGGACTCACCCTTGAAGGATAGGTTCCCTGATTTATTTGATGTTTGTCAGAACCAAAGAATCACAGTGGCAGACATGGCAAAAAAAAGATGGTGTCTCTCTTTTAGGAGATGGTTGGATATTGATGGGTTGAATCATCAGGAGCAGTTGAGAGATTTGTTATCTGGGGTGTGTCTGAATCAGGAAAAGGACAGGCCAGTGTGGATGTGGAGTAAATCTGGCAAGTTCTCTGTTAAGTCAATGTATACGCATCTGTCAGATGTGGGGATTGATAGAAGTTTTAAACATCTGTGGAAAGCAAAAATCCCTCTGAAGATTAAGATTTGGTTGTGGCTTATTTGGCATAATGCGATTCTCACCAAAGACAATATGAGGAGAAAGAAGTGGGTTGGAGATTTTACCTGTCGGTTTTGTAGGAAGGATGAGAGCATTGGGCACCTGTTCTTTTCGTGTGTGGCTGCTAAATATGTTTGGGGGTGGTTGCCAGAACTGTTGGTGTTGCAAATAGACCTGGTTCTTTTTCTCAGTACTTTTGGTGGGCTTCTCAGTATGTGGGGGTTAGTAGGAATGTGCAGATTACGGTGGTGGCGGCTATTTGCTGGGCTATGTGGAAACTTAGGAATAGAGCTTGCTTTGATAAAAAGCTCATTAACTCACCTGTTGATTTGATCTTATATGCTTGTGTATTCATTCGTTATTGGGCAGGTTTGCATGGGGAGGACGACCGGGTGGTGCTGCAAGCTGGGGCAGACACCCTTCAGCAGAACGCGTTGGCTGATGCGGCAGCTATGGATGTGGCCCCTGTTCCTTTCCTAGGTCTGCCTGCTATTCCTGGAGATCGTGGTCGTGGAGCTCCGGAACTAGAAAGAGGGAGGGAGAAGAGAAGGAAAACTGGAAGATAAAAGCAAATGGGGGACTGGCAGAAATACAAAAAGCTTAGCGTTGGTGTGGCTTTCAGCTTTTGTGTTCCTTTTGGGATGTTATGTTTTGGATAGGTTCTCACTAGCCTGTGGGCGGTGTTCTTGCGTCTCCATCTTCCTTCCTATCTCTCTGTCTAGTTTGGTTAGTGTGTAAGTTGAACTTCTGTTTCCTTTTTGACCCCCTAGGTGGGTCAGTACTATGACGTTTTTGTGTGTGGTTGTTGTTCCGTTATCTGATGATAATGGAACCCGATCCCTCTTTCTGGGGGATTGTATGGAAAAAAAAGAACTATCCAACCCATGAACTCAAACTCGCAGCAGTAGATCTAGCCCTGAAGACATGGAGGCACTACCTGATGGGAAACCATTGTGAGATTTATTCGGATCACAAGAGCCTGAAGTATATATTCACTCAGAAGGAGATGAATATGAGGCAGAGAAGATGGATTGAGCTAATCAAGGATTATGATTTGTACATTCACTATCACACCAGTAAAGCCAACGTGGTAGCAGATGCCCTTAGAAGATTGACGTTCCGCTTGAACTCCATGATTTTGAAGGAGCAACCAAGTCTGCACAAAGAGATGGAAGATTTCCGAATGGAATTAGTGAGTGAAGGATTTTTGGCTAGCATAGAACTTCAACCCACTTTGATCAGCCAGATCAAATAGGCGCAGAAAGGAAATGCTAGTATCGACGGAATCAAACGTCATATCGGTACAGGCAAAGTACCCGGATTCACCGAAGACGAAGAAGGAGTTCTGTGGTACAAAGGACGTCTTTGTGTACCAGCAGATTCCGAGTTGAAAGAAGTTATTATGAAGGAAGCTCATGATACTCTTTATTCTATCCATCCCGGAGGAACGAAGATGTATCAGGATTTGAAAGAACAATTTTGGTGGCATAAGATGAAGAGAGAAATCGGAAGCTATATCGCTAAGTGTGATATATGTCAGCGAGTCAAGGCGGGACATCAAAGACCCGCTGGATTGTTGCAACCATTGCAGATTCCGGAATGGAAATGGGATTCCGTTGGAATGGACTTTATCACCGGATTGCCTACTTCTAGTAGGGGAAATGACTCTATCTGGGTCATAGTGGACAGATTGTCCAAAGTCGCCCATTTCTTACCAGTCAAGACCACCTATCAGAGTTCGAAGCTAGCGGAGTTATACATCGCTAGAATCGTCAGTTTGCATGGAGTCCCCAAGAACATCGTATCAGATCGAGGAACTCAGTTTACCTCGAGATTCTGGAAGAAATTCCAAGAAGGTTTAGGAACTCGACTAGATTTCAGCACCGCTTATCACCCTCAGACCGACGGACAAACGGAGCGAGTAAATCAAATACTCGAAGACATGTTGAGAGCATGTGTGTTAGAGTATGGATCTAAATGGGAAGACTGTCTGCCGTTCGCAGAATTTTCATACAACAACAGTTACCAAGCTAGTTTGCAAATGGCCCCATTTGAATTCATGTACGGAAGGAAGTGTCACACCCCTTTGAACTGGTCGGAAGTAGGAGAGAGTCAGATTTTCGGACCCGACATCCTACGAGAAGCAGAAGAGAAGGTTCACAAGATTCGTGAGCACCTCAAGACCGCCCAGTCCAGATAGAAGAGTTACGCCAACAAGAGACGTCGAGACCTCGCTTTCAATATCGGAGATTTTGTGTATCTAAAAGAGTCGCCATTGAAGGGAATGCAGCGTTTCCAACTGAAAGGAAAGTTAGCCCCCAGATATATCGGACCCTTCAAGATTATGAACCGTCGAGGAGAAGTGTCGTATCAATTGGAACTACCCGAAAAGATGTCAGCCGTGCACAATGTGTTCCATATCTCATTACTTCGCAAGTGCCTCGAAGTTCCAGAGAAGACGGAAGTGTTCAAGAATATTGATCACCGGACCATAGAGATCAACGATGACCAAACCTATCCCGAAGTACCCATCCGTATTTTGGAAGAAGCTTTTCAGAACCACCCGAACCAGAAGCATCAAGTTTCTTAAGATTCAGTGGAGCAACCACATAGAAGAAGAAGCTACCTGGGAGCGCGAAGATCACATCAGGACGGAGTTTCCCGATCTCTTCAAATCCTAGGTAATCTTCTTCGCCCTTTTTCAAATCTCGGGACGAGATTTTGTTTAAGGGGGGAAGTTTTGTAACATCCCAAAAATATTAAACTTGGATTCATCAAACTCTAATCATCAAAATTAGGGTTAACAAAAACTTTTCCAACTAAAAATATAAAACCCTTCATATGTGTGTGTATTAAAGTTTGAATTCTTTTAAATTACCATGTTTCTGTGTTTCTTTGCTTGTAAAATGATTCTTAGGTGAAATAAATATCATCTAAACAATCCCCAAACTTTTCCCAAAGACAAACAACTCAAAATGAATAAATTAAGTGAATGGTCACTTTGGCCAAATTAACTCCCATGCCTACTTTGGTTATCTCTAATTTTCAAAACTCAACAGAAACTTGTATGGATCCTTGCACCCCTTGTTAGTACTCATGATAAGGTACCAAGGCCCACTTTGTGATCATCCAGAAACATTGAAATATCAAGTTTAAATGACAGTTTAAAATTGAATCTATCTCATATGAGAAGATCCCACTATTTCAAAAACCACTCAAACAAACTCAATTTTCAAAACCCAAGCACCCACAGAGTCTCCAGCACATGTCTAGCACACCCACCAAAAATCTTTTCAAAATTCAAAACTCAAGTTCTTGCGGCCATTTTATCAAACAGGTTGCAGATTCAAATCAACAAAATCACAAACACTATTTTGAGCAATGTTTTGGCCAACCTTGTTCCCTCCCTGGTTGCAACTAGCCTTAGTAGATCATCTAGCACCCTTTTACTAACCTCCAGCACCACTGTGAGCTTGCCAATGCCATCAATGGTGAGCAGGCCGAGCCTCACCATGTCACCCCAGTGTGGACAGCAAGCTAGGAGAAGAACTAGATGTGCCAACCTTGTCTGGGAGGTAGCCCATGCCTCACCGCCCCCTCTCGACCAGCCCTAGCTCGAAGACAGAGACCAGCCGCCAGGAACGCCGCGCTCGCGCTCTTGTCAACCATGCCGACGCGCACCCCAGTGCACGCGCCGTTCCCACGCAACCCGACCAGCTCAAGCCCTCGCCGCCCGCCAGCATGCACCCCACCGTCCGAGGAGACCACCAGACATGTTCGTTTCATCGCAAGTACCCCGTAGCCACCGCTCGCTGCCTCTTCCTCGCAGGACACCGCATGTTCCCGATCAATTGCCACCGCCCCTACATGCGCATTTAAGCTCTAGAGCATCGCCAGGAGACCGCCCGTCGATCGCCAACCGCATCCATGCCTCTATCCGCCCGTAGCCGTGTCGCCACCATCACCTGCCCATCCCCCTCGGTCTCCCCGTCGAGCCTATAAAAGGAGACGACCCCCGCTCGATTTCTTCACACCATCTTACTCCTCTCACCTCACTGATCATTCCACCCCTTAGCCGGAGCAAGGCGAGTAGCCCATCGCCGGAATTGCGCTGGAGCAGGCCGCCTCTAGAGAAGAAGGGAGCTGTTGATTTTGACCACCTCCGGAGCTGCCGCGACCATCCCTGAGTTCGCCGTCGTCGACTTTGTCGTTTGCCCGCCTCGCCATCGTTGCTGGACCCCGGTATGCCCCCTATGCACCCCCACCGAGTCGCTAGGGTTCGAGCTCGCCGTTGACATGTTAATCGTCGACGACGACCCTCAGCCGTTGATCTCACTTCTAATCCGACGACCCACATCGCCCCGTACCGATTCGCGTGTTATGAGCCACTGACGGGTGGAACCCCCTGTCAGCTGAGCACCACGCTGCAAAGTGACACTGGGCCGGCCCATTAACCTTTCCCGCGTATCCCAAGCGTTTGAATTTTGACTTTTCTATTTTAATTCAAACTCATTTCTATACCTAGTTTCAAAAATCCACCCAGCTCGATTCAGTGAACTAAATTGCATGAAACCAATTTTGTTAGAAAGATATTGAAATGCTTAATCCAATCCCGTTGGAGTCAAGTCATTTGGATCTGCAGATCAACCTTGGTAAAAATAACAAGTCAAAAGCTTTTCTGCATTCAAACATTTTTCAAATTTCAACCATAATAGCTTTCGAGTTGATTCCAACTCTCAAAAATTACATTTGATCATACCTTTCAGAATATATAAAAACATATGGGTTTACTTACAGAAATAATGTTCAAGTAACAAAAGAATGCCACATAGGCATTTCTAGTATCTTTATTTAATTGAAATAAAAGGTTAAACCTTATTAAATTGTGACACCACTTTAAATCACATTCCCATGTACTGAAATATGTGGTGATGACATGTGTCCACATGATCCCATGTTTGAGTTGGAGAATATTAACCCTTAAGTAGTTTTTCAATGAGTAGGAATTACTTTTCTAAAAATAAAATAAATAAGACGAAGGCTTTAATCTTTTAATGTTAGTGATGATGCTAGATCATCTATAGTACCCTTTTGTCTGATGATTGAAAATATTTAAGTATTGTTTGGTGATTGTGTACCTCGTACTTATTTATAGACGCTAGTACTGACCAAGGATACGAGGAGGAAGGAGGATACTATGAAAAAGAAGCCGAGGAGAACTTCAACCAATGCTATGCACAAGGCAAGCTAACACTTGCAATTATGAAAGTTATATACCTATGCAATGCACTAAGCATGCTTGGTAGGACACCTTTGATGATACCCAATCCTAGTTTTACTTGCAAGCTTTATACTTTATTTCTTTATCAAAGCTTTCTCTTAGAGTTTACTTAAGTAACTTGTAGATTCTAGGAAGATAATTGAAGGTTGCATAAAGAGCATTAAATTTGGCCTAAGCTAGATAATCTTGATGTCATCCTAAGGCATGAGAGTGAACTTAGTTAAACTCCACTTGTTTACCACCCCTCATTAGTACTTACCCCACTTGTAGATGCTAGTGCTAAGCATAAAACTTGATCAACTTTAGATGGGAATACTTGGTGAAAATGGTTATGAAAACCTTAGAATGATGAGTCATTATACTGAGATGTTTTGACATGTGTTTCCGAACACCAGATGATTTTGATGATGAAAATGTTGAGGCATGAGCCTTACCCCTTTATAAATCTGATGGTTGTCTGGATGCGATACCATTCCAATTTTACCGTACAACCACAATACCCAAAAATTGGGTAGGGCTTGACTAGAAACTTATATACCTTAGTATGGGTTCCCTCACGGCCAAGGTCTGAGCTGAGGCTACCTTGTGAAGATTGTCCACCTGTGCAGTACCCAAGATGACAGTTGGTCATGATTGGGAGGCCAAACTCACAAGAGAGGTGCTTATACTAGGGCGTGTAATTGAAAGGTTAGGATTGATTATCCGCATACTGACTATGCTAAATTCAGGGTTTGTTCCTGACGGATGTATCGAATGTTGTGGTGAAAGTGTACAATCTCTGCAGAGTGTCAAACTATTCGAATAGCCGCGTCCACGGTTATGGACAGTTGGAGTGGCCATATTGTTCCCCCGTCAGATGTTTTCAAAATGACTTGTGAAATGAATTGAGACTTTGACTTGACCACAACAGAGTTGTGATATGAAATTCAAATTCCCACTTAGGTGTTATAAAACATCAACTAGCTTTCTTCGTTTCTGAACTTAGTAGAGCTAAATCTGGCTTTTTGCAAAACAACCCTAGAGCTTAGTGTCCTACTACAAAAACCCCCTTCACTTTTTAGTATTAGTTTGCGAGTACTTAAAGAGTACTCATGGCTTTGTCCCTGGCTATTCCCGTGGCCAGACTTTGAAGAGGAGTACCAGGATGATGGGCACCAGTAAGGTTACGACAACTAGGATCATCTCCCATCATCAGCATTGCATGTGACCCTAAAGGTGGAGCTTCGCCTACGCTACCGTTACTATTACGTTATTCCGCTGCTTGAGTTGTATTAAGAACTGGATCATGAGATCCTTATTTGTGTAAGACCTTATGTATGGTTTGTAATGGATGATGTATTGTGATATCCAAATCTGTTATGTCTCTAAAAAATGGTAATCCTGGGATTGCGATGTATGGCATAACAGGCATCTGGGATTAGAAATCCGGGTTTTGACAATGTGCGAGTGAATGGAGAGCATCAGGGAATGCGCAAGATGATGGAGATCAAGATAGCTTGAGCTAGAGTACAAGGCGCGCACAGGTTTAGACGCTAGGGCTCACCAGAGTTGTGGTCACCGTCGGGTCCTAGCAGATGCTGACAAAGACGAGGCTACGTGGCACAAGAAAATAAACGAGAGGCATCAGTGAACGCGCACGAGAACAAGGGTTGCGGTAAAGTAAACCAGAGAGCGAGAGGGGGTCGGGGCTCACCGGGATTCGTCGACGAGCTCGTCAGAGCTGCGGCGGCGCAGATCCAATTTAGGGCAGCCTGGGGGCTCTCTGATGCGGGGATATTAATCAATCCTTATGATTTAAAATACTTTGAATTATTATTTAAAATACTTTAATATGATTTATATTTAAATTGGGAATTGTAATTATTTCAATAAAATTGGATATTAATCAATCCTTATGATTTTATTTAAATAATTCTTTACTCTTTTTATTAATCAATAATCTTTTATTTCATTTGTTTGACCAAGATTTCATTTGGCTTTTAATATTCCTTATTTATTTCTTTCTTTCTTTGCCTTACAAAATCCATATCTTTTTATTTAAAGATCCAAAATTTATGATTCCAATTTATATAATTTTATTTAATATTTTTTTATATTTTAAATCCCTTTTCAATTTATTTGCTCAAGATTTGGCATGGAATTGAGATAGGGCTTTATTAGCTTTGGAAATTAATTCCTTTTATCTTAATAAATTCATAAGTTTTTATCTATGACTCCAAATTGAGTGAAACCAATTTATATGGTTTTATAATATTTTTATTTATCATTCTTGATCATTTATAAATATTTTTTGACAAATTTTTATATGGATCAAATCCATAGTCTTAGAGAGGTCTTGGAAATGAATTATTCCATTAGGGTTTTAGGGTTTTGGTTTAACCTTTCCAAGTGTTTAAATTTCAAGATACATTATTGATGAATGCATTTCACTTGATTGAAATTTTGTTTGATTCCCTTTTCATTAAAAGTTTGTTAAAGATGGGTTTTGAGGTTTCCATTTGGAATCAAAAAAGTTTCTTTTCACCCTAAATTTCATTAATTATTTATTTTTCACATTTCAAAATTTGGAAAAAATTTGGGATGTGACAGGCTACCACCCTTAAAAGAAATCTCATCCCGAGATTTGGGAAGGCTAGAGGTTACAAGTTGGCTTGAAGACAACTAGGGTACTACCACCCTTAAAAGAAAGTCTTATAGGGTTTCATTGATGGTTCACTTGACTATGGGTTCAATAATTGATATCCAACAAGGAATCCTTATTTGACTCAACTAAGTTAACTAATTCCTGCCATCTTCATCATCTAATTCTTCAACGGTTCCATACATGTTGATGTGGTTCACATGTCCTTTCTGGGCCTCATTGGAATTGCTTTCATTGGAGTTTCTAGTATCCTTTTTCTTTTTCTTCTCAGGATAGTCTGATGCATAGTGTCCAAGTTCCTTACAATTATAGCACTGCAACTGGCTAATGTCTTTCTTCCTAGAAGTGCCATGTTGGTTCTGACCAAGGTCATCACCATTGTTAGTATCATTCCCATTATTATCACTTCCATTGTTGTTGTGGTGATGCTGATGTGGTCCAGAATCTTCATTTCTCTTTTTGAATGAATGCTTCTTTTGTGATGATCCTGAGTGATACTTGAGTTTATGCTTCCTCTTTCTGTTCTCAACTTGATTCATCTTGTTTTACAAGATGGTGGCTTTGTCACGGAGTGATTGATAAGTTGGGACATAGGCAACAGACAGCTGCAGGTTCAACTCATCATTAAGTTCTTCGAGGAATTTATCTTTCCTCTTAGCATCTGTATCAACTTCATCCGGTGCATAGCGTGCCAGATTGTTGAACTCCTCGATGTACTCATCCACACTGTGGTGACGATGTTTCAGGTTGTGGAACTTCTTTTTCTTCAAGTTCATCACTCCGGATGAGATGTGAGCTGCATGGAAACCATCCTCAATAATATCCCAAGTCACATCCTCAAGGGGAGAGGTGATCTGAAAGTTGTCCCACCATGTTGATGCTGGCCCTTCGAGCAGATATGCTGCAAACCTAACTTGCGGTCCTTCGCTAACATGGCGATGGTCTGATCCTTCGTCTTGATGATGTCGGACTTGTGGTTGGAGTAGTCACGGGCATTGTCCAGCTCCTGCTGATGATCATACATCATGAAGCTAAGGTGGTCCAACTGAGTCTTCAGCTCGTGGTGGTATGGGGCTTCCAGTGGCTGTCCCATAGCATCATGCCTTGGACAAAACTCAAAGCGGGTACCCTTGATCTGGTTGATACTCTACCCACATAGACGGGCAAGAGCTTCCTACATGGCCCTGGCAAGTCCATCGAGCTAGTTGTTATCTCTTAAGGTGAACTAAATCCCCTCTGCAGTGGGAGGTTCAATCTTTCCTCGGAGACTTGCAACAACTAGCCACTGTCGATCTTCTCCTTCCTGATCATAGAGATGAGCTCCAAAGAACTCGGGGTGCGGACGCTCCAGAAGTTCCGAAAGCTGGTCCAAGTCCTGCTCAAAGATGAGGTCTCCTCCATTCCCCAACTGATAAAACTTTTAATCCCAGATGCCTGTTATGCCTGTTCCGAAAGCTGGTCCAAGTCCCGCTCAAAGATGAGGTCTCCTCCATTCCCCAACTGATAAAGCTGGTCCAACACCCAGATTTTTAATCCCAGATGCCTGTTATGCCATACATCGCAATCCCAGGATTACCACTTTTGCGAGACATAACAGATTTGGATACCACAGTACATCATCTATTACAAACCATACATAAGGTCTTACACAAATAAGGATCTCATGATCCAGTTCTTAAGACAACTCAAGGAGTGGAATAACATAATAGTAAAGATAGCGTAGGCGAAGCTCCATCTTCGGGGTCACAGGCAATGCTGACGATGGGAGATGATCCTAGTTGTCGTAATCTTCCTGGGGTCCATCATCCTGGTACTCCTCTTGATAGTCTGGCCACGGGAATAGCCAGGAACAAAGCCATGAGTACTCTTTAAGTACTCGCAAACTAATACTAACAAGTGATGGGGGGTTCTGTAGTAGGACACTAATCTCTAGGGTTGTTTTGAAAAAAGCCAGATTTACCTCTACTAAGTGCAGAAGCAAAGAAAGCTAGTTGAAATTTTATAACACCTAAGTGGGAACTTGAATTTCATATCACAAATATGTTGTGTTCAAGTCAACGTCTCAATTCATTTCACAAGTCATTTTGAAAACATCTGACGGGGGAACAGTATGGCCACGCCAACTGTCCATAACCGCGGACGCAGCTATTCGAATAGTTTGACACTCTACAGAGATTGTACACTTTCACCACAACATTCGATACATCCGTCAGGAACAAATCTCGAATTTCACCATACTCAGTATGCGGATAATCAATCCTAACCTTTCAATTACACGCCCTAGTACATGCACCTCTCCTGTGAGTTTGGCCTCCCAACCATGACCAACTCTCATCTTGGGCACTGCACAGGTGGACAATCTTCACAAGGTAGCCTCATCTCAGACCTTGGCCATGAGGGAACCCATACTAAGGTATATAAGTTTCCAGTCAAGCCCTACCCAATTTTTGGGTATTGTGGTTTTACGGTAAAATTGTCATGGTATCACATCCAGACAACCATCAGTTTTATAAAGGGCTAAGGCTCATGCCTCAACATTTTCATCATCAAAATCATCTGGTGTTCAAAAACACACGTCAAAACATTTCAGTAGAACGACTCATCATTCCAAGGTTTTCATAACCATTTTCTCCAAGTATTCCCATCTAAAGTTGATCAAGTTTTATGCTTAGCACTAGCATCTACAAGTGGGTAAGTACTAATGAGGGGTGGTAAACAAGTGGAGATTAATTAAGTTCAATCTCCTGCCTTAGAATGACATCAGTTATCTACTTAGGCCAAATTTAATGCTCTTTATGCAACCTTCAATTATCTTCCTAGAATCTACAAGTCACTTAAGTAAACCCTAAGAGAAAGCTTTGGTAAAGAAATAAAGTATAAAGCTTGGAAGTAAAACTAGGATTGGGTTATCAAGTGGGTAGGATCACATATGCTTAAGGCATATAGTTGGCATGGTAACAAGCAAGTATTAGCTTGCATAAGTAGGGTATCTTGCAAGGGTTAGCTTGCCAAATCAACTAGTAGTATTAGGCTTGCCTTGAGTAGAGCAGTGGTTGAAGTTCTCCTCGGCTTCCTCCTCGTAGTATCCTCCTTCCTCCTCGTATCCTTGGTCGGTACTAGCGTCTATAAATAAATACGAGGTACACAATCACCAAACAATACTTAATTATTTTCACTCATCACACAAGGGTGTACTATAGGTGATCTAGCATCATCACTTATCATTACAAGATTAAATCATTTGTCTTGTTTATTTTAATTTTGAGAAAAGTAATTTCTACTCATTGAAAATTACTTAAGATTTAATATTCTCCAACTCAAACATGGGATCATGTGGACACATGTCATCACCACATATTTTAGTACATGGGAATGTGATTTAAAGTGGTGTCACAATTTAATAAGGTTTAACCTTTTTATTTTGAATAAATAAAGTGACTAGAAATGCCTATGGGGCATTCTTTTGTTACTTGAACATTATTTCTGTAAGTAAACCCAAATGTTTTTATATATTCTGAAAGGTATGATCAAATGTGCTTTTTGAGAGTTGGAATCAACTCAAAAGCTATTATGGTTGAATTTTGAAAAATGTTTGAATGCAGAAAAGCTTCTGACTTGTTATTTTTGCCAAGGTTGATCTACAGATTTAAAATGATTTAAATCCAACGGGCTTGGATTAAGCATTTTAGTATCTTTCTAACAAAATTAATTTAATGCATTTTGGTTCACTGAATCGAGCTGGGTTGAATTTTGAATCTATGTACAGAACTGTGTTTGAATTAAAATAGAAAAATCTAAATTCAAACGGTTGGGTCGCGCGGGAGAGGTTAATGGGCCGGCCCAGTGTCACTCCACAGCACGGGGCACAGATGACACGCAAAGCGGTACGGGGCTATGTCGTTCGTTGGATTAGAAGGGAGATCGACGGCTGGGGATCGTCGTCGATGATGAACATGTCACCGGCGAGCTCGAACCCTAGCGACTCAGTGGGGGTGCATAGGGGGCCTAGCAGGGGTCCACTGCCGACGGCGAGGCGGGCAACGAACGAGTGGTCGACGGCGAGCTCAGGGACGGTCGAGGCAGCTCTGGGGGTGGTCAAAATCAACAGCCCCCTTCTTCCCCAGAGGCGGCCTGCTCCGGCGCAATTCCGGCGAGCTCCTCGTTCTCCAGCTAGAGGGTGGAACGATCAGTGAGGTGAGGGGAGTGGAATGGTGTGCTTCAAACGGCTAGGGGTGGTATCCTTTTATAGGCTCGACGGCGAGACCGAGAGGGATGGGCAGGCGACGGTGGCGACATGGCTACGGGCTACTAGAGGCATGGCTGAGGTTGGCGATCGACGGGCGGTCTCCTGGCGATGCTCTAGATCTTAAATGCATGCTTAGGGGCGGTGGCAATCGGTCAGGAACGTGCGGTGCTCTACGCGGCAGAGGCGGCGTCTTCGATGATGAGCGGTGGTTGTGAGGCACGGGGCGGCGAACGGGGGTGTCTGGCGTGTTCCTGGGATCATGGCGAAGCGGTGGGCACGGGATATGGTCGAGGGGCGCGTGTGCACGCGTGCCGGGTCCGGCGCTCTGGGGCGGGCTCGGCATGTCGCAGTGGCACTGGGCGCGCGGCGTTCCTAGTGGTCCACGGCTTGTACTGGCTTGGGTAGGGGACAGTGGGCGAAGGTGAGGTGCTGGCTACCTCCCAGACAAGGTGGGCGCAGCTAGTTCTTCCTCTAGCTTTTTGTCCACCTTGGGGTGGCATGGTGAGGCTCGGCCTGCTCACTATTGATGGCAAGGCAAGCTTATAGTGGTGCTAGAGGTTTACAATTAAGCTAGATGATCTACTAGATGGTTGCTGTTAGCTAGAGAGGGAACAAGTTAGGCCAAAACACTATTAAAAACAGTGAATTTGATTTCGTTTAAATTTGCCTGCCAAGAATGGCCGCAAGAAACTTACTTTTGAATTTTGAAAATATTTTTGGTGGGTGTGCTAGGCATGTGCTGAGGATTCTGTGGGTGCTTGGGTTTTGAAAATTGATCTTGTTTGAGTGGTTTTTGAAATAGTGGGATCTTCCCATATGAGATAGATTCAATTTTAAACTGTCATTTAAACATAGTATTTGAATGTTTTTGGATGATCACAAAGTGGGCCTTGGTACCTTATTATGAGTACTAACAAGGGGTGCAAATATCCACAAATGTTTATGTTAAGTTTTGAAAACTAGGGATAGCGAAAGTATGCATGAGAGTTAATTTGGCAAAAATGACCATTCACTTCCTTTGTTCATTTTGAGTTGTTTGTCTTTGAGAAAAGTTTGGGGATTGTTTAGATGATGTTTATTTCACCTAAGAATCATTTTACAAGCAAATAAACACAGAACCATGGCAATTCAAAAGAATACAAATTTGGAATACACACACATATGAATGCTTTCATATTTTTAGTTGGGAAAGTTTTTATTAACCCTAATTTTGATGATTAGCATTTGATGATCCAAGTTTAATATTTTTGGGATGTTACAAACCTTCCCCCTTAAACAAAATCTCGTCCCGATATTTGAAAAAGGACAAAAAAGATTACCTAGGATTTGAAGAGATCAGGAAACTC
The DNA here is from genome assembly GCA_916181665.1 of Avena sativa. Taxonomy (NCBI): domain Eukaryota; kingdom Viridiplantae; phylum Streptophyta; class Magnoliopsida; order Poales; family Poaceae; genus Avena; species Avena sativa. Next base: position 45,779,334 of record OV702279.1, on the reverse strand, counting down.
CGTCCTGATGTGATCTTCGTGCTCCCAGGTAGCTTCCTCTTCTGTGTGGTTGCTCCACTAAATATTGAGAAACTTGATGCTTCGGGTTCTGGTAGTTCTGAAAGCTTCTTCCAAAATACGGATGGGTACTTCGGGATAGGTCAAGTCATCGTTGATTTCTATGGTCCGGAGATCAATATTCTTGAATACTTCAGTCTTCTCCTAAACTTCGAGGCATTTGAAAAGTAATGAGATATGGAACACATTGCGAACTGCTAACATCTCTTCTATTAGTTCCAATTGATACGACACTTCTCCTCGACGGTTTAGAATCTTGAAGGGGCCGATATATCTGGGGGCTAACTTCCCTTCAGTTGGAAACGCTGCATTCCCTTCAATGGCGACTCTTTTAGATACACAAAATCTCCGATATTGAAAGTGAGGTCTCGACGTCTCTTGTTGGCGTAACTCTTCTATCTGGACTGGGCGGTCTTGACGTGCTCACGAATCTTGTGAACCTTCTCTTCTGCTTCTCATAGGATGTCGGGTCCGAAAATCTGACTCTCTCCTACTTCCGACCAGTTCAAAGGGGTGCGACACTTCCTTCCATACATGAATTCAAATGGGGCCATTTGCAAACTAGCTTGATAACTGTTGTTGTATGAAAATTCTGCAAATGGCAGACAGTCTTCCCATTTAGATCCATACTCTAACTCACATGCTCTCAACATATCTTCGAGTATTTGATTTACTCGCTCCGTTTGTCTGTCGGTCTAAGGGTGATAAGCGGTGCTGAAATCTAGTCGGGTTCCTAAACCTTCTTTGAGTTTATTCCAGAATCTCGAGGTAAATTGAGTTCCTCGATCCGATACGATGTTCTTGGGGACTCCGTGCAAACTGACGATTCTAGCGATGTATAACTCCACTAGCTTCGAACTTTGATAAGTGGTCTTGACTAGTAAGAAATGGGCGACTTTGGACAATCTGTCCACTATGACCCAAATAGAGTCATTTCCCCTACTAGAAGTAGGCAATTCAGAGATAAGTCCATTCCAACGGAATCCCATTTCCATTCCGGAATCTGCAATGGTTGCAACAATCCAGCGGGTCTTTGATGTCCCGCCTTGACTCGCTGACATATATCACACTTGGCGATATAGCTTCCGATTTCTCTCTTCATCTTATGCCACCAAAATTGCTCTTTCAAATCTTGATACATCTTCGTTCCTCCGGGGTGGATAGAATAAAGAGTATCATGAGCTTCCTTCAAAATAACTTCTTTCAACTCAGAATATGCTGGTACACAAAGGCGTCCTTTGTACCATAGAACTCCTTCTTTGTCTTCGGTGAATCCGGGTACCTTGCCTGTACCGACACGATGCTTGATTCCTTCGATACTAGCATTTCCTTTCTAGGCCTCCTTGATCTGGCTGATCAAAGTGGGTTGAAGTTCTATGCTAGCCAAAAATCCTTCACTCACTAATTCCATTCGGAAATCTTCCATCTCTTTGTGCAGACTTGGTTGCTCCTTCAAAATCATGGAGTTCAAGCGGCACGGCAATATGCTAAGGGCATCTGCTACCACATTGGCTTTACCGGGGTGATAGTGAGTGTCCAGATCGTAATCCTTGATTAGCTCATTCAGCTCCTTCTGAGTGAATATATACTTCAGGCTCTTGTGATCCGAATAGATCTCACAACGGTTTCCCATCGGGTAATGCCTCCATGTCTTCAGGGCTAGAACTACGGTTGCGAGCTCGAGGTCATGGGTTGGATAGTTCTGCTCATGTTGTTTCAGTTGTCGGGATAGATAGGATATAACTTTGCCTTCTTGCATTAGCACACATCCGACACCGATCTTGGATGCATCACAATACACGTCAAAGGGCTTCGTGATATCCGGCATGATTAAGATTGGGGCTAAAATCAATCTCCTCTTGAGTTCTTGAAAACTCGCTTCACATTTGTCCGTCCATTCAAACTTCTTGTCCTTGTTCAGCAATTGGGTCATGGGTCTGGAGATACTCGAGAATCCTTCTACGAACTTGCGGTAGTATCCCGCCAATCCGCGAAATGCACGACTTGGGTTTGAGTGGTTGGGTCTTGCCAATCTTCGACATCTTTCACCTTTGCAGGATCAACAGCAATTCCTCCGGCTAATACAATGTGGCCGAGGAATCCTACCTCCTATAACCAGAATTCACATTTGCTAAACTTGGCATACAACTGATGCTGTCTAAGGGTTCCAAGAATGGTACTTAGGTGTAGCTCATGTTCATCTTTTGATTTGGAATAAATCAGAATGTCATCGATGTAAACAACGACAAACTTATCCAGGAAGTCCATAAAAATCTTATTCATGAGATTCATGAAATAAGCGGGGGCATTGGTTTATCCAAAAGACATGACGGTATACTCGTATAATCCATATCTGGTGGTAAAGGCAGTCTTGGGGATATCCTCTACGTGAATCTTGAGTTGATGATAGCCAGTTCTAAGATCAATCTTAGAAAACACTTTGGCACCGGTCAACTGATCAAACAAATCTTATATCTTGGGCAACGGGTATTTGTTTTTGATAGTGACATCATTCAACTTCCGGTAATCCGTACACAAACGGTTACCTCCATCTTATTTGTCCACGAATAAGACAGGTGATCTCCATGGTGACGCACTTGGTTGAATCAATCCAATTTCCAACATGGCATCTAGTTGCTTCTTTAGTTCCGCTAGTTCAGATGGGTTCATACTATATGGTCTCTGGGCTATGGGTCCTGTTCCGGGGATTAGTTCAATGATAAACTCGATATCCCGATCTAGGGGCATACCGGGCAAAACATCTAGAAATACATCAGGGTATTCACAGACTATCCGGACTTGGTCAATGGTAGGTTGGGCTATACCCTTGTTGCAATTGAATTGACGAGGTAAGGTTTCAGATACATGCTCGACTGCTATTCCGGCTGTACTGGTTTTGGTTATGGCTTTCTTGGCGCAGTCAATCAATCCTTTATGTTTGGACATCCAATCCATTCCTAGTACTACTTCCAAACCTTTAGTTCCGAGTACTATCAGATTAGCATAAAAATCTATGCCATGGATTCGGATAGGGATGGCTTTGCAAATTTTCCTAGCTTTGGTGGTTGAACCGGGGATTTGAACAATCATAACATGCTTCAGTTTGGTTGGTTCAATCTTACTAGTGCATGCAAATTCTTCGGTGACAAATGAGTGCAATGCACTAGAATCAAACAACACTCTTGCAAATACTGAATTAACAGAAAATATACACAGCACGACATCTGGCGCTTCCTGGGCTTCTTCGGCATGCATGAGAAAAAGACGGCCGTTGCGGTTGAGCGAATTCCCTGGGTCAAACCTTCTTCCGGGCTGAACACGACGTTGCTGCTGAGCTGGGGCATTTGCATTGGGGGCTGCGGCATTCTTCTTGGGACACTCATTGGAGTAGTGACCCTTATTTCCACAATCATAACAAGTCACTTGCGACTTGTCCTTTGGTGCAACAGGCAAAGCATTGCTTCCAGTCCTCGGGGCAGTGTTGGTGTTGGCGGCAGCATTGTTGTTGTTGAAATTGGGTGGTGGACGGTTGAAATTGCTAGAGTTGCCGGGGTTGTTGTGGCTTCCTCCGGGCCTTGGGTTTCCACAGTTGGGATAGGTCGGACGGTTCATCGGGGGTCTATTGGTTCTCGGGGCAAATCCTGGAGATGGGTTGGGGCGATACTTTGGGGTATGATGGTTTCCTGGCTGATGCATCATGCGGCGCTTGCGGTTCTCATTGGCTTGGTTGATCTTTCCTTCCATCTGAATGGCAGAGTCGACGAGGGCTTCAATATCAGCAAAGGGGATATTGACCAATACTGTCTGCATCTCATCGTGCAGACCATTCAAGGATCTTTCTTTCTTCTTGGCTTCAGTGTCGATCTAATTCGGGGCATACCTATCTAATGACAAGAATTTGTCACGGTATTCCACTACGGTCATCCTTCCTTGCTTCAGTTCTCTGAATTCATCTCTCATCCTCTTGATCAAACCCGGTGGCACATTGGTCCTGCTGAACTTGACCTTGAATTCCTCACAGGGCATCATCTGTCCTCCGGTCATTGCACGAACGCTGTTCCACCATGCTCTTGCATCTCCGGCTAGATAGTGGGTGGCAAACAAAACTTTCTCGTTAGCTTCCACTCCGGCGACTTCCAGGTTGTTTTCCATGGTTTGCATCCAATCATCTGCATCTAGGGAATCTTCCAACTTAGTGAAAACAGGTGGGTTGGTGTTCTGGAAATTCTTGAGCTTAGATCCATGGTTGTCCTGATTTCCTTGGCCTTGATTATTGTGGGCCAGCTGAGCTATCTGCTGAAGGGTGGCTAAGTTGGCTTGACGTTCGGATCTTTCAGCTTCACGGTCAGAAACGAACAATTGCAGGATTTGCAACATCGGGTCCGGGGATGAACCACTTCCTCCGCGAGGCATCTGAAGATTGAGATAGATCATGAGAAAAGAGGGAAATTTCTAAGGTTCAGGGACTTTGAAAAGTTTTTAAAGTTTGAATCAGATTTCCTAGCAACTTGTTTTTCATTCATTCATTCATAGCACACGATACAACACACACCACAACAAAGGAAAACATATGGTTTTAAGAACCATTCTGGAAACTACTATATAGTGGGACCGAATACAACTCACTACGCTAGTGCTCAAGTGCTAGTACTCCTCGCAGTCGGTGTAATCGTCATCCTCATCGTCATCGATGAAGGCGAAATCCTCATCATCGGTGAAGAAGTCCATGTCCTGATCCTCCAGAAAGTCATCATCATCGCTGAGATAAGAGTAGGGGTCTCCACGAAGATCTTCTCCGGCATTCTCCCTTTCCTCCAACTGCATGTCTCTCTCGTGGATGGTCTCCTCCAAATCCGAGATACGGTGGCGAAGACGGGCAATGATGCGCTCCTTCTTGTCAATATGATGGCGGCGAGACTTGCGGTCCTTCGCTAGCATGGCAATGGTCTGATCCTTCGTCTTGATGATGGCGGACTTGTGGTTGGAGTAGTCACGGGCATTATCCAGCTCCTGCTGAAGATCATACATCATGAAGCTAAGGTGGTCCAACTGAGTCTTCAGCTCGTGGTGGTATGGGGCTTCCAGTGGCTGTCCCATAGCATCACACCTTGGACAAAACTCAAAGCGGGTACGCTTGATCTGGTTGATACTCTGCACATATAGACGGGCAAGAGCTTCCTCTGCAGTGGGAGGTTCAATCTTTCCTCGGAGACTTGCAACAACTAGCCACTGCCGATCTTCTCCTTCCTCATCATTGAGCTGAGATCCAAAGAACTCGGGGTGCGGACGCTCCAGAAGTTCCGAAATCTGGTCCAAGTCCCGCTCAAAGATGAGGTCTCCTCCATTCCCCAACTGATAAAACTTGTTGTACTTCACGTTCATCTATAAGAATATAGGATGAGTAAGTTAGTAGAGTGTTCAAGTGTGTCAAATTTTATGTATTTTGCAAGAGTTTTTGAGGAACATGAATTTTCATGAAAGAATCAAAGTGATAAGAATGGGAATAAGTTTTTATAAATACTTGCTTCCTTTGGTTTTGAAACTAAGTTTTTGATTTAAACGTCTAGTCTAACTAGGGTCTCCTATAGTTAGGATGGCTCTGATACCAACTTGTCAACACCCGGATTTTTAATCCCAGATGCCTGTTATGCCATACATCGCAATCCCAGGATTACCATTTTGGCGAGACATAACAGATTTGGATACCACAGTACATCATCCATTACAAACCATACATAAGGTCTTACACAAATAAGGATCTCATGATCCAGTTCTTAAGACAAGTCAAGCAGCGGAATAACGTAATATTAAAGATAGCATAGGCAAAGCTCCATCTTCGGGGTCACAGGCAATGCTGACGATGGGAGATGATCCTAGTTGTCGTAACCTTCCTGGCGTCCATCATCCTAGTACTCCTCTTCATAGTCTGGCCACAGGAATAGCCAGGGACAAAGCCATGAGTACTCTTTAAGTACTCCAAACTAATACCAACAAGTTAAGGGGGTTTTTGTAGTAGGACACTAAGCTCTAGGGTTGTTTTGCAAAAATCCAGATTTAACTCTACTAAGTTCAGAAGCAAATAAAGCTAGTTGAAATTTTATAACACCTAAGTGGGACCTTGAATTTCATATCACAACTCTGTTGTGGTCAAGTCAACGTCTCAATTCATTTCACAAGTCATTTTGAAAACATCTGACGGGGGAACAGTATGGCCACTCCAACTGTCTATAACCGCGGACGCGGCAATTCGAATAGTTTGACACTCTGTAGAGATTGTAAACTTTCACCACAACATTCGATACATCCGTCAGGAACAAATCCTGAATTTCACCATACTCAGTATGTGGATAATCAATCCTAACCTTTCAATTACACGCCCTAGTACATGCACCTCTCCTATGAGTTTGGCCTCCCAACCATGACCAACTGTCATCTTGGGTACTTCACAGGTGGACAATCTTCACAAGGTAGCCTCAGCTCAGACCTTGGCCGTGAGGGAACCCATACTAAGGTATATAAGTTTCAAGTCAAGCCCTACCCAATTTTCGGGTATTGTGGTTGTACGATAAAATTGGAATGGTATCGCATCTAGACAACCATCAATTTTATAAAGGGCTAAGGCTCATGCCTCAACATTTTCATCATCAAAATCATCTGGTGTTCGGAAACACATGTCAAAACATTTCAGTAGAACGACTCATCATTCCAAGGTTTTCATAACCATTTTCTCCAAGTATTCCCATCTAAAGTTGATCAAGTTTTATGCTTAGAACTAGCAGCTACAAGTGGGTAAGTACTAATGAGGGGTGGTAAACAAGTGGAGATTAATTAAGTTCAATCTCTTGCCTTAGGATGACATCATTTATCTACTTAGGCCAAATTTAATGCTCTTTATGCAACCTTCAATTATCTTCCTAGAATCTACAAGTCACTTAAGTAAACCCTAAGAGAAAGCTTTGGTAAAGAAATAAAGTATAAAGCTTGGAAGTAAAACTAGGATTGGATTATCAAGTGGGTAGGATCACATATGCTTAAGGCATATAGTTGGCATGGTAACAAGCAAGTATTAGCTTGCATAAGTAGGGTATCTTGCAAGGGTTAGCTTGCCAAATCAACTAGTAGTATTAGGCTTGCCTTGAGTAGAGCAGTGGTTGAAGTTCTCCTCGGCTTCCTCCTCGTAGTATCCTCCTCCCTCCTCGTATCCTTGGTCGGTACTAGCTTCTATAAATAAATACGAGGTACACAATCACCAAACAATACTTAACTATTTTCACTCATCACACAAGGGTGTACTATAGGTGATCTAGCATCATCACTTACCATTACAAGATTAAAGCATTTGTCTTGTTTATTTTAATTTTGAGAAAAGTAATTTCTACTCATTGAAAAACTACTTAAGATTTAGTATTCTCCAACTCAAACATGGGATCATGTTGACACATGTCATCACCACATATTTCAGTACATGGGAATGTGATTTTAAGTGGTGTCACAATTTAATAAGGTTTAACCTTTTTATTTTAAATAAACAAAGTGACTAGAAATGCCTATGGGGCATTCTTTTGTTACTTGAACATTATTTCTATAAGTAAACCCAAATATTTTTATATATTCTGAAAGGTATGATCAAATGTGATTTTTGATAGTTGGAATCAACTCAAAAGCTATTATGGTTGAATTTTGAAAAATGTTTGAATGCAGAAAAGCTTCTGAATTGTTATTTTTACCATGGTTGATCTACAGATCCAAATGATTTGAATCCAACGGGCTTGGATTAAGCATTTCAGTATCTTTCTAAAAAAAATAATTTCATGCATTTTGGTTCACTTAATCGAGCTGGGTTGAATTTTGAATCTATGTACAGAACTATGTTTGAATTAAAATAGAAAACTCTAAATTCAAACGGTTGGGTCGCACGGGAGAGGTTAATGGGCCGGCCCAGTGTCACTCCGCAGCGTGGGGCTTAGCTGACAGGGGGGTTCCACCAGTCAGTGGATCATAACGTGCGAAGCGGTACGGGGCTGTGTGGTTTGTTGGATTAGAAGGGAGATCAACGGCTGGGGATCGTCGTCAACGATGAACATGTCACCGGCGAGCTCGAACCCTAGCGGCTCAGTGGGGGTGCATAGGGGGAATACTAGGGCTCCAGTGACGACGGCGAGGCGGGCAAATGAACGAGTGGTCGACGGCGAGCTCAGGGACGGTCGAGGCAGCTCCGGGGGTGGTCGAAATCAACGGCCCCCTTCTTCTCCAGAGGCGGCCTGCTCCGGCGCAATTCCGGCGAGCTGCTGCTCCTCGTGCTCTGGCTAGAGGGTGGAACGATCAGTGAGGTGAGGGAGTGGAATGGTGTGCTTCGAACGACTCGGGGTGGTCTCCTTTTATAGGCTCGACGGTGAGACCGAGAGGGATGGGCAGGCGACGGTGGCGACATGGATACGAGCTGCTAGAGGCATGGATGTGGTTGGCGATCGACAGGCGGTCTCCTGGCGATGCTCTAGATCTTAAATGCATGCTTAGTGGCGGTGGCAATCGGTCGGGAACGTGCGATGCTCTGCGCGGCAGAGGCGGCGTCTTCGACGACGAGCGGTGGCTGTGAGGCATGGGGCAGCGAACGGGGGTGTCTGGCGTGTTCCTAGGATCATGGCGAAGCGGTGGGCACGGGCTGTGGTCGAGGGGCGGCGTGTGCACGCGTGCCGGGTGTGGCGCTCTGGGGCGGGCTCGGCATGTCACTGTGGCACTGGGCGCGCGGCGTTCCTGGTGTTCCACGGCTTGCATTGGCTTGGGGAGGGGACAGTGGGCGGCGGTGAGGTGCTGGCTACCTCCCAGACAAGGTGGGCACAGCTAGTTCTTCCTCTAGCTTGATGTCCACCTTGGGGTGGCATGGTGAGGCTCGGCCTGCTCACCATTGATGGCAAGGCAAGCTTACAGTGGTGCTAGAGGTTTACAATTAAGCTAGATGATCTACTAGATGGTTGTTGTTAGCTAGAGAGGGACAAGTTAGGCCAAAACACTATTAAAAACAGTGAATTTGATTTGGTTTAAATTTGCCTGCCAAGTGTTTGATGAAATGGCCGCAAGAAACTTACTTTTGAATTTTGAAAAGATTTTTGGTGGGTGTGGTAGGCATGTGCTGAGGATTCTGTGGGTGCTTGGGTTTTGAAAATTGAGCTTGTTTGAGTGGTTTTTGAAATAGTGGGATCTTCCCATATGAGATAGATTCAATTTTAAACTGTCATTTAAACATAGTATTTGAATGTTTTTGGATGATCACAAAGTGGGCCTTGGTACCTTATATGGGTACTAACAAGGGGTGCAAAGATCCACAAATGTTTCTGTTAAGTTTTGAAAACTAGGGATAGCCAAAGTATGCATGAGAGTTAATTTGGCGAGAATGACCATTCACTTCCTTTGTTCATTTTGAGTTGTTTGTCTTTGAGAAAAGTTTGGGGATTGTTAAGATGATGTTTATTTCACCTAAGAATCATTTTACAAGCAAAGACACACAGAACCATGGAATTCAAAAGAATCCAAATTTGGAATAAACACACATATGAATGCTTTCATATTTTTAGTTGGGAAAGTTTTTGTTAACCCTAATTTTGATGATTAGGATTTGATGATCCAAGTTTAATATTTTTGGGATGTTACATTGACTAAGCCAGAGCCCATTTAGCATGTGCCTGTACACGGAAGCCACTATATGAGAAACATGTTTAATCTCTAAGTCCCTGGGTGGTTTTCTTCTAGTGCACATACAAAAAGATAGCCATATAAACATGGTTCCCTTTGTTGCCACCTTGTCCAAAATTGAGTATCCTCATTCCACCCAGGTGGTTCATTGAGTACTTATTTTATTATATAAAACATATATTTTCCAACACTTCATACATTCATATCATGTATTACATCCCAAGTCTATAGCAGGGCTAAGCATACTACAACTATGATGTTTTCACTAAGGAAGGTATAAAGGGTTTCCTAATAGGACATAGCATAGCATAGTAACATAGTAGCCCTGTCATGCATACTACAAAAATACCACTAAGTGTAGTGAAAATACTAGGACATGGATGATAGTGTCACTTGCCTTTTTAGTAGAGAATATTGGCTCACTCCTTGATCTTGCGAATATCACACTCTTCAAACTTATCTACAATTCAATCAAGCAAGCACATATTCAAACTAGCATTCAAACAATTCACCACATCAAAAAATTAGATCAAGCAATGCATGCAAGCATGCAAAAGATTGTTTTATTTGGAAAAGTGGTTTCTAGTAGGCTCTAAACATTTTAAAGCTCCTATTGGTCATTTACAAAAGTGGTAAAACCATTTAAATTCAAGTTGGTGAAAATGGCCATTTAAATCATTTTTGTTTTGCTAGAAGTGATTTAAATCAAAGTAATATTTTGTAGTTTTAGCCAAATATATTATTTAAACACAAATGTTAGTGTTTATGATTAAAGGGTTTAATATTAATCCATTTGCAAAAGGTTTCACCTAAATTCCACTTTCAAATCAAAACAATATTTTTATTTGCTATAAATGCCTTTAGCAAAGTGATAATTTACTATGGTTCATCAAATATATTTTCAAATCCTAAAACTTGGTGTTTAGGGTCAGAGAGTTTAAGTCAAACCATTTTCCAAAGGTTTTAGTCAAAAATCATTTTTAAACATAGATCAATATTTTTTTTATCTAGAAATGCTTTTATTCAAAGATTTATTTCCTAAGTGTCACCAAATATACTTTTAAATCTACAAGTTGGTTTCTAAGGTCAGTAGGTTCAAAACAATCCAATTACAAAAGATTTTACCCTAAAAACATTTTTAGAATAAATTTTATAACCAAAATTATCCTAAAATAGTTTCTGCAAAAACAATCAATTTTACAGAACCAAAATACTAAACAAAGTGTACAATTGGAAAGCTCACATTTTTCTGAATCCAGTGATATAAAATTTGTAAAATTTGGACGTGTGGATTAAAAGTTATGAATTTTACAAATCCTATCATCTAATAGATCTAATTCTGTTTTTAAATCGAAGTTAGTGCCACGCGTCTTAATTTTATTGGTCCATACCGCTTCGGGTGGATCGAGCTATGCATGCCATTAGATTTAAATAGCATTGCATGGATCACATTACACTAACGCTTCTTTATAAGATCTATCCTAACCACTGGATCTACATCTAACGGACGAGGTCGCTTGGCCCAAGAATTGGCGGTGCTGACGACGGTGCGCTGCGGCGGTGCTCTGTCGACGGTGGTCCGGTGATTCTAGGAAGAGAGGGAGAGGGCACAGGGCATTGCCAGGTTCGCAAGGTCGTCGTGGTGCTCAAGGTGGTCGTAGGGAGGGCAGGGGCACACGGGGTCCTTAGCAATTGCTCACCGGAGTTTGTGTCAGCGTCGGTGCTTGCCATCGTGGTCGAAGGCGAGCCTACAGATCATGCGTGAGTGAATGGCAAGCATCAAGGAATGCGCAAGATGATGGAGATCAAGATAGCTTGAGCTAGAGTACAAGGCGCGCACGGGTTCGGACGCTAGGGCTCACCGGAGTTGTGCTCACCGTCGGGTCCTAGCAGATGCTGACGAAGACGAGGCTACGTGGCACAAGAAAATAAACGGGAGGCATCAGTGAAAGCGCACGAGAACGAGGGTTGCGGTAAAGTAAACTAGAGAGCGAGAGGGGGTCGGGGCTCTCCGGGATTCGTCGACGACCTCGTCGAAGCTGCGGCGGCACAGGTCCAATTCAGGGCAGCCTAGGGACTCTCTGATGCGGGGAAGGAAGGAGAATGGGGAGGATACAGAGGGGGTTAAGATACCATGGTCTAGGAGAGGATTAATCGCACATTCGAACGAATTCAATCGAATTCATTCGGCCAGAAATGGCGAGGAGGAAAAGGGGGAACGGTCGTCGCGGGGTAGACGATGATGACGGGGCAGTGGGGTCCAGCGGTCAGCGAAGATAGGTAAAGCATGTGGGGTCGCAGCGTCAGTGACTGAGTGGGTGAGCGCGTGGGTGGAAAACGTTTCGCGAGAGGGGAATGAGTGGGCTGCGTTGCTGGGATTTAGTTGGGCCAGATGGGTTGGTTGCTTCTTTCCTCTTTTTTTATTCTGAATCTTTTTCTTTTTCCTTTTCTATTTTTCTGTTTTGATTTTTGTTCAAATAATTCAAACACCCTTTGAATTCAAACCTTTACCAAACTTTGAGTATATTTTTAATACTATTTATACCATATTCTAAGGTCCATTTTAGAACATTTCTTTTATTCTTTTAGGGTCTATTATTTATTTAAAATAGACATTTGTCTTTATTTCAAATAGGATTTAAATATGTTTTCAAACTCTATTTGAATTCTAAATTTTACCACCCCTTTTTCAGTAGGTTTTATTTTATTCTTTAGTGCAAAATAATTCACTTTGAATTATTATTTAAAATACTTTAATATGATTTATATTTAAATTGGGAATTGTATTTATTTAAATAAAATTGGATATTAATCAATCCTTATGATTTTATTTAAATAATTATTTACTCTTTTTATTAATCAATAATCTTTCATTTCATTTGTTTGACCAAGATTTGATTTGGCTTTTAATATTCCTTATTTATTTATTTATTTCTTTGCCTTATAAAATCCATATCTTTTTATTTAAAGATCCAAAATTGATGATTCCAATTTATATAATTTTATTTAATATTTGTTTATCTTTTTAAATACCTTTAGGATTTATTTGATCAAGATTTGGCATGGACTTTAGATAGGGCTTTATTAGCTTTGGAAATTAATTCCTTTTATCTTAATAAATTCATTAATTCTTATCTATGGGTCCAAATTGAGTGAAACCAATTTCTATGGTTTTATAATATTTTTATTTATCATTCTTGATCATTTATAAATGTTTGTTGACAAATTTTTATATGGATCAAATCCATAGTCTTAGAGAGGTCTTGGAAATGAATTATTCCATTAGGGTTTTAGGGTTTTGGTTTAACCTTTCCAAGTGTTTAAATGTCAAGATACATTATTGATGAATGCATTTCACTTGATTGAAATTTTGTTTGATTCCCTTTTCATTCAAAGTTTGTTAAAGATGGGTTTTGATGTTTCCATCTGGAATCAAAAAAGTTTCTTTTCACCCTAAATTTCATCAATTATTTCTTTTGTTTATTTATTTTTGGAAAAAATTTAGGATGCGACAAAAAAACACGTAGGCATAACTTTTCCATAATATCCCAACATGAATTCCCACCCTTGAGTTCTAATAGCTAGGCTAAGCATACTAGCACAACATGCCTCTTAACTTAGGAATATTTCTACCAAGATATATTCTATAGGATCTACTATAGCATAGCATAGTGATATACAAAATAGTCCTAACATGCACACTACAAAAATATTATTAATGCAATATTGAAAAGATAGGACTTTTGATGACCAAAGTATCACTTGATTTTTTAGTAGAAAACTAGGTACTCTCGTTGATCTTGAAAATGTCACACTCCTCAAAGTTCACTACAATACAATCAAGCGAAAGCACACACTCAAAACTACAACACAAAAATTAACAAAATAAACACAAGAAACAAGGAATGCATGCAAGCATGCAAAAGGTTATTTTGTTGAAAAAGTGTTTTCTAACAAGGCTCTAAACATTTCAAAAACACCTACTGGTCTTTTATAAAAGTGGAATTTGTTTTGAAACCAAGTTAGTGAAAATAAGTCATTTTAAATCATTTTTGTTTTACTAGAAATGCTTTTATTCCAAGGAATATCGTCTAGTGCTAAAAATATATATTTTTAAATTAAATGATAGTTTTTATGGTCATAGGGTTCAAAACAAAACCATTTGCAAAAGGTTTCACTCGAAAATAATTTTTAGAACAATTTTTATACTCAAAATAGTCCTACTAATGTTTCTGCATAAAACTCTAATTTTTTAGACGAAAATGACCAAAGTAAGGCCATAGGTGCAAAGGTCTCATTTTTCTGAATCCATAGACACCTAATTTGTAAATTTTGGATTTATAGAACAAAAGTTATGAATTTTGCAAGTTTAAACATCTAATAGATCTTTTCTGGATTTCAAATCAAAAGTCTGGCCACGTGGCGGTGTCCGACTGGCTGGTACCATTTCACACATATCAGCAATGTGAGCCATTAGATTTAAATCAGATCGCAGGGGCCAAATCGACTGATACCCCTTCGTTGCCTAATCTAATCTTGGCCTTAGGATGCAGATCTAGCGGACCTGAGCGCGTGGCCAAGAACTGGCGGCGCTGATGAAGGTGCACGGTGGGTGGGTGGCATTCCGGTGATTCTAGGAGGTAAGGGGAGGGTGCAGGGTGGTTACTGGTGTCACGAGGACGAGGGGGTTGCCGTGGTAGACGTGGTTGATCAAGGGGCGCTCGTGTTCGCTTGCAATTGCTCGTCGGAGTTGCGTCCATCGTCGGTTGCTAGCAGAGATGGTCGGAGGTGAGCCTACAGAGCGCAAGAAAGTGAACAGTGAGGGTCAGAAGTAGCACAAGATGATGGCGAGCACAGTGGTTTGAACGAGAGGTCAAGGGGCGCACGGAGGCGTTGAGAATCACTCGTCGGAGTTACGCCCTCCGTCGGTGGCTTGAAGAGGTCATCGTAGATGAGCCTGCAGAGTACGAGAAGGCATGTGATACGTCCAAAACATATCTACTTTCCTGAACACTTTTGCTATTGTTTATCCTATAAACTTGTGTGATTTGGATACAACTAACACGGACTTACGCTGTTTTCAGCAGAATTACCTTGGTGTCTTGTTTTTGTGCAGAAAATCAACTATCAGAAAAAATCCCGGAAAATATGCTAAAAATTATATTTCACCAGAAGACCCACAGAGCCAAAAGACGAGACGGATAAGGGGCTTGGGGGCCCACACCCCTGCCAGGCACGGGTAGGCCCTGCCCCACACGCCTAGGGGGGTGCAGCCACCCCAGGCACCCCGTTGGCCTCCCTCTGCGCCTATAAGTTGCCTTTCGACCTAAAAACGGAGGAGGGTTCGATAGTTTTCCAAAAAGAGTTCCGCTCCGCCGCCGCCACCAGAAACCAAGATTCGGATCCAGAAATTCCGTTCTGGCACCCTGCCGGGACGGGGAATTTGGAGAGGATCATCGCCATCATCATAACCAACGCCTCTCCATCAACCATCGATGTTTCCCTCATCCATGAATGAGTAATCCCCTATTGTAGGCTTGAGGATGGTAGGGATTGGATGAGTTCTATCATGTAATCGAGTAAGATCTATTAGAGCATAGTGCCTAGTATCTCTATTAGTGCTATTTGACTTTGTTGCAACTTGTTGTGCTTAATGCTTATCACTAGGGCCCGAGTGCCATGATCTCAGATCTAAACTTATTATTGAATCATTATGATAGTATTGTTTGTGATCTTATATGCAAGTTGTGTACACATATCATTGTCCAGATCCAAAGGCCCCAAAGTGACAATAATTGGGACAACCGGAGGGAATGGTTGTGGTGTGAGGATCACATGTGTTCACGGAGTGTTAATGCTTTGCTCTGGTGCTCTATTAAAAGGAGCACTTTAATTGCCAGTAGTTCCCTAGAGGCCCCGCTGCCACAGGCTGGCTGGACACGAGATGTTGTGCAAGTTCTCATTGCGAGCACGTATGACTATATTTGGAGCACATGCATAGGATTGTTTAGTACTTGGATGCTTGCTATTATTTGTCTGCAATGCCCTAGATCTTGAAGTTACATGTTTAGACTCGTCCATGCAACGCCCGTCCGTCCATCCCTATTCCTACCGCACTCGAATCCCACTGTTACCGTTACTGTTACTATTGCTCATGTTTCACTGTTGATGTCGCTGTTGCTGTTGCTTTGCTGTTGCTACTACAAACTATTGCTACTGATAAACCTCTATGAGCAAGAACTATTTCTAGGTGCAGCTGAATTGATAACTCAGTTGTTAAGGCTTGCAAGTATTCTTTGGCTCCCCTTTTGTCGAATCAATAAATTGGGTAATACTACCCGCGAAGAATGTTGTGATCCCCTATACTTGTGGGTCATGAAGACTATTTTCTGGCGCCGTTGCCGGGGAGCATAGCTTTATTTGTAAGTTCACTTGGATCTAGTATTGTTCACTGCTACTCCTTTCATCATGGGGAAGTCTCTTGATGGAAAGTTCCCTATTTTACCATCCACTACAAGAAGAGGTACAGTCCTAAAAACCTCTACTGCTCTTGATTCACCGTCTGTTATAAGTAAGCTTGTCACACCACCACCACATACTCATGCTACACACACTGCTACTGCTGCTGAATCTGAAACTGCTTTTGATGCTCATGATGTTACTTCTACTGTGCTTGATGCGAGTGGTTCATTAGGTCCTTTTCTAGATGCTACTATGGCTAGTCTAGGAAATACCAAAACTCCTAGTGAAGACACTGTTACACCTGTTAGCTCACCTGAGTCTAGAGAAATTTATGATATTAATGATGGTTACATTGAGTTCACTGATGAATTTGTTGAAGAGTGCCGAAACACACATGGTACTAGTGCTATTAAGAGTCTTCTTGCTAGACGTACTATTATGCCTAAACTGTCCTCTGATCCTAAGTTTGCCACCTCTCCCATAGATATTAAAGATGAAGACTATGATTTCTCTCTTGATTTGTCCTATTTAGATATTGTTGAGAAAGAACCTTTTTGTGGGACTGAAAATGAGAGTGTTGTGGCTCATATGAATGAACTTTCTACTATGAGTGCTTTATTCTCTGATGATTTTAAGATGCGGAAGTACTTTGTTACTAAGATCTTCCCTTTTTCACTAAAAGTAGAAGCTAGGGCTTGGTTTAATAGATTACCTCCTGGTTCCATTGATAGCCCTGATTGTTTGATTGCTTCTTTCTTCCAGAAATATTTTCCTCCCAGTGCTAGACATGCTGCTTTGCAGAGACTTTTTGATTTTAAACAGGGAGAAGAAGAGAAATTGCCTGAGTCATGGACAAGGTTATGTGCCTTGATTCATGCACATCCTGGATGTCCATTGCCTAAGAATGAGCTTCTTGATATTTATTATAATGGACTAACTGATGATTCTAGGACATACCTAGATAGCTTTGTTGATTGTGTTTTCGGGAAAAGAACTCCTATAGCTGCTGAAGAATTAATGGCTAAGATAAGCAAGGATGATGATGATTGGACTTCAACTGAGCTAAATGCACCCGATCCTATTACTCGTGAACCAGTTGTGCCTGAACCAGATCCAACACCAACACCAAAGAAGAGGGGAGTTATTGCATTAAATGACGAAGTGATGAAGGAAGCTAAGAAGTGTCAAAAGGAGAAAGGTATTAGAGCTGAAGATGTGAAGAATCTACCTCCTATAGAAGAGTTTTGTAAGCCAATTCCCCACTCATCCACTATTGAGGTACACTCTCTCCAACACTTTGATGAAGGTGATATTCCTTATGGTAAGCCTCTTGATCAATGTTTAGAGGAACTTGACATTTTTATTGTAAAACAAGGTCATTTTAATAAACAAGTTCAGAATCATTTATTGGAAAACTCTAGAGCTATCCATGAGTTGAAAGATATTGTGGAAAGAATTTCTAATGATATTAAAATTCGTTGTAAACACTTTCAAATGGTTCAAACCCAACTTGATCAACTTGCTAAGGTACAAAAGGATATGCTAGTTGATGCCTCAGGAGATAAACATGCTTATGGAATTAGAACTAGGAGTGGTATAGCTATTCAAGATCCTTTATATCCTGAAGGACACCCTAAAAGAATTGAGCAGGATTCTCAACAAGGTGAGAATAGTGGTAGTCCTTGTAAGAGAAAGAAAAATAAACATAAAGTAGTTGAGGAACCACTTGAACCTGCTGTAGATCCTAATAGTATATCTGTCTCTGATGCTGAAACTGAGAGTGGTAATGATAAAAATGATGCTCCTCATAAGGAGTAAGTTGAGAAAGAACCTGAGAAGCACACTAAGAACACTAGGTACACAAAGGAAGATTTTATTGCTAATAAACATGGTAAAGAGGGAGAACCTTGGGTGCAGAAACCTATGCCTTTTCCAGGTAAGAAACACAAGTCAAAGGAGGAAGAACACTACAACAAGTTTTGTAAGTGGATGAAACCTTTATTTTTGCAAATTCCTTTGACTGATGCTATTAAATTGCCTCCTTATTCAAAGTATATGAAGAATATTGTCTCTAATAAAAGGAAGATTCCTAATAAGGAGATTTCTACTATGCTTGCTAATTATTCCTTTAATGGTAGGGTTCCAAAGAAACTTGGTGATCCAGGTATACCAATTATTCCTTGCTTTATTAAGAATAATTATGTTAGAACTGCTTTATGTGATTTGGGAGCTGGAGTTAGTGTTATGCCTTTTTCTCTCTACAAGAGACTCCAGCAAGAAAAGTTGATACCAACTGATATATCATTGCAAATGGCTGATAAGTCAACTACTATTCCTGTTGGTATATGTGAGGATGTTCTTGTTCAACTAGCTCATAATTGCTTGGTTTTAACTGATTTTGTTGTGCTTGAAATGCCTGAAGATGATAATATATCTATTATTCTTGGGAGACCTTTTCTTAATACTGCAGGTGCTGTCATTAATTGTAATCAAGGAAAAGTAACATTCAATATTGCTAACAAAGAGCATACTGTTTATTTCCCCAAGAAGGTTGTTAGAAGCTATTGCCTGAATTCCATTGAAAATATTGAGAGCATCAAGGTTGGAGAAATATATTGTCCCATTCCACAAGAAAATTTTAAAACTATTATGATTGGGACCATTGCTATCAAGTATGAGGTAACATAATCACCTTGTGGAATGCAAAGTTTTGTTTTATGCAAGATTGTTTTGGTAACAAGACTTGATCAACCTTGTTAACAAAAGAATTTTAATGAACAAAATAATGTTTTCACTTTGGTTATACTTGCTCACTTTTACTTTTTTCCTTTCAAAAGTTTGCTCTTCGTTGTGGCTAACTTAAAGGCGTTAAAGAAAAGTACTTGTTGGGAGATAACCCAAGAGTTTTCTTGAGTCTTGGAAGTTATTACTTCAGTAATGACCTCTCCTTATCCTTTTTTGTTTGCTTTTTGTTCCAAGAATGACCTCTAATGAGAGGGAAGTAAGATTTGGGGAGTTGCTGTCCTGAAACAGATTTCTGTCCTCCACCATAAAAATTCGTGAGGAGTCTCTGTATGTAGGATTGAGATGAAAATTTACGACTAAATCCCCCAGTATGCTAGATAACTTTCGTTAGTTCAATACCTTTTGATTTGAGCAACAGAAGATTTTCGAAAAAATCGGTTTTTACCTGCTTGTCTATTTTGACAGATTTCTGCCATTATTTGCATTTGCTTCTTATTGATTCCTTTTTTTGAGTTATCTTTTGGGGAATTGCGCTTTTTAAAGGAGTTGCTACAGTAGCTTGTGTTTTTAGTGAAAAGTTTTGCTGTTTTAAAGCTAAGCCTAAGGGTCTATTATCTTTTAAATACACTAATCACTACAAGGGATCTTGTATACTATGACGAGCTCAAAACGTCATACAATGGCATATAACGTCACAAAATGCCCCTCTGTGACATTTTTTGAGCGTCACAAGCATCGTCATGGAATCCCCATCATAGATTCCTTCTAGTGACGCGGCACGCGAAAGAACGTCACCGAATATGGATGATGTCATATATGATGTCATCTCTTTGGAGATCATCCCACGGTTATAGAACGTCATGGATTGGCGTCATGAATGTGCATGATGGCATACGTGATGTCATTTCATTACTGTAGAATTTTTTCTTTTTGTTTTTAACAAAAAATCCTAAAAGGTGAATATTTATTTCGTATATTACTTTCCAATATTTATTTCCAAATTTTATGGTATTATTTTCTAGACTCATTTTTACATGTAATACTAATTCTACTTCTATCTATTTTTAATTTCAATTACTGTAAGTAATAATTTCTTAATTAATATACATTACATTGTGTATTAAATTAATTTTAATCCATATGATCGGATACTCAATTTCCATCGAAAGCACAATATATATCCAAGTCACGTCCAAATATCATCATCGTATATCATCTTAATAACTAAATAAGTTACAATGTAAAATTGGTATAACTAAACACGAACAAACTATCCCATCAAATATGGTGTTTAGTTCTGAGTTGCATGTTTCCGTTAGAGGAAACTAATAAGATTGTCCTCCTCTTGCTTCTCCCCATATGATTTCATCTTTTCTTCCAATTCATCGTGTTGGTACATCATACATGCCTCTACTACCTCTCTTCTATTCTTCAACTCTCTCTTGTAACTTTGGGACGCATTCTGCACAAGCAGATGTCCTAGACCTCTCAGATCTTGATTGGTACACCATGCTGGAAAGGGAAGTGCTTGAGGAGCTATGCTCCCTTCTTTAGAACTTGAGCCACGATATGTGTATCAGGCACCGACTGCTCTTCTTCTGGGTTGTGCTTTAGTCCTTTTATTTTCAATGGTAGTCTGTAGAAAAAAGCATCATTTCTTAAGTTAGGGAAATATCATATTCTATTAAACTTACAAAAGTATTCCCTCCGGTCCATATTAATAGCCTCGATTTTATCTAGATTCACCTGTAACTAGTTAAGTATATATGTTAGATGCATTCGTATCTAGACAAATTTGAGTCCATTAATATGGACCAAAGGAAGTATATAAAAGCATAGATAAAAGTCGTAAACACCTACAAAACATATAATTTGTGTTCATCAAGAAACCAACCAACATCAGGAACAAGTCACTAAGTAGCCAAAGGCACAACAAGCAGCCAACAACAAAGCAAGCAACCAACAACATATCAAGTCCTGAGAGTCAAAAGGCAATCTGATAACCTAGTGATACCTCACGTGAAGGGCTTGATGTCATATATTTGTATCTTCTCGAATCAAGCCAACCGAGTCAACCAGGTGATTTCTATTCAATTCATTAATACCTGCAGCAAACCGATTTTTTAGATTAATCAAACTAGCACTGCCCGATATGTGATGAAAGGTTAATATGCCCACAAGAACATGCCCACACACATGTTTTGCTCTTTCAATCAGATAGTTTGATTTAGCATTTATACTATTGTTGTGGTTGGCTGCATGCACGAGGAATTTGGCAAAATAAATCGTGAAAGCAATTCACTACCTCCTAAAGCAAGTCACTTGTCCAAGTGTGCCTTAAAACACATCTATCATGCAGTACTGAAGCATAAGAAGCATGCATATAACCATTGCATGCATATATGGTTGCATTTCACATAACTAAATAGGATATATTACATGGTAGTTGCCTGCATGCATTTATATATGCAACAAGAAAAATAATAGCCAGCCACAACATTTATTGAAGTCCAAAAGAATAGAGAAAGAAATCTTAGAGAAACAGTCAGTGCAACCACCGTGCTCATGCATCACGTCTTTCTTTTTTGTATGGGTCTCTTTGAGAAAGTCAATTGGACTAGGGTATATGTACATTTCTTACAAGATTTAGGAATTCATATAATTAGTATTGAACATATGAAGATATGTTGTATTAGACATGAAACTACAGTCAGTTTGGTAGAATACTTACAAGTCGGTGGAAATGGGCAGGATAAGACCTGCTGCCTGTAGTTTGGTGATGCTTGACAACTTCTCGATTCTTCTTGTTCTTTGCACAAATTTATCTAAATGAAGCAAATGAATAATAGTATTATCTGTGGCAATGAATATTTATAAAAACTGCAAACTATAGTACTAACACTAGTATTATCATCTTACTCTGAGATATTGGTAAGAATTTCTCTACCTTACTCTGTCCTAAAAACTCCAGGCCACAACCAAGCAAAAAAATACAGAAAAAAGTGTCTATAAACCTTACAAACTAGTAACAAACTAAAACAAAGTAGTATGCAATTTCAGATTTATTCTACGTATCTTTTGATACAAACCTTGTTTCTTTCATCTGACCGTTTCTTAACATGAGCTTCCCACTTCGGTTGAGTCACTTTGGGTGGCTTACTGGATAATCCTTCTTCAACAATATGATCCATGAAATAATCCCTCTTCAAGATGTACCGCTGTTATCAAACACCTTTCTGGAGTATCTTTGTGCATACACCTCTGGCCACCTCCTCTCTTTTAGATCCATTTAAAAGTTTCTCTAAAACAATGAAGGATATGATACATCACTAAATAGAGAGTGCAACATCTGAAAATGGAATGAAAAGAACGAAGGAAAATGATGACTCGCTGCAACCAATAGCATTAGTAATATGACAGTCTAGGCCTTCTTTGTTGTAATCATTCAAATGTGTAGCAACATGCATGATGTTGTTGCAGGCATGTTTACCACACCGAGAAGCAAGCTTGGATACATTTACAAGGTCAAGATGTCTCACTTTACCAGCTTAGAAATCAATCACAGTAGACTTCAGCATAATAGAAAATTAGAAGATACACCACATATGCAACTTCATATGTTCATGTCAAGGGAAAAATAAACAAATCAAGTCGGTTGCATTGGCTTGCTATTTCAATTATTGGGTACCTGGAACTTTATTTAGTACTCCGGTTAAAATAGATCAGTACCTATAGCATTTAGTTGACATTAACTACTCAATTCCTAGTAAAGTCTCAAGCTTATAATCCTATCCAATGATTGCAAGGTTACAATATGGTGCATCTGGTACTACAACAGAACATTGCATCCAGTTTGCACGGCTACAACTTACAAAAAATGTATGTGATGAACAAGAACATACAATTGTTATCTTGAACATGGATTCACCACCGAGCCAACAGCAAACGGCAAAGGAAAAACACAACATCTAAGGTAGTTTGTTTCCACGAGTTAGACCATTCACCAGCAAATGAAATGGAAGATAGATGAACAAGACATGATCCTATTAGATTTAACATCGGATTTGATACCAAGATTTACAGAACAAAACAGAGAGAGCTGCAGCATGTAGGCAGCATCAAGAACAAGCAATTTCGTTCGGTATATACGACAAATGTCAGTGCTAGAAAATTTTATAGCTCAATTATGCAAACACATCGGAAGCGCATGAATCATGTATAAACTCACTAGTACTTGCACAAATACAACAAGATGCAAGTGCATGAATCAGAAGTTTAAAACAATTGAAAGCTTATTCTACAAATATAGCAAGACAGAAGTGCATGAACTATGAAACAATAAATCACTACAAGAAACCCGCCAAGTGTCTAGCAAATAAACAAGTATCATACTGTTAGTTAATCGATCAGTACCTAGAGTTACCATGGCGGGGAAATTTCAAATGAATAAGTACCCATGATTAAGTACCAGCCAGTTCTGCACTAGTGTCATTTTGCTCGGGCATGAATACAAGCATAAAGTGATTCTATATTTGTCTTATAACATGGAAATTTGTTAAAAGATTGCATGACATAATCCATAGCCTAAACTTGGTGATCCTAGACTACGTTGCAGGGATACGGCTCAGAGGTGCCGTATCGGTGCAGGATACTGCACCAGAATGGGGATACACACATATACGTGTATCCCAAAGTATCCCGTTTATTTTGATTTAAACTGAAGAAAATAATCAGAAAAAGGCTGGGACACGCAGGAGGTACCTCAAGATACCTATATTGATGTACCGTTTGTAACTACAAGGAACCCAAGGACTGCATACAAGGAGCTGAGACTTGAAAAGGCAGCATATTCTTCAGATCACCATGAATGAAAAATTATCAGGCTACTTGATTAACGTCAATTTTCTCATCCTCTAAAATAATGTGTTTAGTAGAGCTGACCTTTATGGATTTATACATATATCTGCCGTATCCCAGTAAGTCTATTTTCAGAAAATGTTGTTTTCCGTATCAACGTATCCGTATCCCGTACCATGTAACATAGATCCTAGACATCGACGATATATTAATTAATTTATGCATCTGTACTGTCTTTTGACATCCAGAAATACCAATCTATATCAAGAAGCAGTTATAATCCTCTCCATGAGCAACCAATACAGGAAATACCTAAGTTTCCACTGCTGCGAAGCTTTGTAGAAGAGGTCGGCGGTGTTCGCGTGGGAGCGGAGGAGCGTGGCGGCACCCGAGCAGGCTTGCGCAAGGAGGAGCGCAGGTGAGGCCTGTGGCCCCGATCTCGTAGATGAGGAAGGCGGCGCTGTTCGACCTGGCTGGGGCGGACGGATCGGAGGCCTCCGATCTGATGCGTCACGAGAATGAGGGGAGAGGAGCAAGAGAAATAGGGGAGTGGGCAGTTGCTCTACGCAGGATTTAGAGTGTGGATGAGACTTTTTCAACTGGTCGATTTGTGGGGCGTACGCAAAAATAAAGAAGAAACGGAGCGAAAACTGAATTTTGGTGGAGGGAGAATATTCTGTTATTGGAAAATTGGAGGGAGTATATCCTTTGGCAAATTTTTCCTTTTATATAGAGTACATCTGCATTTTTAATTGCTCCATCGTCTACATCTCACGTAAGTTTCGTATTCTCTTCGTCTTAAAATAGATGTCTTAATTTTTTTTAAAATTAAATAAATCGTATATGCTAAATACTGTCTAGATTCATCAATTTTAACAAATGTGAAACATCTATTTTGAGACGGGAAAGTACTATATATATGTTTTTCTTCTTTTCTTTTGGTTGATGGAAATCTCCGCGTTCTCTGTTCTTTTTCCTTCAGAAGAATCCTAGCTGAAACCACTCGCATGTCTCTCTCTATGTAGTCTTTTTTTTTTCTTACTATTCGGAAACAAATTGTATGTCCCCTTCCGTGTATAATACTACATGAGATTGAGGTTTGCTTCAGATAGGTCCTGCGTGTAAGGGACCGACGTAAACATATACTACGATTCCATATAAAAGTATGACTAGCTAAATGCCCGTGTGTTGATACGGTATAATTTAGACGAATATGTAAAAACAAATATAAAATTGACATTGAGGTTTATGGTTGATTGAAATTGTTAGCCACAAGCTCTAAATATGCGCCACCTCCTCCCACGTCTGTCGTACAAACCTAGAAACATATACGTTGTTCTAAGATTTAGAAAAGATATTATACTTTCTCGGTCAACAAATAACTGACTTATATTTGTCTAGATTCGAATGTATTTAGACGCATCAACAACAAGCAAGAGGAAACTTATGCATGCACCAATTTGTTCCGTGATTGTAGCTAAAGACAGCAATGTAATTTAGACCACGTCAAGATTTTTTGGTAGCATAACAGAGGGTATTACACACATATGGGGTACACATGTTTTGAGAACCACAACTCTGCCTCCACAAGTGGGGTGTTAAAAATGGAGCAGTATGTTGTGCAGGAAGTAGCACCCAGTTTATTCCATTTTACACATATATGCATTTTTCTTGAAAATAACTGTTAGTATGAACAGGTCAGTAAACTTAGTTTAAAGACGAATGTGCCCGCTTTGTCTCAAGCTTGCCAACTAAACAAAAATAGTAGGGTAACCTAGGAGACACCACTCTTCTAAATATTCAGATGTCCTGTAGGGATGGGCTCCTACGCTGCACCTTGCGCCCTGGTGTGCGCTAGAGTGCGCCCTTCCGGCCAGTCGTCCTCATCTTGAAATTAGTTACGTATAGTAAAAGAATTTGTAACTACAGGGGTAGGAGACTACATGTGTGGTTACCACTCAGAGAGATATAATCTTCACACGAGACATGCTTAACACGTAGCAGAACGAGGGCATTCACACTCGCACCAGATTGGTAGTCAGACTCGGGGGAAGATGCACGCCAAAAGTCCCACTACCTCAATACTCCTCGTTCTGCAAGCCTACTTCTGAGACCCCATCGAGAGCACATACCTGCTCGACGGCGGCGGCTTGCTAGCAGATGAGCTCGTGCTGCCTTCGGCCCCATCTCAGCCTTTTATACGCGGGGTGAGTCAGCCAGCACACGCGGGTGTCTCCTCGACAACGGATCTTCTCAGACTCCATACTACTCCGCCTCCATACTCATCGCCGTAGCCGACGGTGGCCTCTCTGCTTCGCTTCCAACCTCCATTTGCTCCACGGCGCTCCTCAATATCCATCAAGGGAAGTTGCAACGAGGCCGACAAGCGCGGTGACGAGGGCCCTCGAAAAAGGCGGCGGCCGTAGATCGGGGAGGCACAGGGTACCAGCCGGCGGCGCTTGGTCGGTCGGTGGGGATCGGGTTAAGGCCCGAGGGGCTCCGTAGCGATGCGGTCCTCGATGGCGACGGGAGCCGGCATCGTTGGAGCCCACGGCGAGCTGTCGTTGCAGGGTCGAGATCGAGCAGTGTGGCGGTGCGACGGAGATTGGAGGCGATCAGGAGCGCGTGAAGGCATGTCCCGGCCGCCTGAGCTCGCGAGCCTCGTCCCGGTGGCAGTTGCACTCGGCGATGCAGAAGGACGAAGGGCAGGGGAGGAGGCAGGGCTGCAGGGGGAGAGGATATGGCAGACTTTTCTCGAGCGATCCGTCCAATTTGACTTAGGCGGTGGCACTGGCCTTAATTTCTCTAAACTTATAGGGGTAAAACGGTCTTTTAAAGGCAGACGGCCGAATCTTTTTAATAATATAGATTTCATTAAGAAAAATACTACAATTTCATATAAAAATATGATTTTATAAACAAAATCAACTATCACCAGACAAATTCACACTAGTAATGCTGCACAAATTTTTTTAGTGATCCGTCTTATTTATTCTCGCAATGTATCTTTTATATAGTGATATTTCTTATTTCTTCTCCACATGTGTGGGTTCCCTTTGAATGGTCCATTACTAGGCAAGATGTATCTTTATATCGATACTCTTCTATTTCTTCCCCAATATGTGTGCCACACATCAACAGTCCTCCCGCTAGCTATTATATGACACAATACCAATGCCATTGATTGTAATTTTTGCGTTGCCCATACATGCTCGTCACGGAAGCCATCGAGTCGTCATAAAATGTGCTAATCTATGACGGTGATTGTGCAACTGTCACGAATCTTTGGAAATACATGACACCGTAGGCAGTACGTCACATATTATGACCTTCCGTGACATTACAGACCACTGTCATGAGGGTTTTCATCACGGTATATCAGATTTGTTGTAGTGAATGTTGCTAATGAAGATTGTGTGAAGTTTTGTATGAAGAAAAAATTCAGGTGTAGAGAGAGGATGATGTAATGAGATGAAAAATGGATAAAAGCTCAAGCTTGGGGAGCCACTTCGTGTCACCCCAAGAAATATTCAAGAGATACAAGCGTCAAAGCTTGGGGTGCCTAAGGTATCCCCTACTTCATCAATAAAAATCCCAGGTCTTTCTATACAGTTCGTTTTTATTGCTTCATGCACAGTTGCGTTGTTCTTTCAAGTGTCTTAGTTTTGGTTCTCTTTTGCTTTGTTTGTTTTTGCTTTGTTTGCTTGCTTTAAAAAATCGAAAACACCAAAAATATTTGTTGTTATTATTTGGTTTTGTGAGTTCTTTGCAGGATTCAGCCGTCCTCAGTGGATTTTGGTTTCATGTTATTATTCAAGTCACACAAATGAAGGGCAATAATGAAGATTAAGACAACTTGAGGTGTGGTAATAGGATGGTAACGAACTCTATTTGTTTTTATTTTTGTACATATACTCATCATTGTGAGCATGCTTAGTTTGTTCATTGTAAGGAGTGTGTTACTGATGGATGCTTAGTAGTTCTTGCTTGTCTGTGATTAGGTCCAGCTTGCTAATAGTTTGTAGCATGTCATATAAATGTTTGCTTGCATTGTTTTATTCATATTTTTGTATGATATTGTGGTATCCTCCTCTGACTGTTCATGAGAATCGACTTGGCATATGCTCACGCATGCATATGACTAATCAAAAGTGAGTAAGCCTCGATGATTTATTTTGCCTCAGAGTTCTTGTATCACTTCCATGCCATAATTAGCCCTGTTTTGTTGCAAGCATGATTATAAAAATTATTGCTCTCTCGTTTGTCACTCCCTCTCTTTTGCTAGCCTTCACTTGCAATGAGTACTAGCTCTACCTGTGTTTCCAACTTCCCAAAACCAATATTCCCAACAGTGTCCACCATACCTACCAATTAGCATCATTTGCTACTTCAGTGCATATTCAATATGCCTTGTTTTCTTCCAAAATAAAATGTTTGTCTGTTTTGAGAATGTTAGTTAGTAAAGCTCTCACGAACTTGATGGCACACTTTATTCCTTGCACTTAATAATCCTGAACCATTGTGACTAGTCCATGAAAGTTATATGCATGCAAATTATATGTTGGGAGTCAGCAGAACCATGCTGCCACGGGGAACGCTTTCAACACCTTTTGGATTCCTATCCAGTTGATACTTTTCTCTCTTTTTTACAGATGTCAATGATGTGAAATAAAAGGGGAGCTTATGAGTTCATGGAGTTTATACATTGTGTTAGAGAAACGTCTGGGCCGCTAGCCTAAGCCATGCCTAATCATGGTAGAAACTTGCAGCATCACCATAATGAGCATCTATGAAGCATCCTCAGTAAAAAGCGATGCATATGGTAAATAAAAATATTGCTGACATGCTCATTGTCTGCTTGCCTTGTCATTTTGGTTATGGGAAAGCTCCTGTAATATGTGTAAGGGGTACCTCGTTGGCGGTTCTCTATGATATGCATGTATTTACAATGACAAGAACTTACAGGTAACCAAAGTTGAGTAGAATGCGAAGCGGCCCTCGTACTCAGGGGACTTGGGATTTCCAGTCTTGGTCTGTCAAGCATATGATTCAGAGTGGACATCACTTTCACATTAACCATATGAAGATGCCTATGATAGGGGCAATGAGAGCTCAAACCTAATGAGTACCTTCCTTTCAGCATTAGGAAGCCTTTCAAACTTTTCAAAACCGTTTTCAAAACCTTGTTGAGTCACCACTTATTCTATGAGCACCTTCTTGAGAGCATAGTTGTCATTCTTGTGCTTGTTCCAAAACTTGGTGAATTATGTCATGACTTTGATGCTTGTATCTCTGATATCTTTACCTCTAGTCTTCACTTGAACTTCAGAGGTACCTTGGCATTTATATTGTGCTCTTCAAACAAAGGCAAGCGAGATACCACTCTATCATACCTTACTATGAGCATTGCAATGTTGCTTATGTTTATGTTTCATGCTACTTACTATTATTATACATCATATGAAGCAAATGTGTTCGTGAAAGTTCTTTTATCGCACTTAGTTTTCAACTGAATTGCTTGAGGACAAGCAACAAGCTAAGCTTGGGGGGATTTTATACGTCCAAAACGTATCTACTTTCCCGAACACTTTTGCTATTGTTTCTCCTCTAAATTTGTGTGATTTGGATACAACTAACACGGACTGACGATATTTTCAGCAGAATTACCTTGGTATCTTGTTTTTGTGCAGAAAATCAACTATTAGGAAAAATCCCAGAAAATATGCCAAAAATTATATTTCACCAGAAGACCCACGGAGCCAGAAGACGAGCCGGAGAAGGGGCCTGGGGGGCCCACACCCCTTCCAGGCGTGGGTGGGCCCTGCTCGACGCCTAGGGGGGTGCAGCCACCCCAGGCACCCCATCGGCCTACCTCTGCGCCTATAAGTTGCCTTTCGACCTAAAAACTGAGGGGGGGGGTTCGATAGTTTTACAGAAAGAGTTCCGCTCCGCCGCCACCAGAAACCAAGATTCGGATCCAGAAACTCCATTCTGGCACCCTGCCGGGACGAGGAATTTGGAGAGGATCATCGCCATCATCATCACCAACGCCCCTCCATCAACCATCGATGTTTCCGTCATCCATGAATGAGTAATCCCCCGCTGTAGACTTGGGGATGGTAGGGATTGGATGGGTTCTATCATGTAATCGAATAAGATCTGTTAGGGCATAGTGCCTAGTATCTCTATTAGTGCTATTTGACTTTGTTGCAACTTGTTGTGCTTAATGCTTGTCACTAGGGCCCGAGTGCCATGATCTCAGATCTGAACTTACTATTGAATCATTGTGATACTATTTTTTGTGATCTTATCTGCAAGTTGTGTACACATATCATTGTCCGGATCCAAAGGCCCCAAAGTGACAATAATTGGGACAACCGGGGGAGATGGATGTGGTGTGAGGATCACATGTGTTCACGGAGTGTTAATGCTTTGCTCCGGTACTCTATTAAAAGGAGCACCTTAATTGCCAGTAGTTCCCTAGAGGCCTCACTGCCACGGGCTGGCTGGACAGAAGATGTTGTGTAAGTTCTCATTGCGAGCACGTATGACTATATTTGGAGCACATGCCTAGGATTGTTTAGTACTTGCATGCTTGTTTTTATTTATCTGCAATGCCCTATATCTTGAAGTTACATGTTTAGATTCGTCCATGCAATGCCCGTCCGTCCATCCCTATGCCTACCGCACTCGAATCCCACTTTTACCGTTACTGTTACTATTGCTCTTGTTTCACCGTTGATGTCAATGTTGCTATTGCTTTGCTGTTGCTACTGATAAACCTTTGTGAGCAAGAACTATTTCCAGGTGCAGCTAAATTGACAACTCAGTTGTTAAGGATTGCAAGTATTCTTTGGCTCCCCTTGTGTCGAATCAATAAATTGGGTAATACTACCCGCGAAGACTGTTGCGATCCCCTATACTTGTGGGCCATCAGCATGCTAGAAGTGTTAGTGTGTGCGCCAGAGGATGGCGACCAAACGATCTTGAACGAGGGGGCAAGGGGAGGGCAGGGCTCACCGGAATTCGGTGTGAAGCTCGTTAGAGACAGCGCCGGTGTGGGCTCGAATTAGGGCAGCCTGGGGGCTCTCAGGGCACGAGGGTTAGGGGAAACGGAGAGGAGGGGAAGAGAAATAAGATAGCATGGTCAGCGGAGGGGATTACGTACGCAGTTAAGCGAATTGAATTGAATAAATTCGAGCATAAACGGCGTAGGAAAGGGGAGGAACAAGTATGCGCATGGTTGATGATGAAGCTGACATGAACGTGGAGCCTTGAGGTCAGCGAGGGTGCGGGTGGACGCGCGGGTAAGAAAAGAGCAGAGGAGGAAAGAATGTGCCTTGGGTGGGCTGGTTGTTGGGCTGCTGCGGGGCCTGGGGTTTGGGCAGGTTAGTTTCTATTTTTTTCTTCCTTTGTCTTTTTCTTTTTCTTTTTCTCTTTTCTGTTTTTATTCAAAACATTTTATTCAAACTTCATTTTGAATTCAAATCTTCTCCAAAACTTTCCATTAGGTTTTTATACTAATTACTAGTGTAATATTAAATCCAATTCAAATATTTTTCTTGTGGTTTAATATTCATTTAAATTAAGTGAGGCATTTTGGATTTTATTTAAATAAAATTGGATATGGTTCATCAGCCCATATAATTTTATTTAAATAAACTTTTATCCTTTTATATATTTAATAAACTTTTATTCCATTTACTTATGGATTTTAACCATGGTTTAAATTGTCTTTGTAATTATTATTATTTATTTAATTCTTTCTTTGCCTTATAAAATTCATATATTTTTATTTATAGTTCAAAAGATAGTGATTCCAATTTGTATAATTTTATTTATATTTTTAAATATTTTTGGAATTACTTAGTTCACAATTTGGTATTGATTTTAGGCATGAGCTTTATT
This sequence comes from Avena sativa, assembly GCA_916181665.1. NCBI lineage: Eukaryota > Viridiplantae > Streptophyta > Magnoliopsida > Poales > Poaceae > Avena > Avena sativa. The sequence goes on along the minus strand of OV702279.1, from coordinate 45,747,615 downwards.
ATCCTTGGAAATTTTCTTTTATCTTATTAAAATCATAAGTTTTTATTCATGGCTCCAAATGGAGTGAAATCAATTCACATGGTTTTGTAATATTTTTTACCTTTCTTTGATCATTTAGAAATGTTGTTGCTAAATTTTTATATGGGACAAAGCCATAGTCTTGGGGTGATCTTGTAGATGATTTCTTTCATTAGGGTTTAGGTTTTTGGTTTAACTTTTCCAAGTGTTCAATTCAAGATACATTCTATGCTTGAATGCATTTGATTTGTTTGAAAATTTGTTTGTTTCTTTTTCATTAAAATTTTGGTCAAGCAAGGTTTTGATGTTTCCATTTAGAAGCAAAAGTTTCTTTTCACTCTAAATTTCATCATTTGTTTCTTTTGTTTGTTTATTTTTCACATTTCAAAATTTGGAAAAATTTGGGATGTGACAGACTACCACCCTTAAAAGGAATATCGTCCCGAGATTCGGGAAGGCTAGAAACAACAAGTTGGTTTCAAAACAACTAGGGTACTACCACCCTTAAAAGGATTTTAACTAGATTGCATCTTGGCTTACTTGGTATCTTGATGTAACTTCTCTGGATAGTTGTTTGCATAGTGTCCTTTATTTTCACATTTGAAACATGTGGCAAGGTTGAGATCCTTCACAGGTTTGCTTGTCTTGTTATTCTCCTTTTCTAGGCAATTTGATGCATAATGGCCTAGCTCTTTGCATTTGTGGCACATCACCTGGCTAATGTCTTTCTTGCTGGGGTTGGGGTGTTTCTTCTTGTTCTTGGGTTTGTCTAAGGCTAGGAGGGCTCTTAGTTCATGTTCTTCATACTTTACCACAAAGGTGGGAAAACTTCCTCGGTTCTTAGAATGGTTCCTAGGATAACGTCCATGTTTCCTCTTTTGCTCACCAAAGTTGGTTACCTTGTATGGAGGTGCATACTGAGATTTGTCTTTGTCTTCATCACTCTTGGTGGAAGTTGTACCTTCATAGATGTTTCCAAAGACTTGATGTATTCCATCCTTAGCTTGATGTTTCATCTGTTGAACTATAGGATAGATGTGGCATTAGACAGGGACATGATCATTTCCTTCACATAGGAAACAGGTAACTTGAGATGTGGGGCATTGTCTAGATGGATGGCTCTCTTCACAATGAGGGCATTGGTCCATATGCTCTTTATAAGTGTGTCCTATGTCTCCACAGACTTTGCAGGCTTGAGTTCCTCCCACAATTTCTTCCTTGAAATTATTATTGTCCCAAACTCTTTGGGTAGGGTTTCCTCTCATGTTGATCATCTGATTGGTCATCCTTCACAACAATTGGGATTGGGATCCCAAGAACTCTAGCATGGTTGGGTCTAACTCAGTGTTGGTGTGGTCGTTGGCTAAAAACGAGGTTGTCACTTGATTCAACTTAGCTTGGGTTGCTAGCAGTTGTTTTGTCATGTGCATCTCTAGGTTGTTGTTGTCACCACCCTTGAGGTTGGAGTTGTGGTCTCTTGGAGAAGTCATCTGTTTGGGTTGGGTTGGGATTAGAATAGAGAAAAGATTTCTAGGCAAAGAATTCTACTCACACACAAAAAATCACACAAAGCATTGTACAAGCAATCACAATCATGCATTCCACTCAATCAACAAGGTTCAAGCATATTTTTGGCAACAAAATATTTTTGCTACACCACATATGTTGGTATGATCAATAAATTGATTTAAACTAAACACTATTATGGTGGTCCAACTATAGGGTATCACTTGAGATAATTCCATCCTTCTTAGTTGTTACATCATGAACAAGATCATGGTATCCTTGGAAGAAATTCTTGCATCTTGGTCACAAGGTTCAAAGGTGATAATGGTTCCTTCGAAGTTGTGTTCCCTTAGTCTCCAAGTCTTGAATATTGTTCTTTTTTCACTTGAAGTCCTTAGTGATGTCCAAGTTGAATTCCTTGCTCATGTTGAAGTATTTGTCCATCAAGTTGAAAAGGGAGAGATGTAGAATCAAAACAAATGTTGAGGAAAGAGTTTACAAGATTGTTTGTAAATAAGTTAGAACAAAATACAACTCCTATTTTCTAAGGGGTTTTGTCCAATCCTAGGGTTACAATCCTACAGGCAACACAGTGCTCTGATACCATCTGTAGAGTCCTAAATCCAATAAGGTATAAGTCCCTGTGTTTACTGTGCTAGTACCTGGATCGAATAGCTAGCACCCACAGTTTAAGATGTAATATCAAGAAACAAAGGTCATATTACAACTCATAACCAGAAATAAAATAGTTCATTACAACTTACATAGCTCAAATGGCTATCTTATTACAGAGCAACAGATATATCTAATAAGCATGGAGTCCTTCATCTTCATATGCCACAGGCAAACATGTTGGTTGTAGACTTGTAATCCCTACTTATCACACTTCACTAACATCAAACAAACCTGCAACATTATAAGTTACAGCCACAAGGGTCAATACATTTGAATTGTATTAGCAAGTGATATCATATTGATATGGAGAATCTATCATCTACATGAATATATGGCTAAGTGGAGTTTTGGCTGGCCTTTGCATAAAAAAAAGTTTTTCCTATCCTTTGCAAAATAGTTTTATATTTTTCAAAACACTTTAACAAACAATGGCACACTGGAGTCACACCAGGTGGTGCTTCCCATTGTTCACCCAACAAGTTTTAACTTAGAGAAATTGGGATGAGGATATTCTTGATCATTTCAATGTCTTTGATGCTCAAAATATCCATTACCGGGGACACAGCTAAGTACTTAGTTCATACCCTCTCGAGAGGTGGTGCACTTTCCCCACAAGACTCGACATGCATCGAGACGAGACTTTTTAGAAGCAATCCCTTAGACCACCATGGACATGTTCCATCCTATCATCAATACCACCAACTGTCCATCTGGCTGAGTTCTTGCAACCTAGTTGGTCAAGGCAGAGCCCATATGCCATGTGGTTGCACTGGAAGCTTCTCAACACTAAACATCTCAAATCTCTTTGTTCCTGGGTGGCCATCCACAAGTGAGATACACCAAGGTAAACCATAGAAATGGGCCCTGGGTAACCACTCAACAAAAATCCATCCATGCAATTACCATTCCACCCAGGTGTTTCATTAACAAGTTGTTTTCTTAGTAAAAAAAACACATAGGCATAACTTTTCTATAATATAACAACATGAATTTCCCACCCTTGAGTTCTAATAGCTAGGCTAAGCATACTAGCACAACATGTCTCTTAACTGAGGAATATTTCTACCAAGATATATTCTATAGGATCTACTATAGAATAGCATAGTGATATACAAAAATAGTCCTAACATGCACACTACAAAAATATTATTAATGCAATATTGAAAAGATAGGACTTTTGATGACCAAAGTATCTCTTGCCTTTTTAGTAGAAAAACTAGGTACTCTCCTTTCTCTTGAAAATGTCACACTCCTCAAAGTTCACTACAATACAATCAAGCGAAAGCACACACTCAAAACTACAACACAAAAATTAACAAAACAAAAACATGAAACAAGGAAATGCATGCAAGCATGCAAAAGGTTATTTTGTTGAAAAAGTGTTTTCTAACAAGGCTCTAAATATTTCAAAAACACCTACTGGTCTTTTATAAAAGTGGAATTTCTTTTGAAACCAAGTTAGTGAAAATAAGTCATTTTAAATCATTTTTGTTTTACTAGAAATGCTTTTATTCCAAGGAACATTTTCTAGTGCTAACAAAATATATTTTTAAATTCAAATGTTAGTTTTATGGTCATAGGGTTCAAAACAAAACCATTTTCAAAAGGTTTCACTCAAAAATAATTTTTAGAACAATTTTTATACTCAAAATAGTCCTACTAATGTTTCTACATAAAACTCTAATTTTTTAGAAGCAAATGACCAAAGTAAGGCCATAGGTGCAAAGGTCTCATTTTTCTGAAGACACCTAATTTGTAAAATTTGGATTTACAGAACAAACGTTATATATTTTGCAAGTTTAAACATCTAATAGATCTTTTCTGGATTTCAAATCAAAAGTCTGGCCACGTGGCGGTGTGTGACTGGCTAGTATCGTTTTGCGCGGATCAGCAATGTGAGCCATTATATTTCAATCAGATCGTAGGGGCCAGATCGACTGATACCCCTTCGTTGCCTAATCTAATCTTGGACTTAGGATGCAGATCCAGCGGACCTAGGAGCGTGGCCAAGAACTGGCGACGCTGACGAAGGTGCGCGGCGGCGCGTCGGGTATTTGGCGATCCGGTGATTCTAGGGGGTAAGGGGAGGGTGCAGGGTGTTTACCAGGGTCGCGAGGACAAGGGGGTTGCCGTGGTAGACGTGGTTGATGAACGGGCGCTCGGGTTCACTTGCAATTGCTAGCCGGAGTTGCATCCATCGTCGGTTGCTAGTAGATATGGTCGGAGGTGAGACTACAGAGCGCAAGCAAGTGAACGGTGAGGGTCAGAAGTAGCACAAGATGATGGTGAGCATAGTGGTTTGAACGAGAGGGGAAGGGGCGCATAGAGTCGTTGAGAATCACTCGCCAAAGTTGCGCGCTCCGTCGATGGCTTGCATAGGTCATCGTAGACGAGCCTGCAGAGTATAAGAAGGCATGCCGGAAGTGTCAGTGTGTGCCAGAGGATGGCGACCAAACAAGCTTGAACGAGGGGGCAAGGGGAGGGCAGGACTCACCAGAATTCGTTGCGAAGCTCGTCGGAGACAGCGGCGGTGTGGGCTCAAATTGGGGCAACCTAGGGGCTCTCAGGGAACGAGGGTTGAGGGGAAACGGAGAGGAGGGGAAGAGAAATAAGAGAGCATGGCCAGCGGAGGGTATTACACACGCAGTTAAGCGAATTGAATCGAATAACTTCGAGCAGAAACGGCGGAGGAAAGGGGAGGAACGGGTCTGCGCGTGGTTGATGACAAAGCTGATGTGGATGTGGGGCCCTGAGGTCAGCGAGGGTGCGGGTGGAAGCGTGGGTAAGAAAAGAGCAGAGGGGGAGAGAGTGTGCCTCGGGTGGGCTGGTTGTTGGGCTGCTGCTAGGCCTAGGTTTGGGCAGGTTAGTTTCTATTTTTCTCGTCCTTTGTCTTTTTATTTTTCTTTTTCTTCTTCTGTTTTATGTTTTTATTCAAAACATTTGATTCAAACTTAAATTTGAATTCAAATCTTCTCCAAAACTTTCCAGTACGTTTTTATACTAATTACTAGTGTAATATTTAGTCCAATTCAAATATTTTTCTTGTGGTTTAATATTCATTTAAATTAAGTGAGGCATTTTGGCTTTTATTTAAATAAAATTTGATATGGTTCATAAGCCCATATAAATTTATTTAAATATACTTTTATCCTTTTATATTATTTAATACACTTTTATTCCATTTACTTATGGATTTTAACCATGGTTTAAATTGTCTTTGTAATAATTCTTATTTATTTAATTCTTTCTTTGCCTTATAAAATTCATATATTTTTATTTATAGTTCCAAAAATAGTGATTCCAATTTTTTATTTATATTTTTAAATATTTTGAGAATTACTTGGTTCACAATTTGGTATTGATTTTAGCCATGAGCTTTATTAGCCTTGGAAATTTTCTTTTATCTTATTAAAATCATAAGTTTTTATTCATGGCTCCAAATGGAGTGAAATCAATTCCCATGGTTTTATAATATTTTTGTTTACCTTTCTTTGATCATTTAGAAATGTTCTTGCTAAATTTTTATATGGGACAAAGCCATAGTCTTGGGGTGATCTTGTAGATGATTTATTTCATTAGGGTTTAGGTTTTTGGTTTAAATTTTCCAAGTGTTCAATTCAAGCTACATTCTATGATTGAATGCATTTGATTTGTTTGAAAATTTGTTTGTTTCTTTTTCATTCAAATTTTGGTCAAGCAAGGTTTTGATGTTTCCATTTAGAAGCAAAAGTTTCTTTTCACTCTAAATTTCATCATTTGTTTCTTTTGTTTGTTTATTTTTCACATTTCAAAATTTGGAAAATTTTGGGATGTGACACCACCCCGCCCACCTACCCCTCTACTTTTCCCTCTCCCTTCTCCTTTTCCTTCTCCCTTTTTCTTTTCCTTTTCCTTTTCCTTTTCCTTCTACTTCTCCTTCTCATTCTCCTTCTCCTCCTTCCCCTTCTCCTCTGTCTGGCCACCTTACCCTGGCATCCTTGCTCCGGCCTCCTCCTCTCCTTGCAATGACGGTGGCCTTCTCATCCTCCTCGCAGTGACGACGGGCGATGATGGCCTCCTTCTCCTCACCTACCTCCCTTCCTCCCTCTCTTCTTCTCTTCCTCCCTCTCTTCCTACCTCCATTTCTACAACCACACCTCCTCCTACCGCCTCGATGCCGACGAGGAATAGCGTGGCACATGGCCTCTCGCAACTCCCTGTGGTGGTAGGTTGTGGCCACGACCATGCTCCGGTGAGGCGACATAGCAACGGCGATGCACGTACCCGATTGCTTTTGCAATTCAAAACGAGGGTGTTTTTTGCATTTTTTTTGTTTTTCAAAAAATATAGCCGTGGCACACCTTAACCCCTCCATGTGGCGCACTAGGTGGTGCGCCACGAGTAACTTTTTTACCCGTAACGCACCAGGTAGTGCGCTACAGGTAAAACTTAGCCGTAGCACGGGGCTAGTGGCGCACTCTAGTGCGATACAGATGTACTTTTTAGGTGTGCCACGGACGTGTTGTTTCCTAGTAGTGCTAACTCCATCCAGCTCAGCTGAAAAGTCGTCATAAACCCGTTCATCACTATCACCCACCTGCATCTCCTGATCCCCATCCCTAGAGTAATCAACAGAATACTCAGATTCCACTGCTCCCCAGGTGCTCTGCTGGGTATGATAGTTATCATTAAACACTGCGTAATGTACATTCTCTAGGTTATGATAATGTATTGGTGATTCAGACACCCTCTCTTCAGGATCTTCCTCCTCTTCCTGACTTCCTCGAAACATGGCATTCTTGCTGCTATTAGTACCATTGGACCTCGCACCCATCCAACTAGATTGTCCGACATCTTTGTCAGAACCATCCACTGACATTTGATTTCCTCGAGATCCAACAGGTGATACCATTCTCTATCCATCGGAATTCTCAATAGGAAGTTCTGAATCAGTTGCTTCCTCAGAAGCCTGTGGTACTAGATACCTCATATATAAAGTAGGATCATAAGTAGGTTATGGTCTAGGTGAATAAGTATATGGTGTGAAAGATACTGGATCTATGGAAATATCCTTAAAAACTGGGCTAACCCAACCCACTACTTCATTCTCTAGTTGAGAAGCTAACTTCTCCCTCCGTTCAAGATCAGTTAAATCCTCCAACATATCATTCTTATCCACCACTATGACTTGATGTGTCTTATACAAAGACCCAACTATCAGTCAATACCGATCCATAAACTTGGAAGCTAATTTAGGATGCTTCTTTACTAAAGTAAGATTATCCGATAATGGCTCCGTGTCTCTAGAATCATGAGGAATTATAGCAAATGTGCTTCCTGCTAACTCTTTGTCTTTGTGTGCTCCTGAATATTATCTATCACCTCCAGAAAAGCAACATGTTAAGCTGTTAAGTGATTTCTACCTTCACCCATGGGTAAATCGTGATATAGACCAAACTTTTCTGGTAGATGGATACTAACACGATATTTGGATAATATACCCATCATAGTAGGTCAAGGTACTAACTGGGATAGTAGTTTTACAACCAAAAACCCTCAAAAGTTGTCGAAATTGTTCAGTCGGTGCCCCATGATAATCATCGAGAGTCTCTTCCTTCCTTACCAAATTCTGTTTTGGAAACTTTGGTGTCATTTTCACTGTATACAAAATATTTTGATTAGCAATTAATCAATTATAATAATGCATCATAACAAATAATTATCGCACTAAAAATATACAATAGAATATTCTCATTTGAACATCCATTATACTTTTTAGAGAACTCTTTATCGTTGCTATTAGATTCCTATAGGTAATACCCTTTACTAGGTCAAAGGAATTGCTCTGATACCATCTACATGACCTAGCATACCATTGCATGTGTAGTACACTATAGTCGTTGACATGAACTCATAAAACACTGTTCCGCAAATATCACATCCCTCAGAGTGGTACAATAGAAACATTGCAGGTCCATATTACAAACATACACACGTCATTATTATTATAATACCAAAATATCAGTATTTAAAGTTACTCAAACTTACAAACCAAACAAGAAGTTTCAGTGGACGATCAAAGTTTCAAACTCCTAACCAGAATTGAGCTCAACCACTTATTATACAAAGTTCATGCTGCTCGGCTCATCTAGATTACTATCTAATTAAGGCAACTACTCGGACTCATTTCCTTCCACTCCATAGTGTATCTTGTAGTCCACCCCTTCTGCTCCTCGTAGTAGACATCCTCTTGTCCTTCAGTAACGTACATTGGAGTGTCTTCTGGATCCTCAGAGTCTAAGCAGGGGATCAAAGAAAAGAGTGAGTAACATCATTACCCAAAAAGTTAATTATATGCAAGGTGGGAAGTTTGATGCTCTATCTACCACCTTGGACTATCAATCCTTGGCACTATGCAGTTTTCGTAAACATTTCTTCAAAGGTTGATTTTAATATAAAAAACTATGCCCATCAGCGTTCATAGGTTGACCAAAACTTCCTGCAGTCCCGGAACAGGAAGTAACAAGTTATAATTCTTACACTTTTTAGAGGTGCGTTGCTTTACCCATGAGATATCAAATCCTTGTTGCACAACCGGGCGTACTTTCTCGTCCACAATTTTGTGATGTAGGGCCTAGTAGATGATCCAAGCCAATCACTGCCCTTCTTTGCAATCCCGCATGTCTCCTTGGTGTACGTTATGCCCACATATTGAATTACAGCAATGGTTAGTACAAACCGTTCAGATGCTAGAACTACCATGGGACATTGAGGATTCCCATCCATATGCTGCATATCCTCTACGAATTACCAATCACGCTACAAGGATAACAACCATGTACTGCGCATCCAGCTACATACGAAAGGAAGAAGATCTAGCTGACTTATTTGTCCCATTCCAAATCTCATGGTTAACGTGTATTATACGGCGCTAGAATAAGTGATGTCATGGATTATTAATTCCTATGTGGTGAACCTCACTACAAATGGTACCCTAAGTTCCATTGCCAATCTTATATTTACCATCACTAAGGATGATAATATCATTTTATTTATTTGAGAAAATACTATTTTCTTTATTCTCTTTAGCACATAGATGATAACACACAATTTGCAAATACTTTGATAAAACTCATCAAAGGACATGAGCAAGTGGTTAACTTGCCTGGTGACTGCAAGGTGGTGAAGTAGGATGTTTGCACTCGACCTTGAGCTTCTATTTCTACAAAAACATCATTATTGTCCGGTAAGAACAATATTTAAAGAATCAATAATGATTATGCATAATAATGCAATGCATCATTTTATTATTTACCTTCTTTGTGTGTTTTACCCACATTATCAAAGTTTTAAAGTTTCTTTATTAATAAAAGAAAGCTAGTAGTTGATACTTCGTAAAATCTTGTAGATATTTTATTTAATATTGTTGTGGTATAATACATTCATATAAGAGATTAAAAATATTTTTTATTTAATTTGAACTCTTACTGATATTTTCTTAAAATTCTATTCAAGAATAATTGTCTCAATTTAGGAAATTTTATTTTATTAATCTAATAATACAAGTTAGTATTTTCCTAAAATACTATATTTACTTAGGATTGTAGAAGTGAATTTTATTTATTTTTAGGTCTTTTATTTATTTTTATAAAATTCCTTAAGGAATATATATCATAAAAATAATTAACCTAAATTTACTCTATTGAAAATAGAATTCATTATTTTTATTGGGTAGCTTATATTTTATGAACTCATGGATATATTATTTGTATTTTTGGGATTTTTATACATTTTTTAGAGCTTATTAGGTTCTAGGGGTATTTTGGTTCTTTAATAAATAGATTAGGGTTTAGTCTTTTAAACTTGGGTTGGCCCGTTTGGTTGGCCTAGACTGACTTGGTCTAGTGGACTGGGTCACTCTCACTGTGTCGCTTGGTATTGGCCATGACCGGCCCAGTACGCAGCTCCTCCTCTCTTACTCGCACACGACTCTACTCCTCCTTGCTGGCGGTTGCTGCCGTCGTCGCTGCTCGATTTTGGCCGACCTGGACCTCCGTTGTCGCTACCACGGTGTAGGTGATGATTCTAACAACGCCATGTTACCCTATATGCTTCGATTTGTCTCTCATGCCCTCTACTGGCCCGTTCCGCTATCCCTCTGGCGCCTAGGGTTTGAGACCCGCCGGTGCCATGGCATTTGATGCCTCCCCGTGCTCTCCTAGTGCATTGGTGATCATGTGGTGCCGCCCCTTCCTTCGTAGTCTCCATGGACTCGACCTGGTGCGGGTTGTAGTGCCCCCTGGGTGATCCCCATGCCGCCTTGTTCTTCCCTGACGCTGGCCAGTGCTTCCTCTTCTATTTTATTAGCAAAGACCTTGGGTGATTTTACCTCTTATCCCTCTTTCTCTCTCTCTCTGATTCCACATTGTGGTGTTCATAGCTTCAGATGGCCCAAATTGAGTTCTAAGGTTCTCTGATGTGTAATCCAACTAGTGGTGTATGGCTAAATGTATATAGGATTGATGGTTTCAGACTTGTTACTTAATTTCTAAACCAATTACTAGGTTCATATTTGATATGATCCATTGTTGTCACTGTTTAGTGATAATCTGAATATGGGCTTGAATGGGTTGGTCAAAAAATGGTTATAGTTCTACTGATAATGATCTATTTCGCTATTAGCTCTATTGTGAATATTTGAGCACTAAGATTGCTGGTGTTGCTCTTGCTAGTGTTTACTGTATACTAAATCTTAAGTGATACACTTGAGATTATGAGGTGTCCCTAACTTTTTATCACATGAATTGATATGATGATTCCTAATATATTTAGGAAGATGATTTATTTATTTTCTTGAGATGATATAGTTAAAATTACCATGATGATGTCAATAATCTAATTAATACAGAAGTGCTACTCTATATTGGGATGTGTCGTGTATCCTGATGTTATTTGATATGTTACTATCTAGCTTAGGCTGGTTAATATGTTCTATGATGTTGGTCTGAGACCATTTTTATACTAAGAACAGTGGTTATTATCTTCCTATCCAATAACTTATGTTTCTATGCTCAGTACATCATGCACTTGTATAAAAATAGACACTTGTAAAAATGATCAATGGATAGATTTGGAGCTTTGGGAAATACCCTAATACTGGATTTGATCATGGTAGCTGATGGCTATATGCTGATGTTGCCTGCTCTTCTGGTTCTAGTGGTTATTCCCTTGATCTGCTACTTTGACTTGATGCTATGGCTCCCCTTGATCTTGTTCTTTTCCTCCTGATGTTGATGTTCCTAACTCCAGCTTGCCCTTCCTGTCCACCTAATCCACCCCCCTCCATTATGTGACCATTTTGTGTGGTTTCCAACTGATTCCTATGGTGGATTCTGGTTTGATCTAGTGGAAAGCTTATGAACTTGGCTGTTGTTTGTTTGTGTTCCTAAAAGATATAACTAGGATGTGTTGGTGAAGTGATGTCCAGTCCTGTTGTGTTGTGTGCGAGTGTGGTGTTGATACTTCCCTTCTCCCTTTGCTGGTCGACTGCACATAGAATGCATTTAGATGAGTGAGCTGCTTCACTATGCTCCTCTTCTTTGGATCAGATCAAGTGAATTTACTTAATTGTCTATCCTTTTACTATTTTATGATCTAGTGAAACTTGCCCCTTTTACTTTGTCTTATGATGTTGTTCTGAAGCTTTTTTGATGTGAAAGAACAAATACTACACATTGGTGAAACTTGCCCCTCTATTTACTCAATGAGGTAAAAGTGAACAGTGCACTTCACTGTTCCTAAGTGAGAGTAAAACTAACAAAATGATTTCTATGTTCTTCTTATTCCTTTTTGTTTTACAGGTACAGAAGCTTTGAAGATCAAGATGTAGTTTAGGAATACATAGATAGTTTAGGTTTTATTTATTTAATTTCTTGTAATCTTTCATTTATTCACTTTGTAAAGATTTGTGTAAAAGTATTATGTATGCAATAAAGTTTCTGATTCTTTTCCCTTTAAGAATTGTTCCTATAAAATACTTATTTTTATTTGAATTGTTGTGTTTGAATAAAGGAAAGAAATAAGAAATAATTTCTTATTTAAATTATTCTGTTTGTATTATTTTCAATTCTCATTGTTATTTAATAAATATTAACTACATTAGTTTGAAAAACAATTAAATACTAATAATTTCTAATTTTCAAATATTTTCCAAATAATTCAAATTCTTTCCCGAAAATCTTTTGAATTCCCAAAGTTCATGTCAAAATTTATAGCAATCACTATAAAGAGCTAAACCTACTTCAAAATAGTGAAAGAAACTCTGATCCCTTTGGGGTTTTGTTTGGCAAAAAAATTCCCTGATTTTTTACAGATGAATGGATGCAAATGCACAAATTCCTATTTCTAACCTTCGTTCGTTCCTAAATGTTGGGATGTTATACTCGTCCCCATCTCGTTGTCGCTACCTCGACCGCCCCTGCCTCGTCCCCGTCATGTTGCCTGTCTCGCTGTACCCGCCTCATCGCCCCTAACTCGTCCCCGTTTCGCTGCCCCTGCCTCGACTAGATCAGCTACTGCCACCTCGTCCCCATCTCACCATCGCCGCCTCGTCCCGTCTCTCCCATCGCCGCCCCCGCATCGTCCACCGCCGCCTCGTCACCATCTCACCGAAGCTACTTTGTCCCCATCTCGCCATCGCCGCCGGTGAGCCCCTCTTCCCCCCCCCCCCTTTATTTATTTTAGTGTAGATCGATGATTGTAGATGATTTAGTGTAGATGATTTTAGAGTAGATGATTTACTATAGATGATTTTAGAGTAGATGATTTACTATAGATGATTTAGTATAGATGATTTTAGTGTAGATGATTTAATGTACATATATATTCATTTATTATATGTTGACTAATTGTAGTATGAAATGTTGCTGTTTAATTAGTATCATGTCGGAGCCGAAGCCGAGGTTTCGTGGTGTACACCGAAAACCCACGAGGACCCCGACTTGGGCAACTCAGCTCACAGTGAACAACAGGAAGATCCAGCTAGGTACCTTCAGGTGCCCGTGGCAGGCGGCCCGCACCTACGACTGCGTCGCGGTCCAGCACTTGGGGGAGAGAGCGGTCCTCAACTTTGAGGAGGATCATCGCGTGGCGCATATGTTAGCGCTAGAGGGCATGAGGATCGCCACGAGGGCCAAGGATAGGGAGCACCGCCGGGTAGAGAGGCAGCTGGCCTGCCACCATCGTAAGGAGGATGACCCCTTGGTCAGGGATCTCGTACTTGATCCCCAAGTGATGGTTGTCATAGTGCTCCCTTTTGACTATGAAGTTAGTATGGTATGTCCATTCACAAGCAATCAAACTATATATACCCTGTAACTGAATTACATGATAATTGTTGCTTTCTTATGATTCTATATGCACAATATACCCTACAAGTTTAGACTTGAGTTCTTGAACCATTTCAATAAACCGGTGTGGCAGCAGGGATAGTTTCCGGTCGATCTACTGCCTCTAAAGAAATATGCACAGACCTACACGTTCCAAGTCACGAACGAGGCGAACCGCACCTTTTTCGGTGGTCCAAGGTGGACTGGGATGGTCGATGCCTATAAGATGGAAGCCCAGGAGAAGTTGGTCTTCCATCTATGTGAAGATCGCATGAGCTACTTCAACTACCTATGGCTAGAATTATCGACAGACTCTGACGCTTCTTCAGATGACGAGATTTCTGCTACTGCCATTAGGTATGGCATGGACATTGTTGCTGATAATACTTTTGAGGACTAGTAGTTAGTGCTATGTAGTTAGCTAACTCAACTATATATATATATATAGTTGACTGTAATGATGTGCTACTATATGTAGTTGACTATATAAATATATCCTGTGATGTTGTGAATATTCAATTCGATACACTAGATTTTTTTAAAATTTTTGAGAACTCAGTTTAGTTGCTCAAAATAATAGAAATGTCACTATTATGACTAATAGTGGTGGCACTTGTAGGAAATGCCACTATTATGACTAATAGTGGTGGCACTTGTAGGAAATGCCACTATTATGACTAATAGTCGTGGCGGTTAGTGTACACGCTACTACTACATCAACTGCTGGTGGCGTTCAGCCAGGATGCCACCACTACCTTTTACCAGTGGCATGAGATTAGTCGTGTGCACGTTCAACACCACGAACCTCCTTTTCCGAACGCCGCCACTAGGCCTTTTCCTACTAGTGTGCTACCGTCCATCAGAACCATTACGAACTCATACCATCAATCAATAGAGCGATGATTGAGGGTAATGATTTTTGCCATCTAACTAGGTGCATTGTCAGCTTCACCCATGCCGCTATCTCAATTGGACTCCTTATCTTGGTTCTTCTCCCATCATCATCTTTAATCCTATCGTTCCAATGGTATTCATGGTTGCTGTGCGATGATCTGCCAATTCCGTCGGGGTGGTGAGCACAGGGCAGATTGCAGAACTCCTCGCCATGACCCTAGACTTGGCAAGGACCACTGGCTTGCCCTCTGCAGCCTCGTCCTCCTCGAGCTCCAGACCTAAAAGTGACAACTACCGTATCTAGGCTGGGTTTGTCTTCAGGCTGATTTTGCGCTTCTGCATATGTTGTTGCTTTTAAGATATTGTCATAGCCTGATTGTTTGCGGCCCCACGAGTATCGTCATGGATGTCAGCGTAATCGCTTGCTAGGGTAATCTAATCTCCGAGCTATGTACACCTTTCCCCTTTAGGGCATGGCGGAGAACTGAGCCTTGTTCAAGTCCCATGATGAATGCTTCGATTATTATTTGGTCGATGCCGCCTTCACATGCATTCTTGGTGTCAAGCCAGCGTCTGAGATACTCACGATATGATTCATCTGTCATTTGGAGACAACGCTGCAAGTCTCAGATTGTGTAGGTTCTTTTATACGTGCCTTTAATTTTTTGAAAATCATTGTGTACATGCCATAGCAATTGTGTATGGTGTTCTCAGGTAACTCATTGATCCAAGAACAAGCCACCATGGTCAGGACCGAAATGGTCAAGGATTTTTGGTGCCCTACGCGAGCGATAAAGGTACCACAGCAACGCCCGTGAGAGAGGACACCCCACAAGCAACACCGCTGTTGGCATTGAAACGCTAAGTTTTTGTTCAAAAAAACCTATGTATCACGCTTAGTATCTCAAATCACCCACTCTTGCCAAGTCAGACCTCCCAAACAAGATCTAGGAGCTGTCTTTGAACATGATCTAGAGCTGTCTTTGACGAAAGGTCCCCAACTCTGATAACCCACGCCGGCCGCTCCTCGATATACATAAGCCGAAGAGCGGGACCATTGCCACGACCATGCCATGTCGCCAGCGTAATCTATCTTCCGGGATCGCCACCCAGCGTCCACTAGCTCGAGATAATATGATGTGAGTATGTAAATATCCTCATGGTAGCCGACTATTTTGGTTCGATAGTTGGCAAAAAAAAGATTACTTCACGAGCTTCCACTTTTCGGATGTTTAGGGTTAATACTTGGTAAGCATAAGAAGCTTAAAATAAGGATAGAACAAACTTTTCTTTTTAAATATATTTCTTAAAAGGGTGTATTTAACGCCCAGTTGTCTGTGACTTAAGCTAAGTCAAAGTAGAATGATGTCACCATGTTTATTTCCGGTAGTTTCTCTTTCCATCGATTCGTTAGCCTTGTTATAGTTTTTTTTGGCAGAAGTTGCGATCAGCTCGGCTGGCTCATGTTAGCTGGAGCAGCTCGTGTATGTCAACCGGTTAGGTCTTGTGCGCGTGGCCGCTACTAGCTAACTTTTTTTAATGCTTCTGCTAGCTAACTTTGTCTATAGTTTGCTATATTGCATGTATGTCTACCGGTATTTCATTTGCAAGCCGCTAACTACTCAAGTTCTAGTATTTTTCCTGTACTTCACAAACAAAAATACTCTGCTTCTCTGTACTTTTCTTGAAGTGGTATAATGGTCAAGTGAGCTGTGGGAAAAAGAGCTACTATGTGACATATAAACTAAGTGTAGCTATCGTGTATAAAACAGAATAAAAATCACGATTTAGAAAGAGAAAAAATAATCATCCAACATAAATAAAATTTAGTTCAAAAGGAACAAATAATTGTTGGAAAAAGGTTTTACTATGTGGAAAAAATCTGCACGTTGTAAGTCAAGTTGCAACAAATATAAAGAGAACATTCCAATTGCAAGTCCAGCTACAAATCACAAGAAAAAGCATGGATTTTGATTTAGAAATTCTCTAGTCGCATTGATAGTCAATTGTTGTTGTTTGAATCTGAGTTATACATGTCAAGTTGCAACTAATATAAAAAAAATCCAAATTACAGGTTCAGTTGCGACTCACAGAAAAAATATAGATTGTGATTCATAAAAATTCGTAGTCAAAACTGCAAGTCCAGTTGCATGCCATTTTAATCTCAGTTGCAGGTCAAGTTGCAGGTCAAGTTGCAACTAAATATAAAAAAATCTAACAAATATAAACTACTATATGACATATAATCTAAGTGTAGCTGTCGTGTGTAAAATAGAATAAAAATCACGATTTAGAAAGAGAAAAACGAATCATCCAACATAAATAAAATTTAGTTCAAATGGAACAAATAATTCTTGGAAAAAGGTTTTGTACTATGTGGAAAAAAATATGCATGTTGTAAGTCAAGTTGCAACAAATATAAAGAAAACATTCCAATTGCAAGTCTAGCTACAAATCACAAGAAAATGTATCGATCTCGATTTAGAAATTCTCTAGTCGAATTGATAGTCAATTGTTGTTGTTTGAATCTGAGTTATACATGTCAAGTTCCAACTAATATAAAAAAAATTCAAATTGCAAGTCCAATTGCAACTCATAGGAAAAAACACATATTGCGATTCATAAAAATTCATAGTCAAAATTGCAAGTCTAGTTGCATGCCATTTCAATCTTAGTTGCAAGTCAAGTTGCAACTAAATATAAAAAATTCCAATTGCAAGTCCACTCGCAAATCCCAAGAAAAAACATAGATCGTGATTCAAAAAATTTCAAGTCCAATTACAACTAAAATATTCAAAATCTCAATTACGACCCTAGTGGGAATTCACAAGAAAAAGCACGGTTCGCAGTTCATAGAAATCCCTAGTTAAGAAATGATGGCGTTTCAATCTTAATTGCAAGTCAGCTTGTAACTAAAAATAAAAAAGATACGTTGCAACTCATTAGAAAAAAGGTTCACGATTCAATCTTTTTTCAAGTCTAGCTGCAAAACTAATAGAAACTCTTGGTTGTAAGTCTAATTGCAACTTATTAAAAAGTCCAGTTATAACCCTAGATGCAACTCACATAAAAAAACATGGATCACAATTCAAAAATATTACTCGAGTCCTGTTGTAATTAAATATCTTAGTTGCAAGTTGAGATACAACTTATTAAAAAAATATCAGTTGCAAGTCTAGTTGTGTGTGAAAAGATCTCATTTAAATTTCAGTAACAATGTCGGTTATAAGTCTAGTTGTAAGTCCATCAGGAACACAAGTTGTAACCGAGAGGTAGAAAGCACAAATCATGATTCAATAATGCTTAGTCAGTTGATGTCATTTTAAAAAATATCATTTTCAAAAGTCTAATTAGACCAAAAAATCTCAGTCACAACCACACTTCCAACTCATAGGTAATAAGAAATCACAATTAAAGATGCGATGGATTTCATTAATACGATTAGCTCAAGGGCATGTTACAAAAGACCTTGAGACATTTTATGCATGCGAACAAATAGAATACAATATAAAAAAGGATGTGATGAAAAAGTTATGGTAAATACTATGTATCGAAGTCCAATAAGAAACAAATTGTCGGACGGGTCCGTGGCCGTCCATCTCGCCTCCATCATGCGGCCCTTATTTGGCTTTCCTTATCACTTGTTTCCATAGTAATAACTGCCCAGTTTATCCCCAAAATTCCACCCCGTTACGGATCGTAACTCCTTATCGTCGCCTAGTTCCTAAATCAATCTACTCGCCGTTGCCCTGCTCTCCCCGGAGATCCTGTTCTCCATGCGGCGCCGCATCCTCCCATCCAGGCTGAAGCCTGCGCCTCCACCTGGATAGACTTGTGCGCCTGTAAAAGGGGCGCTCCACCGCGGGGAATCTCATTGTGCATCATTGACCGCCGGCGGCCGGCATAGCGGCTCAGCCGGGCCATCAAGGCTACTCTCCTACAGAAGCATCTGGTTGTAGGATGCTTCCACCAATGATCATTTCAACGACTACACGATTTAGCAGAAGGTAACTACATCTGAACAAATCCATGTATTCTTTTATATATGTTTTTATGAAGTTTTTGTGCTTCTACTATGTGCAAGTTCTGTTGAGATTTCTTCGTCTTGTTGCTTAGAATGGTTCATATTTAACTTGTGCTTCTTCTTTGCTTAGAGTTTGCATAATCAGCAGAGGATATGAATCCATGTTCTAAATCTGCCCTACATCCAATTCCTTGTTTCAATCATTACTCACGGATCATATACAAAGATTGACGAGCTTCAGTAACACAAAACACACGCTTCTACACCTCAGGTCATATATTATAATGTACCAATTACAATCCGTTGCTTCTTATAGTTCATTTAAAAGCTTCCGGTATTCTGAACAAAGCTTCTACTATGTGCAAATTCTGATGAGATTGCTTGATTTTGTTGCTTTCAATTCTCCATACTTCATATTCAAATTACTTGTGCTTCTTCTCTGCATAGAGTTTGCTTCAGTTCAACCATGCTTGCATTTTTTCATATTCTTAGCTTGGTAAAAATTTGCACTCTTCATATGAATGTTACTTTTGCCTTCTCACCAAATAGAGTCTGCGCCATCTCAGCAGTGCTTCATGTTTTCAAATTCTTTTTAACTGTGTAAAAGCATATGCAAGTTTTGTGATTCCGTCATGTACACGCTATACTAAGGTTGCATGAATATAATGCTTCATAAATGTTTTCTATTGATATCACTTTCTACTTATATTATGTTGCATCTCGACCACACTTTTAATTTTTTTATTGTAGTTTAACTGCTGACGCTAGGCTTACTGTTTTGGTACTTACATACGCTTGTCCCATGTTTCTTAGATTTGCACCCACAATTTGCTGGAAAGATGAGTTATGTCAAGTCAGCATAAAATCGGTGCTTTCAAATAGTCATTCTTTTGATGTATCATACTTTTATTTCAACCCTAAATAGTGTGCGGCCGGCGGTTGAGCAATGCTTCTAGTTTTTTTTTCTATTTGTTGTTCTCAATGTCAGGAGCATTGTACTTAAACGTTGCCCATGTGCTTCCTGCATATCCTCATATATGTTACTCAATGCAGGTCCACGTATTTTAGATACCTTTTTTTCAATGGACACAATCGGCTTGCCAAACTAGCTTTGTAAGTTTGGGATTTTTGGAAGCTCGAACTTTGGGATTTTTGAAGCAAGCTGAACCAGTACAAGAAGCAAGATAGTTGTTTTTTTCAAAGATAGAAATTCTATGTACGTGGTTTTTGGAAGCTCGAACTTTGGGATTTTTGAAGCAAGCTGAACCAGTACAAGAAGCAAGATAGTTGTTTCTTTCAAAGATAGAAATTACATGTACATAGGAAAGCTTAGTACTTGAAACTATTGTAACTCCGAAGAGTTCATCTATTTGCATCATCAGTTTTAAATATGGTACGAAGCAAAGATTATGTATCACTGAGAAGACGGAAGAATATTTCTAATGTGTTTGAAATATCCTTGATAAGAGGTTGAAGCACTATAATAATCGAGACTTCATGACGCATATCTGTAGGTCATAGCAGGAAACATGTATTATAGAGGACGAAACATTGTAGTGTTGGCTTTTGGAAGCTAAAAAAACTGTAGGAAACGTGTTACATGAAGGGTGAAATACTATATTAAAGATTTGTCAGATGCAAATCTGTACGCGTAGAGATCTTTTATAATGCATAGTGATATTTGGTGGAAGCATATCATGTGTGATAATTGACGGAAACAAATCATGCAATTTTCTTGTCGGCAGTTACTCGGGATCAATCGGAATTAACGACAAGGAGGCAGCTACACGCATGTTTTCTATTAATATTTAATATGGAAGCTAACTATGACAATCCCGCTACTAACGGCAAGGAAGCAGCGACCCGCATGTTTCCTTCCCAATCGAATGGTGAAATAACCACACATCCTACGGCGAGGGACTAGTCCGATGGAAGATTAGTATCGGCGTCCGATCCCTAGCAGTGCCCTGGACCAACATGGCTACAAAGCGGGACACAAAAGACTACGATTCAAAGGTCATGAATTTTGACACGCTAAAAAATTCTAAGGTCTAGAAGTTAACTATGCCTTAAGCTAATTCTTGGCTTACAAATCGCTATTTTGTAAACGAATTTTTTTGGAATGCCAAAATCAATGCTCTAGCTTCAAAGAAATTATCTAATTGCTTAAGCGTGGGCAGCAGCAAGCCTTTTCAGGGCACTAGCGAGCGCGAGGCGGTACGTGCTGTCGCTGAATGTGGGACTAGGGACACGATCTTTCGTCGCTGTGTCGTCTATATGTAACATCCCAAAAATACTAAACTTGGATCATCAAACTCTAATCACCAAAATTAGAGTTAATAAAAAACTTTTCCAATTAAAAGTATGAAAGCATTATATATGTGTATTAAAATTTGGATTCTTTTGAATTGCCATGCTTATGTGTTTCTTTGCTTGTAAAATGATTCTTAGGTGAAATAAACATTATCTAAACAATCCCCAAGCTTTTCCTAAAGACAAACAAATCAAAACAAACAAATTAAGTGAATGGTCACTTTGACCAATTTAACTCCCATGACTACTTTGGCTATCTCTAATTTTCAAAACTCAACAGAAACATGTATGTATCTTTGCACCCCTTGATAGTACTCATAACAAGGTACATGGCCCACTTTGTGATCATCCAGAAACATTCAAATGCTTAGTTTAAATGACAGTTTAAAATTAAATCTATTTCATATGGGAAGATCCCACTATTTCAAAAACCACTCAAACCAACTCAATTTTCAAAACCCAAGCATCCACAGACTCCCCAGTACATGCCTAGCACACCCACCAAAAATCTTTTCAAAATTCAAAACTTAAGTTTATACGGCCATTTCATCAAATAGGTTGCAGATGCAAATCAAACAAAATCAAAACACTATGTTGAGCAGTGTTTTGGACCTAACTTGTTCCCTCTCTAGACACCCCTAGCCTTAGTAGATCATCTAACAATCTTAACTAATCACTAGCACCATTGTAATCTTGCCAATATCATCAATGGTGAACAGGCTGAGAGCACCCATGTCACCCCAGTGTGGACAGCAAGCTAGGAGAAGAACTAGCCGTGCCAACCTTGCTTGGGAGGTAGCCCGTGTCTCACCGCCCCCTCTCGACCAGCCCTAGCCCGGAGACAACAACCAGAACAGCCAGGAACGCTGCGCCCGTGCCGCTGTCGACCATGCCGACGTGCACCACAGAGCACGCGCCGTTCCCACGCAACCCGACCACCTCGAGCCCTCGCCGCCCGCCAGCATGCACCCCACTGTCCCAGGAGACCATCAGACATGCTCGTTTCACTGCCTGTACCCCGTAGCCACCGCTCGCCGCAGAGTTCGCCGCCTCTGCCTCGCAGAGCATCGCGCGTTCCCGACCATTTTCCACCACCCCTACACGCGAATTTAAACCATAGAGTATCGCCAGGAGACCGCCGTCGATCGTCAACCTCGGCCATGCCTCTAGCCGCCCGTAGCCGTGTCGCCACTGTCGCCTGCCCATCCCTCTCGGTCTCACCGTCGGGCCTATAAAAGGAGACGATCCCCGCTCGATTTATTCACACCATTTCACTCCCCTCACCTCACTGATTGTTCCACCCCTTAGACGGAGCAAGGCGAGCAGCGCATCGCCGGAATTTGGCTGGAGCTCGCCGCTGCAGAGGAGAAGAGGAGCCGTTGATTTCGTCCACCCCTGGAGCTGGCGCGACCACCCCTGAGTTCGCCGTCGTCGACTTCGTCATTTGCCTGCCTCGCCGTCGTCACTGGAGCCCCGGTATGCCCCCTATGCACCCCCACCGAGCAGCTAGGGTTCGATATTTCTGATGACTTGTTCATCATCGACGACGACCCTCAGCCATCGATCGTCATTCTAATCCAACGCACCACATCGCCCCGTACCGCTTCGCGTTTAAAGAACCACTGGCCAGTAGACCCCCCTGTCAGTTGCGCCCCGCGCGCTGCGGAGTGACACTGGGCCAGGGCGTTAACCTTTCCCGTGCAGCCCACTCGTTTGAATTTAGCTTTTTCCATTTTAATTCAAACATAGTTCTGTACCTAGTTTCAAAAATCAACCCAGCTCGATTCAGTAAACCAAATTGAATGAAACCAATTTTGTTAGAAAGATATTGAAATGATTAATCCAAGCCCGTTGGATTCAAATCATTTGAACCTATAGATCAACCTTGGTAAAAATAACAAGTCAGAAGCTTTTCCGCATTCAAACATTTCTCAAATTTCAACCATAATAGCTTTTGAGTTGATTCCAACTCTCAAAAATCACATTTGATCGTACCTTTCAGAATATATAAAAACATATGGGTTTACTTACATAAATAATGTCCAAGTAATAAAAGAATGCCACATAGGCAATTCTAGTCACTCTATTTAATTGAAATAAAAGGTTAAACCTGATTAATTTGTGACACCACTTTAAATCACATTCCCATGTACTGAAATATGTGGTGATGACATGTGTCAACATGATCCCATGTTTGAGTTGGAGAATATTAAATCTTAAGTAGTTTTTCAATCAGTAGAAATTACTTTTCTCAAATTAAAATAAATAACCAAATGCCTTAATCTTGTAATGTTAGTGATGATGCTAGATCATCTATAGAACCCCTTTGTGTGATGATTGAAAGTAGTTAAGTATTGTTTGGTGATTGTGTACCTCATATCTATTTATAGACGCTAGTACCGACCAAGGATACGAGGAGGAAGGAGGATACTACGAAGAAGAAGGCGAGGAGAACTTCAACCACTGCTATGCACAAGGCAAGCCTAATACTACTAGTTGATTGAGCAAGCTAGCACTTGCAATTATGAAAGTTAGATAACCTATGCCATGCACTAAGCATGCTTGGTTGGACACATTTGATGATACCCAATCCTAGTTTTACTTGCAAGCTTTATACTTTATTTCTTTATCAAAACTTTCTCTTAGAGTTTACTTAAGTGACTTGTAGATTCTAGGAAGATAATTGAAGGTTGGATAAAGAGCATAAAATTTGGCCTAAGCTAGATAATCTTGATGTCATCCTAAGGCATGAGATTGAACTCAATTAATCTCCACTTGTTTACCACCCCTCATTAGTACTCACCCCGACTTGTAGATGCTAGTGCTAAGCATAAAACTTGATCAACATTAGATGGGAATACTTGGTGAAAATGGTTATGAAAACCTTGGAATGATGAGCCATTCTACTGAAATGTTTTGACATGTGTTTCCGAACACCAGATGATTTTGATGATGAAAATGTTGAGGCATGAGCCTTAGCCCTTTATAAAACTGATGGTTGTCTGGATGCGATACCATTCCAATTTTACCGTACAACCACAATACCTGAGAATTGGGTAGGGCTTGACTGGAAACTTATATACCTTAGTATGGGTTCCCTCACGGCCAAGGTCTGAGCTGAGGCTACCTTGTGAAGATTGTCCACCTGTGCAGTACCCAAGATAACAGTGGTCATGGTTGGGAGGCCAAACTCACAGGAGAGGTGCTTATACTAGGGCGTGTAATTGAAAGGTTAGGATTGATTATCCGCATACTGAGTATGGTGAATTCAGGATTTGTTCCTGACAGATGTATCGAATGTTGTGGTGAAAGTGTATAATCTCTGTAGAGTGTCAAACTATTCGAATAGCCGCGTCCGCGGTTATGGACAGTTGGAGTGGCCATACTGTTCCCCCGTCAGATGTTTTGAAAATGACTTATGAAATGAATTGAGATTTTGACTTGACCACAACAGAGTTGTGATATGAAATTCAAGTTCCCACTTAGGTGTTACAAAACCTCAACTAGTCTTTCTTTGCTTCTGAACATAGTAGAGGTAAATCTGGCTTTTTGCAAAACAACCCTAGAGCTTAGTGTCCTACTACAAAAGAAACCCCTTACTTGTTAGTATTAGTTTGCGAGTACTTAAAGAGTACTCATGGCTTTGTCCCTGGCTATTCCCGTGGCCAGACTATGAAGAGGAGTATCAGGACGAAGGACCCCAGGAAGGTTACGACAACTAGGATCATCTCCCAACGTCAGCATTTCCTGTGACCCCGAAGATGGAGCTTCGCCTATGCTACCTTTATTATTACGTATTTCTGCTGCTTGAATTGTATTAAGAACTGGATCTTGAGATCCTTATTTGTGTAAGACCTTATGTATGGTTTGTAATGGATGATGTACTATGGTATCCAAATCTGTTATGTCTCGCAAAAATGGTAATCCTGGAATTTCGATGTATGGCATAACAGGCATCTGGGATTAAAAATCCGAGTGATGACACTATAGCTGGGGAGGAGGATAGACTTCGACACGCGTTTCTTCTTGTTCCTTCTTTGGTCAAAGCCCAACCCCCACATCGTCTCTCTTCTCCCCACGGCATCGCCGCCCCCTATTATCACCTCCACGTGCTTCTCGAGGCTGGAGCGATGGCGAGGCTGGAGCGACGCCCAAATCCCTCAGGTCGTGGGATTGTTTCCGTTCTCACTTGGTTGGTCTATGGCGGAGAGGGAGAGGGTCGTGCAAGAGCCCTTCCCTCCTCTCTTTCCCATACCTTGGCGCCATGGATCGGGATGTCGACGAGCGTGTGTGGCCCCGACGTGAGGAGATCCAGGAGGCGCTACGGGCGCTCGAGGCTGCCATTCGCCCAATCCAGGAGGCACTGCTGGCGCTCGAGGCCGCCATGGCCAAGCGGTGGCCGGCGCACACATTGACCACTCCGTCGCCCCCCATCCCGCCCCCGCCGCCGCCACGGTCAAGGTGTTCGACGCCGGCTGCTGCGCACGGGATCGAGCCACCGCTTCTACTCCAGGTAGGTTCCTCATTGGATGAGGTGATGGGGACAGTGCTCATAAACACTAGAATCTACACTGAAACCACGTGCATCGCTATAGTCAGGTGTCGTGTTATTTGCTTTGTAGCAAGAGAAAGAGAGTTTGCAGACAACTACTCATAAAGGGGAACTCCAGATGCGTGAACCTCAATACTGGCTCATCCTGATGTTTTCATCATGTCAGATGCGCAATAACTTTAAAAAGGCCGCATCTCCTTTTGCTTATTAATTTGTCCGCTTGGTCGATTGATTGGGATTCATGAAAAATTACAAAAGCTTAGTCTTATTGACATCTCAGGCTATGGTCTTGAGGAAAGATGAATAGTATGTCTTGCATCAGCTCTTAATTTCACTGTAAGGATTCTCTCAATTATACATATACTGAGCTTGCATTACTTGTATTTCTAATAAAATCTTACTCTGTTTATTGTACATACAGAAGCTTCAACCTTCTACATTATTAGATTGGTGTGGGAGTCAAATTATGGAACTGCGCCAAAGCTGATACCTTTCCAGGTTTTCTCTCCGCATTGCAATTATAATAATTTACCAATTTTACTGATCTCATCACCCTTTCTGTTGGTCTGTACTACAAGAGACTCTAAAAGATTTATTTTCAGTGCCTTCTATGTATTAAGTGGGTCTGCATCATTGGAAGGAGGAGGAGCTAACTCTGTATCCATGTCGGGTCGACAAAGGTGATTCTGAGTTTTTTCTATGTCGCATGCATACCCGTTCAGTATGTTCGATTCATCTATATGATTTCTTATACTTCTAGAACTTTATTATGATTTATTGTACTCCATATATTGTGTTGTTTTCAGTTAGACTACAAATGCATCTCTTATTTAATGTTCAGACCCATTTTAATCCATTGAACTGTAGATTGAATTTTGTAGTGAGGTATGAAGGCACGTATATATAATCAGTAGTTGAAGAACAACACAACTCGGGTCAAGGGATTAGTGCACCTAGCCAGCATAGAATAATCATCTAAGCCTATTGCAAAAAAAAGATCTAGTGTTTATTTATCTTTTGTTATTTCTAGAATTAGATTTAGAAGACTGGTTATATCTAATATTGATACAATCAATCGTCTCTCCTCTTGGCAATCAATCAGAAGGCATAAGTGAAACGGAGCTTATTGCAGCACAACAGGAAGAAGCTGGCCTAAATAGCGTGATGTACACTGGAATTAATCTTGTGCATGGTCTATTCCTTTTCTTATGCTTGTTACCACCACCCTGGACCACTACATAGTCAAAGGTCAGGTACCAGCACCATCATCCCTTTGATTTGATTTTCTTCGCATCTATCGTGGGAAAGAAAAAGATTTTAGTGCTTTGCATAGTTGTACTTTGCTCTAAATTTGTGCAAAGGTTTTAGTGCTTGCTTCAAATTTTTACATTTCCTGCCATATGTAATTTATGAAGCGTATTTCTCATTGCAGGATAGGCTTGTGATACTTTCCTAGAAATTATTCACAAATGCAAGCCCAGGTTTGTTCATGATACAACCCGTACATTATACAATTGAGTTAATTAGAAAAGTCTATAATTTGTTTTTAATGTATTCTATTCCCAACTATTAAGATATAACTAAAAGGCTTGCCGTCAGGGCTCTTGATCGTCTTGCCAGTAGCATTATGCTCACTTGTTCCAGCTGACTATTTCCTGGCATGGTTATGCATTTTATTCTTTCTGTGATTTTGTTAATGTCCATCTTGAGATTCGTTACGATCTTGCTCTAATCTTTTGGTACCACAAGTATAAGTCTATAAATACCACATTCAAAAAATGAGCATTTGCATAGCTACTTTTGTTTGAAACTTAAGCGGCGCTGTACAGTTAGTACTACTATGCACTTCTCTGCTCTTGGTTTGATATCAGATTTGATAAGTAATAATCACCAGAGACAACTAAAATTGCTGATCGTACCGATTGCACCTTGTATACAGTTACCTGTCACGAGAAAATTGATCTAGCTAGGAGGTACAATGGAAGTACCAATAAGTGGTAGATGCACTTGTCTTCATATGACCCTTCTTATATTACCACCTATGGGATATTTCAACTATAAACAAGATAATGGAAGTTTGAACTAAGAACTACTATGTAGAAATATCTCGAGATATCCAACCATCCAGCTCCAACTACATGATAGGCATGGCCTCGATCTGGCCCTCCCCTCCAACCACTCCCATGGTTGTATCCACCCCCATGGTATCAAGGTAGAAGAGGGTTACAGGGAGAGAACTCCAGATCAAGCACCACTTATGGCTGAGAACCACACCGAAGATCCGATGACCAGGACTCCTCCCACGGGCTCACCTAGGCCTCCATGGACAATGGACAAGAAAAGAGGAGGAAGAAAACCCAACAACACAAATCAGGATTATTTGGGGTGAGAAATCTTCCTAAAAAACCATCTCCGGTCTCCCTCCCCCTCACCACCGGCTACCTTGGAAGCCAGCGACCGGGAGGAGAAAGACCAGGATCTGGATCAAGAGGGGAGGTAAATGGTCAATGGAGAGAGATGATAGGTATACCGTCGGCACGACGTTGTTGCTCTCTCCAGGAGGGGCGGCAGTCGGCGCGGCGTCCATAGTCGTGGGCGGCCGATGTTTGGCGAGGACGGGTGGCGCGTGCTTACACAAGCGAAGCTCTCAAGGATCCCTGGGCCCGCACACTGTCGTGGTATTGCCGACGAGTACGCCATGGAGGGGTCCTCACAGTGCGTGTTTAGAGACGTGGGGGAAGGCGGACGGTTGACGGGTACGAGGTAACACAGCTTACCCAGGTTCAGATCCCACAACGATGGCTGAATCCTACTCCTACTATAAATCACTATAATGGCAATACGCCGAGTTACAGAGATAGGTTCGCTGTGCGAGGTTGCCTCAGATTGTTTGAAGTTGTGCCCTAAAGGCTCCCATAGGCCCGACTTATATAGTTGCTAGGTCCTAGGGTTACACAGAAAAGTCCTAGCCGAATAGGTTACAGAGTCCTACACCGTCTATTACTAGTCTTGTGTGTCTTGTACTCCAAGGCTCCGGGTACGCTGGTGACTCCACCGTAGCCTTTCTTTATCCGGCATGGGCCTCCCTTCTGGATCCATCTAACTGGGCTTCCCAGCAAGCCATGGGCCATGCTACCAACTGTGGGCCACCTGGGTTATCCGGATAGGAGACATGCTATGAGAATACCCATATAGCATATTACCAATAGTAGCCCCCGGAGAACTCTGAGATCTTGCGCCGTCTTTCTCTTTAAGTGGAATGCTCCGTCTAGATGGATGTCGGCAAATCGTCAAGCAACATTTGTAGTCCTCCCGAAGAACCATGCAAGGTTTTCTCCGTCTTCAATTAGTAAACCGGAGAATTGCTGAATCTTTCATCGTACTCTTCCGTACCCGGACTGGATCCGTCCATGCCAGAATCTTCTGATGTGATGGCTCATCTGCCTATGGCAGCTAGGGTGACGCGGACATAGGTCAGCGACGCCTCGTAACTAACACATGCAGAGAACATAATCATGTCCAGTTTCCCGCGCGGGCGATACGAACCGTTGGCGGTGACGGTTGGGACGTGGCGAAATTTCTGCGCACGTTCGCGCACACGTCGTCTACACGGCAACCGTCCGATCAGGCTGCACGAATCTTGATGCTGAAGATCATAAATAGTAACTGTGGTGGAATTTTTACTTTTCACCTCATTCTCTCCTCGCATCATCTTCAGCGAGCGCCCTCTCGAGCTCTCCGCGCAACTTACAAAATACCCTAACTCCAATCTTGCCAGTCACCTCCAAACACTCGCAATGGCCAGCAGCAGTTCCACTCCCTCGATGGCGGCGGCGGACGAAGCCGGTGAGCTCCATTCGTCGTGCCCCCAGAGGGCCTGGTCATCCCCGCCTCTGCGGTGGTCGAGACCACCGGCGGCGACCACAATCCAGTGGCGCTGGAGCTGCTGGAGGAGGACAACGACTCCCACAAAGGCGATTGGCGTGGTTCGGACATCACGGACCGCGACATCAAGGAGCTGATCGTCGAGGGCTAACTCCCCGCGACGGAGGGGCTCGCCTGGCGGGCGACACCGGCCGGCGAGGTCACACCTTCTCCCCAAGCGGAGAAAAGGTGTACCTCAAAGCACAATTTGTACGTGGCATCTCCCTGCCCATCTCTAACTTCTTCCTTGCCAGCGAAGGTGGCGGTGGGTTAGCCTTCTTGCTATTACCCTCCTGCGATGCCTCAAGCTTGTCGCGATTGCTTGCCGGACGCAGAGGGTCATGGCGCGACCTGCACTTGTGTCCTTGGTTGCGCTCTCCGTCATGACGGGTCTGCTCCATGTTGTCGCGGATGACGATTCTGCACTGCCTTGGCGGGGGCATATCCGTACTATGGTGAGCCTTGGGATCTTCGTGATGTCGGGGGGATCAGGGCGGTGGCAATGGGCGGCGAGGTGGGGCCTTTTCTCCGTGGTCGGAGGATATGGGGATAGCATCCTTCCTGTTGTGTGCATCCCTCCGTATTTGTTCTGATGAACCCGTCTGGGACCCAACATCAAGAGGAGATCTATCCCTTGGCGGCTTATGCTGGCTAGACTGGCAAAACGCTGGGTCAGACTCAAGCCTCTGAGAGGTGGCCTTTTCCTGCTGTTTTATCGCCTTGGCCACTAGGTCATAGACATGTTCCACTGCCTCGGGCGATCTATCCTTCTCCAAAAGGGTCTTGGCGACGGCGGGGTTGAGGAGTGGAGTGGGAATCACCTATTTGCCTTCACTCTCAATGTATGGCTTGGCCTGTGCCGGCTTCGAGGGAGCCCATCCTAGGTTTCGCCGTACACCAGGATCGTTGATGATGCGAGCGGGAGCTTTCTTGGCCTTCTGCTGCTGCTGCAGAGTCTTGTACTCGGCCTCCATTGCTCTACCTTTTTCTATGGATTTCTGCGCGTTGACCAGATCTCGATCTAGCTTAGCGCCTTGCTCCGCGATGGCCTGCGCTTCCTCGAGCAGCTGCTGGCGCTTCTCGTCAAGATTTGTCACGTTCCAGATATGAGCTATGGTCAGTGGCTCGACGAGGAGATTTCCGTACATTACCCTATCAGCTGGAGTAACTTGGGCAGCAGCAGACGTAGATGCCGGAGGTGGCAAGTTTGCGGTGTTGTTGTTGCTCGAGCTGGTGTCGAGTTCCTGTGGCTGTTGCACTGGATTAGGCGGAGGGGGCATGACCTTTGTGTGATCAATGTCGGCAGCAACATGTGGTCCCTTCCCTTTGTCCAGAGATGTAGGTGGAGCTCGTCCGGGTTGATCTTCATCCATCGCCGTCCCAATGGTGACGAACACCTCTCGAGACGTGACGGCGCTGTTGGCTTGCTCGTCGCGCGTGTACTCCTCCTCCATCTCCTGCATGGTGGAGTCTAGTTCCTTTGGACTGAAATGTATCTCCTCTGAGTCTGCACTGAAGTCGGCGTAGAGCGCGTCAATCACAGAGTCGGAGGGTGCCAGGACTTCCTCGATGACGGGGGGTGGAGGTACAACAGGGGCGACGATGACTGGAGGTGGTGGCACAACTATGGCGATGGCGGCTGGAGGTGGTGGAGGCGGCTGCTGAGGCAGCGGCGCTCCGCCAATGAGCGCGATATCCGCCCGAGCTGCCCCTTCGGCCTCCGCGTAGCTGTTGATGGCGTTCACCATGCTTTCGAAGGTGAGACGTACTGAAGCCTGATGCCGCCTTAGAGAATGCCGGAGGAGCGTTCCCTGGTCCAGTCCTTCCACATAGTGATACATAGCATCATCATTGGGGTAGTGGGCCAGATCGGCTCGTATACGGAGCCACCTGGCGAGGTAATCGCGGGGTTTTCGCCCTCTCTCTGAACGCAACGCGCTAGATCGAAGATGGTAACCACGCCGATGAACTTGGATCTCTGCTGTCTAGACGCACGGGCGAAGCCGGCGGACTTGCAGTGATCTTCCACCATTATATCCTGCACAGGGGCTGTTTAGGTGGGCCTTGAATTTTTCCGATCTTTGTCGGCAAACTCCGAAGAGAGATCCGACATCGATCCTTCCGCGAACGTATCCTGCCCATAGGCGGTCCATGCGGGCCTTGATGCTCCTCCGACTCCCAGGGAACTAGTGCCCGAGTCGGTTTCGCCAATGAAGAGGTGGATGTCTCCGATAGGAACGATCGAACACCACGTAGGGTTCATCTTCGTCGGGATCCAGAACTCGCCGGGAGGGACGATCAGAACGTTGCCAGAGAAGAGAACGCGACCGATGGCTACGGTTTCGCTGATTCCCGCGAAGATCTTGGTCCTCTCCTGCTGAAGAGCCTGAAGCGCCTCTTGCCCCACGGTGGGCGCCAACTGTCGTGGTATTGCCGATGAGTATGCCATGGAGGGGTCCTCACAGTGCGTGTTTAGAGACGTGGAGGAAGGCGGACGGTTGACGGTTACGAGGTAACACAGCTTACCCAGGTTCAGATCCCACAACGGTAGCGGAATCCTACTTCTGCTATAAATCACTATAATGGAAATACGCCGAGTTACAGAGATAGGTTCGCTGTGCGAGGTTGCCTCAGATTGTCTGAAGTTGTGCCCTAAAGGCTCCCTTAGGCCCGACTTATATAGTCGCTAGGTCCTAGGGTTACAGGGAAAAATCCTAGCCGGACAGGTTACAGAGTCCTACACCGTCTATTACTAGTCTTGCGTGTCTTGTACTCCAAGGCTCCGGGTACGCTGGTGACTCCACCGTAGCCTTCTTTTATCCGGCATGGGCCTCCCTTATGGATCCATCTAACTGGGACGCCCAGTAGGCCATGGGCCATGCTACCAACTGTGGACCACCCGGGTTATCCGGATAGGAGACATGCTATGAGAATACCCATATAGCATATCCCCAACACACACCATAGGCACCACAAGATGTGCAAGTGCCCTCATTGCTCTTGCATGTAACCACGTTTAAGCTATAGATAAATCTTCGAAAACTTGACACACCCTCTATATACTTTTGTTTGTAAACCTGAATAAATTTCCTTACACTACATGTCCATGCAGATTATGATTGGCTGAACTGAACACAATATTAAAGCAGTGTATTTTTATATTAGTCAGGTCTTGATCATGAGTTACTCTATCTGAATAAGCAAGTTACTAACTACTAGATGGCATCGCATTGTTATTTATATGAAATTATCTTTAGCACACTTACCGAGCAAAAGAATGAGGAAACCCTAAATTTAGTAGTTCCAAGTGAGAGCAAGCTTGTTTTACAGTATTACATTGCAGTATACTCGATATAGTTCAGATGAGATGAAGCACTACTAACATCATTTCGTGCTTCTGCTACTAATGTTGTTCATTCTCTAACCTTTGTGTTGATTAACAAATTGGGTGCTTAACTTTATCTGAAACTATGCATTACACAAATTATCTGTCCAGTATTTCTTGAACTAAAAAGTTCTTTTTCCTATATACACCTACAGACCTTTTTGCCACATTCTGAGGATTTTCTGACACAGAGCAAGCTAGAAACGGATCATGGAGATCCAGACCAATAATATATTAAGGTCAAAGTTTTTGAACCACATAGCTTACCGGCATGCAGAACAATCATCTTCTTTTGCAGATATGAATAGGATGTTTCTTACCATGAAAAATCAGAACTTCTGATATTTACCCCTCATCATTGCACAGTGCTGGTACTGCTACTATACATAATTGTGATCTGTTGTTGAAAACAGTGGTGTTGCTAACTTGGTACCATGATCATGTAGAAACGTTGTGGCTAAAGGTGTAGTTCATGATTCAAGAACTACGTCAGAATCTTCCGTATGTTTTTCTTATGTCTTTGCTAGAGTTTAGATATTCTTATGAAAAGTTTCTAATGGTCATGCTACACAATGTATACTCCTGCACCATACTTATACACTCAAAACAGTACATCAATGTTATAGGAACTCTCTTCTTTTTACCCTCCTTTTTTCAGAAACAGTGAGATTCAAGGAAGAGAACAAACTAGAGACAAGGATACCAAGCAATCTACAAATTCCATGGAGACCGGCCTACTAACTGGAGAAAGACCTTGGTCCATTGCTCAGGGCATGCGAGGATGTACTGCCATTTGATCCAAACAAGAAGGTTGTGAGGCCATGTTGAGGTGAGTTGAAGTCACCGATGCCACTGGTATTTGAGAAATGATAGCCGTAGGTGCCATTGGTATTTGAGAAGTGATAGCCATAGCCGTGTGTTGATTCACAAAATCACGATAGTCAGTTTAGAAACTATAATAGTAGCATTTGTAAACATGTGGCGAAGCTGCATGTGGCATTGGTGTGAAATTTTGTTACTTTAGCTTAGAAAAAATGTGATTTTCTTACTTTATCTGCATCACTTATTTTTATAACTTTCATAAATGTAATTAAGTTGTTCATATTTTCATAGAAATTTATACTGCATGTATTTTCTTAGGTCTTTGTACTATCCGGTTTTTTCTCAAATATTTTATCCTTTAATTATTCAGGATAAACTGCCATGTTCACAATTTTCTTTGGTGACTGTATTGGTAATTCACTATGCGGCTGACAGATAATAGTTCAACCCCTCTTCGGTGAGGGTAAACATTAAGAAAGAAGAATATGCGGTTGATATAGCCAAAATAGCTAAATGCAAGGTTCCCTATTATTTCTTATATTATTATATTATCCATCTGGATATTGGCCCGAGTCACTAATTTACATCAATATCATGTGCTTTATGAACGGATAGGTGAAACAAGAAGCTCCACTATATCTTAGTATGATAGTATCTCCTGCTATATTTGTGCAACCCTTTCAGTTAAACTATATATGATGGTGATTTGTATTATGGTTCAACTAAATTGATCTAAATACTCTAGGGCTCTCTAAATCCTGGTTATGTAACTAATTATGCAAACTTTGCATATTATGTAATTGTTGATGTGTTATTCATGCTGAATTAGCTAGATCATCCATTTTCCATTTGATTACAGTGACACATCAACTTTATAAAATAAACTAAACAGGAAAAATGTTGTTCAATTCTAGAACCTAACACACATTACATGGTATGTTCTTGATATGTTTGAATTTAGGTTTTCTTCTATTTTATGGCATGCTTCATGCTTTTGGAACTTTCTCATATGAATCAGCATCCCTATAGTTGTTCTCTTACTATTGTGTTTCTCGATATGTATTGCAGACCATTCGTTTTATCTGCATCAGATTATATGGTTACTTATAAGCCTTTCTTTAAGTGATGTACCTATGGCCTAGGCTATACACATAGTTATATTATTGGCATTCCACATATGATTTCATCTCTGTAGCTATGCACATATTTCTATTATTTCCATATTGCATTGATGCTTTGATCCATGTATCACCCAATATATAGCGCTGATGAACTATTTTCATTTTCTCTTTGATTTTGCAAACTGCCATTTGTTTTTTTACCTTAGTAGATGTTCATAAATAGGCTTTTCTAAAATGTTCATCGGCATGTCACATGCTTTATGTACATATTTCCTCACATTGTATCTAAACTTTGTTGTCGTATGGCTTTAGTCCATGTATAACCGCCTTTTATCAGGCACAAATGGGCTGCTCCTTTGGTATTTTGTTAAAATGATAGTAATTTTACTCATCAATGTTATTTCTTCTCGAATACAAGCTCATACCATGTCATATAATGCTTTCTAATGTAGTGGATATGGTACAACCGAATGTGTATTTATGTGTACACAATGGAGAAGCACTAGCTAGTTGTTAAACCAAGTTGATTCTACCTGCACTGAATCTGCAGGAAAGAACTGAACTCATGTATTTTCTCAGGAACACAACATTGAACAGTCCAACCTGCAAGCGATGATGGGTGGAGCCTCTTGCTGATCGTGGCACAAAGAATTCATCCAGGTTTGTCTCTATCTAGGATTCCCAGTTTGTTAAATGCTTTCTTATAAGAATATGTTAGACTTGCTCCTTATGATGTTGGAAGGATTATTTTTATGTTTAAATAGGTGTTCACATGATGAACAAAATCACATACCAATTTGGATTCATGGGGACGTAGCATAATAATATCATCATACATAACTTTTTTGCATTGTTTGTTCCAAATAAATGGATATGTACATTCGGAAAGTGTTGATCGATGTGTTACTACATTCTGTGTAGATGTACTAATCTATGCCTTTGTATATGTAGTTACTATGTTTCAACTTGGTTTCTTCATGTTAGATTTTATTTTAGGTGGGCATGTATTCTAATTACCAGAATATTAGCTATGTTGGGGTGGATGATTACAATATTCAGAATATCCGTTGCTAGATTATTAGCTATATTGGAGTGAATATTAGCTATGTTGGGGTATGTGATTGCATTGAAATGTTGGTGACACTTCGATATTTGCTGGGGGTGAAGAGATGTTATACATTCATAGGCATGAAGGTCGGTATTACTCTACTCTGTACGTCGGGCTAGCAGCGAGGCAGCTCAGGTCATCAGAGATCGCCGGTCTCTGGCGCATGGATCCAGTCGATAGGGGGAGGGGGAAGCGTGTCCTTGCAGCTCAGAACCATACTCCAAGCTGCACCAATTGTGTCACTGTGAAGTGGCTCCGCACGCAACACATGTCCACATGTCAGCAACCGTGTACTTCAAGCAGTAAAAAAATCCCAAAGCGTACGCAGGACCGCAACTTTGTCCTCTCCCCTCTTCCTTTCTATTCCTCTAGAGCTCGCGTTCTAGGGTTTCCGGCTGTCACCCCGCCTTCCTCCAGCAGATTGGAGGAGCCAAATGCGCAGTCACGACAGTGACCTCCATGACGGTTTAGCTACATATTCGAGTTGTCGGCTCTGATTTGGCCGATCTTGAGGTCTATAGGCCCTGTTATGGTACCTGAGTTATCCATCTTGATTGTTGGTGATTTTTTATGAAAGGGTATCACCTTTGCACCCTACTCTTTTGTTTTTGTAGTATCCCTGCTTTTTTCCTTATGGTGATAAAGTTGTTTTTTGTATGAAGTATGTGGGTGTTGATGGTGGTTTTTCCGGTGGTTAAGCTGAAGTTAGTATGTTGGAGTATTATTGCTACCAAGTCATTATAGGAAGGGTCCCTAGATTTGTAATTTTGGAAAGAAAAAGTATTGTGTTTGTATTGTATGTTGAAGCAACAACGGACAATCTCAACCATATGTTATTTTTTTATTTGATCCACCAATTCTCCTATCCTCGTGCGCTAATATAGAGTGTCATTTCGTTATAGAGAACAAGCTTGTGAAATTCAGGTGTTGTATTCCTCTCCAAACCGCATGCGTGGTACTTCTACATCCCTGTATTTTTCATGTGTGTATGAATTCAGAAAAGTTGTAGGTAGCACTGAGAAAATGGATTGAATCCTATACTTTGACTCACTATACTCAGGAGATCTCCCTGCTACTGGATATACATGTTTGCTTCCGTTGTGCAGGCGATCCCCCGCCACAAACTCCTATGGACCTGGACCCTTGTGATGTTGCTTCTTTTGCGAGTCAGGAAGAGACAGTAGAAAAAGAACAAGAGGAGATGGCTAAATCAGAATGTTCATACAGCTTCCGAACATATGTGAGCTAATTTAATTGATCATGAGCTTTATTTTCTGGTATTATCACCATGGTTCTTCAAGTGGGAGTAGGATATACATCCTTGGTGCACTAGCAAGTGCTAAATAAGTCATAATTTGTCTTAGGTCAGTAGTGGATTCAACGTACATTCTCTTAGTTCAGTTTGAACGGCAGTATAAAAAGTTGATCCTCCTCAGAACCTTACCAGGGATAAAAATTGAACTTTTTATTGATGCCTGTTATGTGTATCCTTTGTTTGACTATGATTCTATACTTAATATTCCTTTTCATATTAAAACAATTTTCTTAAAGAATTGCAGTCCATGAGGACTTGAGTAGTTGCAGTTTTCATATCTATAGTCTTCACTACTGCCCATGCTATCAACATGTCTGGCTATATATCTTACATTGTGTTATTTGGTAGGGCTATGGACAATAGTAAATTTCAGATAAATGGAGGCTATATATGTTGTTGAGAAGCTTGCATATTAACGGATAGTCTTCGTCTATATCAGTCTTTGAGCCCTGCACACCAACTGCTTAGAATTTTGGCAGTGGGTGTTGATGGTTTGTGCTTACAGGAACTCAATTAGATGAAGTTGGGGCTGATCTTCTGGATCTCCATGCTATTGATTACACTCTACTTCCTGCAAAACTTATCTACGATCTGGTAATTTGTTTTCTTAGTTAACATTCACGAGTTAATGGCATTTTCTACTTTATATTGATTCATGTCTTGATGTCTTCATGCAGTCCATCCTTACTCCCTTTTCTTTTGGCATGATGTAGATTTAGAACCATTTGAGCCATCACCCTTTGTGCCAAAGAAAATTGATTATGATCGATGACATGATAACATGAAACCAATAAGGTCTAGCAGATAATTATAATTCAGTGACAAGTAAAAAATAGAGCACTAACAAAGAGATGCTACATAATTTTTAGTTATCATTATCTTAGTTTAGTTTGAGCAGAAGTATAAACATTGATCCTCCTCGGATCCTTACCAGAGATAAAAAATATTAAACTCTTTATTGACATTTCTTGTGTGTATTCTCTGTTTTTATTATGATTGTAATTTTAACTTGATTATCAATGTTGGCTGGATAAGAGACAATCATATCTGACGTCACATTTAAGTTTCTTGAGTTAATGTAAATTGTATCTGATAATATAGCCCCATGTTCTTTTTTGTTGTCCTCAAAAGAAGAATTATCCTAGACCACTATGATCCATTGCGTATTTTAGACCTGGCCGCAACCTAGATCAAATCTGCTAAGAGTGTATCTCCACTTCCGCTCCATGCAACAACGTTGGGTAGGTGGCGCGGCGAAGCGCGCTTGTCTGTCTAGTTAAGAAACAATTTTGCTAGGTATCAACTAAAAAAATAGTTATAACACACTTACAAGTGGATAATCTCATTACGGCATATTGACAATAAAAAATAGTCAATTGCAACCAACATACAACTTAAAAACGTACTTGTAACTACAAATCTTAGCTGTAACCACACATAAAATTGAAAAATATCAGTTGCAACACTAGTTCCAACTAGAAAATCTAAATTGCAACCACAATTGTGACTAAAGAAGTCTCAGTTGCAAGACTTCAGAAATTCTCGGTTACAAATCCACTTGCAGCTAGAAAAAATCTCCGCTTGTAACTACAGAAAATCTCAGTTACAACCATGTAATTAGAAAAAATTCAATTCTGACCCTACTTATAGTTTGAGAAATCTCATTTGCAACCCCGCCAAGTCCTAGAAAAAAATTACAATTAAAAAAACAATTATATATCCAGATAAATGGTTCAATTCATACCATTGGAAAAGAACTACAATGGCAAATAAACAAATTGAAAAAGGCCGTAGGACCAACAAGCTGCCTAAATATGTGATGACCTAAACAATAGGTGATAGCCCATTAGCTTCTCTTGCCTAAAAAACACAAGCCACACTTGTCTCTGCACACATATGACAATTATGAATTTAACTAGCTCTAAGCTAGAAAATCCAGAAATGAATGAAAAACTTGTATTAAGAATTAAAATTTAAAATAATGGTAGAATTTATCCACAAAATTTTTACAAGAGACATAACTAAAAAAAAGTTAGTTGTGTGGATGCATGAACAAACTATTTTTAGCCAACCTATATATACATATATCGGATTCCTATCTTTCTTCTAAAAAAATAAGTTGTGTAACATAAATAAATGCAGTTGAATCCCAAAAAATAGAAAAAAAACTCACACAGAACGGAAAACAAAAGATAAGACAACAACATGCGATAAAGAAAAAAAAAAGAAAAAAACTCACTCACACAGAACGGAAAACAAAAGATAAGACAACAACTCACAGCCCACGCCGCCGTTACAGGGCACAACTACAAAAAAGCCCACAACTAAAAAAAATCCACCCCACATAAGCAAATTTGGGCCAATACTGAACTCAGAGAATCAACCCTCAAAAAAAAAAAAAACTCAGAGAATCAACGCGGGCTGCTGTTCAAAAAAAATCAACATGGACCAAGTGAGAGACAAAATCTAGTCATCAAGGATCAGCATGGATCGTTATCATACGGTAGAAAACATAGCTGTGGACCATCGTATAACTGAATCAATGAATGAAATGCTCTGTGCTGAATTAACGTCAAAGGATGTAGTGGAGGAATTGGAGTCCATTGGTGATTTCAAGGCACTTGGCCTGGATGGGATGCATTCGGTGTTCTATAAGAAATTTTGGAAAATTTTGAGGGTGAAGGCAACTGATGAGGTGCTGTGAGTGCTAAACGGTGGACCCATGCCCACAGACTGGAATGATACTTGTATTGTGCTGATCCTAAATTTTTTAGAACCTGAATATATGAAGGACCTGCGTCCGATCAACTTGTGTAATGTTCTATATAAGTTGATTTCGAAGATCTTAGCAAACCGGCTGAAGCTAATCCTTGATGACATAATTGCCCCAAACCAAATTGCATTTATGTCGGAGAGAATGATTACGGAAGGGTATATTACGGTTTGGACTATATTTGGTAGTTTAAGTTTGTAATTCAATTCTATCTCTAGTAGTCTTCTTGTCACCCAAGTCTTTTAGTACTATATAAACAGCCCAAGAGGCTCAATGTAAACCATAATCAATATCAATACAATCTATACTTCCGCAACCTTTCATGGTATCAGAGTTGTTCGCTCCGCCTAGGGTTTAGCCACTGCTTTCGCTGCGCTTCCCCCGGCAAGATCGAACTCCATGATCTCCGTCAGAGAGCACCAAATCTCGTAGCTAGTTTTTTTCTTTCAATCTATAGATCTATTTTCTCTAGTAATTGCATCGACTACATTGACAAGCCAATCTGCACCGAGCCGATCTACTCCGATCTTGCCACCACGTCATCGCCAAGTCGTCGCGCGCCTCTACACCAGCCTTGGCGTCGATGCATCTCCGGCTACTCCTCGGCATCAATCGCGTCAGATCGTCTTCGCCAACATCGACCGGGACGTATGTCCCGAGTACGCGTCTCACCGTCAATACAAGGATGCACCTTCATCACCCGTGGTCATCATCGCCGACAACCATCTACATCAACAACATCGCCACATCGTCGCCGCTACCACTGATCGTGGTCATCGTTAACGCCAACAAGTTTCTCTCCACGAGCAACGTCACGCTCATACAAGCGGAAAATACAGGTCTAATCTCCGAAATCGACTACCGCAACAACTCAATCGCCATCAACAACTACATCGTCATCTTCGTCCACCACGACCTCGCA
This sequence comes from Avena sativa, assembly GCA_916181665.1. NCBI lineage: Eukaryota > Viridiplantae > Streptophyta > Magnoliopsida > Poales > Poaceae > Avena > Avena sativa. The sequence goes on along the minus strand of OV702279.1, from coordinate 45,706,897 downwards.
GCTAGAGTCGCAGTCTAAATTTTTTTTTTGCACTAAACAAATTTCTTTGTGCAACTACTTCGTCTACTCCAACACATCGGCGGACAACTTCTACGCACCGACTGTTCAAGAATACCTTCTCTGCTTCTTCAAATCCGGCTCTTGCTCGCATGGTTCGTGATGGTATCTGTCTTTGCACGTCCGGTATTGGCAACATCGACGTGTGCCTTCCTCCCCTGTGTGCTCCCGAGTTTGGCAAGCTCGGAAAGGCGTGTCACCTACCTCGACTACTCCAACTCAAATTACGTCTACCTCAACTACTACGGTGAATTCTCCAGGCTCAACAACGACATCGACCACAACACAACAACATCATCGACTTCATCAAACGGCAACAACTTCACTAACGGAACCACCGACTACCACTACAGCGCCTCACTTTTGGCTACATCGACATCGGCATCCATCGACATCCTCTCTAGTCGGCGACTTCGGATTATGCTCCAGTCAGACTGTCCGCGACGTTCCTGTTGTTCGCGTCACTACCGATCCGACTGCGCGGGTGGGGGTGGTATATTACTGTTTGGACTATATTTGGTAGTTTAAGTTTGTAATCCAATTCTATCTCTAGTAGTCTTCTTGCCTCCCAAGTCTTCTAGTACAATATAAATAGCCCAAGAGGCTCAATGTAAACCACAATCAATATCAATATAATCTATACTTCCGGAATCTTTCAGTATGCAGCGGTCAAGCTTGATATGAGCAAGGCATACGATAGAGTTGAGTGGACATTTGTCGAGAGGATGATGAGAAAGTTGGGCTTCACAGAAAAACGGATCGAGTTGATCATGAAATGCATCACTTCGGTGAGATATCAAGTGAAAGTGAATGGTGTTTATACTGAGACAATAATTCAGCAACGAGTACTAAGGCAAGGTGACCCACTATCTCTGTACTTATTCCTCATTTGTGCGGAAGGGTTTTCCTCGTTGTTGAATAAAGTGAGGAGGGTGGGGAGCTAGAAGGTATCTGATTTTGCAATGAAGCCGCGAGATTTAACCATCTATTGTTTGCAGATGATTCACTGGTGCTTATTAAAGCTTCTCGTGAGAGTGCCAAGTCTCTGCAGAAAGTTCTACGACTATATGGGGTTTGCTCGGGGCAGACGATCAATTATGATAAGTCATCGGTGATGTTTAGTGAAAACACAAGGGGGGCGGATAAGGCCGTGGTGCTAGCCGAATTAAATATAAGGTCTGAAGCAAAAACAAAAAAAGTATATTGGTTTGCCGGTGTATGTGGGGCGGTCAAGAACAAGGACGTTTGAGTATTTGAAAGATAGAATGTGGAAGAAAATTCAGGGGTGGAAGGAGAAGATGTTGTCGAAGGCGGGGAAGGATATTTTGATCAAAGCAATTGGCCAGGCCATCCCTACCTTCGCAATATCATGTTTGATCTAACAAAAACTTTATGTGAGCAAATTAGTTCTATGATTTGCCGATGTTGGTGGTCGTAGCAAGATAAGGATAAGATGCATTGGTTTAGTTGGGAACTTTTGTCTAAACCGAAAAGGGAAGGGGGCCTTGGTTTTCGTGATCTCTATGGATTTAATTTGTCTATGTTAGCCCGTTAAGGGTGAAGAGTGTTAAATAATCCGGGATCACTTTGTGCGAGGGTATTGAAGGCGAAGTATTTCCCATCTACATCTTTGCTCGATGCAACAATGGCTCCAGGTATTTATTATTCTTGGTGAAGCATATTGAGAGGAGTAGAGCTGCTTAAGGAAGGCCTCATTTGGCGCATTGCTAATGGCTCCGATGTGAAAATTTTGGTCCGATCCATGGCTAAACAGACAAGGGTCTAGACAACCAGTTACACCTCGATGCCGGTGTGTATTGACAAGGGTGAATGAGCTAGTGAATCCAATCATGGGGCAGTGGGATGAAATTCTTGTGAGGGATACTTTTTGGGAGATGGATGCACGGGTTATCCTTTCAACACCAATCCGAAATGATTTTAAAGATGATAGTAAAGGGATGTTCTTGGTTAAATCGGCTTACCATGTCTATGTTCAAAAAAGGGATGAACATGCGAGTTCGGGTGTGCAGAATGAAGAGAAGGACAAATTTTGGAAAATACTTTGGGACCTGCCATGTCTGCCCAAGGTGAAACAGTTTATGTGGAGGTTTACACGCAATAGTCTTGCACTCAAAACCAATATTAAAAGGCGAGGTATTGAGTGTGAGACGTTATGCGTTAGCTGTAATTGATTTGATGAAGACGGTGCACACACGTTCTTCAAATGTAAGAGCAACTAGTTGAATGCCGGTGCATGCCACATGTATTTAAATTTTCATGTCACGCTCTATTTAATTGTCATGGTGCATTTTCATCTTTCAATTTATTAAATATCTTTAATATGGTTCACTTGCTGTTTTTTTCAAATTCACCCTTTGGTTAAACCGACAACACAAGATGTTATCATTATCTGTCTCCTCCCCTTTGCTATAGTGAAAGAGAGGCAAAAGGGAGGAACTCCACTTCCCCCGCTTCATAGCTAGCCAGACCGCCGGCCCCTCCCTCTCCATCATCCACTTCATTGGTGGGAGAGTAGAGGGACCACATATCGTGTCTCCTGCGTCTAGGTAGTGGTAGGTTTAGGGTTCTGGCTGTCATTTTTCGGGTGGTGGTGACAATGACGGTGAGGAATAATCTACTGCAGCTCCAGTCCCACTTTGACGGCTACGTTAAGTACCTGGCAGCAGTGTCTTCATGCTTTCTCTTGGAGGGAGCGAGATTTGGTGCGCTAGGTGTGGGTGTCGCGGTTACGATGCCACCCACACAACAACTTTTTTCTCCAACTCCGTCGTGGTGACGATGCATCCTCCGGTGTCGTGGAGTGTGTGAGACCTTGTACATGACGTAGTCACAAGGCTCCAATTTTGCCTCCTTCCTATGATGTAGGAGTGGGAGGGGGGACCTTGGTGCTGGTGGTTCTTCAACTTGATGTTGCTTTTTAGTGTTGGTATGGAGAGATCCTACTTGCCAATCAACCGGTCGATCGCCACCGGCCGCATGATCGTGTGCGGTGAGATCCTCCAGATCTTGCCCAACAGCTACGTCCTGGCGTCACTCCCGGTCACGCCCAACGCCATAATGCCGGTCGGCACCATCAACCTCTTCGTTGGCTTCACGGACATCATCGTCTCTGAGGATACGGCGATCATCGGCGAGTCGCCTCCACGCGATTGACTATCTGAGAGTCAGATCCGCACCATTCGGCGCCTCGCCTCCGAGTACGACTCGGCCAATAGCAACATGGACAAAACTGACGCGGACCTCCACGACAACGCTGACTCGGCGACCCCTGCGTCGGTTGCCGGATGCATCATCGTCGCGTCACCAGAAGGCTCCATCGCGTTAGTCTCCAACACTAGGGATTTCAAGGATTCATCCATCCTCGAGATCTTTGACTCTAATTCTGGGTCGGACAACTGCGGAGATCTCCGTGCCGGATTCAGTCGCTTCGTCGCGACCTACATGGCGGGCAGCACGAGCGCCCCACCGGACCCCTTCTTTACGCCGATCCCGCCAACCACAACTGCGGCGGGGGTTGTGGCAGCCCGCCTACGGCTGAAGGAGGCAACACGCAAGGATCAGGCCGAGCACGAGAAATTGTGCCTCGGGCAAGCAACAGCGCAGCAGCTGTCGCTCTACCACCAGCGCCGCATCAGTACGCGCCTGAACCACATCGTTCAGGGCCGCACCTAGAACTTCGCCGAGGATAACGACCACGCCCGCACGGCCGAACGCATGATCTATGATAATGCAGTGCCTGGCTTCAGTGCCCGTCCACCACCAGGAGCACCAGCGAGTGGGGCTCCCCCGCCGCCTCCCGGTTGCACGCCTCCGCCCAACCAGCCAAGAATCCTCATCTCTCTGCAAGAGCGCGGCGCGAACGGCCTCCCGCTGTACTCCACCCAGATGTACAACGTCATCGTGCGGTAGGCCACGGTCGCCAACCTCAACATCACGGGAGAAGGCGCCCTACTCGCCAGGGCCGTCGAGCAACAAGCTGCGGGAGCCGACTCACGGGGACGGATGTACTCCCGTTCCTCCGGGAGCAGGACGGCCTCGAGCGGCCGCCCCACAGTCGCCAACACCCTCAACTGCCCACCACCTGAGCCCCTGCAGCCTCAACCACGGGCCGTGCACCCAGATCTCTCCACCAACGACCCGGGACCGGCGAACAACACGGTCGCCGCCAATGGACAACCAATCGACGCGCGAACACACATCATCAACTACCAAACCTGGCGAGCACGCCAACCCAGCGACCTGAGGCACACACTCACCAATCGTGGCGACTACGAGCCAAGGGGCTCCCTTAGTCGAGTCGGCCCCTAGTGCTTCGGGCCCATGATCCGAGGCAAAAAATATCTCGACAATTTGAAGTCACCAAAAGAGATCGAGAAGTACGACCCAGCTGTGTGGCTAGACACATACCTCATGGCGATGGGAATCACCAGCCACACCGACCTCCTCGCCACTCGGTACCTCCCCTTGATGATGGAGGGAGCGACACTGCAGTGGATCAACACCCTCCTCCCAGACAGCATCGACTCATGGGAAGACATGCGCAAGGCCTTTGTCAGGAATTTTGAGGGTTCCTACAACCACGCCACCACGATCAAATACCTGGAGCGATGCATTCAGGGATCACGTGAGTCGACCCACCATTAGGTCCAGTGATGGCAGGACCTATGGATCAACGCCTCCAGCATCCACCCGGATACGGCGATCCACTACTTCAAGAACTCGTGTCGGTACAAACCTCTGGTCCCAAGGGTCTATCGAATGCTCGACAACATCCCCGACCTCCTTGAGATCGCCAAGGGCTATGCGGAGGAAGACCTGAACCAAGAACTGACGACGAGTCGGGCGGAAACCGCCGCATAAGCGGCCACGACAATGGAAGACAGCGCGAACTGAACTACATCAACACTCGCCTCACTGGCAAGCGCCACGGTGACGGGCGAGTCGACTTTGTTACCAACACCGGCTATGCGCGACTCGAGCCATAGAACTTCCGCCATGACGGAGGAATCTATCGCAACAGCGGAAACTACCACGCGAGGCTGAAATTCAACCCCGCAGCCCGGCTCAACTAGCCCTATGTCTATCACAGCAGGAAGGGGAAGCCCGCCACTCACACCACCGCCGACTGCCACTCCCTATAGAAGATAGAGAAGGCAAGGCGAGCAAGGGAAGACCCCAACAACAACCCGCCAAGGGACCACGGAAACACCGATTCCTTTGGCAACGACGTCGGCTCGCTGCACACCTTCACCGGGCTCGGCACCAAGCGCGATAAGAAGGTCCTCTCCCGCGCATTCGCCATCAATGCGGTGTCCCAGGTTGACGTTCCTCGCTTTCTCAACTGGTCCGAGCAGCGCATCACGTGGATCCGTGAGGACCACTCTCCACGGATCGAGTACCTCGGACGAGTTGCCCTGGTAGTTAAGCCCAAAGTGGGTGACTACTGGCTCCCCAAGACATTGATGGATGGCTGGAGCTCCATCAACATCCTCTACCTGGATACATTCAGGAGACTGCAGCTCCCGCAGTCGATGGTCAAATCGACCCTCACCACCTTCCATGGCATCGTCCCCGGTCGGAAGGCATACCCGATCCGCAAGGTGACGTTGCCAGTCACCTTCGGCACACCCGCTAACTTCCGCACCGAGCGGATTGTCTTTGATCTAGTCAACTTCCGCAGCCCCTACCATTGTGTCCTGGGGCGACAAGCGGTCACCAAATTCATGGCGGCACCGCACTATGCATACAACATGATGAAGCTCCCAGGGCCATGTGGCATCATCACCGTCCATGGCGACCCCGATATGGCCGTGGAGTGCGAGGAAAAAGGCGCCAAACTCGCCGACACTGTCATCACCGCGGAAATAACCACGCTGACGAGCTCGCCAGATACGCGAATGGAGTCGACAAAGATGACCCCATGATCTTGAAGAAGCCTAACGCGGAGAACGTCGGGTCGACAGCGTTCGAAGCCGCCATGCACACCCGCACCGTCGAGCTGGTGCCGGGTGAATCCAGCTAGACGGTCACCATCGGGGCAGGCATGAGCCCCTCATAGGAAAGCGTGCTCTCGAGTTCCTCCATGAGAATCGCGGCATCTTTGCATGGAAGCCATCTGACATGCCAGGTGTCCCGTGTGACCTCGCTGAGCACAAACTTAATGCCGACCCCAAAGCGCGACCTATCAAGCAGTTGTTGCGGCCCTTCAATGAAGAGCGCCGCCGAGCAATCGCCGAATAAGTGCGGCGTCTACTCGCCGTAGGCTTCATCCGGCCCATAAAGTTCTCCAAGTGGCTGGCAAACCCAGTCCTAGTCATGAAGAAAAACAAGACCCGGAGAATGTGTATCGACTACGCCAACCTCAACAGTGCTTGCCTAAAGAAGCAGTTTGTCCTGCCATGCATCGACCATATCATCGATTCGACCGTGGGGTTGGAGTCATTGTGCTTCCTCGATGAGTATTCTGGTTACAACCAGATCAAGATGGCGCCCGAGGACGAGGAGAAGACGACGTTCATCACGCCATTCGGCGCCTACTACTACACCGCCATGACGTTCGGCCTTAAAAATGCCAGCGTGACCTACCAGCGGTGCATGCAGGAGTGCCTCGCGAGCCAAATTGTCCGCAACATGCACGTCTACATCGACGACGTGGTGGCCAAGTCCAATCGCTAGAGCTAACTACTCGTCGACATGGCCGAAACCTTCGCAAATCTGCGGAGGTACAACATCAAGCTCAACCTAGGAAAATGCACCTTTGGCATGCCTACCGGGCAGCTCCTGGGGTACGTATTCTCCAAGCGAGGCATCGAGGAGAACCCCACCAAGATCTACACAATCGCACGACTCGGGAAACCCGAGTTCCTCCGCGACGTCCAAAACCTGGCCGGTCGAGTCGCGGCTCTCAGTCGCTTCATCCCCCGGCTAGGCGAGAAGGCAATGCCTCTCTACCGCCTGATGCACAAAAACCCCATGTTCCAATGGGACAAGGAGGTGGATAACACGCTAAAAGCGCTCAAAGAAGTGATACTCGCCGCACCCCTACTCGCCGCACCCATCGACAAGGAGTCGATGCTCGTCCACGTCGCGGCATCCACACGAGTGGACAGTGCCGTGATTGTCATCGAGCGACTAGAAGAGGGAAAGGAGCACCCCATTTAGCGCCGGGTATACTACATCAGCGAGGTCCTCATGGACTCACGGCAGCGCTAACCACAATACCAGAAACTAGTGTACGTGGTCTTCCGAGCCTAGCGGCGGCTCCCACACTACTTCCAGGAGCACCCCATCATGGTCGTCTCCTCCACGTCACTGCAGGACATCATCCGCAACTGCGAGGCGACCGGGCGAGTCGCCAAGTGGGCCTTTGAAATCGGTGTCCAGAACATCAAGTACGAGCGACGCAAGGCGATCAAATTGTAGGCACTAGCGGACTTCCTCGCCGACTGGGAAGAGGCGCATCAGCCAAAGAAGCTGCCATACCTCCACTACTAGTCGCTCCACTTCGACGGGTCCAAGAACACGGACGGCGCAAGGGCCGGGGTGATTCTCACCTCCCCAAAGGCAAAAAGCTCCGCTACGTACTACACCTCGACTTCACGCCCTGCACCAACAACATGGCCGAATACGAGGCCCTACTTCATGGCATGTGGGGCGCCAAGGAGATGAACGTCAATCGCCTATGGTGCTATGACGACTCTAAACTTGTTGCCATAGAAGTCGCTGGTACCTACGACGCCATCTCCCCCACCATGGCAGCATACCGCCAGGCGTTGGACCAGCCAGGGGGCCACTTCGCCGGCTACTCCTTCGAGTGGATCGACAGGCACAAGGACGAGGAGGCTAAAGCCCTCTCCCGCATCGGATCGGCTCGGCAAACTCCACCCGCTTGCATCTTCCTCGACACAATCCACAAGCCTTCTGTTTTCCCGCCGAATGATATCGACGTCTGGATACCGCTACAACCAGAGCCCGCCCTGGTCACCATGGTCTCGGAGCCCAGCGACTGGACCGCGCCATACCTTGCCTACCTCGAGAGCGGGATGCTGCCTTCGGACGAAATGGAGGCACGCATGATAGTGCGACACTAAAAATCCTTCGTCATCATCAACGGCGAGCTCTACAAGCGCAGCATGACCGGTGTTTTCCAACGCTGCGTCCAATCAGGGGAAGGACGCAAGATCCTCTAGGACATTTACGCCGGTGACTACAGCCACCACACAGGCTCTCCGGTCTCTAGTCGCCAAGGCCATGCGACATGGATTCTACTAGCTCAACGCGCACGCCGACGCCGTCGACATCGTCCAACGCTGTGTCGGGTGCCAGAAGTACGCCAACCAGACGCACATTCCTAGCTCGTCGCTCAAGATGATCACCATCACCTGGCCATTTGCCGTGTGGGACATGGACCTGGTGGGCCCCTTCAAAAATGCTCCTTCTGGCTACACCACCTCCTGGTTGCAGTCAACAAATTCACCAAGTGGGTCGAGGCCAAGCCATTCTGGAAGTGCGACGGGAAGACCGCCGCCAAATTCCTCCGCGAGCTCATAAACCGCTACGGATTCCCGCACAATATCATCACGGACAATGGCACCAACTTCGCAAAGGGCGACATGGCCGAATTCTGAGAGGAGCACAACATACGTCTCAACGTTGCCCCAGTCGCCCACCCAGAGTCAAACGGCTAGGTAGAATGCGCCAATCAAAGCATCCTACATGGCCTCCAGCCGCGACTACAAGTTCCCCTCGAGCGAACTCTGGCATGCTGGGTCGAAGATCTCCCCTCCATCATATGGGGCATCCGCACCTCCATCAACCGGTCAACAGGGTTCACGCCCTTCTTCATGGTGTATGATGCCGAGGCCGTCATGCCAACCGACCTGGAACACGACTAGCTACGGGTTCGTCAATTACGTGGAGGCCGACAACGAGCTCGCACGCCAAGATGGGGTCGACCAGCTCGACGAAGCACGTGACCTAGCTCGCTCCCGCACCGGCATCTACCAGCAGGGACTACACCGCTACCATAGCCGCCGAGTCCGGACTCACACCTTCCAGGAAGGCGACCTGGTCCTGCGACTGACCCACGACAAGAAGGGCATGCATAAACTCTCTCCCCCATTGGAGGGACCATTCGCCATAGGGCGAGTCCTCGGCAACGATGCCTACTACCTCATCGACATATGAGATGACGGTCAACTCGATGTCAAGCGGCCGTGGAATGTAAACCTCCTAGGAAGTTCTACACATAGAAATCCAACTTGTACTCCCCCGGCCATGCAATATAATAAACTCGACTTGCACAAATTGTGCCTACTCACCAAATTCTTGTGCCAATCGCACTCGTAATCTCAGCAATACGCTACCCACGGAAGTCAACCCTTGGCTGAGCGACTGGCATGGCTAACTACTGCGGCACAAGGGCATCGAAAGTATTCAGGCCTTGCGTCGTCCATGAAAATGCCAACCCGGAGCTCCCATCGGAGTCGCCCCGCGTGACTGGCCCACCGGGCCAAGACAACCATACACGCTTCATATACGACCGATCCTCCACATCCTCGGCACAGCGACTCAAACGGTTAAGTACCACACCCGGGGACTCGCCTAAGTTTAAACCCACGCAGCTCAGGAACACACCAAGTATGAGAGCGTGCCCCAGACTTGCCACGCGACTGGCTTTCTGAGCCAGGTGGAGCTACGCGTTACAAACAACGCACTACATCCTCACCTACCTTGGGTATGCGACTAGAACGACTAACTACCATGCTCGGGGACTCACCTAACGGACCCTGATAGTGTCCAGAAAAACAGCCAAGTATAGAGCACCCCTTGGGGTCGCCAAGCGACTGGATCTATGAGCCATGGCGAGTCGACTCTAACTAACTAACAGTCTAAAACAAACGAACTTACAGACATGCGAGGTAAACCCCATTAAAGGGCGGATGCGCTCGGGGACTCCGCCCAACAAACTAAATCACAAAATAACTCGAATTGATTAAACATTTTTCCATTCCCTTAGAAACAAAATACATTATTCGCGATCAAGGATTCATACAAAAGATCTACTCGCTATTACTAATTCAAATAGGCCCAAGGCACTTGCTTATTCCACATGCTTCTAAGACGATGCGCCGCCACCACCCCTGACCCGGATGAAGGGCTCCCACGGGTTCTCCAGGTAGGTCGTCAGGCTCTTCGCCATGGCCGATCGGAAGGGCCGCTCCGAATTCAGGTCGCGATGCTGCAGCTCGGAATCATTCAGCTCCACCACCGTCTCCTTGTACGGCAGCAAGTCGCCCATCGCCAATACCCGCTCGGCGTAAGGAGCCACCCTAGCGGTCAGCTTCAGCACATCTGAAATATCCACCAAGCTAGTCGCCGAGGGGTACCCACTGGTGACATCATCGAGGTCAAAGTCGTCGGGGAAGTGCGTGAGTCCAAGGCTTAGCGCAGTCGCGGACCCGCGGCGAAAGGCCGACCGTGCCATCCAGTCGACCATGGCTGGCGCCCCTTCGAGATAGCGCCACACCTCCGTCATCCCACTAGGGATCACTTCGGTGGGCGAGATCCCTTGGAGAATGGCCTGGATGCAAGCCGTTGAGAGGGTGGTCGCGTCCACCAACATGGTCATGTGGCATCGTACGTCTGCACCTCAGGATCTTCGTCGCATATCGCCCCTGCAAAGATACCAAGTCAGAATCGCAAGGGCACGCACCCTCAGCCTCACCCGCTCGGGGACTCGCCGGTGTGGTGACTCGCCCGCTCAAGGACTCGCCCACCACTACAAAGAATACATCAAAGAAACGCTTACCAAGAAGAAGACGACATTGCTCCATGCTGAAGTCCTACAGGGTCATCAACTGGTCTTGTAGACCAGCAACCACCACATTGGAGACCTTCCGCTCGCTCTTCGTCACGAAGACATCGGCCTTGGCCATTTCCTCAGACAAAGTCGCCTCCTCTTTCACAGTCTCTAGCCCCTTCTCCAACGCGGCGATTCGCTCTTCTGTGGCGGCCAACGCTGACTTCGCAGTTTCCAGCTCAGAGGCTGAAACGTAACCTTCGCGGGCCTTGGCGATCGTGGCGGAGCGGTCCTCTACAAAGGAGAATCGAAATAAGACTCTAGAAAACAAGACCAGAGAATCACACAAAGCTCGAATACTCACCCGCAGTCTCCTGCAGCTACTGGTTAACCTCCTGCACGGCTCGCAGGTCACGCTCCAGGCACTCCTTCGCGGCTTGCCGCTCCGATGACTCCCTTTGAAGGCCCTGGAAATTACACATAAGCAAATAACAAAAGTTCTCAAGTGCCTATCCTCTGAAATTTAGTGATTAGCCACTCGGGGACTAGACAACGAAAGTTTTTAAGTGCCTAGCCGCTGAAATTCAGCGACTAGCCACTCGGGGACTAGACAGCAAAAGACATAAGAATCTAGCCACTGAAATTCAGCGACTAGATCCTCGGGGACTGGACATACCTAGATGGTAGCGCCTAGCATGTTGTGAAGCTCAATCGTGTCCACCGATGACAGCACGAATGATGTCCGCCCGCGTCACTGCCCAGCGTCTCCATCCACGACCTCAGGCACCTGAGGTGACTGCATCCCTATCACCACAACAGAATCCTTCGCCATAAAGCGGGGAAATGTCACAGCCACCACCGCCGGGGCGCTAGTCGTGGGCACCGACACCCCAACCAGAATGGTCGGCTTGCCCAGCTGCGATCCCGCGATCACATCAGCATCCAAGGGCGCAGCGGCTCCGACCGGCGCTTCAATCGAGGCATCGACTGGCCCTTCAGTAGAAGCAGTGGAATCGGCGTCTCCCTCCTTCCTCTTTTTCGCGCCCTCAGCTGGCGCCTCGACCGCGTCACCCTTCCTCTTCTTGGAAGGGTCGGCTTCGCCTCCAGCAGTGACTAGCGGCACCTTGGCCACCAAAGGGTGACCAATCTTCTTGACGCCAGTCATACAAAATGGCGCCATCAGCACCCCAACTAACGACCCCGACAATCACTCTAGATGACTCGACACAGACTTACTTGGTGACCGGGATGAAGCGCAGACCGGTGCGGATGTGCGTCGGCTTCTCCAACTCTAGGCCTAGCTTGCGTGTGAGGCCTGTCTCAAACACACTTAGGGCCCATGACACCACGGGATTCTTCGACGACGAGCCCACGGCCGCAGGCTCTTTCGGCCAAGGCGACACGTGCACCTTCTTCGGCTGTGAAGACCTTGACTCCGTGGCCAGGGAAGCCCCTAGCCCCGGGACCGCCAAGAATGGTGGCGAGATCGCCGCAAGCGGGATCTCGCCCTCCACTACATCCTCGACTCCTGATCCGTTTGCTTTCGGAATGTCCGTCGAAGCCTCGACCTCTGCGTCATCGGCCTCATCGTCCAACTCAAAAATGGCCGCCGACCTCGGCGGCGACGCCACTTTGGCGTCTTCTTCTTTATGGGCAACTTCGCCTTACACGTGGCCTTTGCAGGCATGACCACATGCCGTGAGCTATTCTTTTGCACGTCGCCCTTCTCCTCGTCACGCTCCTCGAGGCTTAGACTTGCGTCGAGCTTGCGCTGCTTCTACCCACGGGTCTTTCGAGGCGAGGGCGTGGGTCCGGTGACCTCCACCACCTCATGCTCGTCTTCGGAGGACTCATATGAATCCTGTTTGAAATCCCCGGAGGAGTCGTCACCCATGGGAGGGAGCCAGTCCTCCAAGACCTTAAATAACTGACGAAAACATAGAAAATATCAGAGAACCGCGACTGCAACATTGCGAATGCGAAGCCAAGGAAGGAACTTACTATCGGCGCCTAGCGTTTTCCTGTGGCGATATACGGAACGAGCCCGGTCTTCGAATCGGTGTACTGCGCCTCTGTGATATTCTTCAGCATGGAGGCGTAATTGTCGGCACTCCAAATCACCGAGGACGCCTTCGTCCCGTCGTCCCTACCAGTGTACTAGTACATCCAGTGGGCTCGACTTTCCAGCGGCACCATTCGCCGCCCAAGCCAGCAGTTGCAAAGGTTGATAGTCTCCAAACCCTCCTTCTTGAGCGTCTGGATCTGCGTCAGCATCTCGTCCAGCGCCATCCGCTGGTCGTGGAGAAGCTTGGTTGTCAGCAGCCAGCGCGGCTTGCTCCTTTCGACAGTGTATGTTGGGAGCGACACCTCGCTGTTCGGTGTTGACTCGCTCACATAAAACCAATATTTCTTCCACTTGCTGGCGGCTTTCTTCGGGAGCATTAGATCCAGAAAGGAAGCCTTGGTCTTCAGTTGGAAGGTGAGGCCGCCCGCTGCCAGAATTGGGCCGCCCTGACCCCTCGCGGCTGACGCGGCCGTGGAACAAGTCCAGCCACAGGGGGAAATAGGGGAGACACCCCAGATAGCACTCGCAGAACGCTACGAAAATGGCGAGCTGCTCGATGTTATGCGTCCCTAGATCTGAGGGCTTGATCGCGTAATACACGCAGAATCGCCAGAAGAAGACCGTCATGGGAAATCCGGGCCCCCTTTCTAGGTGGCTCAAGAAACAAATGAATTCTTCGGGGCGAGCGACGAGCTCCGTCTCCCCGGCCGCGGGGATCTGCCATTTCCCTTTACAGAGAATCCCCGCCTCCTGGAAGGACTTTAGTGAGGCCACGGTGCACTTAGATTTGCCCCACTGGTCCTTCAGAGGCGCCATCAGCAACGATCTGGACTCACTCACTCTGGGAATTTTGGATCCGGAGGAGGAAGAAGACTGAGAATGCGTGGGGTCGGAGAAATGCGAGGAAGATTCGCAACTTTCCTCGTCACTTTCCTTATATAGGGGGAGCTTCCCGCCAATCTCGGAGGAGCTGTTAGCTCATGGTAATTACGCCAATATTACCGTTGGATTACCCAACGGCTAGTTTGCCTAAGATGACGGTCCAACTTCGTTCACTCGACTCGCCGACCCATTCGCCCAACGCTGCGATTCGACTGGACGCCAGTGCTGCGATAGAAGACAGATACGGGAGATTCCTTCCTTCATTGAGGGAGTCCATCACCGATTCGACTGGGTGTCCAAATTGGACTCACATACTCTGATTTCCAAAAACACCTACACTGAATCAACGACGGCCTCAGGGACTACTGATGGGGATATGCCGAATGGGGTATGCCCAGCAGGACGTTTCCTACTGGATCAAGCTCCTAGCGAGTGCGCATGCAGGACGGCGACTGGATCACGACTCAAGGAGGGACCTGGCGACTGGAAGCTGGAGGCCCATAAGCGTAGCTAAGCCCAGACGGATTAGGTCAAGTCCTGCGAGTCCCTAACTTACTTGGTTATATATCTGTAAACCCTAGCGATGTACCCCTATATAAACCTCCCTAGGGTACTCTCTATACTCACGTTCCATCATACACCCCATCGACTCGCTGCCTAGCCGCCGAGCTCGCCACCATTGTAATCAATCGATAATACAATCTAGCAGGAGTAGGTCTTTACCCTCCGGCAGGCCGAACCTAGGTAAACCCTTGTGTCTCCGCCCTTATCTCGCAGTGCAGATGGATGACCGCCCTTGCCCGTCTTCCTACTACTCGCTGCCAATCGTAGCATCTGCCATGGCCATTCCCACTACAGATCAAGGGTTGGAAATACCAAGAACCGGTACCTTGCCTATATGCAAATTGTTAAACACGTCCAAGAGAATGATCATGTTATGCTCTGTCTTCGCATCAAAATTCACCTGCAAAATGGACCAAAATAAGCACCATAGTGATCTAAGGCACCACACTCTAAAACCAATCGGAACACATTCCTCTTAATAACCTTGTGCACTTGCAACACTCTAGAGCGTACCATGTCCAGCAACTGGCCGTACACCGTCCCGTATAGCAAGAAAAAAGTCAGCAAACACAAATCAACACAAAATCTTGAACCAGATTTGCTCGCAGTTTACTAAATTCCACAAAGAAATTTGGAACAGTTAGTTATAGTTATTATGAGAATAACATCGATTAGGTAGAAGGCATGACCTTACGCAAACACGAAAAAATCAAGAGCCTGACGGGCTTATTCACCAAAGGAGAGAAATGATTAGCACTTGCTAGGGATAAGCGATAGTAAAGAGAGAGGAGCAACAGAAGCTGTTAGTTAATCTAGTTCAGTTTTAGAATAAGTTTAGTTTCGTCAGGTTTTGTTGGCTATTGATTTTTGTTAGGAGTTCAGCTATTTTCTAGGAACAAATAGAGTTTGTTTGGGTTTTTGCTTTAACGCGATCATCTCGCTATGATCCTCAATCGCTCTGGATGTGGGATGTCACATCCGTTGTGAGCATGGTGTGCTCTCACACGATCGATCCTTGTAAGAATAAAAGGAGGATATAATGAAGAAAAGGTGTAGCAGTTGAACACAACACCAAAACACATGAGTCCTCTCTCTGCTTTCTATCTCTGAATTGTGAATTTGAGTGCAATTGTGAGTTGAGAGAGCAAGTGGTATCAGAGCCACGAACCCATGGTTAGGACTCCTACACCGGCCATGCTGGCGGCAGCTGCCAAATCCCAAAGACCCGCGGCACCGGGTTCCTCACGTCGCGTGCGCTCGCTAAGCCACGGACATAGAAGAAGGGATGGCGGCTACGATGACATTGTGGTGAGGGAAACGATCGTGAGGGAGGGCGGTGGCGGCGGAACCTTCTCCTGACCCACTCTCACGAAGACCAACTACACAGAGTGGGCAATTCTGATCACGTCAAAGCTCTAGGGTGCCGGGCTCTAGGAAGCTGTCAAGACTGACAACGCATCGGAGCGGCAGAAGCGATAGGCGCTCGGTGACATCCTGGGCTCGGTGCCGCCGAAGATGGTGTAGCTGCTCACCGCCAAGGACAACACCAAGATCGCATTGGACACGATCAACGTGATGCGCATCGGTGTCGATTGTGTGCGCGAGGCACACCACTAGAAGTTCTGAAAGGACTTCGACGCGCTGGAATTCAAGGGCGGGGAAAGCGTCAAGGACTTCTCCCTTCGTGTCTCCAACCTGGTCACCGAGCTACAGTCGCTGGGGATACCACCTCTGAACTTGACGGCGTCTCTAAGATCATGCGCATTGTCCCTCCGAGGTATGCGCAAATTGCCTGTTCGATTGAGACTCTGCTTGATCTAAAGAGCCTCATGATTGACAGTGTCGAAGGTGCGCGACAAGCCTGAGCAGGAGACAGGTGGCTGCTTGCTTCTCACGAAGGAGAAGTGGCGTGCCGCATCACTGGTCATCCGACAAGGGAAGGAGGCTCTAGCTCTAGCAGCAACTAGTTGAAAGACCGCCTGAGTGGCGGTAGGGATGGCACCCGCGGCGGCGGAGGCCCGTCCAAGGATGACCAGTGTCGCTACTATAAGAAGAAAGGGCATTGGGCATGGGAGTTCCGCAAGAATAAGTGGGATGAGGAGGCGCAGGCACACCTTGTCCAGGAGGAAGGTGACGCCGATCCCGCAATGCTTCTTACGAAGGTCGAGCTCGATGTGGTGCCCATCATGGCGGCTCCAAGCGCGCCAGCTTCAGGCGTAGTGGGTTCCAAACCCGCGCGCACCCTTGTCTTCCTGAAAGAGGAGAAGGCCAAGGTGGTGCCAGGGCACGCCGACGAGCCCATGGAAAACACGTGGTACCTCGACACCGGCGCGTCGAACCACATGACTGGCAACCGAGCTGCCTTCACCACGCTCGACGAATCCATCACCGGTAACATCCGCTTCAGCGACGGCGCGATGGTGCAGATCAAGGGCAAGGGCGACATCGCCTTCATCATTAGCGGCGGCCTCCAGCGTGCGTTCACCAATGTGTAATTCATCCATAGACTAAAGAGTAGCATGGTGAGCCTTGGACATATCGACGAGCACGCCTGTGACATCCGCATCAGGCGGGGAGTCCTCACGATCCGCGCAAGATCATCTACTGGCGCAGGTAAAGCGCTCGCCAAACCGCTTGTACAAGCTGACCTTGCAACATGCTAGGCCAGTGTGCCTGGAAATGCGTCATGACACGGCCTTGTGGCAATGGCATGCACACTTTGAGCACGTTCACCTGGAGGCATTACAGAAGATGTCCCGCGAGAACATGGTGCGCGGCAATGCCGCCTATCGAGCACACCGACGAACTCTGCGAGGCATGCCTTGCTGGAAAGCAGCGGCACACGTCGTTCCCGCAGCAGGCCAAGTACAAGGCGGAGGAGCGGCTCGAGCTGGTGCATGTAGACCTGTGCAGAGACATCACACCGCCCACACCTGGGGGACGTCGGTACTTCTTGCTCCTTGTCGATGATTACAGCTGCTACATGTGGCTGGTCCTATTGTCGATGAAGGACGAGGCTGACATCGCACTCAAGCTCTTCTAGGCAGAGGCGCGGACTGAGGGGCGTTGCACGCTGTGCACCCTATGCACGAACGGGGTGGCGAGTTCACCTGCAACACCCTCGCTGCTCACTTCACCGACACTGGTGTCAAGCGGCATCTGACGTCACCGTACGCACCACAACAGAACGGGATGGTGGAGCGACACAACCAGAATGTAGTGGGCATGGCCAGGACGATGATGGAGGCCAAGGGATTGCCCAGCTTCTTCTGGGGAGAGGCGGTGACAACGGCGGTGTACATGCCCAACCATGCGTTCACGCGCTCCATCGATGGCAAGACGCCGTATGAGGCCTGGCATGGCAAGAGGCCCTCCATCGAGCACCTCCGCGTCTTCGGATGCGTGGTGCATGTCAAGAGCGCTTGCCCTTCCTTCGCAAGCTCGACGACTAGAGCACGCAGATGATATTCATCAGGTACGAAACTAGGTCGATGGCATACTGCATGTACGACCCAGCAACTCGCAGTGTCCACATCACGCACGGTGCCGTCTTTGATGAAGGGGAAAGCTGGAGCTGGGAGAAGGGCAATGGCGGCACGGCCTCACTTGATTTGGGGGATTTTTTGGTGGAGTACGTGGTGGCCGAGCCACCGCACACTATGACACGCACAAGCCTAGCCCCAATTGCAGATTTGGGAGATGCGGGCGACGCTGGTGAGCCTGCCTCCACCGGCGAACCGCAGCAGCTACTGGCCTCTCCAACACCTTCTGTGGATCACGGATCCCCTCGCGCGGAGTTCGCCACGCCTCCTTCAGCAGAGAACCCCGAACTCTTTGATGCTGCTGATGAAGGAGAGCGCCACCGCTACCGATGCGTATCGGAGCTGATCAATGCCGATGCAGCGGTACCAGGGCTCGCGGAGTGCATCCTCCGCACCACGGCTGAGAAACCAGCAAACGTGGTCAAGGCCCAGCAAGCGGAGTGCTGGAGGAAGGCGATGGACGAGGAGATGGATTCCTTCATGGAGAATAACACATGGGCCCTTGTCGACCTGCCTCGTGGCTTCAAGCCCATTGGGCTAAAATGGGTCTACAAGGTCTAGCATGATGAAAAGGGGGCCATCGTCAGCTACAAGGCCCGCCTCGTCACCAAGGGCTATGTCTAGCGCGAAGGGGTTGAATTCGAGGAGGTATTCGCCCTCGTCTCTCGGCTCGATTCTGTCGGGCTGTTGCTCGCCTTCGCGGTACAATAGGGATGGGAGGTGCACCACCTCGACGGCAAGTCAGCCTCCCTCAACGGCGAGATGGTAGAGGAGGTGTACGTGTTGCAGCCGCCAGGATTCGTGAAGAACAGATCAGAGGGGAAGGTGTTGTGTCTCTTCAAGGTGCTGTAGGGACTCCGGCAAGCTCCACGCGTGTGGAACGTGAATCTAGATTGCAGCCTCACCACGCTTGACTTCGACAGTGCCCTTCGGAGAACGCCATGTATACACGAGTGAAGGACGAGGATCGCCTTCTGCTCGACAAAATGGGGATGGGCTCAAGCGGCGACAATTGGAGGGTTCAAGCTGGAGATGAAGGAGCTCTTCAAGATGAGTGACCTGGGGATGCTCTCATACTACCTTGGGATCAAGGTGTAGAAGGAGCCAGGTCGCATCCAGTTGAGCCAATCTACCTATGCAGAGAGGCTGCTCGACAAAATAGGGATTGGCAGCTGCAACCCTATAGTAGTGCCTATTGGAGCCCAGGCTGAAGCTGAGCAAGAAAGGGAGCATCACGGTGGTGAACTCTGCTCTCTACCGCAGCGTCATGGGAGGACTATGCTATCTCGTCCACACTCGCCTCGACATCTGATACACGGTGGGATACCTAAGCAGGTTCATAGAGGCTCCTGACAGCGAACACTGGAGCGCGATGAAGCATCTCCTGCGCTACATCGCTGACACCAAGGACCTTGGGTGTTCCTACACATGTCAAGGGCACAAGGACAAACTCGTCGGGTATAGCGGCATCGACATGGCCGACGACATCGACGATTGCAAGAGCACGTCAAGCGTGTTGTTCTTCTATGGCCAGTCCCCTATCACCTGGCAGTCCATGAAGCAGAAGACTCTCGTACTCTTTTCGTGCGAGGCAGAGTACGTCGGCGCCACTGCAGCTGCGTGCCAAGGAGTTTGTCTCAAGCGGCTCCATGGTGAGCTCCTTGGGCACGGAGGTGGCACTCCGGGGCTGCATGTCGACAACAAGTCCACTATTGCGCTGAGAAGGAACCATGTCTTCCATGACAGAGCAAACACATCGAGACCTGCTACCACTTCATTCGTTAGTGCGTCGAGAATGGAAACATCGACGTTCAGTTCGTGCGCACTGAGGACCAACTCTCTGACATCATGAAAAAGGCGCTGGGTCGTGTGCAGTTTCTGGAGCTATGCCAACGCATCGGCATTGCCAAGGTGACGGAGAACTAGATTAGGGGGAATTTGTTAGTTAATCTAGTTCATTTTCAGAATAAGTTCGGTTCCTTCAGGTTTAGCTGGCTGTTGATTTCTATTAGGAGTTCTGCTATTTCCTAGGAACATATAGAGTTTGTTTCGGTTTTTGCTTTGACGCGATCATCTCGCTGTGATCCTCGATCTCTCTAGACGTGGGATGGCACGTCCGTTGTGAGCATCATGTGCTCTCACACAATCGATCCTTGTAAGAATAAAAGGAGGATATAATGAAGAAAGTGACACGGATATGCCCTACAGGTACTCAATGTTAGCCTACCTAGTCTAGCCCAACGGAAGCCCATGGAGAAGGCATGTTGCAATCGTGAAGCCCAGGGAGTTTTCGGGTGGCCCAAAGCACGGTGAAGACTCAAATCCTTGGAGAACACATCTAGATTAGATAGAAGTTAAAAGGGGTAAACCCAAATATGTAACCGACTTGACCTACCCGAGACCTAGCCTCCCCATATAATGGCCAGGAGGGCACGACGAGGAGGACGATATGCAACCCTAGCCTACACACCTTGCCAGATCTCATCTGTGCACCTTTGTAATCACTGGCATCTCCATCAATCAAGAACAGACAAGCAGGAGTAGGGTTTTCCCTCCGGGGGCCTGAACCTGGGTAAACCTCGTGTCCCCGCATTGTGAATCTGTTAGCGGTTCTGTGATCTCCAGCATCCCCTCCTTCTCCAAAACCCAAGTCCATAACAATGGGCATTGACAAGGAGAACCCTCGTCAATTTGCGCCGTCTGTGGGAACTGGGGGTGCTGATCATGCGATCGTGACGACTCCATCTGCTGTGATCTTTGACTCCTCTATGAAGGAGAACCATCTTCTCTTCGATGCCCTCAACTTCACCGCCCACTCACAACAACCCGCAAGGACTTCGATTCCATAGGAGATGGAGTCAAGATGATGTTCGCGAGCCTATGCTTCTAGGTGGGACAAGTTGGTACCCTTCGCCTTCCTGAGTGAATGCTGCCTCCAGCAGTCGTACCTGCTCCATGGGTGCCACCAATCGGTGTATTAATCGCACCCTCACTGACGTGCTATTCGGTGGACAATAGCAACTGTAATTCCTATATGTGCGATCCTCCTACGGATGAAGGAACCTATGGTTCTAGATCTGAAAGATGCAGGAGTAATGACATCCCCCACCGCTACATGTGTGCGGCCATAGTCGATGGTCACGTCGACAACTTAGTCGATCCACCGGCTCCCCCTCCCGATCCGCAGGCTACTAACGCCGCTAATGGGGCCAATGGCCCACACTCGCCAAATCCCAATGGGAATAGATCAGCTGAAGATGCCAACTGTGGCAATCGCACTCGTCAAGAGATCCGTCTCAACGATGCTCAGTGGGAAGAGTTCGAGAGGCCATTCGGGGTACTAACCCACTGCCACTTGACACCTCATGTGACATGCTAATGGGCTACCACTGGCTCGTCATAAAGGAGCATAATCGGCAAGTCAAGCAAAACAAAGAGCTCGAGCAGCATGGGCGAGAAGCTGATGAGTCAAGTGCTTGACGAGCCACGCTCTCCTCCATCCGCGAGTCCTCTTTGAAAGGAAACAATGGCAACACTACATACAAGAGCCGCTCCCGATTAGAGCGCAAGGATCCCAATGCCAGACACGAGGCCAATAGAGCACTCGACTTGTCCTTCATGTCGATGGACTCACATGGCAACATAATGCCCAAAACACCATAGGCTACCATCGTGGAAACCACCACGTACCTGGAAGCAAATCCACCACCTGCCAGAGATCCTTGGCATGCGATCAACAAATCTGCGATTGTGGGTCTTGGGCTCGTAGGATCCGCACTAATCGGCGAAACGGCCCTAGAGCCAAAGAAAAAGGACATGGTGACATTCACCCAAAGCCGGACGCCCTCATCCTATGAGGATGAACATGACCTGTCGTAGTGACACCGCAGCCCGCGGCGAAGGAGCCACAACTATGATGCTTGCGACAAGCTCACTCAGCACAAGATCAACAGATCTCGCGCAAAACATGCATGATCTACATAATCGGAGGATGAGGACACCGAGCTCTGCGGCACTAGATGCTTTAGCAGAGACATACGACACACGCAGATGCCCAAGGGCTTCAAGCTCCCTTCGGAAAACCCAAAATTTGATGGCGTACAAGAGCCAAAGATCTGGCTGGACGATCACATCTCGTTAGTCAAGCTCCATAGTGGGAGCAAAAACATAGCCATGCAGTGCCTTCAGCTGCAGTTGATGAGCGTGGCCAGATCCTGGCTCAATAACCTCCCCTCCGGATCCATCCGTAGTTGGGAAGATCTGGTATATTGCTTCATCCGCAATTTCTAAGGCACCAGCAAGAGAACAACCTCAATCGAGGAATTACACGCCTGCTGCCAGTGATCCAATGAATCCATCTGCTCGTACATCCAGCGGTGGTTCATCCGCTCAAGAACTCCTCCAAGAACATCTCGAAGGATAGAGAAATCAACGCCTTCAACGGCAGTGTGAGGCGCCACGAATTCAGAGAAGAGCTGGGACGTGTCAAGCTCAAAACCATCGATCATCTGATGGACATCGCCAATCGCTGGGCTGATGGTGAGGATGCCGTCAACCAAACCCAGTTGATGAGGAGGATGAATTCAGCTGCACAGGCATGACCGCCTAGGAAAAAGAAGTGCGCGCGTCTACGACAATCACAAAAAGGTCGATATCGTCACGGCTAGCTATACCAATCGCCGCGAAGATGGAAACCGCAACAACGGCTATCTTAGTGGTAGTTACCATGACAACGGGAAACCCGCGCAAGCATGGTAACGCTGCAACCGTGACGATGAGCCATCCGCATTCGACAAATTGTCGGGTCCTTGCACCATCCTCTTCTACATCGACAAGAACGATGACAAGAAGAAAGCCAACCATATGCTCAAGGACTGCAGGGAGTTCCAAAAGCTCCATGAAGGATACGCACAAATGCGGCGCAAGGTGGTGAATCAGGGGTTTGTCTCTGCCCCAGGTGCTGTCGCATACGGCGCCCCACCTCCACCACCCGGAGCATCTGCGCAACCTGCGCCTACGCCGTCCTAGAACAATGGAGCAGAACCAGACCCACGATCGCTAGGCGCCATGATGATATAAAAAGGTCGCCCATCCAACAGGGTCCAGAAAACGATTACCCGCCGGATAAACCTAGCTCCGCCATCCACACCTGAGTACCTCAGCGGCTTGGTGTTCTGAATTACCTTATATCGCTAAGATCACCCCTGCCAAGTACCCCGCCCAGGTCACTCTGCACTGGTGCTGGAGGCACAGATTGGCTGATTTGATATGATCTGTGTGTTTATGGAAGGGGGTAGCGACATCAACTTCATGTTTTCCAGCACACTCGCAACTATGCGGATCCCGCTATGCAGCCTGGAGGCATCAGACACAACCTTCCACGACATCGTCCTAGGAAAAGGAGTCTACCCCTTAGGCAAAATATGGCTCGATGTCATGTTTGGCACTCCCAAGAACTTTAGGCATGATCGCCTCGAGTTCCAGGTGGTTAACTTGCCCTCCCGGTGACATTGATATGCCCTACGGGTACCTCACATTGGTATACATGGCCCACATGAAGACTTACTGCCCAAGGAGACTCCGGGTGGCCCAAGCCTAGTAGAAGTTCGACTCCTTGGAGAACATGGCCAAGCTATAGATAGAATATTCAAGGGTAAAACCCTATCTTGTAACCGACTCGACCTACCCCCGGGACCTAGCCTATCTATAAAAAGTCCAGGAGGGCACGACGAGGAGGATCTCCCAACTCATACACACACCTCACGCCAGATTGCATCTGCGCACCCCTGTAATCTTCAATTCGGCCATCAATCAAGAATAGACAAGCAGGAGTAGGGTTTTACCTTCGGGGGGCCTGAACCTGGGTAATCCTCGTGTCCCCTTGCTGCATGTCTGTTAACCGTCTCACGATCTCCAGTATCCCCATCTTCTCCAAAACCCAAGTCCATAACAATGGGCATTGACGAGTCGAACCCTCGTCAATTGGCGCTGTCTGTGGGAACTGGGGACACTAATCGTGCGGTCGTGACGGTCCCATCCACCACGATCTACGATTCCTCGGCAATAGAGAGTCACCTCCTCTTCGGTGCCCTCGACTTCACCGCCCACTCATCGGCCACTCGCAAAGATTTTGAGTCCGTAGCCGACGGATTCAAGATGCTGTTCAGGAGCTTTTGCTTCTAGATGGGTCAGATCGACACCCTACGCGTCCCAGAGCGAGTGTCGCCACCATCGATTAGGCCTGCCTCGTGGGTGCCGCCAATCGGCGCCCTCCACACGTTGTCGCTAGTGAGCGATTCAGATGACAACGACAACTACAACTCTGACCTCTGCCACCCTCCTACGGAGGAAGGAACCTATGGTTCTGGATCTGAAAGCTGTGAGAGTAATGATCTCCTCCCGCGCTACATGTGCATGGTCATCCACAATGGCAACATCGACGACAGCACCGAACCGCCAACGAATCCCACTCCCAACCCCTAGGCTGATAACGGAGGAAACGGGGAACCCCCGCCTAATCCCAACGGGAACAGAGCACCCGAAGGCACTGAGGGTATAAATCATGTTCGTAACAAGATCAACCTCACCAACGAGGAGTGGGAGAGGGTGCGCGACACTGTGCGAGGCACTCACCCTCTACCTGTAGATGCCCCTCATGAAATGCTGATGGGCTATCACTGGATCCTCATCGAGGAGCACAATTGGCAAATCAAGCAGCAAAACAAGATCGATCAACGCAAGCGTGCGGCTGACGAGTCGAGCATGGAGTGAGCTACGCTCTCCGCTGGCGGCTCTACCTCAAAGGGATACGACAGTCGCAAGTACCACTCTCGCCTAGAGAGCATGGATCCCGGGGCACGATGCGAGGCCACCAAGGCACTCGTCATGTCCTTCATGATGATGGAGTCATAGGGAAACATCATGACCAAGACACCATAGGTTGCGGTCATGGAGGCCACGACCTACCTCGCATCCAACCCTCCACCGGCGGATACCCAAGGAACGCAATCCACAAATCTTCGCTTGAAGGTCTTGGACTCGTCGGAGTTGCACTCCATGACAAAACAGTCGCGAAGCCGAAGAAATAGGCCGCGGTAAAATTCACTCAAAGCCGCACACCCTCATCTGAGGAAGAAGAGCATGACCTGTCGCGGCACCGCCGCAGGCCGTGGCGCAGAAGAAGCAACTACGATGCTTGTAGAAAGCTCGCAGAGCGCAAGGTCGACAATTCACGCACAAAACACGCGTACTCCATTGAGTCCGAAGAAGATTACGGGGAGCTTTGCGGCGCCAGGTGCTTCAGCAGGTCCGTACGGCAATCGTGGATGCCTAAGAACATCAAGCTCCCTTTGGACAACCCGAAATTCTATGGCACGCAGGAGCCGAAGATCTGGCTCGACGAACATCTATCGTCAGTCAAGCTCCATGGTGGGAGAAAAAATATAGCCATGCAGTGCCTTCAGCCACAGCTCACGGGTCCAGCCAGAGCATGGCTCAACAGCCTCCCCTATGGATCCATCCGCAGCTGGGAAGAGCTGGCGTATAGCTTCATCCGTAACTTCAAAGGGACCATCAAGAGACCGGCTTCAATCGAGGAGCTATGTGCCTGCTGCCAGCGGTCCAACGAGTCTATCCTCTCGTTCATAGTGCGTTGGTCAATCATCAAAAACTCCGCCGCAAACATCTCGTAGGAAAGGGCAATTGACGCCTTCAATGATGGCGTAAGGCATCGTTAATTCAAAGAAGATCTCAGGCCTGTCAAGCCCAAGACAATCGACCACCTGATGGACATTGCCAATAACTGGGCCGATGGCGAGGATGCCATCAACCGAACCTGTTCAGATGATGAAGAAGACTTCGTACGCATGTGCGATCGCCGCGGAAAAAGAAGAAAGCGCGTCTATGACGAACGCGAAGAGGTCGATATGGTCGCGGCTGGCTACGCCGATCGCCGCGACGATGGCAAATGCAATAGCGGGTATCACGGTGGCAATTACCGTGACAGCGGGAGACCCACGCAAGCATGGCAGTGCCGCAACCATGATGATGGGCCGTCCGCATTCAAAAAACCGTCGGGTCCCTCCACCATCCATTTCTAAATCGACAAGCGGGATGGTAAGAGGAAGGCTAGCCACATGCTCAAGGATTGCAGGGAGTTCCAGAAACTCCATGAGGGCTTCACCCAGATGGGTTGCCAAGCGGTAAATCTAGAGTTCGCCCCGCTCTAGGAGCTGTCGCACACGGAGTTCCACCGCCACCACCTGGAGGACCCGCGTAGCCTACGGCTGTGCCACCACAGAATAACAGAGCAGATGCATACCCGCCACCGCTCGGGTCCATGATGATACAGAAGGGCCGCCCAACCAATTAACAGGGTGCAGAAGAAAATCACCCGCCAGGTCAACTTAGCCGTCACATCTCCGCCAGCCATACCTGAGTACCTCAGCGGCTCGGAATCACGCATCACATTCGATCGCTCAAATCACCCATGCCAGATACCTCGCCCAGGTCACTCTGCCCTGGTGCTTGAGGCTCAGATTGGAGGATTAGATATGAGTCGCGTCTTATGGACAGCGTCAATGGCATCAACCTTATATTCGCCAGCACACTCGCAGCTATGCGGATCCGGCTATGTAGCCTAGAGGCGTCGGACACGACGTTCCACGACATCGTCCTAGGGAAGGGAATATACGCCTAGGAAAAACATGGCTCGACATCTTAAGACGTGAGAGGCTTGAGTTTGAAGTGGTGGACTGGCCCTCACAGTACCATGCCATCCACAGGTGCGTGGCGTTCACAAGATTCCTGGAAGTTCCACATTACGCATACCTTCTACTAAAGATGCCAGGACCTAACGGTGTCATAACCATCCCAGGAAGATTCTCCAGATCGGACAGTTGCGACAAATATTTCAACAGAATCTTCCAATCGTTTGGCATGTAGGAGGAGCTTGCAAGGTTGAAGGAGTTCACAGACAACGGTCTTTCCCCAGTCACCAGACAAAACACACCTCATATGTCGTTCGACTCCACAGTCAACACCAAAAAGGTGCAACATCACCTGACAGACGCCTCCAAGATGGCGTTGATCGCCAACGATCTGAGTCCCGCATAGGAACTCGCGCTCGTCGAATTCCTCCATGAGTGCTGGGAAATTTTCGACTGGTGTCCTGCGGACATGCCAGGAGTTACCAGGGAATTTTCCAAGCATGCAATCAATGTGTTTCCGGATGCAAAGCCGGTCGAACAGTCGATGCGTCAACTGTCCGAGCAAAGAGCTAAAGCCATTGGTACCAAAGTCAATAGACTCCTCGATGCCTACTTCATAAGGGATATAAAAGAAAGAACCTAGGTAGCTAACGGAGTTCATGACTCCCCTTCCTTGATGCCTACTCAGGCTACAACCAAATTCGAATGAAGGTCAAAGACCAGGAGAAAACGGTGTTCATGACTCTGTTCAGGGTATTCTGCTACAACATGATGCCCTTCGGGCTGAAGAACACATGCTCCACATACCAATGGTGCATGTAGGCATGCCTGAAAAACCAGATCGGACGCAACTTCCAAGTCTATGTCGACGGCATAGTCATCAAGACAAAGGAGGATAGAACACTCATTGACAATCTCTGCGAGACATTTGACAACCTCGATCGCTACAAGATCAAGCTGAACCCAGACAAGTGCGCCTTCAGTGTCCCGTCGAGGCAATTACTCGGGTACTTTATATCTCAGCGAGGCATCGAGGCCAACCCAAATAAAGTCAGGGCCATACTAGCGATGGAAAATCCCAAGAACGTCAAAGGGGTCCAGCAGCTAGCTGGGTTAATCGCGGCGCTCAGCAGGTTCATCAGCCGCATGGGCGAAAAGGCTCTCCCCTTCTACCAGCTGCTGCGCAAGGCTAAAAAATTCGAGTGGACGGCCAAAGCCGACGAGGCATTCGAAGACCTCAAGCGCCTTCTCTCCACGTCTCATGTATTGGTAACGCCAAAGGAAAGGGAGCCTATGATGCTATACATCTCAACCACGCACCAGGTGGCCAGCATTGCCCTCGTGGTCGAACGACTTGAAGACGGCAAGACCCACGGGGTACAATGCCCAGTCTACTACCTTAGCAAGGTACTGACACCAACAAAGCATAGGTACTCCCACTACCAGAAGCTCGCCTACGGCGTATTCATGACGACACGTCAACTGAGCCACTAGTTCCAGGAGCATCAGATCGTGGTCATCAATGACGCACCTCTGTCGAACATCCTGAACAACCCCGAAGCTACCGGGCAGGTAGACTAGTGGGGCATCGAGCTGTCCCCTCGGGACATCATCTACGAGCGTCGCACCGCCATCAAGTCTCAGGTGATTCCTGACTTCTTTGTCCACTGTATGGATCTCAAGATACCGGATATCCGGACATGTCCTAGTCCTGGACGATGCACTTCGACGGCTCCAAACGCGAGGCTGGAGCAGGAGCCGGAGTGATCCTGACATCCCCCAAGGGGATAAGATGAAATACGTCCTTCGGATGAAGTTCCGCGCATCCAACAATGAGGCTGAGTGCGAGGCACTCCTACATGGCATGAGGATGGCCAAAGTGTGCGGCGCCACACGCCTTTTCATCTACGGTGACTCCAATCTCATCATCCAGCAGACGATGAACGAGTGCGACATCCATAGCGCCAACATGATCGCATATCACGCGCTCTACAACACACTCGAAGGAGATTTCAATGGCTGCGAGTTTAGGCACGTTGGCAGGGAAAGCATTGAGGAGGCTGACAAACTCGCCAACATCGTCTCCACCTGCAACCCTAGTGCCACCAGGTGTGTTCCTCGAACAACTCTGTGTGCCCTCAATCAAGCGT
Source organism: Avena sativa (assembly GCA_916181665.1). Lineage (NCBI taxonomy): Eukaryota > Viridiplantae > Streptophyta > Magnoliopsida > Poales > Poaceae > Avena > Avena sativa. Next base: position 45,678,107 of record OV702279.1, on the reverse strand, counting down.
AAATTCCCAAAGGACACAACTAAAGCCGGGGGCCACTCGGGGGCTGCGCCACCCAAGAAAGCCAAAGGAACTGAAGATCTTGATATGAAGATCGAACTAGTGAGCCTCATGCAGGTCATGGTAGTCGAACAAACATGGACTTAGCCATACCTCAAATACCTGGTGAGCAAGAAACTGTCGAGGACCCAACAGAAGCCTGAAAGATCGCACATAGATCAAAGGACTTCACCATCATCAACGGCAAGCTGTACAAGCGTAGCATTTCGGGTGTGCTCCAATGATGCGTCACTAATAGTTACGGGAAGAGCATCCTTCTCGACATCCATGAGGGTATCTGCAGCCATCATGCGGGCAGTCGTGCCCTCATCGCCAAGGCTCCGCGAGCTAGATTCTATTGGCCAACAACAATGGGATATTCCAAGGACATCATACAGAGGTGCAACGCCTGCCAAAGGTACGTAGACAAGGCGCACATGCCAGGCTCAGAGTTGTAGCCCATACCATTGGCCTGGCCCTTCGCCCAGTGGGGACTCAACGTGATCGGCAAGCTGCCAAAGTCTTTGCCTGGAGGAAATGTGTTCCTCCTTGTGGCAGTCAACAAATTCAGAAAGGGGATCAAGGCCATGCCCCTCACTAACTAAACTGGCGCCTCCGCTGTCAAGTTCTTCGAGTCCATTGTCTACAGGTTCGGATGCCTCACAACATCATCACCGACAATGGCTCGAACTTCACCTCAAAGGAGTTTCGAGAATTCTGCAAAGACCTCAGCATCGACCTCACATACGCCTCCATGTCGCATCCATAGACCAATGAGCAGGTCGAAAAGGCTAACGGCCTCGTCGGCAACAACATCAAGAAACGACTACTACGCCCACTCGAAAGGCTTGCGGGTTCCTGGGAGAATGAGCTACCCTCTGTTCTATGGAGCTTGTGCACAACGCCAAATAGCGCAATTGGCTACACGCCATTCTTCATGGTGCATGGAGCCTAAGCCATGTTGCCTGCCGAGGTACGCTACAAGGCCCCATGGGTTGTCTCCTATAGCGAAGCCGAATCATCGGCCGCACTCGAAGACGCCATCGACACGCTGGACGAAGCTCGCGACATCGTCGCGACTCGTTCTGCGGTATATCAACGAAGTCTCCGCAACTACCACAGCCGTCCGCTGCGTCAAGGGTCCTTTGTCGAAGGAGACCTCGTCCTGCGACTCAAGCAGAAAGGGCACCTGAAGCTCGAATCACCCTAGGAAGGACCCTACGTGTTTACTGAAGTAATCCCATGTGGCGCCTACTGCGTAAAGGAGGTCGAGTCCAGAGTCGAATAATCCAATCCCTGGAACGTCGCATAGCTGCGATGCTTCTACCCCTAGTTGTCTTGTACTTTCAATAAGGATATTCAGCGGAAACACTGTACCCCCTACATTACGATGAATAAAAGCTAAGTATCTTGGGCCAAAAATTTCTCCTACATACATTTACATCGCTAAATATGCTCAGGGGCTGCGTCTCACCTTACGACTTCGTCAATTGACAACAAAACCGAATACACCCTGAGTAGCTGACCACGTCAGGTTAACGAAAAGGACATGCACAACTTACAGTAAACAGTGCACTATGTGCCAATACATACAACTTTACAAAGGGCACCAAAGACCACTCAATAATATACAGACTTTATATTGTTCTATTTGCTATTCGCAGGACTCAGCCATGTTGGAGCAGGAAGTTCATCCGCTCCTCGAAAACATCTACGATCTCTTCGGCATGCTGCGCCACGACCGCATAATGTGGACACATGTCCCATGCCATACCATCCGGAGGAGGAGGTGGCCCAGCTGCTATCTCCGCTAGGTCAACATCACGACGATGCAACCGAACAAGTGATAGGGCCGCCTTCACACCCGCCACCAACTGATAACGCACAAGCTCCTTCATGGAGCTCGTATCACAAAACCTTCCGAGCAACCCCAAGAGGCTAGAGGGGGCTGCATCCAAAGGAAACATCGTGGCCCAGATTGCTGCGAGTGACGACCTTGCACGTTTCAGCACCCGAAGCACTTGATGGACGCGGTCTTGCACTATTGGGAGAACAATCGCTCGATCGCGGTCCATCCAGAAGAAGCCGCCATCTTCTAACTCCTGCTGCATTAAGCAATTCATTCGAATCTCAACACACTCTTTCTCTTCCTTCGCAAGTGAAAGAGCATAAAAACCAAGGCAAATGACAACAGTCAAAAGAGAAGCTTATATTTACGCCAACAACTACGTGGTAAAGGTCATAGTTGTCCAGCATAAAGCATTACATGCATGTTGGTGATCAAAAGCAAAATACTACTAAAACTATGACAGAGAAGACCTAGGCGACTGCATCCTGAGAAGCTTCGGACACCGAGGCCTTCGCCTTGGATGCCCTCTTTTTCTCCAGCGCATATGTGGCCAGAATATCGATAAGCTTCGGGCCAAAATGCTTGATCTTCGAAGTGAATGGAGCAAACGCTACCTTGGTGCCATCCGCTGCTATCAGCATCTGGGTGGTGAGCTGCGGAAGATCCAACTATGCGCTAGATGCCACCGCCATCGCCATCCCCATGGCGGCACCCACACCCTTCTGCGCCCTCTTGTAGCTCATAGGGGCATCACCCGCCAAGGCTTCCTATAGGGAGTCGACGTCATCAAGGGCGACGCCTTTTGGATTGATCTCCTTGTAGAAGCGAGCGAGGACCTCCTTGGCCTTGCCTAGCGATTTCACAGCAGAACTACAACGAACTTCGATCGCTGCAATAGGATCCGCCATGGGATCCCCATGCTCCAAGACGCTGCGATGAAACGCAACGCCAGTAGCATCTGCAAGACACGACAAAATTTGGGATGAGACAAAAGGAACCACACCAGAAGAAAACACAAGCTCAAGAAGAGGAACATGGTGACTAACCGGATAGCGCTTTGGCAACATCCATAAGCTTCTCCGCCATGGCCTTCTCCCGAGACATCGTGGCAGCCGCAAGCTGCTGCTCACGATCCTAGGCCTCCTACTATTGACATAGAAGGACCTCCGCGGCATCCTTCACCTTGGTTTTCTCTTGTCCGATAATCTTGTCGAGTGCATTCAGCTTATGGAGGGCCTCATTGATCTCATCTGCAATATTCAACAAGGAACAAATCAGCACAACCTGTACTTATAAGCACTCGCAAATGGAACAAAAGAAATATGCGCACCTTGGAGTTGCTTGAGGTTGCCCTCCAAGGAAAGGTATTGCTGGCCCAGGCGATCGACATCGCGAATAAAGGGCTGCAGAGAAAAATAGCAAACCAGATGAATAAAGGGCTCAGGGGCTCGCCCAAGAGAAGGAATAGACTACTTTTATGGTCACCCAAAGACTCCGAGGGTTTTTCTAGCGTCTTCCGAGCAACGACCGCACGAGTCCTTGGCCTCAAGGAGCTAGAAAGATCATCGTTGGAGTCGGCCACCATCTTCGGGGAGGTCACAACAACCTTCAACTCCCCATGCATGCCCTCAAGCTCCTCCTCGAAGGATTCTTCTAAGGAGTTCCTCCTAGCACATTCGAAGAATGTCAGGTCAACCAAGAAAATAGTAAGCTAAAACTTAGCACATTGCAAGTACAAAGGCAACAGAAAACTCACGAGGGAATATTAGACAAGTCAAAAAATGGCACATCCTTCTCCTCCTTCTTTTTCTTCTTCTTGGCCGGAGGCTGAGGAGCTATGGCCCGAACGGGCACATCCGCAATAGGGGAGGCCGCACCCTCGTCCCCAGCGTGACGCTCAAGGAAGGCAGGACCCCTTGGCGTTGGCGGCGGCGCTCCATATGAATTTTCACTCCAGGACCTCTTGCGAGACATCCCTTCGCTTGGCTCGGGGGCTTCGGTGGTAGGCGAATGAGTAGGGGGAGTTCGGAGTCAGACTCTGCGTCCCCACCGTTTGGCGCAGCCTCGAACTTCTTAGGAAGAGGTGGCATCATGCCCGCCACCTTGAACTCCTACCGAACAAGACAAATGCAAAAATTAGTCAAACAAAATAACAAGGAAAAGCACTCGAAAAGGCATTACATGCAACTACAGGTCTCAACTAAGGTACTTCCTTTTTGGCATGAAAGGGAAAAGTCCGAGACTTCCCTGGAAGCTCCTCATCGGCCTTGTGCTTCAGCAGAGGTCAAAGCGCCTGGTCAAGGTCAGTCGAGGACATCTCCTCTGCCAGCACTCTTGTTGGGTCGCTGGCACCAGAGTACAAAAACATCGGATGCACCCTCGCTTGGAGTGGCTGCACCCGATGCTTCAGGAAAGTGCGGATGATATCAACGCCACTAACCTATTTTCCTTGCACCAGCTGCAGCGCCTCCACCCGCTCGTACAACTTATCCACCTCCTCTGATTCACCCTCCATGATGTCGTTTGACCATGAGCGCTTTCCATAATATTCTTGATGGATTCGAAGGTAGCAAGCCCGTAGTGTTGTCCGTCGAGCTTGACGTCACAGATGTAGAACCATTTGTTCCGCCATTGCTGGACGGACTCGCAGAGATAGAAGGAGAAAAATTGGATAGTGGGGTAGATAGAAATCCTGCTCCCACCTAGTGGATATACGCCACCGGTGCCAGATTGCCTCTTTAGAGAATAGTCTCCTAAAGAGGCCGAAGTGTGGTAAAACACGCGATGTGAAGAAGCAAATTGGGCGGCAACTGGTGAAGTTTTATCCCATAGAGAAAAAGAAGCCCACAAAGAAATTCATGGGCATGCAAAGAAAGGCCGCGAACAACGAAGGCTAGAACATAACTCAAAACCCTTCGGGTGGGTCTGGAATTACCTCTTCCTTCGGAATGAGGGCGTCTCTCTTATTCTTGTATATGAGGCCAGCATCGCGTATGCGGTTCAGTTATTCATCCCTCATCTAGGAGCACCGGCATCCACCATCAGTGACGCGGCTGGCGGCATCGGCTTTCTTGGTGGCGCCAGCGGCGCTCGATCCCGCTGCAATGGAGGAACTCTTCTTTGCCTTGCCCATCTTGGCGGCGCGGTGAGCGACATGATGAGAATGAAGAAAGGAGGAAGGAAAGACACGAATAATGTCTAGCGCGCAACACGATCTCGGGAAATGGCAACAACGGGGAAGATGAAATCAAATGGCGTAGCGGTAAATTACTCTGGTTTCCCCACAGTATAAAAGAACGAAGAAGACAAAGCAGAGCCGTTGATTCACAAGCCTTAGCGCGTGTCCATCATTACACCGTACACGTGTCAACAGCCGCTCGAACCGTCGCAAGCACTCCACCCACTATGCACGGGAATCGAGGATATGCCGTAATTATCGCCAAAATTACGCATGACTAGTCAAATCCAAGTCAGAAGGTGGGACCCACGATCATCTCGTCGCATCGTCTCTGCTGCCGCAGACGGTTGAGCTTACCAAGCGCCATCAATGATGTAATCAAAGCAAAAGCCAGCAACACGTTGAAATTTTCGACTCAACAAAAAAGTAATTACTCGAATCTATGACTCAACCAACTACTCGGGGGCTACTCCTATCAGGAGTGCTGGCACACCTGAGAAATTGCAATGTTGAAAATAATTTTTCAAGGAAGTAGTGGAGTCCTTCGTAGAGTCTGTGACTCCACTACGGACTCGGGGGATACTCCCATAGGGAGCGCTAATCGAGCATTTGAAAAATTATGACATTGAGGACATCTGCAAATTTAAAGTCTCTGCTCGAGTCTACGACTCAAATAGACACTCGGGGGCTACTCCCATAGGGAGCGCTGGTCACGCACCCTATGAACTATTCAGATGAGATCCTTCAGATCACATGTGACAAAAACACACACACACACACACAACAAACAAATCTTTTTGCAAATTTGCCCGAATCAACGCTGAGAGAGATGCCATCTCCTTAGTCACTCGAAGCACCTCCGCGGTGATAAAATTTCAGATGCTATGTCTGCGACGCAAATATAATACCTAGAAATATAATCTGTTGGCCTGGTATTGGACCTGGCTATGCTCTGCCAGTAGCATACCGTGTCAGCAGGAACGACGAAAAATCTCGAAGGACGTGTTGGGTACTTAACTTAAAACACTAGAATTCGACTCCTGTAAGACCCCAACAGCCTGAGTCGAATTACACCAGCATCGTTCCAGATTCGAGTCCGGGGACCCGAGTCCGAAGTAGATCGTGTTGTTTTGTCCAATGACAGTTAATTGTCCCTAATCCATCAGGCGAATAAGGCACATGATCAACAATCCCTATGAAATGGCATATTCACCCATAAACAGGTTCAGATGAGAAGCACCCGAAAGATTATAGACTGAACACTCGGGGGCTACTGACATGGATATGCCCTACGAGTACCTCACATTGGTATACCCGGTCCAGCCCGGGGAAGGCCCACGTGAAGACTTCTGCCCAAGGAGACTCCGGGTGGTCCAAGCCCAGTAGAAGTTCGACTCCTTGGAGAACACGACCAAGCTATAGATAGAATATTCAATGGTGCAACCCTAACTTGTAACCGACTTGACCTACCCCCGGGACCTGACCTATCTATATAAAGGCCAGGAGGGCACGGCGAGGAGGATATACCAACTCATACACACACCTCACACCAGATGGCATCTGCGCACCCCTGTAATTTTCGATTCCGCTGATGTCTATGCATGCTTCTATTCTTTTAGACAGTGTTGGGCCTCCAAGTGCACAGGTTTGTAGAACAGCAACAAGTTTCCCTTAAGTGGATCACCCAAGGTTTATCGAACTCAGGGAGGAAGAGGTCAAAGGTATCCCTCTCAAGCAACCCTGCAATCAAGATACAAGAAGTATCTTGTGTCCCCAACACACCCAATACACTTGTCAGGTGTATAGGTGCACTAGTTCGGCGAAGAGATAGTGAAATACAAGTAATATGGATGATGATAAGTGGTAATTGCAATCTGAAATAAAAATGGCAGCAAGTAAACATGTAACATGACTGATTGTAAATGGTGTTTCAATGCTTAGAAGCAAGGCCTAGGGATCATACTTTCACTAGTGTACACTCTCATATAAATATCTTCTCTTCATTATGCTACTATGAACTACTCTCTGGTTGGATAACTCCAATCCACGGAAGGGCTACAAAAGCTCTCCTTAAAGTTCGCATTCCCCATCTAGGTAACCCCACACTTTCACCTTGAGCGCTAGATGGCTCCAATAAACACCACAATTTCATAGAGACATCCAACTCAAAATATAACTCATGATAAGTATTTCTATAATCTCTAGCCTAAGTGCCACACGGTGTGCACACTGTCAACTTCACACACGTGGGGATAAGCGGAGATTAATTAAAGCACTTGAGTAGCAGAGTAGATCTACTTATTCAACTAGATTACAAATCTCATGATCACAATAAGATCACACATAGAGAGAGATGAACACATAGCTACCGGTAGAGCCCCTAGCCTCGAGGGAGAACTACTCCTTCCTCATCATGCGAGCCAGCAATGGCGATGGAGATGGTGGTGAATTCGATGGAGATGGCTACGGGGGCAATTCACCGTCTTGGCAGGGTGCCAAAACAGAGACTTCTGTCCTCTGAATCTCCTCTTTGGAGGTGGCGGTGCTGTGGAACTTTTCGTGGATTTCTGATATGCCGAGGGTTTTCGTCTCGGGGAGACGTATATATAGGCGAAAGGGCAAGGTCGGTGGACTCCCGAGGGGCCCACACCATAGGCTAGCGCGCCCTAGGGTGGGTCCGCGCCACCCTATGGTGTGGCCGCCTCGTGGTTCCTATTTGTCACCCCTTCTGTCTCCGTGTCGTGCTAGGTAAAATGTTGAGTTTGGATTTTGTTCCGTCCAATTCCGAGAATATTTCGTTACTAGATTTTCTGAAACCAAAAACAACAGAAAACATGCAACTAGCACTGCGGCATCTTGTCAATAGGTTAGTTCCAGAAAATGTATAAAATTGCCTCAAAGTGTACACAAAACATAAGATAGTTGATACAAATCAAGCATGGAGCATCAGAAATTACAGATATGTTTACGACGTATCAAGCTTCCCCAAGATTAACTCCTGCTCGTCCTCAAGTAGGTAAGTGATAAAAAGAATAATTTTTGAGGTGACATGTACCATCACAATCTTGATAAAGATATTGTAAAGCATTGATAGCTGGGATTATAGTACTCTAAACATGAGCATGAAAGATGTAATTCTAACAATAAGACAAAATAACAATGTTGCAACATAAAAAGCTACAAAAAAAGATCATGAATAACAATGCATTGAAGACATTTGTTTTTTTCTGATGTAAAAACATAGCATGAGTGGTATTCAGTTTGTCCCTCATGGAAAAGAGAAACATAAATGCATAGGACACCTTCAAATTTCATAAGGGTGACTAGATACAAATAATTTAAGAACAAGCAATACCATAATTATGAATCAATCAACATGTTTCGGGACAATGTACATTGAACTAATAATGACAACTATGCGCTCTTAATTGGTGCATAAATATAGAAGATGGAGACTCAAAAAAAAGTAATAAGAAGAAAGGCCCTTCACAGAGGGAAGCAGGGATTTAAAGTTTCATAAAGAGCTTCCAAAATTATGGTACTTATTAGCTTTGAGCTCTCATTGCCCCTATCATAAGCATATTGAAGTGATTAAGGTTAAAGTGAGGCAAACATGAGGTATATTATTGATAGATCATAAGTTGAAAATCTCATGTCCCTTGAGTACGAGGGTCGTTCCTCATGCGACTCAACTTTAGTCACAAGCAAGTTCTTGTCATTGTAAGTATATGTGTATCATAGAGAACTGCCAACGGGGTAACCCTTGCCCGATGACATAGGAGCTATCCCATATCAAAATGACAAGGCAACATACAATGAGCATCTCAGTGATATTTTTATTTACCATGAGCATGGTGCTTTTTTATTTTCTCTTTTTTCTATATTTGTTTATCTGAAGATGCTTCATCAATTTCTCACTATGGTTATTCTGCAAGTTTCCACCATGATTAGGCATCGCTTAGGCTAGCCGCCTAGGTGTTTCTCTAACACATATACAATACTCCATGGACATACAAGCTCCCCTTTTATTTCACACCGCCGACATCCATAAACAAAAGATCATGATATCAACTGGATAGATATGTACAAGAGTTGAAAGCGTTCCCCATGACACCATGGTTCTGCTAACTCCCAACTTATAATTCTCAAGCATGGTTCAATTTTATTAAGTGCAAGAAAATAAAGTGTGCCATCAAGTTCGTGAGAGCTTTAATCACTAATTTTCAAATAACGAAAGTTTAATTTGGAAGATAAATAAACACATGAATATACTTGTAATGGTGTAACAAACCATGCATAGGATTTTATAGTGGAATCTTTGGAATAACTTGGTTTATTGGGAGTTGGATGCACGAGTATAGATCATACTCAGTACAAGTGGAGGCTAGCAAAATACTTAGAGCAACCAACTAAGAGAGCAATAATGGCCATAATCATGCAGAGCGACAAAACATTATTAATTAAAGCATAAAGTGATATCACAAGTCAAAAACTAAATGATCATAGAGGCTAAGGTGACTGGTTTATAGTCTTCACATGCTGTAACAATGTGCCAAGTCAACCCAAATAAAGCATCAAAGGAGAATGCCACAGTATTATGCTTTTGTATGCTAAAACAACGCATGCTTCTTTCAAGGCACATTAAGCAATCTCAATTGTTTGGAACAAGTCATTCTACAACAATAATTACTAATCATAAGGTCAAAGAAATATCTAACATGACATGATAAAGTCTAATTCACAGTTAAAACAAGCTTCCTTTTGTACCACTATAAGGATGAAACTTTCTACTCTTTTCAACACCAATCGACTTATTTGAAACGACTCACAAAGATAATAATCAATAAATATCAGAGAGCTTGTCTCACCTAACTACAAAGAAAAACTAAAAAGTTCTAGGAACGAAGTAGAATAAAACTAAAGCTAAACGCAGTGCTAGCAAAAGTGAACACTCACAGAATAATAAGAGTGAAAACTAGAGTGTTCTAAACAATGAAAACATAGCGTGTCTCTCTGTAGAAGAAGTGTGATGTGGATCCAACCAACTTATTGCATCAAACAAGCAAAAGAAAACAAAAAACAAAAAACAACAAACAAATACGCTCCAAGAACAACACATAGTGCATAAGGCAATAATATAGTGTTTCGAAAGAAAACCTGAGATTTTTGTTGATGAAGAGGGGGATGCCTTGGGAATCCCCAATATTTGATGCTTGTACCTCTTGAATATTTCCTTGGGGTGACACGGGTGGCATCCCCAAGCTTGAGCTTTTGTCCATACTTCATCTCATCACATCATTCTCTCCCTACACTTGAAAATTTCCTTCATACAAAACTTCACACAATCTTTATTAGCAACATTGGTGTATTCAAGATAATAAGCCTTTGGGTTTAGTTTCAACACAAGTAAAACTTCCATCAAAACACAAGCTACTGTAGAAATTATTTTAAAAGCTCAAGTGATAAAAAAGAAACTGATTAAGAGGCAAATGCAAATAATGGCAGAAATCTGTGAAAACAGACCAGCAGGTAAACACCGATTTTTTCGTAGACCTTATGTTGCTCAAATCGAAAGGTGCTAAACTAACGAAAGTTGGGTAAATAACAGGGTCATGCACACCTTTTGTTTTAGCTCAATACGATGTTTTGTGATTTTTCACGATTTTTTATAGCGAAGCACATAAATCTGTTTCGGGACAGCAACTTCCCCAAATCTTACTTCCCTATCATTAGAGGCCATTCTTGGCACAAAAACCAAACAAAAATGATAATGAGAGGTTATTACAGAGGCAATAACTTCCAAGACTCAACAAAATAAAAATAAACTGAAAGCAAAAATATAATGGGTTGTCTCCCAAAAGCTCTTTCTTTATAGCCATCACGATAGGCATGATAATTTCGATGATACTCACATAAGAAATATGAATTTAAGTAAAAGAGAGCATCAAGAAGCAAATATAAAACAAATTTAAGTCTAACCCACTTCCTATGCAAAGGAATATTGTAAGAAAAAAATTATTGAAAGAAGAGGCTACTAGCATAGGAAGGCAAACAAGTGCACCATCAAAACTTTCAACATAAAGAGGGGAAACTTAATATTATTGAGATGCATAAAACCATGTTTCCCTCTCTCAAAATAACTTTCAGTAGCATCATGAATAAAATTAACAATATAACTATCACATAAAACATTCTTATCATGAGCCACATACATAAAATAATTATTACTCTCCACATAAGCATAGTCATTCTTATTAATTATAGTGGGAGCAAATTCAACAAAATAGCTATCATTATTATTCTCATCACCATAGTCATTAAATATAGGAGTCATATTGTAATCATAATTAATTTTCTCCTCAATAGTAGGTGGACTGAAAATATCATATTCATCATTGTAATCATCATATATTAGAGGTATAGTATCATCATAAGCAATATAATAGTTATCTTACAAAGTGTGTTCATTTGTAAACATATCATGATTGGAAGGAACATGGATAGTACTAATAGTACAACAATTATTAATATCATCGTTTTTAGAATTGGCACCAAAGATATTTTCATTATCAAAGGTAGTGTTCTTTTCCCAATCATGATCACTACTATAGGTAACAGGCATAGGAACATCATCGAGTTCAGACTCATCGACAAAAACTATAATAGGAGCAACATGCTTAGGGGAGAATATCGTTTCCTCTCTCTCCTTTTACTCCTCCTTTTCTTCTTATTCTTCCCCTCTTTAGGAGGGAGAGGCTTGAAAGGGATCTTCTCCACATACCCTGGTTTATTGTTAGAGACAATAGAAGAAACTTTGGAGGATTCCTCCTTTTCATTAATAAGAACAAAACACATATTAGTCCTGTCATATTTTGGTAAAATCTCATCTTTTATAATATTTTGTATGTAAGTATTTGCATGTAAATTATCAACACAGTAAAGATGACAACCATGCAGGACGGTATTCATATCAAAAGCACTCATATCTACCAAAGAAGTTTTTCGTGATAACTCTTCACACCCCAAAAATAATGTAAGTTTGTCATGTTGATTAAGAATGATCATGTTATCACAATACAAACTTGCAGTACTCATTGTATTAGAAAGGTTATTATTATGCCCTGAGCATTAAAAATTGAAATGACCCACTTTATAGCAAAGTTCACAAACAAAAGAATACAGGGCACAAACTTTTTTACCAAGATCATTTAGAGCCCTATACCATGTTCTAGTTTTTTCATTCCTATGGTTGATACAATATTCTTCTTAGATTTTATTCTTTTCATGTGGCATCCCGCAAAACCACTACTAGAAAATCGCGTTGTTTTTGTGCATTGCATAATCATGACCGCATGCTCATGTCATCATGCCACATTGCATTTGAGCATCGTCATCATCTTGCATTTGCTTGCATAAAACTATTTTCGGAAAACCTAATTTGTTTTCTAAACGCCCCGTCTTTATTCAAACGCAAAACCCGGGTCTCCGGATTATTTTATTTTGTCTGCTATCGGTTTGCAAAAGGCCTGTTTGAAATAAATAAAATAGTTAATTATTTTTAGTGGGGCAGTCGAACAGGCCGATTCGACCCAGTCGACCACCCCCGGTATTCAAACGGTCCACCTAAACCAGCCCCCCCTAAACCCTTTTACACCCAGACGTAATCTACCCACCCTACCTCCACCTCACCCCAACCTATCCTATGTCGCCACCTCACCCCTCCCAAAACCCCCCACCACTCTAATCGCGCCACCTCACCTCTCTATCCCTCTTCCACTCATGCCACACACTCACAACACACCCATCACCACACAGCACGCACACCACACACGCTGCCTCCCCACTCGGGATCCCACCCCACCTGAACCAACCACCCTCCTGGCCCCACCCCTGGCCCGCTTCCCCCACCCCATCTCCCACCTACCCTCTCTCTCCCCCGCGTCCTCTCCCTCCTCCCCGACGCGCGCGCCCCGCCTCCTCCCTCCTTTTCCCCTTCCGTCGGCCTCCCCCAAGCCGCCTCTCCACCGCCCCCTCCGACCGCCTCTGCGGCTCCCTCGCGCCGCCGCCTGCGCCTGGCAGAACTCTGCCCCCGCGACGCCCTCCTCCCCCTCGACGTCGCCGCCATGACCCTCGCCGCCACCGCTGTGCCGTCCCTCGTCCTCGGCCGCGGCCACCGCATCGAGTCCGTCCCCGAGTTTCCGCCCGTCGTCTCCGACTCCGCTGAGGGCGTCGAGAAGACCGCGCATGCCATCAAGGTCCTCAAGCAGATCGGGGCCTACGCTGACGCCGAGAAGGCCAAGGACTCCGTGGGCATCCGCCCCGGTGTCGGTAAGAGGCGCAACCGCAGGATCTCCAACACGGCCGCTAGTAACCTCATCGTGGAACGCCAAGCTCTCCTCGGGGACCGAGAACGCTCCCGCTGAGACCGAACCCGATAACCGCCAAGAACCTCGACACGAAAATGCCGAGTTCCCTTCGCGAGCACCAACCCCTTCGACCCTGGATCCATAGAACGTTCCGCCGGAAGCCACGGACCCTCGGGATGACAAGTTCTCCACCCAAGGGCGACAAGGCTTTCTTCACGGATTTCCAGACCCCGACATCGAAACGGCAAGATCTTCGTCATGGAACCCGAATACCACATGTGCGACAAGTACTACCTCGAGGACGCCGAGTACTTCACCCCGGACACCGAGGCCCTGGACGACAAGTACTCCTTCCCGGATGCGATGCTCGAGAACACGGCCGGTAAGGACACCGACGCAGAACGACAAGCACTTCACCCCGGACGCCAAGTCCGTCCCGATACACGGACCCGACAAGATCTGCGCGACGGCAAGATCGACCGCTTGGACCCAAGTTCTCCATCTTGAACCGAACCCTGCCGTTGCCGTCGAACCCTGAACCCTGAGACCCGACCCCGAACCCCGGAACCCCAAGTTCGCCGAACCCTAATGTGTGACCCCTTTCTCGAGCCCTATTTTATAGATGTAAAATATCAAATTGTTGCATATTAAATCATTCTTGCATGCATATTGCCATGTGGTTTGGGGGCCTTATGCCGATTCACCTTATAATTAAATATGGGGCCCATATGCGGGCAAATCTAGCCTTATATTGGCCTCATTTAAATTTGTGTAGCGAACCGGTGCTATATTTTGCCATGTTAAGACAACATTTAATTGCGGGGGTTCTAAATAACTTGAACCATATATTTAAATGTCGGGACCCCGGTTCCGCTTAATATGGCCTATTTGCATCGCATCTTTGCCATGCCATACATCATACATGCATCATGCCTGATCTTTTGCGTAGTATTAAATAGTGCATCCGGTGTTTCTTCTAGTGTTTTGCTTCTTCGCGGATTAGGCCGATGAGTTGATGCGAGTGTCGACCCGATCTTCGGATGAACCTTCGGCAATGTTTTCAGGCGAGCATCTCCCTCTTTCTACCTATCTTACTTTTATAGTATTTATTCCCTCCTGTTGATCTAATGCTATCTGTGTTGCGATGCTCTAGTTTTCGTAACCGTGATATCCCTTGCAGCCCTATATTGCCTTGGACACATCCTATTACCTGTTGTTTGGTAGATAGTTGGGCTTGCGCGTCGTAGTCGCTTGCTCAAGTGCTGTTGCGTGTCGTCAAGTGCCACAGTTGTTGGTGTATTGCCGCATGTTTGATGTTGGAGATGATCATGGTTTTACTTATCGATCACTTTAATTACTGTTTAACAACTAAAATTGAAGTAAGTAAGCAGAGGCACAGGTGGGCAATAGATGTTATTTGGTTGTTAACCGTCCACTTGTGTCCCGTAGGACCCCGAGTACTTGATATCTGTTCCTTGAATATTCGCGCTATCCACATCCGGGAGGCTTATGGGACCCCCCTGAGCCAGAGCTTGATTCATTCTTATTTCTTGGGGCCACAAACTAGTTTGAGGTTTTATTTACCATCCTGTACTTATGCCATGCTTTACTGCTTTATTTAAATTGTGCGATGGATAGCACACTGTACTGTTTAGGATCGGGACACGTTTTCGCGGTGTCGACAAGCCCAGTTTTGGGTTCCCAGTCGTTCACAGCCGTCCACCCAAACCTCGGGTCTGTCTCGGAGTCAGCTAGCTTCGTTGCGGGTGTACTCCAAGGGGTGGCCCCCTGAAATATTTCTGAATCTTGTGATTGCTTTGTCGTGAAGGCCTCGTTGGGTTTTGATTTGGTTTTTCCGAGGTTGATCGAGTGTGTGTTGCTATTGGTGCACCCCGGCCGGGTAAAACTTTCTGAAAGCCGTGTCCGCGGTTATGGACGACTTGGAGCACAGTATCTCGATCATAGACAACTATAACTAAAGTAGTGCTATAAATTTGACTTTATAATGACTAGTAATCAACTTCACTATAATGGAATGACTACATAAAACTGCCCACAATTGCTTGTTTGGGTTGTCGCTTGCGACCATTGTATCTGACTAGTAAGTATTGCAACTACAACGGAATGGCTAAATAAAAGTACCAACAACTGCTGGGTTTTTGGGTTATCTCATGCTATTTGTACCTGACTAGTAAGTGTCGCAACTATAACGGAAAGGTTAACTAAAAGTGTCCACTGCTTATTTTATCAGGATGATTATCTATAATTGACTAGTAATTGCTGCAACGATAACTGAATAAATAAAACTGCCAACTGTGTGAGTTCCTCGGTTGACTTCCTCGGGTGGTCTCGAGGGGGAAACACCAGGATGGGTTTGTTTGGTGGTAATGTCAGGTTGGTTCCGAATAGGTCTTTCTTATCCCTCTCTGATCGCCGACAGTTGTATCGAGTCTCTATAGGTTGTTTAGTGCATGCTGCCGCTGCCGCTTCAGTCCACCATACTTTTGTAGGCGAGGACCGCCGAATTCTAGTCTCGCCGTGTACTGGCCTCAGTACTGATGCTCCTCTTTTTCCTTTGCCCTTTGTCGGCACCCCTTTTGTTTAAGCAGATTTTGAGATCGACGTCGTTAGCAGGGTTACCCTTCCGGCTTGGCCTGGGCAGGGTTATGGACGCCATTGGTTATTCTTCAAGGCTCTTAGCCCCATTTGCATCTTGTCCGTAGTCGGACGCTCTATCATTTTCAAGGTGATTTGGATCTTGTATATTATATCTGTATTCTTGACTCTTTGAGTCGCTGTTGTATATATCTGTTCTGTGAGTCCCATCGAGGACTGTTGTGTAATGTTATTACTTCGTTTTCCACCCGCACGAAAGTGCCTGGTGGGCACCTTTGAATCGTTTCTATGCGGGTTTGGCGGGTTTCGCTAAAACTTGCATAGGGTCGATTCTGAGGGTGTTACATTTCACAAGGTCTAAGTACTCAACAAAAATTAACATGCTTATAATAAATAGTACTTTCAGAGGCTTGAGAAAGTTTATTACAATCATTAATAACAATTTCATTTTTCATGCAAGTATCTTCAAAAGGTTCATGATACATGTCCCAATTTTATTTAGGAGCATTAATATGAGAAGCAAATATCTACAACAATCAATAAGAATTTGAGGATCAAGACCATATTTAGCACTAAGCTTTTGAAAATTAGTAGTTTCAGCGAAAGACTCAATGCAATCATACTCATAGTTTATACATGGTTCTTTACCTTTGTCATTACCCCAACCTTCGGTATTGCTTTGAATTGTTGCAAGAAGATCCCACTTAGCTGTGACCTCCTTACCTATGAAGGATCCCTCTAAACAGGCATCTAGATAGTCCTTGTAATGTCCTGAAAGCCTTGCATAAAATTATTAATAAGAATATTACTAGGTAGCTCATGAATGGTACATTTGAGCATTAGTGATTTCAATCTCTCCCAAGGTTGGACAATACTTTATCCATTATGAGGATGAAAATTATAAATATAATTCCTATCTTTATGAATTTCATGAGGATAAAATTTAGAGTAAAAGAGAGTTTCAAGTTCCTTCCACTCCAAATGATGAGGATCATCTAGTATCTCATACCACTTCCTTGCTTTGTCCCTAAGTGATAAAGACAATATCTTTCTCTTAACTTGGTCCATTGAAATACCTGCACACTTGAACAACTCGCATAATTCATGTATAAAGAGTCAATGATCACCAGGATGGACAGTTCCATCTCCAAAATAGCAGTTATTCACAACACGTTCAACAATTTCCATAGGTATTTTAAAAGGGACACTTTCAGTATGTGGATTTAAAATATCACAAGCATCATTAGAATTACCACATATGGGAGATAAAGTATCATCAGAGAAAATTTTCTCCTCTAAAGATGGGGAACTAAAAAGATCATTTTCATAAAAACGACCTTCCCTAAGCTTAGACGTTTCCATAGCATTAGCAATAATGGTGTTCAAAAAATTCATACTAATAACATTGCTATTAGCATCCAAAGAAAGTTCCATAGGTTTTTGAATTTTCTTTTCAAACCATTCATGTTCTAACTTAGGAAAAATACTAAGAAGCTGTCTAATTTTGTTGTTGTTTTCCATTAAGCCTAACTAGTGAAAATAAAAAAAATAAAAAAAGATATAATTGCAGAATCTAAAGGAAATAACTTCGAGCACTCACACACCAGCAATAGTACTAGAAGATATCTTAGTATCCAGAGGATGTGAGTACCTTTTATCTTACCTCCCCGGGAACGGCGCTAGAAAAGATCTTGATGTTTGCGCACGCTTCTATTCTTGTAGACAGTGTTGGGCCTCCAAGTGTAGAGGTTTGTAGAATAGCAGCAAGTTTCCCTTAAGTGGATCACCAAAGGTTTATCAAACTCAGGGAGGAAGAGGACAAAGGTATCCCTCTCAAGCAACCCTGCAATCAGGATACAAGAAGTCTCTTGTGTCCCCAACACACCTAATACACTTGTCAGGTGTATAGGTGCACTAGTTCAACGAAGAGATAGTGAAATACAGGTAATATGGATGATGATAAGTGGTAATTGCATTCTGAAATAAAAATGGCAGCAAGCAAACATGTAACAGGACTGATTGTAAACGGTGTTCCAATGCTTCAAAACAAGGCCTAGGGATCATACTTTCACTAGTGGACACTCTCATATAAATATCTTCTCTTCATTATGCTAATCTGAACTACTCTCCGGTTGTACAACTCCAATCTATGGTAGGGATACAAAATATCTCCTTAAAGTTCGCATTCCCCATCTAGGTAACCCCACAATATCACCTTGAGCGCTAGATGGTTCCAACAAACACCACAATTTCATAGAGACATCCAACTCAAAATATAACTGATGATAAGTATTTTTGTAATCTTTAGCCTAAGTGCCACACGGTGTGCACACTGTCAACTTCACACACATGGGGATAAGTGGATATTAATTAAAGCACTTGAGTAGCAGAGTAGATATACTTATTCAACTAGATTACAAAGCTCATGATCACAATAAGATCATGCATAGAGAGAGAGAGATGAACACATAGCTACCGGTAGAGCCCTTAGCCTCGAGGGAGAACTACTCCCTCCTCATCATGGGAGTAAGCAACGGAGATGGATATGGAGGTGGAGTCGATGGAGATGGCTCCGGGGGAAATTCCCCATCCCGGCAGGGTGCCGGAACAGAGACTTCTGTCCCCCAAATCTCCTCTTCGGTGGTGGCGGTGCTGCGGAACTTTTCGTGGATTTGTGATCTACCGAGGGTTTTCATCTCAGGGAGACGTATATATAGGATAAAGGGCAAGGTCGGTGGACGCTCAAGGGGCCCACACCATAGGATGGCGCGCCCTAGGGTGGGCCCACGCCACCCTATGGTGTGGCCGCCTCGTGGCTCCTCTTCGTCTCCCCTTCGGTCTTCGTGTCGTGTCGGGTAAAATACTGACTTTGGCATTTGTTATATCCAATTCCGAGAATATTTCTTTACTAGCTTTTCTGAAATAAAAAACAATAGAAAACAGGAAACTAGCACTACGACATCTTGTCAATAGGTTAGTTCCAGAAAATGTATAAAAATGCCTCAAAGTGTAGAGAAAACATAAGATAGTTGATACAAAACAAACATGGAGCATCAAAAATTATAGATACGTTTACGACGTATCATCCGCCATCAATCAAGAACAGACATGTAGGAGTAGGATTTTCCTTCCGAGGGCCTGAACCTGGATAAACCTTGTGTCCCCTTGCTACGTGTCTGTTAACCGTCTCACGATCTCCAGCATCCCCATCTTCTACAAAAACCAAGTCAATAACAATGGGCATTGACGAGTCGAACCCTCGTCACCTAGTACCATGCGATCCTCGGCCGTGTGGCATTCTCAAGATTCTTGGTGGTCCCGCACTACGCGTATCTACTGTTGTCGATGCCACTACCCAACAATGTCATCACCATCCTAGGGAGCTTCACCAAGTTCGATAACTATGATATAGAATTCAACAAAATCTCCCAGTCTTTCGGCATGCAAGAAGATCTTGCAAGACTAAGGGAGTCGACAGAAAACAGTCTACCCCTGGTGTCAGAGTAGAACGTACTTGAAATGGCCTTCGACTCTGCAATCAACACCAAGCCGGTGTAGGTCCACCCAACGGACCCCGCCAAAATGGACCTCATCGCCAACAATATGGGTTCCGCATAGGAACTCGCGCTTGTCGAATTCCTCCATGAGGACTAGGAAATCTTCGCCTGGTAACCTGCAGACATGCCAGAAGTTCTCAGGGAATTTGTCGAGCATGCACTCAACGTCTATCCAGATGCATGACCGGTCAAGCAGATGATGCGTCGACTGTCCGAAGGCAGAGCTGAAGAATTGGCACCAAAGTCAACAAACTCCTCAATGCCAACTTCATAAGAGAAATCAAGAAAGCACCTACATAGCTAACCCCGTGCTCGTCCCCAGGAAGGACACGGAAATCCTGCGGATGTGCATGGATTTTATAGCCCTAAACAAACATAGCCCAGAGGACCACTTCCCCTTGTCGCAGATGGATCAAATCATCGACTCCACTACAGGATGTCATCGGCTCTCATTCCTTGATGCCTACTCAGGCTACCACTGGATTTTAATGAAGGTCAAGGATCAAGAGAATACAGAGTTCATCACGGTGCTTGGAGTGTTCTGTTACACCACAATGCCTTTCGGGCTAAAAAACGCAGGCGCAACTTATCAAAGGTGCATGCAGGCCTTCTTGAAGAATCAAATTGGTCGAAACATCTAGGTCTATGCCGATGACATAGTGGTAAAAACCAAAGAGAGCGGTTCACTAATCGACGATCTTCACGAGACATTCAACAACCTTGACCGATTTAGGATTAGACTGAACCCCAAAAAATGCGCCTTCGGCATCCCATCCGGGCAATTGCTCGGGTACTTCATCTCCGAACGGGGCATCGAGGCCAACTGGAAGAAGATCAAGGCTATACTAGCCATGGAGAAGCCAAAGAACGTCAAAGGAGTCCAGAAACTAGTTGGGCAAATCACAACACTCAGCAGGTTCATCAGCTGCATGAGTGAAAAGGCTCTCCCCTTCTACCAATTGATCCGCAAGGCCGACAAATTTGAGTGGACGGATGAAGCTGATGGAGCATTGGAAGACCTCAAGAACCTTCCTGTCTTCATCTCCCGTACTGGTGATGCCAACAGAGAGAGAACCAATGCTGCTCTACATGGCTGCAACGCATCAAGTGGTCAGCACGGTACTGGTAGTTGACCAACCCGAAGAGGGCAAAACCCACGTGGTACAACACCCAGTATGTTACCTCAGGGAGGTACTGACGCCTACAAAACAAAGGTATCCCCATTACCAAAATCTCACCTACGACGTATTCATGACAGCATGTCGACTGCGTCACTACTTCTAAGAGCATCAGATCGTGGTCGTCAACGGCGAGATTTTTAACTTGCGGCCCAGAATTTGAAGCGCCAAGGCAACGCGGGGTCCAACTTCGTTGGTATTGGATTGCGATACCCAGAGTTGGCGTGCCAAATGCTAAGAGGGTATTTTTTTGGCATGAATTCAACAAATCGTTTGAACACGAGAAAACTCGCTAACGCCTGTCAAATTGGACCCCTCCTATCACTTTTGATCATTAAGTCATTGCCATCCTGGCTGCCATGTAGACTTGCAGCATTGGCGCCCTCATGTTCAAACATTCTTTTTGACGCAGCCTTCTTCTTCCCCAAAGGGGCGATCTATGGTTGCCGCCATGGCGTGGAGCTGGGAGGGAATTCCTTTAGCGGCGAGATCGGGCACCCGGCTGAACCGGATCGGTCTCACCCTCCTACTCCTAAACTGGAGCTCGACCCATGGCACGACATCACCCATGGCACAGCACCGGGACGATATTTCAGTCCTGTTGTCCGCCTCCAAAATCCGAGCTTGCCGTCACCGTGGTCGCACCCACACCATCCAGGGCGCCATACTCTACGAACACCAAGGCCAAATCCACTTTGTTCGGCACAATGCCAACAAGGTGAAATTCCATCCAGTTTTATTCTTGTGATTATGGTAGAAAACATGTACCGATATGTTGCATCAACAAGGGCTCGTTGATGAAGAAAAAGAGAGAACCTAAATGGAATAATGATGAAGACCATAGTCTGTACTTTGCATTGCATCAACAAGGGCTCGTTGACAAAGCATGTTACCAAGAGAGTGGAGTTCATCAGCCATTGCCAAAAATATGGGAACAAATCCATGAGAGATTGAATGCAAATACGCGAAGAGAAGCTAGATCCATGTCATTAATCATCAATAGGTGTCACATTCCAGTGATGCATTCAAATACGTACACCATGTATCATTCATAACAATAACACTATCGGCAGTGTTGCTAGCTATTTGCATGAGCTATTCATTTTATATGATCGTGGCACCTTACTTTCCTGGATAGTAACCTTGAAGTGGTTGTTATCCCGAGCAAAATTGCTGGTATACACATGACCCATGTATGTTGTATGCTGCAATTCTGCTGTTGTGGGCAGGGAAATAAAAGCTGGGCTTCACTGAATATTACACAATTAGGCATAACTTAGTATTACACACATAGTCTTAACTTGTTCTCACATAAATAATCAAATTTGTCTTACACAAATAAGCGTAACTGAGTCTCGACCAAAGAAGCATTTACATCGTAGAACTAGGGGGAAACTAAAGATAAAGATAAAGATAAATGGTTCATCTGATCTTCTAGTTGAGCACTAGGTCTCTGGAGCTGGTGGCATCGTCGGAACGAACTAGAATGCCGCGTTTGGACATCTCTCATTCTCTATCAAATTGTACGACCCCAATGATGAGCCATTGGCAGGCCCCCTCCCCCGATGTGGATTCGGCTCTAGTTCAGATCTAGAGTGTCAACATAATAGACGCGTGAGTGCGCAGCAAACACACAGTCTGCTATCAACACTGGAATTGCTGGCACCTCGGCAACAACACCAACATGTTCTCCCTGGACTCTAGTAGCAGCCTCACCAAGTATTTCGTCAGCTTCACCAGCAGCAGCATCAACAAGTATTTCGTCAGCTTCACCAGCAGTAGCATTAGCAAGTATTTCGTCAGCTTCACCAGGAGCAGCAGCAGCTAGTTCTTCGTCCGCTCCACCACCACCACCAGCAGCATCATCAGGAGCCGGGGCTGCCTGAGCAATTGCAGGTTTAATAGCTTTAGGGGCTCCGACAAAGAAAGGGTAGTTGATTCCAAGAAATAGAGATTGTCCCTTCAGATTGTCGACTCTGCTCTAGACCTGTTATACTGGGTCTTTTGATGGACACACGGACCTCGAGAAAACATGACACCATAGCGATGGGTATGAATAAAGTTGTGTCCCCATATGTTCTATTGTATCACCAACACGCTGCTTAGTGCTCCCATGAAATGAATCCAGATGAGTTCATCATCCTGGTTCCTATCACCTCTGAGAGTTACATGGAACCAGCGTCGTGATACAAGATCAGCATCTACTACTGCATCTTTGATCACCAGAGATGGAATGACGCGCAGGGCTGTGTGTGTACCCGCGTGTTACCTTCAGTCAGTAAGCTGAATTTTGAATGGGAATTTACATGCTATATGACACCATGAGTCAACCCAGGTGAACGGCTCCCAAACACGCATGTCGCCGCTAGGTTCAGTGACCGCGTAAATGTGTTGCGGTGTGCCATCATACCAGCTGGAGGTGAAGACGACGTCGACATAATTCTCCGGCCGCAGATGGTCGTCGCGCAAGACTATCCATTCATTTTCATGTGGGCATCTAATATATGTGATTGCCTTGTTGAACAACGCTAAGAGGTCGTAGTGAAAATTCTGCCACACCAGGTGAGGCTTCTGTGGGAGTTGTACCTTCAGGAGCTCAAGTTCTGCCATGTTGAACCTGTAAGAGAATTCAGAGTTTGGTGGCGGGAACCCGTGGTTGAATGCAGTAATGCCGACACCCACTAAAGATGGTAGTGTAAGTCTCAACGATCTGTAGATATTTTTGAGAGTCCAAGTAATCCCTTCCTGGGTTAAAAGGACCAGCCACTCACCGTTGCCACCCACCTAGTTCTCATCATCCATTTCCGTCTCGTCTGTCTCCTTGATATTCACCACTACTGATTGTGACCACTTATCCAGCAGCATTATTTTTGCATGAACATTCTGCAAAGAATGTTGTTAGTTGGCAGAATCACCTAGCATGGATTCCATTGCAAATAAAATTTGACACCTAGGCGCTCAGATTAAAGTATTATATACGACTTTCTTCTCAGCTCTCGCCTAAATTGTGCCTGTGTCACTACGAAAATACCCAATATATCATGTAGGAGTAGAGCTTCCCCTGAACAAACACCTGACGGTGATCATAAACGACTAGGGCCATAATAGTTTTAAATCATCTAGTTTGTTTATTTTTTTAGAAAACAGAATATCACCTAGCAGGCATTCCATTGCAAATTCAAATTGACACCTCATCTATCACCTAAATTAAGGCTGTAGCACTTTGAAAATACCATAATATCAAGTACGAGCAGAGCTTCCTCTGTACAGAATAGTATTAAATGGCTCAATTTTTTCAAACTGCGTGTGCACACAACATGTTCGATGGATGGAACATAGGATTCTGACAAAAGTTCAGCACATATGAATCAACAATATGACTGAATTAATAAGCAATATACTGTAACTTACGTGTCCATCGCGGTCGTTTGGCCATACATTGGTATCGGGGTAAAGAAGGCCTGGCGTGCTGAATGGAAGTTCGTCCATTTCCCGGATCGGCGGGCGGAAGCCAGGGAAGCAATGACCGACGCGACCAACAGAGATGATGTCCAACTCCTTGGCGACCCTATGCACGTTCGCAGTGCTGAGGTTTTCCATCCCAAATCCTCATGGTGGGGGTCTCCATGGCCAGCCGCATCGTCGACATCGTCTTCCTTACACTTTAGCTTGCTTCTACCCCAATGTTTACTCATAGAGGAAAATGGAGGCTAGAATCAGGCAGATTAATGGAGGCGGTGTGATTCGGAGGAGGATGGATTCGTGAGGGGATGGAATCAAGGAGGGAAGAAGTTGTTTGAGTAGGGAGTGAGGAACCTCTGCCGCCAGTCTCGTCCGCGTGGAAGACAGGGAAGGGGCGTAATTAGTGAGGGTGGGCACGGGAACCGTTTAAAGGGGGTGCAAAAATTAATCATAAGGGGAAATGTAGGGTCCCACCTGTCGGCGAGTGAAGGTCGGCACGCGCAAAAAATAGTACTTTTGACTTGGATCATGCATAGAGGACCTCGATTCCACTACATGCAAGTGGCACAGAACCAATTTCATCCAGCGCTAGGGTCGCCATGTAAGAGCATCACTAGCAATGCAACTGCCACATGGAAATATGGAACTATGCACCAGTGTGACAGAAGCTACATCACCACATCCATTGGAGTGTACGTATGGTCGTGTGGATCATTGTGGTTTGGTAAATAACACATTAAATGACTCTGGGGACTCCATGTGTCAAACCATGTCCGTAAATCCCCAGAAAGCCCCTGGAATGCAACCTCCACATGGAATGATGCACCAATGTGACATAAGTTGCATCCCCACATAAACTTGAGTGTGTGTGGTCATGTGGATCATTGTGGTTTGGTAAAGATAAATGATACGACTCTAGGTACACCATGTATCAAACCATGGCCAAAAATCCCCAAAAAGTCCATGGAATGCAACTGCCACATGGAATGATGCACCAGTGTGATAGAAGTTGCATCACCACATCCACTTGAGTGTGTGTGGTCATGTGGATCATTGTGGTTTGGTAAAAACACATGCAATGATTCTATGGACTCCATGTGTTAAACCATGGTCTTAAATCCCGCAAGTAGCCACTCGAATGCAGTTGCCGCATGAAATGATGCACCGGTGTGACAGAACTTGCATCACCACATCCATTGTAGTGTGGATCATTGTTGTTTTGAAAAGAACATATGCAAATGACTCTAGGGACTCCATATGTCAAACCATGGTCATACATCCCTAGAAAGCCACTGAGATGCATCTGCAACATGGAATGATGCACTAGTGGGACATAAGTTGCATCACCACATCCACTTGAGTGTGTGTGGTAAGATGGATCATTGTGGTTTTGTAAAAGCATATGAAAAGTACAGCTACTCTTCTGTGATCCCAATGTGATGTAAAACCATGCAAGCATGCAACTATAAGGTTTCAAATTGTAGTTTTGGTAATTGCTTCACAAATGAAACCCCTTTTTGAGTTTGATGGTGAAATTTTTGAAATTTTCAAACCAAAATGGCTAGATACAATGCTACCATCATTAGGAATGTGGTGATACCCCCTTGTGCCAAATTTGAGTCCATTTGAAGAAAGGTAGATGAAAATATGGTACATAAGTTGCTCTTTCGAGTAGTCGCACATGATCGTTGACCTAACTACCCCCATATTTCAGAGTGGAATGCTAGGGGACATTTTTTTTCCAAACTTTGTCATTTTTATTCAATGTATTTGCCACACAATGAACAAATTTGATGGTTTGCAAGATAATTTCTCAATTTATTATGAAATTGATAAGGTTTGGTCAAACCAGGGTTGACTAGAGTCTTTCGAGAGATTGTGAAAGCATCTCAAAATTACAACTGATGTTCTGTGGTCCCAATGTGATGTACAACCACACAAGCAACTAGAAGGTTACAAATTTTAGTTTTGGTACTTGCTTGACAAATGAAAGCATGTTTTTGAGTTTGAGCGTGAATTTTTTCATATTTTGAAACCATAATGGCTAGATATAATGCTGGCATCATTAGGGACATGGTGATACACCCTTGTGCCAAATTTGAGTCCATTTGAAGAAACGTAGATGAAAAAATGGTACACAAGTGGCTCCATCGAGTAGCCGGACATGCTCGTTGACCTAAATACCCCACATTTGATAGTATACTACTAGGGGGGCATTTTTCCATGTTTTTCATTTTTCTTGCACAGTATTTGCCACACAATGACCAAATTTCAATGTTTCAAAAGATTTTGATAATTTCTAATTTTACTATGAAATTTACTAGGTTTGGTCAAACCAGGGACAAAATGTGATGTACGACCACACAAGCATGCATCTAGAAGGATTAAAATTGTAGTGTTTGTACTTGCTTCACAAATTAAATCCTGGTTTTGAGTTTGAGGGTGAAATTTTTAAAATTTTCAAAACAACATGGCAAGATAGAATGCATGGTATCATCATTACATACCATGGCGGAAACACAGGTATATAATTACACAATAAGTCACGATGATTCCCATACAAATTAAACATGGTACATTCACTAATAATTTCACTAGACCAACAGAAGTTCTTGACAAGCTACCAAACATATACAGAAACATAACAGAAAGAAGTAAAATTTAATTCACTCCTCATCAAACCACTTGATGTGCTTGCCATCTTTCCTAGGATACCAACGGCCATCATTCCATCTGTCCCTTGTGTTATTGGCCGCCTACCGCTGACGATATGCAAGTTCATCCCACCTGGAAGGGGCCTTGGCTTCCCTATCTTCAGCTGTAGCCTCTCTATTTAGAGCTTCAGCAATAGCCTCTCTGTTTGCGGTTTCAGCATCACGCTCAGCTATGTTGCATTTCCAAAAAGGGCTCCCCTTTGCTTGTCTTCCCTCTTGCAACTGGGGCAAAACACGAGGAAATTTTGAAAGAAATGGATCTGAGCATACAGATGGTAGGTCACGTAAGCATCTATGGCTACATACTTCAGGTTTATCTCAGACAATGGCCTCTCCTCCCAAAAATCATGCCTATCTCCAGGGAAATCTTCCTTCATTTTGGTGTACAAAGGATCTATGATTCTAGCCGCGATACTATCCATTCCATCCCTCTTCCTGCCCCCTTTGATTTTGAAAAGATCTTGAATATCGATCCACTTGTGCTCAGGAATTATGATTCCCATAAGAAAAAACTTGACAGAATCAGATGTTTTGTGGACAGTGCAGAAAACAATTCCTTGATGCACAAGGAATTGGTGCAGCGCCGGACACTTCTTGTCAGTCCTGAAAGTATGTAGTTTGTCATCATAAAATTCATAACCAAAACAATGACAAAATGAGTAACTACAAATGTTTTGTCAATGCAAGATCATCATGTCTGAATATATTTTTAAGGTACAAAATTTTAGTAAATGCAAAATCAAGACTCTCAGCATTGGCTTGTCATAATTTGTTTGGTTTTAATAAAATTCACTAGTTGCAACATGACCAAATGGATAGATTCCATACAAAATAAAATTCACTAGTTGCAAAAATGCAGTACTTGCAAGATCCCTACTACAATAAAATTTGGGACTACAACTATTTAGACAATGCAATAGCATATCCTAAATAAAAATCGAAACTACAAAAATTTAGAAATCCAAGGTGAACACTCTGAAAGTTATATAGTCATAATTCATTTGGTACTAACAGAATTCAGTAAATGCAATATGAGCATATGGAAATATTGTAGTACTTGATATAACAACATTTGAGAAAAAATTGGGACTAAGACTGTTTAGTATAGGCAAGATCAAGTGATTAAAATCATACAAGTGACCATTAAAAGTAAGAAAACCCTGAAACTGGTAAACTAAAGAGATCAGATCTACAAATCAGGGGTAGTGGTAGACGAGGACGTGTTGCCGCATTTCCAGTTGAACAACGACGACATCGTTTTCGTACTCTTCCTCCTCCTTGGTGTACTCGAGGTCCAATCCAAAAAACATGTCCTCGTCTTTCTCAAGCCATTCCTCGTACATCCTTAGGACTCGCACAACTGTATCCTCCTCGTTGGTGAAGACGCCATATATCTTTGTATTGGCATGGGCAGTGAAGCTTGTCTCTCGAGTGTAACCTTCCATGGTGGCAAGGAGTAGACAGAAAGAACAATAGATGGGATGCAAAAGATAGAGGACAGGAGTAACAAGAAGGCTTTCATCAAAACAAGGGAAGGCTAAAACCGTTGCGGCAATTCGGACTTCCTTGTGGAGAATCTTGGTGGCGGCAAGGAGAAGACATAAAGAACAACAGATGGGAAGCAGAAGATAGAGGACAGGAGGAAGAAGAGGGATTTCTTCCAAATAGGGGATATGATGGAACCGTCGTTGCGATTCAGATGTACTTGTGGACACGCGTGGCGGTGGCCGTGCTATCTTCTAAGTAAAAAAATATAAAAGGATCCCTCATTAAAAAGAGTAATAACGATGATATATGCGTCTTGTGTTGTCACATCCATTCAAGCTATCGATCATTTAGTCCTGTCCATTGCGTCACCTACAGCTCATGTGCTCTACATCACTACTTATCATGTGTCAAATCCTACCATGCAATTTAATTGAACATACACAAGTCTTGTCCGCATGGAAGGCAAGGAAGGGGGGCTGTAATTAGTGAGGGTGGGCACGGGGACCGTCTAAAGGAAGTGAAGAAATTAATCCTGAGGGGAATGTAGGGTCTGACCTGTCAGTGAGTGAAGGTCGGCACGCGCAAACATGAGTATGTTTGACTTGGATCATGCATGGCAGACCTCGATTCCACTGCATGAAAGTGGCGTAGAACCAATTTCATCCAGCGCTAGCGTCGCCATGTAAGAGCATCACTAGCAATGCAACTGCCACATGGAAATATGGAATGATGCACCAGTGTGACAGAAGCTACATAACCACATCCATTGGAGTGTATGTGTGGTCGTGTGGATCATTGTGGATTGGTAAATAACACATGAAATGACTCTAGGGACTCCATGTGTCAAACCATGTCCATAAATCCCCAAAAAGACCCTGGAATGGAACCGCCACATGGAATGATGCACCGGTGTAACAGAAGTTGCATCCCCACATCAACTTTAGTGTGTGTGCTCATTTGGATCATTGTGGTTTGGTAAAGAACACATGATACGACTCTAGGGACACCATGTATCAAACCATGCCCAGAATCCCCGAAAGCCAATGCAATGCAGCTGCCGCATGGAATGATGCACCGGTGTGACACAAGTTGCATCACCACATCCATTGTAGTGTGTGTGGTCACGTGGATCATTGTGGTTTTTGAAAAGAACATATGCAAATGACTCTACGGATTCCATGTGTCAAACCATGGTCATAAATCCATAGAAAGTTCCTAGAATGCAACTGCCACATGGAGTGATGCACCAGTGTGAAGAAGTTGCATCACCATTGGAGGGTGTGTGGTCATGTGCATCAAGGTGGTTTGGAAAAGAACACATACAATGACTATATGTACTCCATGTGACAAACCATGGTCAGGAATCCCAGAAAGCCCCTGCATTGCCACTGCCACATGGAGTGATGCGTGTGTGTGGTCATGTGGATCAAGGTGGTTTGGAAAACAACACATGATACGACTCTAGGGACACCATGTGTCAAACCATGGCCAGAAATCCAGAAAGCCACTACAATGCAGCTTCCATATGGAATGATGCATAGGTGTGACAGGAGTTGCATCACCACATCCATTGTAGTGTGTGTCGTCGCATGGATCATTGTGGTTTTGAAAATAACATATGCAAATTACTCTAGGGACTCCATGTGTCAAATCATGGTCATAAATCCCTAGAATTCAACTGCCACATGGAGTGATGCACCAGTGTGAAGAATTTGCATCACAATTGGAGTTTGTGTGGTCGTGTGCATCAAGGTGGTTTGGAAAAGAACACATACAATGACTATATGTACTCCGTGTGTCAAACCATGGTCATGAATCCCCAGAAAGCCCTTGCATTGCCACTGCCACATGGAGTGATGCACCGTTGTGATAGAAGTTGCATCACCGCATCCACTTGAGTGTGTGTGGTCATGTGGATCAAGGTGGTTTGGAAAAGAACACATGCAATGACTTTATGGACTCCATGTGTCAAACCATGGTCATAAATCCCTATAAAGCCACTACAATGCAGCTGTCGCATGAAATGATGCACCGGTGTGATAGAAGTTGCATCACCACATCCATTGTAGTGAGTGTGCTTGTGTGGATATGCAAATGACTCTAGGGATTCCATGTGTGAAAACATGGTCAGGAATCTCCAGTAAGACACTAGAATGGATAGTTGAACTTGTGAACCTTATATTTGGCATAAATAGCAACACGTAAAGCCCAATACCACTTGGACACGCCATGTTTTTTTGATTACATATTGAAATATACATTATATATACCTCTTATGGCCATTTTGTTCTAAATTTTCTTAAATTTTATGAATAAGAACTATTTTTTGTCGCCATCGAACCGAATGAACCAGTGGTCCGACCAATAAACTAGTGAATGAGTCGCCACACCGGTTCACTGACTGATCCGGTTTTTAAGACTATGTTGGAATGCGACTGCCAAATGCAGGGTCCCACATGTTAGCGAGTGAAGGTCGGAACACGAGTACGTTTGACGTAGATCGTGCATGGTAGACCTTGATTACACTGCATGCAAGTGGCGCAGAACCAATTTCAGATAGTGCTAGCATCGCCACGTAGGACCGCGTTTCCCTCCACTTCCACCCCACTATGAACGGTCATGCACCGTTCCACATATTAGGAAGGGCGGTTGCAATCTTGCAATAAGTAGTTTCGCTCTTCTCCTTATCATTTCCTCCTCCACGGCCTAATCCATTTCCTCCTCCACGGCATCACCCTCTTCCTCCGTGTCCTTTACCTCTTGCTTGTAGTCATGGACCGGCGGGATGTCTGAACGATGGCATGATAGGGACTACATACTTCAGCATAGAAGTCCATGGCGGGAAGAAGCTCAGTGTCGTCAACACCACCGACCCTGAGACGGTGAAGCGCACTATTGCCAAGTACAAGAATTGGCTGCCATCGGAAGAAAGGAGGTTCAGGTTCGTGGGTCTCGACCTCGAGTACAACCGAGATCATCGTAGGATCACCATGCTGCAACTCTCCATGAAGGAGCATGCCCTCATTTACCAGCCTTTTTGCAAGGAGGGGGTGATGGGAGGAGGTACATGTTGTTGTCATTTTGTTCCTGAACCGTTTGTTTGCAAAAGTTCTTGCTACATTATTTATCTGAATTCATTTTCATGCAGGTGAGGTGAAAGAATTAGGTCGCTCTTTGGTGACTTTCTCGTAAACAACCAGATAACGTTTACTAGTGTTGACACCAGGTCTGAAACTGGCCTGCTTACCACCCCGACTGTCGGAATTTTCATCCCAAAGGAGTACATAGTGGACATCCAGGATATTTACTGGATCCTAGGGATGAATGGCAGCAGGACTGGGATGGCCGATCTTGCCGCCGATCTCATCGACCCATGGTACGCTGACATGAAGGACAAATTCCCGAGATGTTGGTGGAGGCGTTTAGGGCATGATTACTGGGAGGATAAGCCACTTTCTGAACCTAACCTGAAGTACGCTGCTATTGACGGGTATGTAAGCCACGAGCTGTACCGCCAGATCCAATTATTTCGTTCTAGGAAACGCACCCTTGAACCACCACCAAGGAAAGTGGTTTGCTGTAGATGCCAGAATGGAGAAGAATCTAACAGCTGGGGCAAGCGCCCGGAGACATCCTAGGATCGGTCGCCTTCTCCGCCAATCATTCCAAGAGGCTGTGATGTCCATTTTTAGTGCACGATTGTTGTGTTTGTATGGGGCTTGTTATGTTTACGAAAACATGTTCTTTCACAAGTACAATGTGTGATAGCTATGTGTGAGCACTTTCGAACTATTGTGTATTACCTTTTCAAACTGTAATCTAGGTGTGTTTATGACTGTAACCTTCATTATAAAAACAATTGTGTCTGTGCAACTACAACCAAGCACGACGTGCCGAGTTTGCTAGCATCTTATATTATGAATGTGTCCTTAGATTGTGCCCGTTTCTGGACAACGGCATCAGATCTTGTGGATGCCACCACAATCTCAGGTAGCTATATTCAGCAATACTCCCTCCATCCCAAGGCTTAAGGCCTATTTTTTTGAAAGTTCAAGCCATGAAATGTTTGGCCAAACTTTTAGAAAATTCAAGCCACAAAAAGTAAACCCAGGCGCTGCATGGTAGTTCTGGATGCTGCCGCATGCAAAGGGCACAAACAGAATTTGCACATCGCAGGGCTGCAGGGCCGGGAGGCCCTTCGTTAAAAGGGGAGGGGGAGGAGGGCCGAGGATGGTAAATCACATTTACCATCACTACAATCTTTACCTACCCCGAAGAAAGTTTGACTAGTCGAGCACCATCGGTTTCAACATCACAGGGCTATGATTGCATGGTCGTGCCGGGCAGGAAGGGTGTGCGTGCGACTTGGCGATGGTGTGGGGATCGAGAGGGCAGAGACAC
Source organism: Avena sativa (assembly GCA_916181665.1). Classification (NCBI taxonomy): domain Eukaryota; kingdom Viridiplantae; phylum Streptophyta; class Magnoliopsida; order Poales; family Poaceae; genus Avena; species Avena sativa. The sequence goes on along the minus strand of OV702279.1, from coordinate 45,645,262 downwards.
GAATATAGTGAGAACGTGCCACAGAGTCCACCCATCCCGTTGCCACTATACAGCGGGTGCGCAGTGCTGATGTGATGTAACTGTGACTTGACAGAACATAGAGGTAAATTAATTTGTTATCATCAATATGCTCTGCGGAATTTATTCGTGATCGTTATGAAAGCATGATCAAACAAGGATGCAACATGCACACACACGCACACACGAAGACATTCTGTCCAGTCCAACACACCACATAAATTCTCATGTTCTAGAAACGGTAGAAACAACTTTAAATTATTAGGTGTCGTAGGAGGCAGCAAGGTCACTTCTTGGCCGGCTTGGAGCGGCGGATCCCAATCCTGAAGGATGGGGATACAAGGCTGGTCCTGATGTACTCCCTCAGGAATTTTCCATACGTAGTGTACTTAGCATTTGTCGCTGGCTTGTATGTAGCCTTGTGGCTTTTACCGATGCCAACCGCATGCGGAATCATGCTGTCAATCCTCGAGTTGAAATTTTTTGACTTTTTTTCGATAGAAGGGGCACTTGAGATCCCCACTTAGAGTGTGGAAAGGGACCTTCCCTCTCTTGATACTCTTCCAGAGGTGGTGTCTCCTGTCGTCCATGTACTCCTTGTCAGAGTCCACCTCACTTGAATCAACCTGTAATGTGCAAAAAATGCAAAAGAAATGAGAAAAATAAATTTTCTTAGTCTACTTGTTCGAAAAAATCGCACAAACTAGCAGTGCATTTACCGGTCATGCATAGATATTCAAACAACCATTTCAAGTTACTTTGCAAACTGCAGCATATTTTTATAGGTTTATTACGACTGTCTCCATAGCTCTCTCCTAAATCTAGAATGTGGAGTAATTTAGAACAGACAAAATCTCTACATGCAGCTGGTTGTATGTTGTATCTGATCAGGATCGGTAGAATAAGGATTACTTGAACAGATTTAGTACTAGTACATCTACAGCCCGACCAGAAAATATGAATAGTAAACTAGAAAGATGGAGAAATAAAAGTACCTTCGGGTACACGTGTGGAACGTGCTCGTGTGAACTCCTCGCTCTCATCGGGGGATCCGAAGTCTTCTGCACCCACGAGCACATAGTCCTCATAAGGGTTGAACTGGATGTCCTCCTCGCCTTGGGCTGCATGCATCTCCTCACGATCCACGGCAGGAGGCGCCGTATCGCCCGTGGCGGGCGCAGGCAGCCCAGGGGCAACACCCGAAGACTCACCTACAAGCACTCTCTTCATGGCGTTGGAAGGGAGAAGGTGGCTGTTCAGCCTCGAGCTGTATGGTGAGGTTTGTCGGTTTTGCTAGATTGGGGAGAATGGGTCAATGCATGGGAGGGAGATGATGCAGAGGAGTAGGTTGTAAAGACAGGGAATTGTTATGTCTTCTCTTGGGGCCCTCCTCCTCGAGGCTCAATTGGTGCCCCGATAGCTAGTTGTTCGGCTTCTATATGACGCATGGATGGTTCGTGCCATGGGCCCCAGCTTGAAGTGAGATTGCAGGCGCGATACTATGAGGGCCATTCCTGTTTGAAGCTAGAGGAGTAATAGGCTTTTCATAGGAGTGACACGACCACTCTACGGATTCTTTAATCTATGGCTCGATCGATTGCTTCTCGTAGAAGGGTCGATAGGAGGGACGCCTAAAAACCCTACGGTTAAAGCATGGCTAGCCAGACCCGCGCGTTGTCACACTCTAATGTGAAGGGTACGATGCGTGCAAAGGATGCATTGTTCGACCCCCGCTTACACGACATTATAGTGCACCGTACTTAAGCCATGGTGGATGCATTGCAACTGGTTGGACGAGCGTGCCGCATCGTTTCCCCCTTGTTGCACTAGAAAACACACACATTTTTTTATATTTTATCTACCCTCATGTATATAAATCCAAATAGTTTATAATTTTCAGAGAATAAAAGGAAAAGCACAATCACTTTCATTCTATTTGATTATGGAAGTAAAGTGTCAGTGGAAAACTCGTTATTTTGCGTGGATAGAGATGTCCGTCTCGAGAGAGAGAGAGAGCAAAATAAATTTACTTAGTCTACTTGTTCGAAAAATCGCATAAACTAGTAGTGCATTTACCGGTCATGCATAGATATTCAAACAACCATTCCAAGTTACTTTGCAAACTGCAGCATATTTTTACAGGTTTATTACGGCTGCCTCCATAGCTCGCTCCTAAATCTAGAATGTTGAATAATTTAGAACAGACAAAATCTCTGCATGCAGCTGGTTGTATGTTGTATCTGATCATGATCGGTATAATAATAAGTACTTGAACAGATTCAGTACTAGTACATCTACAACACGACCAGAAAATATGAATAGTAAACTAGAAAGATGGAGAGATAAAAGTACCTTCGGGTACACGAGTGGAACGTGCTCGTGTGAACTCTTCACCCTCATTGGGGGATCCGAAGTCTTCTGCACCCGCGAGCACATAGTCCTCCTAAGGATCGAAATGGATGTCCTCCTCGCCCTGGGCTGCATGCATCTCCTCGAAATCTACGGCAGGAGACGCTGTATCGCCCGTGGCAGGCGTAGCCATCCCAAGGGCAACACCCGAAGACTCACCTACAAGCACTCGCTTCATGGATTTGGAAGAGAGAAGGTGGCTATTCGGCCTCGAGTTGTACGGTGAGGTTTGTCGGTTTTGCTAGATCGGGGAGAATGGGTCGATGCATGGGATGGAGATGATGCAGAGGAGTAGGTTGTAAAGACGAGGAATTGTTAAGTCTTCTCTGGGCCCTCCGCGTCGAGGCTCAATTGGTGCCCCGGTAGCTAGTTGTTCGGCTTCTATATGACGCATGGATGGTTCGTGCCATGGGCCCCAGCTGGAAGTGAGATTGCAGGCGCAGTACTGTGAGGCCCGTTCATGTTTGCAGCTAGAGGAGTAATACGCTTTTCATAGGCGTGACATGTCCACTCTAAGGATTCTTTAATCTACGGCTCGATCGATTGCTTCTCGTAGAAGGGTCGACAAGAGGGATGCCTAAAAACCCTACGGTTAAAGCATGGCTAGCCAGACCCGTGCGTTGTTACACTCTAATGTGAAGGGCACGATGCGTGCAGAGGATGCATAGTTCGACCCCCTCTTACACGACATTACATTGCACCGTACTTGAGCCATGGTGGATGTGTTGCAACTGGTTGGACGAGCGTGCCGCCACGTTTCCCCCTTGTTGCACTAGAAAACACACACATTTTTTATATATTTTATCTACCTCGTGTATATAAATCCAAATAGGAGAATAAAAGGAAATGCACAGACACTTTCCTTCTATTTGATTATGGAAGTGAAGTATCAGTGGAAAACTCGTTATTTCGCATGGATAGAGAGGTCCGTCTCTAGAGAGAGAGAGAGAGAGAGAGCAAAATAAATTTACTTAGTCTACTTGTTTGAAAAAATCGCACAAACTAGTAGTGCATTTACTGGTCATGCATAGATATTCAAACAACCATTTCAAGTTACTTTGCAAACCGTAGCATATTTTTATAGGTTTATTACGGCTGTCTCCATTGCTCGCTCCTTAATCTAGAATGTGGAGTAATTTAGAACAGACAAAATCTCTGCATGCAGCTGGTTGTATGTTATATCTGATCATGATCAGTAGAATAAGGAGTACTTGAACAGATTTAGTACTAGTACATATACAGTCCAAATAGTAAACTAGAAAGATGGAGAAATAAAAGTACCTTTGGGTACATGAGTGGAACGTTCTCGTGTGAACTCCTCGCCCTCTTCTACACCCGCGAGCACATAGTCCTCCTAAGGGTCGAACTGGATGTCCTCCTTGCCCTGGCCTGCATGCATCTCCTCCAGATCTACGGCAGGAGGCGCCATATCGCTCGTCGCAAGCGAAGGCAGCCCAGGGGCAACACCCGAAGACTCACCTACAAGCACTCACTTCATGGCGTTGGAAGGGAGAAGGTGGCTATTCGGCCTCGAGCTGTACGGTGAGGTTTGTCGGTTTTGCTAGATCGGGGAGAATGGGTCGATGCATGGGATGGAGATGATGTAGAGGAGTAGGTTGTAAAGACGGGGAATTGTTAAGTCTTCTCTTGGGGCCCTCTGCCTCGAGGCTCAATTGGTGCCCCGGTAGCTAGTTTTTCGGCTTCTATATGACGCATGGATGGTTCGTGCCATGGGCCCCAGCTGGAAGTGAGATTGCAGGCTCGGTACTGTGAGGCCCGTTCCTGTTTGCAGCTAGAGGAGTAATAGGATTTTTATAGGCGTGACATGACCACTCTACGGATTCTTTAATCTACCGCATGAGGGACGCCTAAAAACCCTACGGTTAAAGCATGACTAGCCAGACCTGTGCATTGTCACACTCTAATATGAAGGGCACGACGCGTGCAGAGGATGCATTATTCGACCCCTGCTTACACGACATTATAGTGCACCGTACTTGAGCCATGGTGGATGCGTTGCAACTGGTTGGACGAGCGTGTCGTCGCGTTTCCCCCTTGTTGCAATAGAAAACACACATATTTTTTATATTTTATCTACCCTTGTGTATATAAATCCAAATAGTTTATAATTTTCAGAGAATAAAAGGAAATGCACATACACTTTCCATTTATTTTATTATGGAAGTAAAGTATAAGTGGCAAACTCGTTATTTGGCGTGGATAGAGAGGTCCGTCTCTAGAGAGAGAGAGAGAGAGCAAAATAAATTTACGTCTACTTGTTCACAAAAATCGCACAAACTAGTAGTGCATTTACCAGTCATGCATAGATATTCAAACAACCATTTCAAGGTACTTTGCAAAACGCAACATATTTTTACAAGTTTATTACGGCTTTCTGCATAGCTCGCTCCTAAATCTAGAATGTGGAGTAACTTAGAACAGACAAAATCTCTGCATGCAGCTGGTTGTATGTTGTATCTGATCATGATCGGTAGAATAAGGAGTACTTGAACAGATTTAGTACTAGTACATCTACAGCCTGACCAGAAAATATGAATAGTAAACTAGAAACATGGAGAAATAAAAGTACCTTCGGGTACACGAGTGGAACGTGTTCGTGTGAACTCCTCGTTCTCATCAGGGGATCCGAAGTCTTCTGCACCCGCGAGCACATAGTCCTCCTAAGGGTCGAACCGGATGTCCTCCTCGCCCTGGGCTGCATGCATCTCCTCCAAATCTGCGGCAGGAGGCGCCGTATCGCCCGTCGTAGGCGCAGGCAGCCCAGGGGTAACACCCGAAGACTCACGTACAAGCACATGCTTCATGGCGTTGGAAGGGAGAAGGTGGCTGTTCGGCCTCAAGCTGTACGGTGAGGTTTGTCGGTTTTGCTAGATCAGGGAGAATGGGTCGATGCATGGGATGAAGATGATGCAGAGGAGTAGGTTGTAAAGACGGGGAATTGTTAAGTCTTCTCTTGGGGCCCTCCGCCTCGAGGCTCAATTGGTGCCCCGATAGCTAGTTGTTCTGCTTCTATATGATGCATGGATGGTTCGTGCCATGGGCCCCAGCTGAAACTGAGATTGCAGGTACTATGAGGCCCGTTCATGTTTGCAGATGGAGGAGTAATAGGCTTTTCATAGTCGTGACATGACCACTCTACGGATTCTTTAATATACGGCTCGACCGATTGTTTCTCGTAGAAGGGTCGACAGGAGGGACGCCTAAAAACCCTAAGGTTAAAGCATGGCTAGCCAGACCCGTGCGTTGTCACACTCTAATGTGAAAGGAACAACGCGTGTAGAGGATGAATTATTACCACCGCTTACACGACATTACAGTGCACCGTACTTGAGCCATGGTGGATGCGTTCCAACTGGTTGGACGAGCGTGCCGCCGCGTTTCCATCTTATTGCACTAGAAAACACACACATTTTTTTATATTTTATCTACCCTCGTGTATATAAATCTAAATAGTTTATAATTTTCAGAGCATAAAAGGAAATGCACAGACACTTTCCTTCTATTTGATTATGGAAGTAAAGTATCCGTGGCAAACTCGTTATTTCGTGTGGATAGAGAGGTCCGTCTCTAGAGAGAGAGAGCAAAATAAATTTACTTAGTCTACTTGTTCGAAAAAATCACACAAACTAGTATTGCATTTACCGGTCATGCATATATATTCAAACAACCATTTCAAGTTACTTTGCAAACCGCAGCATAGTTTTGCAGGTTTATTATGGCTGTCTCCATAGCTTGCTCCTAAATATAGAGTGTGGAGTAATTTAGAACAGACAAAATCTCTGCATGCAGCTAGTTGTATATTGTTTCTGATCATGATCGGTAGAATAAGGAGTACTTGAACAGATTTAGTACTAGTACAACTACATCCCGACCAGAAAATATGAATAGTAAACTAGAAATATGGAGAAATAAAAGTACCTTTGGGTACACGAGTGGAACGTGCTCGTGTGAACTCCTCGCCCTCATCGGGGGATCCAAAGTCTTCTGCACCCGCGAGCACATAGTCCTCCTAAGGGTCGAACTGGATGTGCTCCACGCCCTGGGCTGCATGCATCTCCTCCAGATCCGCGGTAGGAGGCGTCGTATCGCCCGTCGCAGGCGCAGGCAGCCTAGGGGCAACACCCGAAGACTCACCTACAAGCACTTGCTTCATGGCGTTGGAAGGAAGAAGGTGGTTGTTCAGCCTCGAGCTGTACGGTGAGGTTTGTTGGTTTTGCTAGATCGGGGAGAATGGGTCGATGCATGGGATGGAGATGATGCAGAGGAGTAGGTTGTAAAGACAGGGAATTGTTAAGTCTTCTCTTGGGGCCCTCCGCCTCGAGGCTCAGTTGGTTCCCAGTAGCTAGTTGGTCGGTTTCTATATGACGCATGGATGGTTCGTGCCATGGGCCCAGGCTGGAAGTGAGATTGCAGGCCTGATACTGTGAGGCCCGTTCCTATTTGCAACTGGAGGATTAATAGGATTTTCATAGGCGTGACATGACCACTCTACGGATTCTTTAATATACGGATTGATCGATTGCTTCTCGTAGTAGGGTTGACAGGAGGGACGCCTAAAAAACCTACGGTTAAAGCATGGCTAGCCAGACCTGTGCGTTGTCAAACTCTAATGTGAAGGGCACGACGCGTGCAGTGGATGCATTATTCGACCCCCGCTTACATGACATTACAGTGCATCGTAGTTGAGCCAGGGTGGATGCGTTGCAACTAGTTGGACGAGCGTGCCGCCGCGTTTCCCCCTTGTTGCACTAGAAAACACACACATTTTTTATATTTTATCTATCCTTGTGTATATAAATCCAAATAGTTTATAATTTTCAGAGAATAAAAGGAAATGCACAGACACTTTCCTTATATTTGATTATGGAAGTAAAGTATCAGTGGCAAACTCATTATTTCACGTGGATAGAGAGGTACGTCTCTAGAGAGAGAGAGAGAGAGAGAGAGAGAGAGAGAGCAGAATAAATTTACTTAGTCTACTTGTTCGAAAAAATCACACAAACTAGTAGTGCATTTACCGGTCATGCATAGATATTCAAACAACCATTTCACATTACTTTGCAAACCGCAGCATATTTTTACAGGTTTATTACTGTTGTCTCCATAGCTTGCTCCTAAATCTAGAATGTGTTGAACAAAATCTCTGCATGTAGCTGGTTGTATGTTGTATCTGATCATGATCGGTAGAATAAGGAGTACTTGAACAGATTCAGTACTAGTACATCTATAGCCCGACCATAAAATATGAATAGTAAACTAGAATGATGGAGAAATAAAAGTACCTTCGGGTACACGAGTGGAACGTGCTCGTGTGAACTCCTCGCCCTCATCGGGGGATCCGAAGTCTTCTGCACCCGCGAGCACATAGTCCTCCTAAGGGTCGAACTGGATGTCCTCCTCACCCTGGGATGCATGCATCTCCTCCAGATCTGCGGCAGGAGGCGCCGTATCGCCCGTCGCAGGCGCAGGCATCCCAGGGGAAACACCCGAAGACTCACCTACAAGCACTCGCTTCATGGCGTTGGAAGGGAGAAGGTGGCTGTTCAGCCTCGAGCTGTACGGTGAGGTTTGTCGGTTTTGCTAGATCGGGGAGAATGGGTAGATGCATTGGATGGAGATGATGCAGAGGAGTAGGTTGTAAAGACGGGGAATTGTTAAGCCTTCTCTCGGGGCCCTCCGCCTCGAGGCTCAATTGGTTCCCCGGTAGCTAGTTGTTCGGCTTTTATATGACGCATGGATGGTTCGTGCCATGGGCCCCAGCTGGAAGTGAGATTGCAGGCCCAGTACTATGAGGCCCGTTCCTGTTTGCAGCTAGAGGAGTAATAGGCTTTTCATAGGCGTGACATGACCACTCTACGGATTCTTTAATATACGGCTCGATCGATTGCTTCTCGTAGAAGGGTAGATAGGAGGGACGCCTAAAAACCCTACGGTTAAAGCATGGCTAGCCAGACCCGTGCGTTGTCACACTCTAATGTGAAGGGCACGACACATGCAGAGGATGCATTATTCGACCCCCTCTTACACGACGTTATAGTGCATCGTACTTGAGCCATGGTGGATGCGTTGCAACTGGTTGGACGAGCGTGCCGCCGCGTTTCCCCCTTGTTGCACTAGAAAACACACACATTTTTTTATATTTTATCTACCCTCGTGTATATAAATCCAAATAGTTTATAACTTTCATAGAATAAAAGGAAATGCAAAGACACTTTCCTTCTATTTGATTATGTAAGTAAAGCATTAGTGGCAAACTCGTTATTTCGCGTGGATAGAGAGTTACGTCTCTAGAGAGAGAGAGAGAGAGCAGAATAAATTTACTTAGTCTACTTGTTCGAAAAAATCGCACAAATTAGTAGTGCACTTACCCGTCATGCATAGATATTCAAACAACTATTTCAAGTTACTTTGCAAACCGCAGCATATGTTTACAGGTTTATTACGGCTGTCTCCATAGTTCGCTCCTAAATCTAGAATGTGGAGTAACTTAGAACAGATAAAATCTTTGCATGCAGCTGGTTGTATGTTGTATCTGATCATAATCGGTAGAATAAGGAGTACCTGAACAAATTCAGTACTAGTACATCTATAGCTCGACCAGAAAATATGAAGAGTAAACTAGAAAGATGGAGAAATAAAAGTACCTTATCTACGGCAGGAGGCGCCGTATAGCCCGTCGCAGGCGCAGGCAGCCCAGGGGCAACACCCGAAGACTCACCTACAAGCACTCGCTTCATGGAGTTGGATGGGAGAAGGTGGCTGTTCGGCCTCGATCTGTACGGTGAGGTTTATCGGTTTTGCTAGATCGGGGAGAATGGGTCGATGCATGGGATGGAGATGATGTAGAGCAGTAGGTTGTAAAGACGGGGAATTGTTAAGTCTTCTCTTGGGGCCCTCCGCCTCGAGGCTCAATTGGTGCCCCGGTATCTAGTTGTTCGGCTTCTATATGACGCATGGATGGTTCGTGCCATGGGCCCCAGCTGGAAGTGAGATTGCAGGGCCGGTACTGTGAGGCCCGTTCCTATTTGCAGCTGGAGGAGTAATAGGCTTTTCATAGGCGTGGCATGACCACTCTACGGATTCTTTAATATACGGCTCGATCGATTGCTTCTCGTAGAAGGGTCGACAGGAGGGACGACTAAAAACCCTACGGTTAAAGCATGGCTAGCCAGACCTGTGCGTTGTCACACTCTAATGTGAATGGCACGACGCGTGCAGAGGATGCATTGTTTGACCCCCGCTTACGCGATATTACAATGCATCGTACTTGAGCCATGGTGGATGTGTTGCAACTCGTTGGACGAGCGTGCCGCTGCGTTTCCCCCTTGTTGCACTAGAAAACACAGACATTATTTTATATTTTATCTACCCTCTTGTATATAAATCCAAATAGTTTATAATTTTCATAGAATAAAAGGAAATGCACAGACACTTTCCTTCTATTTGATTATGGAAGTAAAGTATCAGTGGCAAACTCGTTATTTCGCGTGGATAGAGAGTTACGTCTCTAGAGAGAGAGAGGGAGCAAAATAAATTTACTTAGTCTACTTGTTCCAAAAAATCGCACAAATTAGTAGTGCATTTACCGGTCATGCACAGATATTCAAACAACCATTTCAAGTTACTTTGCAAACCGCAATATATGTTTATAGGTTTATTATGGTTGTATCCATAGCTCGCTCCTAAATCTAGAATGTGGAGTAATTTAGATCAGATAAAATCTCTGCATGCAGCTGGTTGTATGTTGTATCTGATCATAATCAGTAGAATAAGGAGTACTTGAAAAGATTCAGTACTAGTACATCTACAGCCCGACCAGAAAATATGAATAGTAAACTAGAAAGATGGAGAAATAAAAGTACCTTCGGGTACACGAGTGGAACGTGCTCGTGTGAACTCCTCGCGCTCATCGGGGGATCCGAAGTCTTCTGCACCTCCGAGCACATAGTCCTCCAAAGGGTCGAACTGGATGTCCTCCTCACCGTGGGCTGCATGCATCTCCTCCAGATCTAGGCCAGGAGGCGCCGTATCGCAGGCGCAGGAAGCCCAGGGGCAACACCCGAAGACTCACCTACAAGAACTCGCTTCATGGCGTTGGAATGGAGAAGGTGGCTGTTCGGCCTCGAGTTATACGGTGAGGTTTGTCGGTTTTGCTAGATCGGGGATAATGGGTCGATGCATGGGATGGAGATGATGTAGAGGAGTAGGTTGTAAAGACGGGTAATTGTTAAGTCTTCTCTTGGGGCCCTCCGCCTCGAGGCTCAATTGGTGCCCCGGTAGCTAGTTGTTCGGCTTCTATATGACGCATGGGTGGTTCGTGCCATGGGCCCCAGCTGGAAGTGAGATTGCAGGCCCGGTACTGTGAGGCCCGTTCCTGTTTGCAGCTGGAGGAGTAATAGGCTTTTCATAGGCATGGCATGACCACTCTACGGATTCTTTAATCTACGGCTCGATCGATTGCTTCTCGTAGAAGGGTCGACAGGAGGGACGCCTAAAAACCCTATGGTTAAAGCATGGCTAGACAGACCCGTGCGTTGTCACACTCTAATGTGAAGGGCACGACGTGTGCAGAGGATGCATTATTCGACCCCCGCTTACACGACAATATAGTGCACCGTACTTGAGCCATGGTGGATGTGTTGCAACTGGTTGGACGAGCGTGCCGTCGCGTTTCCCCCTTGTTGCACTAGAAAACACACATATTTTTTATATTTTATCTACCCTCGTGTATATAAATCCAAATAGTTTATAATGTTCAGAGAATAAAAGGAAATGCATAGACACTTTCCTTCTATTTGATTATGGAATTAAAGTATCAGTGGAAAACTCATTATTTTGCGTGGATAGAGAGGTCCGTCTCTAGAGAGAGCGAGAGAGCAAAATATATTTACTTAGTCTACTTGTTCAAAAAAATCGCACAAACTAGTAGTACATTTACCGGTCATGCATAGATATTCAAACAACCATTTCAAGTTACTTTGCAAACCGCAACATATTTTTACAGGTTTATTACGGCTGTCTCCATAGCTCGCTCATAAATCTAGAATTTCAAGTAATTTAGAATAGACAAAATCACTGCATGCAGCTGGTTTTATGTTGTATCTGATCATGATCGGTAGAATAAGGAGTACTTGAACAGATTCAGTACTAGTACATCTATATCCCGACCAGAAAATATGAATAGTATACTAGAAAGATGGAGAAATAAAAGTACCTTCAGGTACACGAGTGGAACGTGCTCGTGTGAACTCCTCTCCCTCATCGGGGGATCCGAAGTCTTCTGCACCCGCGAGCATATAGTCCTTCTAAGGGTCGAACTAGATGTCCTCCTCACCCTGCGCTACATGCATCTCCTCCAGATCTGCAGCAGGAGGCGCCGTATCGCCCGTTGCAGGCGTAGGCAGCCCAGGGGCAACACCCGAAGACTCACCTACAAGTACTCGCTTCATGGCGTTGGAAGGGAGAAGGTGGCTATTCGGCCTCGAGCTGTAAGGTGATGTTTGTCGGTTTTTCTAGATCGGGGAGAATAGGTCGATGCATGGGAGGGAGATGATGTAGAGGAGTAGGTTGTAAATACGGGGAATTGTTAAGTATTCTCTTGGGGCCCTCCGCCTCGAGGCTCAATTGGTGCCCCGGTAGCTAGTTTTTCGGCTTCTATATGACGCATGGATGGTTCGTGCCATGGGCCCTAGTTGGAAGTGAGATTGCAGGCGCGGTACTGTGAGGCCCGTTCCTGTTTGCAGCTGGAGGAGTAATAGGCTTTTCATAGGCGTGACATGACCACTCTATGGATTCTTTAATCTACGGCTCGATCGATTGCTTCTCGTAGAAGGGTCGATAGGAGGGACGCCTAAAAACCCTACTGTCGGGGGGATAACCCCTGGGTGGGGAAATCCAGGCACAAGTAGGCCGGCTCCAGAAGATGCAGGCCGCCTGGCCTCTATGAAAGATAACTTTAGCCGACTAGCGGGCAAGCCCGGCTGGGCTTATAACATTCTCGGCTGGCCCGTCTAGCCGGTGGCCAGAAGAACCGGCCGGGTGGCCGTTTCCACCCGGCTCACCTCGGATTCGATGGAGAGCATGGAAGGGCTGACGCTCCGTGCGGGGTATGCTTCTGGCTCTCCCTCATCATCAAGGAAGCTGGCATGCCGTCATGACCAGCGCTACCCCATGAAGATAAAGCAAGATGGTCGGCTGGACTGGCGAAAGCAGTCCGGGTGACCGTTAAAGCAAGGATTACGCCCCAAAGGAAGCCCGGGTGACCGCTAAAGAGAAGGGTGACGCTAAAAGAAGGGCGGACCGGGTCCTAGCCCACCGTCTGGACCCTACAGCCGGCCCTGCCCTGTAAACCCATATCCAAATAGTAAACCCTAGGACCCGATCTGTAATCTGCCCCCCAGACCAGTATATAAGGGAGGGCAGAGCTAGGGTTCCAGGTAGGCAACAATAGGAGGATAGAAGTGTTAGCATCAAGTTCCCATCTTCCTCTAGCCTTCGATAGTAGCTAAGGAAATATCTCAAGGAGCTCCTGTACTGAGCATCAGCTCCCACACATAGTTCATCTTGCAGGAGTAGGGGTGTTATCTCGCCAAGAGGGCCCCGAACCTAGGTACGTCCCTGTGTTTGCATTGCACCGTGCCTAACCCACCCATTGCGTGAGCCACCGAATGCATCCGTGTGTCCCTTCTTTGCCATCCCCGATGGCACTGCCGTGTTCCACACCACGACAGTTGGCGCCCACCGTGGGGCACATCGCTTCGGCTGGGATCATCTTTTGCACGGGACTTCCGCTCGTCGCCGGCGAACGTGTGGCGTCTGGCCTCATTCCCACGCTAGGTGCCTTCGACTGCGTCATCGACAACACGGAGTATTTCGCCGGGAATACCTTGCCCGCCGACGGCTCCACCATGCATTTTGGAGACGTCCGCGTCTACGTCCCTACTGTCACTGAGGGTTTCCCCAGCGTGGTCACCCCCGTCCTCGACGTGTCCCTTACCCGCGTCCCAGCCGCAGGGAGTGGTCGCATCGAAGTCATGATGGTAAACGCTCGTGAAAACCATCAGCGGCCTCAAGAACGTCGGGCAGGGGGAGAAAACTCCGCGCTCGAGCAAGAGCAGGACCCGCTCACTGCCTCCATCCAGCACTTGCGCACCCCGGTCGTCGTCAAGACGGATCCAGTGGCCACAGCGGAGGCACTCGAAGCTACGCGCCAAAAACTCCTGGAGGAAGCCACCAAGTTCGCGGCTAACCAGCGTCGGCTGAACGCCACCGTGCACGAGTACAGCGCAGATCACAGCCTCGCCAGGAAGATCCAGCACCGGGGGCGCGACCTGGCGTCGGGACTGTACCGCGCCGCTGACTCGCATGCAGGTGTGGCGCGGCCCGTCTAGAGCACTCCCGCCAAGAACATGAGGGCAGCCGAGGCAGCAGCCACGGAGCTAAAGCACCTTGAGAGCGAGGAACTTTGTCGCCAGCAGGAGCGTGTGCGGCTCCTCGTGGCCACTGCGAACAAACAGCAAGCCGAGGGCGTCCCTAGCCAGGTGGGCAACTCCCGCGACATCGTCGTCCGCAAAGGCGCAGACCAGACGGTGCACGGAGGAAGCAAGCATCAACAAGCCTCTTCTGTAGGAGGGGTTGGGCAAAACAGCCGCCCGCGTGGTGAATCTGGAAATTGCGGTCGTCACAACCGAGACGCCGCCGCCTCTAGTGTAAGCGGCGCAGGCGGAGCTTCCCAGGGGAAAAAGACGCGAGCACCAGAGGAAGAAGCAGATGCGAACAAGGACCCGCCTGCGTCACGCTTGAAGGGCCGGCTCGGTCCCCGAGAACCGGCTGACGCACGGAAGCGCATCGACCTCCTGGTGCAGTCACGCACCTTGGAGGAGGAAAGTCCGGCTGGCCCAAAGTGTTTCGGCCCGCGCATCTGGAACGAGCCGTTTTCGAAGGGATTTTCGCTCCCAAGGGACACGCCAAAGTACAATAGAACCATCAAGCCTGAGGATTGGTTGGTCGATTACACCACCACAGTAGGAATCGCGAATGGCAACCTCCGCCTGGACGTCTGCTATATGCCCCTCATGCTCGTCGACTCAGCAAGGACATGGCTCAATAGCCTCCCAGACAATAGCATCAACGCATGGCTGGACTTCTAAGAAGCGTTCATCCGCAACTTCACCGGAACATACAAGCGGCCGGGTCGGCCTCGCGAGCTTGCCCTCTGTGTACAAGGCAAGGATGAGTCGGATCGCGCCTACCTCACCCGGTGGACCAGCATGCACAATTCGTGCGAAGGGGTGCGCGAGCACCAAGCGATAGACTTCTTCACCAACGGCTGCCGAGACGGCACCATGCTAAAGCACAAGCTCAGCCGGGCAGACCCGCAAACCATGGCCCAGGTCATGGCCATCGCGGACAAGTACGCCACCGCAGACGCAGCAATGAAGAAGATCATCGTGGTGGACGACCAAGGCCAAATCGTCACGGATGAGCAGGCGGAGCGACGCCAGCCAGGCGACCATCATCCTAGGCGGCACGGTCATGACAACCGCCATGGCAAGAGGAAATATCGCTAGCCGGATAGCCGGTAAGACACCAAACATGTAGCCGCGGTGCATGAAGATCCGGCCACAGGAGGCAGCCGGAGGCAGAGGCCGGACGATAGGCCGCCTCGACCTAAGTACACCATGGAGTCCATGCTCGTCGGACCATGCAAGTTCCACAGTGGTGGCAATAATCCCGCGAATCACACGACGCGCCAATGCAGCTAGACAAAGAAAATGGACGAAGCCGATGGACTCCCACCACCACCTCCACCACCAGCCGGAGGTCCACCGAATAACAGGGAACGACGCAACCACCGCGAGGATGACGAGGATGGTTACCCGCGGCAGGTGGGTAATTACCACATATTCCTGGCGGAGCTGGAAACGAAGCACGCCAAGCGGAGACGCGAGGCGGAGGTGAACACAATTGTCCCACCCATCCCATAGTACCTACACTGGTCCGACAAGGCGATCACCTGGAGCAAGGAGGATCAGTCGGCCGTGTTGCCAAGACCTGGCAGCTACGCATTGGTCTTGGACCCCATCATCATCTCCAAGAAGCAATCATGCTGCTTCTCTCGGGTACTGATCGATGGAGGAACCAACATCAACCTCCTTTACCGTAGCAGCCTCGAGAGGCTAGGCATCAGCGAGTCCCAGCTAGAACCCTCAAGCACTTCATTTCACGGAGCAGTACCAGGGCCATCGCACTCCCCAATCAGCAAGATCCGGCTGGACGTCATCTTCGGCAGCGAGAACAACTTTTGCCATGAGCCAATTTGGTTCGCGGTCGTGAATCTCTCAGTGCCTACCACCCCATACTAGGATGCCCAACTCTGACCAAGTTCATGGGAGTACCGCACTACGCATACCTCAAGATGAAGCTGCCGGGCCCAAAGGGAGTGATCACTGTCGATGGATCCTACAAGCGTTCGATCGAATGCGCTTCAGACTGATCCAAGCTGGCCGAAGCAATGATCATCGCTAAAGAGAAGCGCGTCATAATGCAGAACGTGGCAGCTTTGCAGAAGGATATGCCGGCTGGAGAGCCCAAACCGGCTGGAGAATCACAGTTCAAGCCCTCACAGGGGACAAGTAAGATCCTGTTGAACAAGGAAGACCCAAGAAAAGTCGTCCTGGTCGGAGATGGCCTGGACAACAAATAGGAAAGCGCGCTCGTCGATTTCCTCCGTGAGAATCAGGACATTTTTGCATGGTGCCCCAAAGACATGCCAGGTGTCCCGAGGGAACTCGCCAAGCACTCCCTTCATGTTCGACCGGACGCAAAGCCGGTCAAACAATCTTTACGCCGCTTCGTAGAAGAAAAAAGAAGAACCATTGGTGAGGAGATCACACGGCTGCTCACGGCCGGCTTCATCATGGAAGTTTTGCACCCGAAATGGCTTGCCAACCCGGTGCTGGTGCTGAATAAGAACAAGACATGGCGCATGTGCGTCGACTATACTAGTCTCAACAAAGCTTGCCCCAAAGATCCTTTCGCCCTGCCGCAGATTGATCAAGTCATCGACTCCACCGCCAGGTGCAATTTGTTGTATTTTTTGGACGCTTACTCGGGCTACCACCAGATCAAGCTCAATGTAACCGATCAAATAAATACAGAGTTCATAACCCCGTATGGAGCATACTGCTACACCACAATGCCTTTGGGTTGAAGAACGCAGGCGCAACCTATCAGCGCTGCATGTAGAAATGCCCGCAGATGCAGATCGGAAAGAACATACACGCCTACGTCGACGATGTCGTCATCAAGACCAAGGAGCAGCACACACTCCTCGAGGATCTGAAGGAAACATTCGACAACCTCCGCCGTTTCCAGATCAAGGCGAACCCGGAGAAATGCGTGTTCGGCGTTCTAGCCGGCAAGCTCCTGGGCTTTCTCGTCTCTGAGCGAGGAATCGAGGCGAACCCGGAAAAGATCAGAGCCATCGAGCGCATGGAGCTGCCACAGAACCTGCGCGACGTGCAGAAGTTCACTAGGTGCCTCGCTTCCCTCAGCCGGTTCGTCAGCCGGCTGGGAGAGAAGGCCCTTCCCCTGTACCAACTGATGAAGAAGACAAAAAAATTTGTCTGGACAGCTCAGGCAGATGAAGCTTTCCGAGACCTCAAATGCATGCTCACCTCGCCACCCGTCCTGGCGGTGCCAACAGCAAAGGAGCCCATGCTAATGTATATCGCTGCCACAAACAGAGTGGTTAGCGTGGTATTGGTCGTGGATCGACCAGAGGAAGGAAAGGCTCAGATGGTCCAATGCCCCGTATACTACCTAAGTGAGGTGCTCTCGCTATCCAAGCAGAATTACCCCCACTATCAGAAGCTGGTGTACGGCATGTACATGGCCTCCAAGAAGCTCAAGCACTACTTCCAGGAGCAGTCCATCTGGGTGGTAGCATTGGCCCCACTTGTAGAAATCATTGGCAACAAAGACGCCACTGGCCCCGTGGCAAAATGGTCCATCGAGCTCGCCGCACATAACATCCAGTACGAGCCGCGAACCGCAATCAAGTCGCAAGCATTGGCTGATTTCATCGTCGATTGGGCGGAAACACAATACATGCACCTAGTGCCGGATTCAACTTACGGGAAGCTACACTTCGACAAATCGAAAATGAGGGGAGGACTTGGAGGCGAAATCGTGATAACCTCGCCCAAAGGCGACCGACTGGAGTACGTTCTCCAGATCCACTTCAAAGCTTCCAACAACGTCGCCGAGTACGAAGCACTCATCCATGGGCTCAAGATGGCCAAGCAGATAGGCATCCAGAGGGTGCTATGCTTCGGAGATTCAGACTTGGTGGTGCAACAAGTATCTGGAGAATGGGACGCCAGGGACGCGAACATGGCCCTTTACCGCTTCTTCGTCCAGCAGCTGTGTGCCTGCTTCGAAGGATGTGAGTTTCACCATGTGACCAAAGCCAACAATGAAGCTGCTAACGCCTTGGCCAGGGTCAGGTCAACAAGACAAGCCATACCACCTGGGGTCTCCCTCGAGCACTTGCGCAAGCCCTCCATCACTCCCTCACCAAAGTCCGACTCCATCGTGCTCAGCGTGGACCCAGGAACAGCCGGTGCCGCGGCACACCCGGGGACTCCCGCATCGCACCCGGGGACTGCGGCATCGCACCCGGGGACTGCCCCACTGCACCCGGGGACTGCCGCACCGCACCTGGGGACTGCTGCATCGCACCCGGGGACTGCCGCGCCGCACCCGGTGACTGTTGCACCCCACCCGGGGACTACTTCGCTACACCCGGGAGCTACCGCGACACGACCCGTGGTCGACATCAGCACGTTCCCACCCGGCAGGCCTCCCGACGTTTTGGAGCAGGCCGTCCGCGAGGAAATCAAGCTCATCATACAGACGGTACACTCCATACGGGAGGCACCTGATTGGGCAAAATCCTACATGGATTTCCTGGCTAAGAGCAAACTGCCGACAAAAGAGGTGGCAGCACAACAAGTGCGACAAAGGGCAAGCGCCTACACCATAATCAACAACGAGCTATACAAGCGCATCCTCGGGGGCATCTACCAACGATGCTTCAGTCAAGAGGAAGGAGCCAAGCTTCTAACGGACATACACCAGGGCGAGTGTGGCCACCACACATCCTCAAGGGCAATAGCAGCCAAGGCCCTTCGGCATGGCTTCTACTGGCCGACGGTGCTCAAAGACGCCGAAGAAATAGTCAAGACATGCAACGGTTGTCAGTGATTCAGCCAGCTGAAGCACACACCATCTGCGACACTCAAGACAATACCAATCACCTGGTCGTTCGCGGTCTGGGGCCTGGACATGGTTGGGCCATTCAAGACAGCTCGATCCGGTATGAC
This sequence comes from Avena sativa, assembly GCA_916181665.1. Lineage (NCBI taxonomy): Eukaryota > Viridiplantae > Streptophyta > Magnoliopsida > Poales > Poaceae > Avena > Avena sativa. The sequence continues at coordinate 45,626,426 of OV702279.1, read as the reverse complement.
ACACCTGCTCGTAGCCGTGGATAAGTTCACCAAGTGGATCGAGGCGAAGCCAATCAAGAAGTTGGATGGAGCGACGGTGATCAAATTCTTCACAGACATCATCATCCGGTTCGGCTACCCGCACAACATCATTACTGACAATGGAACCAACTTTGCGAAAGGAGTCTTTGCTCGTTTCTGCGGGGAAAAAGGGATCCGCCTGGATCTGTTATCAGTCACACACCCATAGTCCAACGGATAGTGCCAGCGCGCTAATGGTCTGATTCTATCCGGAATCAAGCCAAGGCTCATCGAACCGCTCGTCAGATCACCCGGATGCTGGATAGAGGAGCTGCCAGCAGTGCTTTGGAGCCTACGCACCACACCCAATCGCTCAACCGGCTTCACGCCGTTCTTCCTCGTCTACGGGGTAGAAGCCATTCTCCCCACAGACATCCAGTTCGACGCACCCCGCAAGCAGCTCTACACGGAGCAGGAAGCCAAGGAAGCAAGGGAGGACAGCGTGGACTTGCTCGAGGAGGCACGCGAGTTGGCTCTGTCTAGATCAACAATTTACCAACAAGACTTGCGCTGATACCACGCCAGCCGGATCCAGCCCACCTCTTTCCACGAGGGAGACCTGGTGCTGCGCCTGGTTCAGAGCACCAAAGGAATGCACAAGCTGTCCCCGCCATGGGAAGGACCATTCATCGTGAGCCGAGCTCTCCACAACAATTCATACTATATGATCGACGCGCAGCAGCCGATGAAGAACAAGGCAGATTGCTCAGACGAGGAGACGGAGCGCCCGTGGAATGCAAGCCTGCTCCGACCATTTTAAACTTAGAAAACTGTATGTATCTTCCCTTTTTATGTAACAAGTGAACAAGATTGAAAGCCTTGGCGCAGCGCTAAGGACTTTGTCCCAATACCGCACACCATCTACATTTCCATACCGGCTGGCCTAGGCCCCACGATTTCTACAGACGACATAATATTGCACGCGGCGTCTAGAGTAACCTCTTCAGTCCCGGCTTCAGTACGCATGTCGGTTGTCGACCCGGCAAGAGCAAAAACTCAAAGCGCACGCGACAAGAAGATGCCAACATAGAAAGCAAGGGCGTCCAGGCAAACCGGTCGCGCCCTACATGAGTTAAGCCAACAACAGCGGATCGAAGTATCGTGATGCACGCCAACATAGTCAATCCTTCGGCTCCGGCTGCAGACCGCAACCCGGCTGACAATCGGCAAGTAAAAATGCTCGAAGGGCCAATACTCGTTGAGAAAAGGGGAGTTGCTAACGACCTAACTCGAAGGGGAACGTATCTATTTTCCTTCTACGATAAGTACCAACTAACGAATGAGCATATGCACAAGAAAACTAAATCAAAGCAACGCTTTGTCTCGCACGACCCGAGCCACAAATTGGCAGGAAACAAGGTGGCAAAAGAGCTTCACCCCGGCTGGCTGCCCCAGTCGGCCCGAACCTCGGGGACTACACCCAGTGGACGCACTCCCTCGCACCCACAAACTCAAGTCAAGGTAGCCAAAAGAGCTTCGCCCCGGCTGACTACCCCAGCCGGCCCAAACCTCGGGGACTACACCCAGTGGACGCGCTCCCGCGCACCCACAAACTCAAGTCAAGGTAGCTAAAAGAGCTTCGCCCCGGCTGGCTACCCTAGCCGGCCCGAACCTCGAGGACTACACCCAGTGGACGCGCTCCCGCGCACCCACGAACTCAAGTCAAGGTAGCCAAAAGAGCTTCGCCCGGCTGGCTACCCAAGCCGGCCCGAACCTCGGGGACTACACCCAGTGGACGCGCTCCCGCGCACCCACAAACTCAAGTCAAGGTAGCCAAAAGAGCTTCGCCCCGGCTGGCTACCCCAGCCGACCCGAACTTCGGGGACTACACCCAGCGGACGCGCTCTCGCGCACTCACAAACTCAAGTCAGGACGACAAAAGAGCTCCATCCCGGCTGGCTATCCCAGCCGTCCCGCGCATAAAAGACCGCAAATGACAGAGACATAAACAAAGATAAGCAAAAGGCACCAAGCCATAAAGCGGAGCACGCAGGCTCCACGCAGATTCGGAAATCGGTGACAAAAGTTAGCCGAAGTGTGGCACAACAAAGTAACAACTTTCACAAATACACCCGGCATCCCGGGGATCAAGAGTCCGGAGCTAAAGAAGTAGAAGGAGCAGGAGCAGGAGCTGGATCAGCAGGTGTGGCACCGGCATCAGTGGAAGGAGGATGGCTGCTGGAGGCGACGTCAAGGGGATTCTAAGGCGCCGGGACCCAGTGGAATGGCCGTGGCTCTCCGGGGCACTGAAGTCACGCTCCAAGTCTACGTAGGTGCCAATCTTCACCCCGCAAGCCTGGAGCGCAGGAGTGTCGGCACGAAGGCCCTCGTAGCTCGTCCCAATATGGAAGCCGCGGGTGAGCACGCTCAGGTCGGCACCCGGATAACACGACTTCACCAGAGCAAGCGCCATCTCCACTCTGCCTCAAGCAGCCAACTCTTTGTGCACGTCCAGAACGTCGATGCCTTTGGACAGAGCCACGGCTAGGCTAGCCATGTCGTGCACATCGCCCACGTCCGGCCAGATGTAGTGGAAGAGATCATTGCCAACGGGGCGCATGCCATTGCTCTCCTCCGACACCACCTTGACCAAGTCGAGGGCAGTCAGTTCACGTCCAACCTCTTCCACGGGCAGCTTCTCCATGGCCATCTCGGTCGCCTCAGGATAATGAGCTGTAGCCAAGCACAAAGCAGAATAAATGGACAAGATCGAGCAAGTCACGACCCAACAGGAGAAGGAAACTGAAGAACTTACTGATGACCATCTCCGAGATGTTCTGGGTGCTGATTAATCTCCCCCTCCCTGCGGCGAAGAACATGGATTGTCTCCTCCTGTTGGGTGGAGTTCATCTCAAAATTCTTCAGCGCCTCCGCCCGGATGTGAGCTGTCTTCTTGTCCCGCTCCACGCTAACCTCAAGCTGATGCTTGGCCACGGCAAGCTGATCGAACTGCGCCTGTCGCGTGTTGTTTGATTCTTCCAGCCGGGCGACCTCAGCTTTGAGGCGCTCCACCCCCCTCTCCTTGTCCAGGATCATGGTTGTAGGAGGATACCCGATGGTCAACAAAAAACGGGAAAAGGGAGCCAATCGCCAAGATAGATCTGAAGAAGCAATCTTACGGCCAAGATCCCGGGTGTTCTTCACATACTCCGCAAAAGCTTTCTACAGCAAGAAAAAAAAAAGAGCAACAGAGAAGCAAACCAGGTGGAAGAATGGAAAGAATGTGAAGGGCAACGACTTACCTCCATCAAAATAGACAAATTTTTGGCCTCGCCAAGGCCCTTTTCCATTCCCTCAACCAGGTGGCGAACCTGGCTGAGTGCGACGGGAGTCGAGCCCGAGAGCTGGGCGACGATCGCACCCGGCGTCAGCACAGCCGGAGCTGGCCTCGAGCCGGCAACGATAACCTCATCATCATCGGCAGCCACACCCGAAGGCACAGCCACCACCAACTCCCTCCCAGCCGGCTGACCACCATCCGGCTGGCTGCCATCCGCCGCAGCCGCCTGCATGGTCCCAGCTTCCTCCGTCACCTCCATAATGACGGGCCTAGCGGAGATGCTTGGAGCATCGCTCTAGGCCGGGTTCACGCCAGCCCCGGGATGAAGGTGGGGGGTCTCCGGGTCCTGCGCAGCCGCAAACAGCTGCCCCTACCGCGAAGACGCAGGCGCCTGGTGCAGCAACCCTGTGGTCAGTGAGCCCTCAGGGGCCCTGGGCAGAGATGGCGCGGCTGACGCAGCCGGACCGGCCACAGCCGGGCCAGCCGCAGCCGGCGCGGGCACAGCCGGCGACCTCGCCACCTCTTCAACCGGCAGAGGAGGTGGAGGAGCAATGATGGCGGTGCCACCATCGCCAAGCAGCATGGCCTCGCTGCGCAGAACGAAGAGTCAAAGGAGGAACCAGCAAAACCACAGAGCGGCAAGCAAGGGCAAGAGAGATACTAACCCAGCGACGGACGGTGGAGCCACGACCTGACGCCCTCGGCGCGTCTTTTTCGCTTCAACTGGAGCGGGAGCGGTAACAGACGCTGCCCTCTTTCCCCGGGCTCTCGCCGCAGGTTTCTCTCGGCCACCCTCCTCGTGGTGACATCGAATGCTATACGAGCATGGGATCAAAACCACAACCTCAAGAGCAAGGGTGAAGTAAAGAGCTACGGACAGCAACTTACCATGAGGATCCAAGGGGCCATCATCCGCCCGGACGGGAAACCCTTCGGGCTTCGTCTAGGGTACTTCTTCGGTTTCCTGTCCTCCAAGAAGGACGGAAGCGGGAAGTCACCCATGCCGTCCTTAGCTTGCTGCGCCGTGAACAACTAATCAAAAAGGGGAGCATGACGCACCAAAGGAAAGCTAGCCATGACAAGGAGTGAGACGCAAAATAACCAGAGAAAAACATACCCGAGGCGGCAGGCGGCCGCGATGATACGGAGGGCAGGAGTACGCCCAGGTAGCCTCGATGCGGAACTTGGAGATCATGGAGACCCAGTTCCATAGGTCCTGGTAGGGCACATCCTTCCGCGACATCCTCGTCGGATCGTTGGCGGTCGAGAGGTGGCACATTTTGTGCGACCGCTTCTGCAGCCGAAGCACGCGACGCACCATCCACGACAAGGTGATGTCCCGGGCGGTGAGCCTCTCCGTCTCCACCATCGTCTCCAGCCGGGTGGCCATCCGGTCGAGGTCCGCCGCTGCACCCATGCCCTTCGTCGTCCAGCCCTTCTGTGTCGAGGGCACGTCGGCGAAGGGTGGAAGGCAGATCCAGTCAATCTCTGTGGAATTGCTCACATAAAAATATGAGTGCTGCCACAACTTGATGGTGTCAGGGATCTCGAACCGTGGCATCGGCGAGGAGGTTCGCAGGTAGACGGCACAGCAGCCCGTCTGCGTCAGCGAGGCACCCTTGGTGATGTTATGGGCCTTGAAGTGGAAGAACTTGAGAAAGTTCGCCATGTCGGGCCACACCCCAAGATATGACTCGCAGCAGGCCGCATGATGCGACAGCTGCGCCATGGCGTTGGCACCCAAGTGATGAACTTGGAGGTCGAAGAAGAGAAAGAGATGGAGGAGGAAAGGGCTGACGGGAAGGCTGAAGCCGCGGGCAAAATGCGCGAGGAAGACGACGCGCTCCCCCGACCGAGGGTTCGGCACCCGCTTCCCCTCCGGCGCGAGCCAGTGCTTCACAAGCATCGACGAGGGTAGAAACCTCCCCCGCCGGTACTTGTTGATGAGATCGTCGGTCACAAAGGACCCGCACCAGCCGCCGCGTTGCTCCAGTAACATCTCGACATAGGAGGAGGCCGTGGTGCCCGGGGAGAATGTGACTAGCGGCTATAAGGAGAAGGCGTGCAAGAGCAAAGGGCGCTGAGGCACGAGGGGAAGATGAGCCGAAGGATGGACAAGTGTGGGAACCGATCCCCCTCAAAGCTCTATTTATCCCCGCAAACGGCACCGTCGCCCCTTCGGCTTCTGCGCGACGCATGGCGTCGTGGAACCACAGCCACACGACGCTTCGGCTCCAGATCCTCTGCGTCGTCATAATTGCCACAGAAGATCCCCGGGCGTTAACAGGAGACGCGGCGTGCTTACTTGCCCCGAGAAACCTCTGCGGCAAGTTTGCGTGCGCAGTTGCCAAAAACTCACGCAACGACGCGGAAGTCAACCTGATGCGACGTGCGCCAGAGCCAAAGTCGTGGGTGACGACATCAACGACATTATCCGGACAAACGTTTCAACTTCAGCTGCGCCAGCCGGTACCTGCCTTCGCTGTTTACACCCAGTGGACGGCCATCGATTCTGTAGCCGGTTAATTCTAGCAGGAAAGCAAAAGCAAAAGCCGCAGACGGAGGAAATAAAACAACTCTCTCAGGACAAGAAGGAGCACGGAAGATCTTGCCCACCGGCCAAGCCCATACGTGCTCGGGGACAAGTGTCGGGGGGATAACCCCCGGGTGGGGAAAGCCAGGCACAAGTAGGCCGGCTCCAGAAGATGCAGGCTGCCTGGCCTCCAGGAAAGACAACTCTATCCAACTGATTGGCAAGCCCGGCTGGGCTTATAACCTTCCTGGCTGGCCCGTCTAGCCGGTGGCAGAAGAACCGGCCGGGTGACGGTTCCACCCGGCTCACCTCGGATTCCATGGAGAGCACAGAAGGGCTGACGCTCCATGCGGGGTACGCTTCTGGCTCTCCCTCGTCATCAAGGAAGTTGGCATGCCGTCATGACCAGCGCTACCCGACGAAGATAAAGCAAGATGGTCGGCTGGACTGGCGAAAGCAGTCCGGGTGACCGTTAAAGCAAGGATGACGCCCCAAAGGAAGCCCGGGTGACCGCTAAAGAGAAGGGTGACGCTAAAAGAAGGGCGGACTGGGTCCTGGCACACCGGCTGGACTCTACAGTCGGCCCTGCCCTATAAACCCATAACCAAACTGTAAACCCTAGGACCTGATTTGTAATCTGCCACCCAGACCAGTGTATAAGGGAGGGCAGAGCTAGGGTTCCAGGGAGGCACCAATAGAAGGATAGAAGTGTTAGCATCAAGTTCCCATCTTCCTCTAGCCTTCGATAGTATCTATGGAAACAGCTCAAGGAGCACCTGTACTGAGCATCAGCTCCCACACATAGTTCATCTTGCAGGAGTAGGGGTGTTACATCGCCAAGAGGGCCCCAAACCTGGGTAAGTCCCTGTGTTTGCAGTGCACCGTGCCCTACCTGTTGCGTGAGCCATCGAATGCATCTGTGTGTCCCTTCTTTGCCATCCCCGATGGCACTGCCGTGTTCCACACCATGACACTTACGGTTAAAGTATGGCTAGCCAGACCCGTGCATTATCACACTCTAATGTGAAGGGCACAACGCGTGCAGAGCATGCATTGTTCGACCCCCGCTTACACGACATTAAAGTGCACCATACTTGAGGCATGGTGGATGCGTTGCAACTGGTTGGATGAGCGTGCCGCCGTGTTTCCCCCTTGTTGCACTAGAAAACACACACATTTTTTTACATTTTATCTACCCTCGTGCATATAAATCCAAATAGTTTATAATTTTCAGAGAATAAAAGGAAATGCACAGAAACTTTGCTTCTATTTGATTATGAAAGTAAAGTATCAGTGGCAAACTCGTTATTTCGCGTGGATAGAGAGGTCCGTCTCTAGAGAGAGAGAGCAAAATAAATTTACTTAGTCTGTGTTAGAAAAAATCACACAAACTAGTAGTGCATTTACCGCTCATGCATAGATATTCAAACAACCATTTCAAGTTACTTTGCAAACCGCATCATATTTTTACAGGTTTATTACGAATGTCTCCATAGCTCGCTCCTAAATCTAGAATGTGGAGTAATTTAGAACAGACAAAATCTCTGCATGCAGCTGGTTGTATTTGTATCTGATCATGATCGGTAGAATAAGGAATACTTGAACAGATTCAGTACTAGTACATCTACAGCGCGACCAGAAAATATGAATAGTAAACTTGAAAGATGGAGAAATAAAAGTACCTTCGGGTACACGAGTGGAACGTCCTCGTGTGAACTCGCCATCATCGGGGGATCCGAAGTTTTCTGCACCCGCGAGCACATAGTCCTCCTAAGGGTCGAACTGGATGTCCTCCTCGCCCTGGGCTGCATGCATCTCCTCCAGATCTATGGCAGGAGGCGCCGTATCGCCCGTCGCAGGCAGCCAGGGGCAACACCCGAAGACTCACCTACAAGCACTCGCTTCATGGCGTTGGAAGGGAGAAGGTGGCTGTTCAGCCTCGAGCTGTACGGTGAGGTTTGTCGGTTTTGCTAGATCGGGGAGAATGGGTCGATGCATGGGAGGGAGATGATGCAGAGGAGTAGGTTGTAAAGACGGGGAATTGTTAAGTCTTCTCTTGGGGACCTCCACCTCGAGGCTCAATTCGTGCCCCGGTAGCTAGTTGTTCGGCTTCTATATGACGCATGGATGGTTCGTGCCATGGGCCCCAGCTGGAAGTGAGATTGCAGGCGCGGTACTGTGAGGACCGTTCCTGTTTGCAGCTGGAGGAGTAATAGGCTTTTCATAGGCGTGACATGACCACTCTACGGATTCTTTAATCTACGGCTCGATCGATTCCTTCTTGTAGAAGGGTCGACAGGAGGGACGCCTAAAGACCCAACGGTTAAAGCATGGCTAGCCAGACCCGTGTGTTGTCACACTCTAATGTGAAGGGCACGACGCGTGCAGAGGATGCATTGTTCGACCCCCACTTACATGACATTACAGTGCATCGTACTTGAGGCATGGTGGATGCGTTGGAACTGGTTGGACGAGCGTGCCACCGCGTTTCCCCTTGTTGCACTACAAAACACACACATTTTTTTATATTTTATCTACCCTCGTGTATATAAATCCAAATATTATATAATTTTTAGAGAATAAAAGGAAATGCATAGACACTTTCGTTCTATTTGATTATGGAAGTAAAGTATTAGTGGCAAACTCGTTATTTCTCGTGGATTGAGAGGTCCATCTCTAGAGAGAGAGAGAGAGCAAAATAAATTTACTTAGTCTACTTGTCTAAAAAAATCGCACAAACTAGTAGTGCATTTACTGGTCATGTATAGATATTCAAACAACCATTTCAAGTTACTTTGCAAACCGCAGCATATTTTTGCAGGTTTATTACGGCTATTGTAACACCCCACTCTTAGTTAGTTATTATTTAGGGTTTGTTTGTGCATTCATTATCATCATCTCTTAAAATGCATGCAAGAAATACAACAAAACCCTAAAAACCTAATCTTCCTCCTCTATTTGAAAACACATTCACATGTTTTGATTTTGATATCACCAAAAATAAGGAGCCCAAATGGAATAAAAGGGCCCCATACTATTTTATATGATTTACAAAGTTTCTGGTATTTTTGAAATGGATCCAAACAGATTTGAACTAAAAATACAAAGAGGAAATACAAAACAGAAATAGAAAAGAAATTTGCAAATAAAAATAGAGCCAGCTAACCTAATCATGCCGCAGCACAGCAGCCCAGCTCACCCTCCTCTCTCTCTCCTTTGCTCAGCGCAGCAGCCAACGACCCAGTATGGCCCACCCGGGCCCGATACCCCTTCACCTTTCCTGCTCGTCGTCTTCTCCAGGCAGGCACACACCTGCATTTCGCCGGCGCCGCCGTAGGCCGACGCACAGCGATTCGTGCCCGCCGCCGCCCCTGGGTGAGAGGATCCACATCGCCCTCGCTCGCCCGTATCCTCTCAGCTCTCCCTAGTGCTCTCTCCCTTTCTTTCCGCAAGCACCAAAAATCCTGGCTCGCCGTTCGCCATCGTCCCCGTCAACTCCGGCCTCCCCTCGCTCAACTGAGGACGCCTTGAGGTCCGCCTCGTTTTCCTTTCACTTCTTGCCAGCGGAATCGAGCCAAGAAGCCTTCAATCGTCGGCATCGACCTCATCTTCCCCATGTCTGACACTCGCCGCCGTCGACCCTATCGCCGTTCTCGTCCACCTTCGGCCTCACTGTCACGCCTGTTAGATTCACGGTGAGCTTCTGAGCCTCCCCACCCTCACCTCGCTTCCTGACATTGCCTGTATCGCCCCCACATCATGCTCCGCCGTCCGCCACCGCGTAAGCTCGCCGCCAGCCGTCCCCCGTGACACAAAAATAGCGGCACCGCCACCACACCGTTTGCCGCGCAAGCCCGCATCCATCGCATGCCTTCACGCAGCCTCGCAAGCCCCTGCCGCTGATCCCGCCGCTCGCCTGGGAGTAGCACCGCCGCAGTGACGTCATTCCGACGTCACACGCATGGGTTAGCTCGGTCAAACAGGCCGCAGGCCCACTTTGCCAGCATGGACAATGAGGTGGCCTCGGTCCCATTGGTCAGTCAGTGTGGGTAGGCTCAGCCCCAGTGAGAAAAGCCCCAGATCCTATGGTGATGTCAGCGTGAGGTCATAAATGTTCTAAAATGATTTAAATAATTTCAGAAAAAGGATAAAACTTATAAATTCAATATCTAATTATTTATAAGTCAGAAAAATACAAATAATATATCAAATTGTTCAGAAAAATGAGACCTAACTATCTAAGCTATAATCATGCATTGTTAAACAACTTAAATGACAAGTTTAATTAGAGAACATAGTAACCCCTCTCATATACATACGGAGTTTCCCCGAGTTAGGGTTTTCACCCCTCGAAACCCCGATTAAATTGCCGAGCATGTCTTAGGGTTACATTTCGATACAATTTAACTTGTCATATCATCATCCTTCCTTGAGCATTGCATTGATGCCATTTGTTGATTATTTCCCTTTCTTTTTGGTGTTTGGTTCTTCGCGGTAGAATACGAGATCGAGATCGAGATCGAAGCCCGAGGTCAACACCGTCGAAGATAGAAGATCGACGAAAAATACTTGACAAACTGTAACCAAGTCAAGTTCAAGGCTCCCGAAGATCTGCTTATGTGTCATCAACCGGCAAAGGAAATCTTAGCCCCACCATGATGTAACCCTATGATTTCGAAAGCATTTCAATTCTTGCCATGAAGCATACGATTCTACTGTGGTCTTTTATCGATAGATAGAGTATCATATCTATTGCATGCTACCTCTGAGCTTATATTACCTGATCCACTGCTCCTAGCATAACTAGGTTTGGCTTGTGTGCAATGCTAGAGCTTATATCTGTGTCTTGCTTAGCCATGCATAGTTGTCAGTTCTGGTCCATCCAGATGATGTATCAGATGCAGAGAATCTAGTATGATAGGAGAACGTGATGAGATGATATCAGATGTGATATGAGTTAAACATGCTAAGTCTTATATGGGAGGCCACAGTGGGATGTGGTTTTTCTAGTCCCATGCTCGCCACCCCTAGGACCTGATTTCTTGCCTTTGGAACCGAGACGAGCGTACAACCTCATGACTAACTAACTTGCCTAGTAGATTCCATGAGTCACATAGTTCGGGCGTTCCATTCGACATACACATTGAAAATGTTTTTGAAAGAGGGGGTGAAGGAGGTGCATTCATACAGGTAGGGAAGCGTGGCCGCGGTTTCTTGGAGTTGATGGCGCCCCTGGTACACCAACCTTGCCACACATCTTTAAGCACCGGCTTCGGGATTTGACTCGTTATGATGGAACCGTACTTATTGCGTGACTCATGGTCTCGGCGAAAGAAAGGTAAAGGTCGTGGTCAACCACTCTCTACCGGCCTTCCAAGGAAGAGGGCTAGTCTATAGTGGCATTAAGAATCGGTTGGCACGTGTGGGTAAAGTTGTACACCCCTGCAGGGTTAAATATTTTAGAAAAGCCATGTTCATGGTTATGAACGCTTGGTGACCAGATTCTAAGATCATAGAGAACTATAACCTAATCGTAAAACTTGGTAGATCAACGTGTGCTTAAGGATTCTTCCTCATGGGTACGAGGGGGTGGTCCTAGTTGGTAGATGATGATGATTTGGCGGATATCAAAAGATGATGATCAATACTTTGGAGATGTCGCTCTCTTATTTCCTTTTTAAAATATTCTGATTAGACGAGCTTATTCTCTCTCTCTCTCTCTCTCTCTCTTGTTCTATAAACAAAGATGGCTTTATGCAAAACAACTCCATCAGCCATAAAGTCTTGCGGAGTACACCCTGTACTCACCCTTGCTTTGTTGATACTTTTGGCAGAGTAAGTGTTCCCTGAAGATCAGTTTGGTACTACATCGACATCGAAGAGTAGCTCGGGGTTCCCGGCCGGCATCCTGGAATCTATGGGCTGGGACGTCATCATTATGCTTAATAGCATAATTTGCCTTCCGTTGTTTGATGTTTGTGGTTAGTGACATCTACTTGTAATAATTTGGTTCTTTGCTGAGTTATGAGCTTGCTGTAATAATTTTGTGTCGTAGGGTCACTATTGTGTTATCAATTCTTCACTGGATATCCTAGAGCTCAAGGTTAAGCTTATATCAGACGGAGGTCTGGTATTTGTTTAGCCCTGATCCCGGGGGTGTCACAGTTTTTGGTATCATAGCAGTACCGACCATAGGAAAACCTTGCTATTGGTCGATGTTGAGTCTAGTGCTTGTGAAAACTATTTCAAAGATGAAAATTATTTGCGAAAACTCTAGTATGCTTCTTTTTCTCCTTATCCAGTTTCGCTCTAATTCTGGGTCATCTTATCTAGAGTTGTTTTTGGAAAAGTCTTGATATCTCCTCTAGTATTTCAAAGCTTAGGTGCCTTCTGGGCATTTCCGTTTCTAAGCCAGTTGACCAAGTGTTGAGTTCTCTAGAGTTGTGTGTGTTGTGAATTCTTGTTTCCCTTTGCTCTTGTTCATCTGAGAGATTCCTTTCCATCATGATCTCTCTATCCTTTGGAACCGCAATATTATATTGTTGTATCCATAGTGTTCTGTTCTAGGCTTCGAGGTTTCTGTTCGCCTCGTATGCCTCATTTTTATTTGTTTGGGTACTTCAGAAGTCTTATCTTGCAGTGTACGCTATGCCACTCAAGTAGTAGTTACTTGTTCCTTTGGGTTTTAACCCTTCGACTTGAATCTAAGATCCTTGATTGTGCTGGATTCTGGTGTTATCAATTTTGTACATGAAGCCGACCTTTAACCCAAGATCCATCCTTTGACCCCTGTTGTTAATGTTCACACATTACCTCAGGATGGCTGGTATTACAACTCTAGCCTTAAAGCTTGTGGTCTTTATCGCGATTGAATTGTGACAACTAAGGACTTCCCCTACCACATGCTATGGCAGATGTTCTTTAATGGAACCAAATAGATCACGACAAGAGTACTCCTCGAGAGTCTCGCATCTATATTCATGACTCTGCCACACTTTTCCCTCTCTGCATTGGTTTTCAGAAGGTTGTTGACTTATGCATCCACATCTCGGGATTTCATCCTCAGCATGTTCTTTTCCCCTTGTTGTTTTCCGACCTTTGTCTACCAGTTGGTAGCCAAGTAGTAAATGTGCATCGGTGTCTTCCGATGCAAGATACTCTTGTGGTCTGTCATGACAAACCATTTCGGAATGTCAGGAGAAACAAACTCTAGTACCTCGTCATATATAGGACCAGGTCAAAGTGTTGTAATCCGAAGATCAAGAGGCATTGATTGTCTCTCATCTGTTCTACCTCAACGTATCACACTCTTTTATACTAAGAGGTCGTGCAGAGTTCCATGACCCCTTAATGAAGTGATACTCTCACTCATCTTTACCACCCTCCCTCGAGCTTTCGCGCTCGTGAGTGATGCGTGTGCGTAATAATGTGGCCATCTGAGATTCTTAGCAATTATTATTGTTTTGAACTCTAAGGACATTTGAGTATTCTTAGCGTGATGGTTAACCCTATCACAAAGCAAAAGAATGATGGTGCTACCATGTCTGTTATTCTGGTACACTCTCTTCGGTCAAAGAGTTAGGTTTGTGCCGAAACTCTGAGACAGTGTCTTCTTGCCTTACCAAGCAAGTTCCCTCTCGAACTAAGTGACATATCGGTGGTTAGTGATATTCTAGTTCTCTTCTAGAAGTATCGCCTTGTTGCCACATGACCGTGTTGTCAAGTTCTTGAGCAAGCAAGTCCTCTGGACTGCTCTTTTCTCTAAGGATCCTTACTAGATACCCCTGAACTAGTTGGTTAAGCTTAAACAACAACTTGGAGAGTTGTAAGACAAAAGTTTATCTGAATTAGTTCATCCTAAAGGGATGTCTATTGTTTTTCGTGTTGAAGAATGATAATATTTCCTTTGCGGATATGTTATCCTCCCCTCTTTTGATTTGATTTGGGGTTATCGACAAATCAAACTCAGTTCCAAGGACTGTCTTGATGGTGTTTCTTCTCGTGATGTTTCACTTGAGTGTATCTTCATGTTCCTTGGTCTGACCAATAGTTTGCCTTGTTCAAGTAACATATGAGTTCATCTTAATGGATTGTCTTGATAGGATCGTTGTTGAGCCCATCAATGACATTCTTATTTTCTCCATGCTAAAAAAATTCTTATGGAACAATTGGCATTAATATTGGAAATTTTCGAGAACCATATTCGAGTCATCTTGAAGTATGTGTTCTGGAGGTTAGAAGTAACCTTCTCTGGTTCACGTGCAACTATTGAAAGATGTTGCCATGGATTCAAGAGTTATCTATCTTTCCTTAAGGACATATGTGTGTTTCATTGTCATAACTTTATGTGTGTGCAGTTGTCCTTCGACAATATGCTAATACACGGGTATAGCAATCTAGCTCATATTTTGGAACCTGACATCGTAGTCCATGTCTTGAGACTCTAGTAACTTTACCTTTGTGGTAAATGTTGCAAACTATCTATTCGGACATGCTGAGTCTGAAATATCATTTCGTCTAACCAAAGCGGAATCTCAAGCAGCAATGATGGGTGGTGTTCCTCAAGGTTTTGACATAGGTCTCTTTGTAAATCTAGCAGGGTTTATGTAATGGTTGACACACTTAGCCGGAAAGACCTTTCATTATATTCCTGTGATTCAGCAATATCAACCACTCTTCATGAGGTTTCTTCTATAACTTAATATAGGAGTTGTTCTTATGATTTCCTTTGTATCCGAAGTCCGACCTTTACTTGATGTCTGCTTTCTCGAACATCAAGGAGAACATTTAAAGTAGTGTTGCTAAATGTCTCTCGGTCGATCCTCCAGACCCTTTATGTTGGCAAGCATATTGTTGTTCCAAGTAACTGAAGTCTGAGAATGAAGTTTCTTTATTCTCGTGTCATCAGGAATATTCTTAACTATTCAACTTAGTGGTGCACAGTGATATCATGATCTTTGGCAGAGATTTTGATATACCTGGGTGAATAAAGAACTTTCCTTCATTTTCTCAGCCATGTTTTAATATTAACTATGATTTTGGTAATCAGAAGTTTCTCTTGTTACATGTTCCCTGTGACCCTTATGAGTCCTCTCCACTAAAACACCTTTCTATCTTAGCCTCCTATTGAATTAAAGAGTGACCCTTCTATGTCAAAAGTAGTTCAACAACTTGGTTTTGTTGATCTATATCTCTGCAACCCAAAATGTCTACTTAATCTGTTTAGTAGAGGTTCCCTGTCGAAGTATGTGGTCATGTTCTTTCTGTTGGAAGCTTTCTTCTACAGAAGCTTCAAAACCTCCTATAAGTTCCATGGTCTCAATCATTATGAAGACCATCTATCTAACAACTTGAAACCTTCCCCTCTTGTTTCCTCCGTTACCTTGGTGTGTTTCATGTCGTCATATCAGAGTTGTTTCTGAACACTCCATCCATGAGTTGACCATGAGATACTCTGTGTGTCATTTAGTGTGCTTCCCTCTTATCTTTAGAGTGACCCTGTTTCTTTCTCTCTCTTTCTCTCTTCCTACCTTTGGAATCCCGGGTCAAGATTCTCGTAAGGGGGATAGAGCTGTAACACCCCAGTTTTAGTTAGTTATTATTTAGGGTTTGTTTGTGCATTAATTATCATAATCTCTTAAAATGGATGCAAAGAAATACAACAAAACCCTAAAACCCTAACCTTCCTCCTCTATTTGAAAACACGTTCACATGGTTTTGATTTTGAAATCACCAAAAATAAGGAGCCCAAATGGAATAAAAGGGCCCCATACTATTTTATATAGATTTAAAAGTTTCTGGTATTTTTGAAATAGATCCAAACAGATTTCAACTAAAAATACAAAGAGGAAATACAAAACAGAAATAGAAAAGAAATTTGCAAATAAAATAGAGCTGGCTAACCAAATCAGGCTGCAGCCCAGCAGCTCAGCTCACCCTCCTCTCTCTCTCCTTTGCTCAACACAGAAACCAACGACCCAAACTCGGCCCAGAACGGCCCACCCGGGCCCGATACCCGTTCACCTTTCCTGCTTGTCGTCTTCTCTAGGCAGGCACACACCTGCGTGTCGTCGGCGCCGCCGTCGGCCGACGCGCAGCGATTCGTGCTCTCCGCCGCCCCTAGGTGAGAGGATAAGACCCCCACGTCGCCCTCGCTCGCCCGTATCCTCTCAGCTCTCCCCCTAGTGCTCTCTCCCTTTCTTTCCGCAAGAACCCAAA
This sequence comes from Avena sativa, assembly GCA_916181665.1. Classification (NCBI taxonomy): domain Eukaryota; kingdom Viridiplantae; phylum Streptophyta; class Magnoliopsida; order Poales; family Poaceae; genus Avena; species Avena sativa. The sequence goes on along the minus strand of OV702279.1, from coordinate 45,610,335 downwards.
ACCCTGGCTCATTGTTCGCCGTCGTCCCCGTCAACTCTGGCCTCCCCTCGCTCAACTGAGGCCGCCCTGAGCTCTGCCTCTTCTTCCTCTCACTTCTTACCAGCGGAATCGAGCCAAGAATCCTTCAATCGTCGGCATCGACCTCATCTTCCCCATGTCCGACGCTCGCCGCCGTCGACCCTATCGCCGTTCTCGTCCACCTTCGGCCTCACCATCACGCCTGTTAGATTCATGGTGAGCTTCTAAGCCTCCCCACCCTCACCTCGCTTCCTGGCATTGCCTGTATCGCCCCCCATCATGCTCCCCCGTCCTCCGCTGCGTAAGCTCGCCGCCAGCCGTCCCCAGTGACACAAAAATAGCGGCGCCGCCACGACACAGTCTTCCGCGCAAGCCCGCATCTAGCGCATGCCTTCACGCAGCCCCGCAAGCCCCTGCCGCTGATCCCCCCGCTCGCCTGGGAGGAGCACCGCCGCGGTGACGTCGTTCCAACGTCACATGCGCGGGTTACCTTGGTCAAATAGGCCGTAGGCCCACTTTGCCAGCGTGGACGATGAGGTGGCCTCGGCCCCACTGGTCAGTCAGTGTGGGTAGGCTCATCCCCAGTGAGAAAAGCCCCAGATCTCGTGGTGATGTCAGCGTGAGGTCATAAATGTTTTAAAATGATTTAAATAATTTCACAAAAAGGATAAAACTTATAAATTCAATATCTAATTATTTATAAGTCAGAAAAATACAAATAATATATCAAATTGTTCAGAAAAATGAGACCTAACTATCTAAGCTATAATCATGCATTGTTCAACAACTTAAATGACAAGTTTAATTAGAGAACATAGTAACCCCTCTCATATACATCTAGAGTTTCCCCGAGTTAGGGTTTTCACCCCTCGAAACCCCGATTAAATTGTCGAGCATGTCTTAGGGTTACATTTCGATACAATTTAACTTGTCATATCATCATCCTTGCTTGAGCATTGCATCGATGCCATGTGTTGATTGTTTTCCTCTCTTTCTGGTGTTTGGTTCTTCGCGGTAGAATAGGTTATCGAGATCGAGATCAAAGGCCGAGGTCAACACCGTCGAAGATCGACGAACAATACTTGACCAACTGTAACCAAGTCAAGTTCAAGGCTCCCAAAGATCTGCTTATCTGTCATCAACTGGCAAAGGCAAGCATAGCCCCACCATGATATAACCCTATGATTTCGAAAGCATTTCAATTCTTGCCATGAAGTATACGATTTTACTGTGGTCTTTTATTGATAGATAAAGTATCCTATCTATTGCATGCTCCCTTTGAGATTATATTACCTGATCCACTGCTCCTAGCATAACTAGGTTTGGCCTGTGTGCAATGCTAGAGCTTATATATGTGTCTTGCTTAGCTATGCATAGCTGTCACAGAATCTATTATGATAGGTGAACTTGATGAGATGAGATCAGATGTGATATGAGTTAAACATGCTAAGGCTTGTATGGGAGGCCACAGTGGGATGTGGTTTTTCTAGTCCCATGCTCGCCACCACTAGGACCCGAGTTCTTGCCTTTGCAATCGAGACGAGCGTACAACCACATGGGGCCTAGACAACCTCATGACTAACTAACTTACCTAGTAGATTCCATGAGTCACATAGTTCGGGCATTCCATTCGACATATGCATTGAAAATGTTTTCGAAAGAGGGGGTGAAGGAGGTGCATTCATATAGGTAGGGAAGCGTTGCCGCGGTTGCTTGGGGTTGATGGCGCCCCTGGTAAACCAACCTCACGTCACATCTTTAAGTACCGGCTTTGGGATTTGACCCGTTACGTCGGAACCATACTTATTGCGTGACTCATGGTCTCGGCGAAAGCAAGGTAAAGGTCATGGTCAACCACTCTCTACCGGCCTTCCAAGGAAGAGGGCTAATCTATAGTGGCATTAAGAATCGGTTGGCGCGTGTGGGTAAAGTTGTACACCCCTGCAGGGTTAAATATTTTCGAAAAGCCGTGTTCACGGTTATGAACGCTTGGTGACCGGATTCTAAGATCATAGAGAACTATAACCTAATCGTAAAACTTGGTAGATCAACGTGTGCTTAAGGATGATTCCTCACGGGTACGAGGGGGTGATCCTAGTTGGTAGATCATGATGATTTGGTGGATATCAAAAGATGATGATCAATACTTTGGAGATGTCGCTCTCTTATTCCCTTTTTAAAATATTCTGATTAGACGAGCTTCTTCTCTCTCTCTCTCTCTCTCTCTCTCTCTCTCTCTCTCTCTCTCTCTCGTTCTATAAACAAAGATGGCTTTATGAAAAACAACACCACCAGCCATAAAGTCTTGCGGAGTACACCCTGTACTCACCCTTGCTTTGTTGATACTTTTGCAGACTAAGTGTTACCTGAAGATCAGTTTGGTACTACATCGACATCGACGAGTAGCTTGGGGTTCCCGGCCGGCAGCCTGGAATCTATGGGCTGGGACGTCATTGTTATGCTTCAGACCTCTTAGGCCATTTGTTAAGTTTGCTATACTTAATAACATAATTTGCTTTCCGTTGTTTGATGTTTGTGGTTAGTGACCTCTACTTGTTATAATTTGGTTCTTTGCTCAGTTATGATCTTGCTGTAATAATTTTGTGTCGTAGGGTCACTATTGTGTTACCGATTCTTCATTGGATATCCTCGAGATCAAGGTTCAGATTATATCAGACGGAGGTCAGGGATTTGTTTATCCCTCATCCCGGGGGTGTCACAGCTGTCTCCATAGCTCGCTCCTAAATCTAGAATGTGGAGTAATTTAGAACAGACAAAATCTTTGCATGCAGCTGGTTGTATGTTGTATCTGATCATGATCAGTAGAATAAGGACTACTTGAATAGATTCAGTACTAGTACATCTACATCTCGACCATAAAATATGAATAGTAAACTAGAAAGATGGAGAAGTAAAAGTACCTTCGGGTACACGAGTGGAACGTGCTCTTGTGAACTCCTCGCCCTCATCGGGGGATCCGAAGTCTTCTGAACCCACGACCACATAGTCCTCCTAAGGGTCGAACTGGATGTCCTCCTCGCCCTGGGCTGCATGCATCTCCTCCATATCTACGGCAGGAGGCGCCGTATCGCCCGTCGCAGGCGCAGGCAGCCAGGGGAAACACCCGAGGACTCACCTACAAGCACTCGCTTCATGGCGTTGGAAGGGAGAAGGTGGTTGTTTGGCCTCGAGCTGTACGGGGAGGTTTGTCGGTTTTGCTAGATCGGGGTGAATGGGTCGATGCATGGGATGGATATGATGTAGAGGAGTAGGTTGTAAAGACGGGGAATTGTTAAGTCTTCTCTTGGGGACCTCCACATCGAGGCTCAATTGGTGCCCCGGTAGCTAATTTTTCGTCTTCTATATGACGCATGGATGGTTCGTTCCATGGGCCCCAGATGGAAGTGAGATTGCAGGCGTGGTACCGTGAGGCCCGTTCCTGTTTGCAGCTGGAGGAGTAATAGGATTTTCATAGGCATGACATGACCACTCTACGGATTCTTTAATCTACGGCTCGATCGATTTCTTCTCGTAGAAGGGTCGATAGGAGGGACGCCTAAAAACCCTAGGGTTAAAGCATGGCTAGCTAGACCCGTGTGTTGTCACACTCTAATGTGAAGGGCACGACGCGTGCAGAGGATGCATTGTTCAACCCCCGCTTACACGCATTAAAGTGCACCGTACTTGAGGCATGGTGGATGCGTTGCAACTAGTTGGACGAGTGTGCCGCTTAGTTTCTCCCTTGTTGCACTAGAAAACACACACATTTTTTTATATTTTATCTACCCTCGTGTATATAAATCCAAATAGTTTATAATTTTCAATGAATAAAGGGAAATGCATAAAAACTTTCCTACTATTTGATTATGGAAGTAAAGTATCAGTGGCGAACTCGTTATTTCACATGGATTGAGAGGTCCGTCTCTATAGAGAGAGAGAGCAAAATAAATTTACTTAGTCTACTTGTTCGAAAAAATCGCACAAACTAGTAGTGCATTACCGGTCATGCATAGATATTCAAACAACCATTTCAAGTTACTTTGCAAACCGCATCATATTTTTACAGTTTTATTACGGCTGTCTCCATAGCTCGCTCCTAAATCTAAAATGTGCAGTAATTTAGAATAGACAAAATCTCTGCATGTAGCTGGTTGTATGTTGTATCTCATCATGATCGGTATAATAAGGAGTACTTGAATAGATTCAGTACTAGTACATCTATAGCCCTACCAGAAAATATGAATAGTAAACTAGAAAAATGGAGAAATAAAAGTACCTTCGGGTACACGAGTGGAACATGCTCATGTGAACTCCTCGCCCTCATCGGGGGATCTGAAGTCTTCTACACCCGCGAGAACATAGTCCTCCTAAGGGTCGAGCTGGATGTCCTCCTCGCCCTGGGTTGCATGCATCACCTACAGATCTGCGGTAGGAGGCGCCGTATCGCCCGTTGCAGGCGTAGGCAGCCCAGGGGCAACACCCGAAGACTCACCTACAAGCACTCTCTTCATGGCGTTGGAAGGGAGAAGGTAGCTGTTCGGCCTCGAGCTGTACGGTGAGGTTTGTCGGTTTTGCTAGATCGGGGAGAATGGGTCGATGCATGGGATGGAGATGATGCAGAGGAGTAGGTTGTAAAAACAGGGAATTGTTAAGTCTTCTCTTGGGGCCCTCCGCCTCGAGGCTCAGTTGGTTCCCAGTAGCTAGTTGGTCGGTTTCTATATGACGCATGAATGGTTCGTGCCATGGGCCCCAGCTGGAAGTGAGATTGCAGGCGTGGTACTATGAGGCATGTTCCTGTTTGCAGCTGGACGAGTAATAGGCTTTTCATAGGCATGACATGACCACTCTACGAATTCTTTAATCTACGACTCGATCGATTTCTTCTCGTAGAAGGGTCAACAAGAGGGACGCCTAAAAGCCCTACGGTTAAAGCATGGCTAGCCAGCACCGTGCGTTGTCACACTCTAATGTGAAGGGCACGACGAGTGCAGAGGATGCATTGTTCGACCCCCGCTTACACGCATTACAGTGCACCGTACTTGAGGCATGGTGGATGCGTTGCATCTGGTTGGACGAGCGTGCCGCCGCGTTTCCCCCTTGTTGCCCCAGAAAACACACACATTTATTTGTATTTTATCTACCCTCGTGTATATAAATCAAATAATTTATAATTTTCAGAGAATAAAAGGAAATGCTTATACACTTTCCTTCTATTTGATTATGGAAGTAAAGTATTAGTGGCAAACTTATTATTTCGCGTGGATTGAGAGGTCCGTCTCTAGAGAGAGAGAGCAAAATAAATTTACTTAGTCTACTTGTTTGAAAAAATAGCACAAACTAGTAGTGCATTTACCGGTCATGCATAGATATTCAAACAACCATTTCAAGTTACTTTGCAAACCGCATCATATTTTTATAGGTTTATTAGGGCTGTCTCCATAGCTCGCTCCTAAATCTAGAATGTGCAGTAATTTAGAACAGACAAAATCTCTGCATGCAGCTGGTTGTATGTTGAATCTGATCATGATCGGTATAATAAGGAGTACTTGAACAGATTCAGTACTAGTACATCTATAGCCCGACCAGAAAATATGAATAGTAAACTAGAAAGATGGAGAAATAAAAGTACCTTCGGGTACACAAGTGGAACATGCTCGTGTGAACTCCTCGCCCTCATCGGGGGATCCGAAGTCTTCAGCACCCGCGAGCACATAGTCCTCCTAAGGGTCGAACTCGATGTCCTCCTCGCCCTGGGCTGCATGCATCTCCTCCAGATTTGCAGCAGCAGGCACCGTATCGCCCGTCGCAAGCACAGAAAGCCCAGGGGCAACCCCTGAAGACTCACCTAAAAGCACTCGCTTCATGGCGTTGGAAGGGAGATGGTGGTTGTTCGGCCTCGAGCTGTACGGTGAGGTTTTTCGGTTTTGCTAGATCGGGGAGAATGGGTCGATGCATGGGAGGGAGATGATGAAGAGTAGTAGGTTGTAAAGACGGGGAATTGTTAAGTATTCTCTTGGGGCCCTCCGCCTCGAGGCTCAATCGGTGCCTCGGTAGCTAGTTGTTCGGCTTCTATATGACACATGGATGGTTCGTGCCATGGGCCCCAGCTGGAAGTGAGATTGCAGGCGCGGTACTATGAGGCCCGTTCCTGTTTGCAGCCGGAGGAGTAATAGGCTTTTCATATGCCTGACATGACCACTCTACGAATTCTTTAATCTACGTCTCGATCGATTGCTTCTCGTAGAAGGGTCGACAGGAGGGACTCCTAAAAACCCTACGACTAAAGCATGGCTAGCCAGACCCGTGTGTTGTCACACTCTAATGTGAAGGGCACGACGCGTGCAGAGGATGCATTGTTCGACCCCCGCTTACACGATATTATAGTGCACCATACTTGAGGCATGGTGGATGCGTTGCAACTGGTTGGACGAGAGTGCCACCGCGTTTCCACCTTGTTGCACTAGAAAACACACACATTTTTTTATATTTTATCTACCATCGTGTATATAAATCCAAATAGTTTATAATTTTCAGAGAATAAAAGGAAATGCATAGAAATTTCCTTCTATTTGATTATGGAAGTAATGTATCAGTGGCAAACTCGTTATTTCGCGTGGATTGAGAGGTCCGTCTCTAGAGAGAGAGAGAGCAAAATAAATTTACTTAGTCTACTTGTTCGAAAAAATCAAACAAACTAGTAGTGTATTTACCGGTCATGCATAGATATTCAAACAACCATTTCAAGTTACTTTGCAAACCGCAGCATATTTTTAAATGTTTATTACGGCTGTCTCCATAGCTCGCTCCTAAATCTAGAATGTGGAGTAATTTAGAACAGACAAAATCTCTACATGCAGCTGGTTGTATGTTGTATCTGATCATGATCGGTAGAATAAGAAGTACTTGAACAGATTCAGTACTAGTACATCTACAGTCCGACCAGAAAATATGAATAGTAAACTAGAAAGACGGAGAAATAAAAGTACCTTCGGGTACACGAGTGGAACGTGCTTGTGTGAACACCTCGCCCTCATCGGGGGATCCGAAGTCTTCTACACCTGTGAACACATAGTCCTCCTAAGGGTCGAACTGGATGTCCTCCTCGCCCTAGGCTGCATGCATCTCCTCCAGATCTGTGGCAGGAGGCGCCGTATCGCCCGTCGCAGTCGCAGGCAGCCCAGGGGCAACACCCGAAGACTCACCTGCAAGCACTCGCTTCATGGCGTTGGAAGGGAGAAGGTGGTTGTTTGGCCTCGAGCTGTACGGTGAGGTTTGTCGGTTTTGCTAGATCGGGGAGAATGGGTCGATGCATGGGATGGAGATGATGAAGAGGAGTAGGTTGTAAAGACGGGGAATTGTTAAGTCTTCTCTTGGGGCCCTCCGCCTAGAGGCTGAATTGGTGCCCCGGTAGCTAATTTTTCGGCTTCTATATGACGCATGGATGGTTCGTGCCATGGGCCCCAGCTGGAAGTGAGATTGCAGGCGCGGTACTGTGAGGCCCATTCTTGTTTGCAGCTGGAGGAGTAATAGGCTTTTCATAGGCGTGACATGACCACTCTACGGATTCTTTAATCTACGGCTTGATCGATTTCTTCTCGTAGAAGGGTCAACAGGAGGGACGCCTAAAAACCCTACGGTTAAAGCATGGCTAGCCAGACCAGTGCGTTGTCACACTCTAATGTGAAGGGCATGACGCGTGCAGAAGATGCATTGTTCGACCCCCGCTTACACGCATTACGGTGCACCGTAATTGAGGCAAGGTGGATGCGTTGCAAATGGTTGGACGAGCGTGCCGCCGCGTTTCCCCCTTGTTGCACTAGAAAACACACACATTTTTTTATATTTTATCTAGCCTCGTATATATAAACCCAAATAGTTTATATTTTTCAGAGAATAAAAGGAAATGCATAGACACTTTCCTTCTATTTGATTATGGAAGTAAAGTATCAGTGCAAAATCCTTATTTCTCATGGATTGAGAGGTTCGTCTCTAGAGAGAGAGAGAGAGAGAGAGAAATAAATTTACTTAGTCTACTTGTTCGAAAAAATCGCACAAACTAGTAGTGCATTTACCGGTCATGCATAGGTATTCAAACAACCATTTCAAGTTACTTTGCAAACCGCAGCATATTTTTACAGGTTTATTACGGCTGTCTCCATAGCTCGCTCCTAAATATAGAATGTGGAGTAATTTAGAACAGACAAAATCTCTGCATGCAGCTGGTTGTATGTTGTATCTGATCATGATCGATATAATAAGGAGTACTTGAACAAATTCAGTACTAGGACATCTATAGCCCGACCAGAAAATATGAATAGTAAAGTAGAAAGATGGAGAAATAAAAGTACCTTTGGGTACACGAGTGGAACGTGCTCCTGTGAACTCCTCGCCCTCATCGGGGGATCCGAAGTCTTCTGCACCCGTGAGAACATAGTCCTCCTAATGTTCAAACTGGATGTCCTCCTCGCCCTGGGCTGCATGCATCTCCTCCAGATCTGCGGCAGGAGGCGCCGTATCGCCCATCGCAGGCATAGGCAGACCAGGGGCAACACTCGAAGACTCACCTACAAGCACTCGCTTCATGGCGTTGGAAGGGAGAAGGTGGTTGTTCGGCCTCGAGCTGTATGGTGAGGTTTTTCGGTTTTGCTAGAACGGGAAGAATGGGTCGATGCATGGGAGGGAGATGATGCAGAGGAGTAGGTTGTAAAGACGGGGAATTGTTAAGTCTTCTCTTTCTGCCCTCTGCCTCGAGGCTCAATTGGTGCCCTGGTAGATACTTGTTCGGCTTCTATATGACGCATGGATGGTTCGTGCCATGGGCCCCAGCTGGAAGTGAGATTGCAGGCGCGGTACTGTGAGGCTCGTTCCTATTTGCAGCTGGAGGAGTAATAGGATTTCATAGGCGTGACATGACCACTCTACGGATTCTTTAATCTATGGCTCTATCGATTGCTTCTCGTAGAAGGGCGACAGGAGGGACGCCTAAAAACCCTACGGCTAAAGCATGGCTAGCCAGACAAGTGCGTTGTCACACTCTAATGTGAAGGGCACGACGCGTGCAGAGGATGCATTGTTCGACCCCCACTTACATGCATTACAGTGTACCGTACTTGAGGCATGGTGGATGCGTTGCAACTGGTTGGACGAGCGTGCCGCCGCGTTTCCCCCTTGTTGCACTAGAAAACACACGTATTTTTTATATTTTATCTACCCTCGTGTATTTAATCCAAATAGTTTATAATTTTCAGAGAATAAAAGGAAATGCATAGACACTTTCCTTCTATTTTATTATGGAAGTAAAGTATCAGTGGCAAACTCGTTATTTCGCGTGGATTGAGAGGTCTGTCTCTAGAGAGAGAGAGAGAGCAAAATAAATTTACTTAGTGTACTTGTTCGAAAAAATCGCACAAACTAGTAGTGCATTTACCGGTCATGCATAGATATTTAAACAACCATTTCAAGTTACTTTGCAAACCGCATAATATTTTTACAGGTTTATTACGGTTGTCTCCATAGCTCGCTCCTAAATCTAGAATGTGCAGTAATTTAGAACAGACAGAATCTCTTCATGCAGCTGGTTGTATGTTGTATCTGATCATGATCGGTATAATAAGGAGTACTTGAACAGATTCAGTACTAGTACATCTACTGGCCCCGACCAGAAAATATGAATAGTAAACTAGAAAGATGGAGAAATAAAAGTACCTTTGGGTACACGAGTGGAACGTGCTCGTGTGAACTCCTCGCCCTCATCGGGGGATCAAAAGTCTTCTGCACCCGCGAGCACATAGTCCTCCTATGGGTCGAACTCCTCCTATGGGACGAACTGGATGTCCTCATCGCCCCTAGGCTGCATGCATCTCCTCCAGATCTGCGGCAGGAGGCGCCATATCGCCCGTCGCAGGCATAGTCAGCCCAGGGGCAACACCTGGAGACTCACCTAAAAGCACTTGCTTCATGGCGTTGGAAGGGAGAAAGTGGTTGTTCGGCCTCGAGCTGTACGGTGAGGTTTTTCGGTTTTGCTAGAGCGGGGAGAATGGGTCGATGCATGGGAGGGAGATGATGCAGAGGAGTAGGTTGTAAAGACGGGGAATTGTTAAGTCTTCTCTTGCTGCCCTCTACCTCGAGGCTCAATTGGTGCCCCGATAGCTAGTTGTTCGGCTTCTATATGACGCATGGATGGTTCATGCCATGGGCCCCAGCTGGAAGTGAGATTGCAGGCGCAGTACTGTGAGACCCGTTCCTGTTTGCAGCTGGAGGAGTACTAGGGTTTTCATAGGCGTGACATGACCACTCTACGGATTCTTTAATCTATGGCTCGATCGATTGCTTCTCGTAGAAGGGTCGACTGGAGGGACGCCTAAAAACCCTACGGTTAAAGCATGGCTAGCCAGACCCGTGCGTTGTCACACTCTAATGTGAAGGGCACGACGAGTGCAGAGGATGCATTGTTCGACCCCCGCTTACACGACATTACATTGCACCGTACTTGAGGCATGCTGGATGCATTGTAACTGGTTGGACGAGCGTGCCACTGCGTTTCCACCTTGTTGCAGTAGAAAACACACACATTTGTTTATATTTTATCTACCCTCGTGTATATAAATCCAAATAGTTTATAATTTTCAGAGAATCAAAGGAAATGCATAGACACTTTCCTTATATTTGATTATGGAAGTAAAGTATCAGTGGCAAACTCATTATTTCGTGTGGATTGAGAGGTCCGTCTCTAGAGAGAGAGAGTGAGGGAGCAAAATAAATTTTTAGTCTACTTTTTCGAAAAAATCGCACAAACTAGTAGTGCATTTACCGGTCATGCATAGATATTCAAACAACCATTTCAAGTTACTTTGCAAACCGCAACATATTTTTATAGGTTTATTACGGCTATCTCCATAGCTCGCTCCTAAATCTAGAATATGCAGTAATTTAGAACAGACAAAATCTCTGCATGCAGCTCGTTTTATGTTGTATCTGATCATGACCGGTAGAATAAGAAGTACTTGAACAGATTCAGTACTAGTACATCTATAGCCCGACCAGAAAATATGAATAGTAAAGTAGAAAGATGGAGAAATAAAAGTACCTTTGGGTACACGAGTGTAACATGCTCGTGTCAACTCCTCGCCCTCATCGGGGGATCCGAAGTCTTCTGCACCCGCGAGCACATAGTCCTCCTAAGGGTCGAACTGGATGTCCTCCTCGCCCTGGGCTGCATGCATCTCCTCCAGATCTACGGCAGGAGGCGCCGTATCGCCCGTCGCAGGCGCAGGCAGCCCAGGGGCAACACCCGAAGACTCACCTACAAGCACTCGCTTCATGGCGTTGGAAGGGAGAAGGTGGTTGTTCGGCCGCGAGCTGTACGGTGAGGTTTGTCGGTTTTGCTAGATCGGGGAGAATGGGTCGATGCATGGGATGGAGATGATTGCAGAGGAGTAGGTTGTTAAAACGGGGAATTTTTTAGTCTTCTCTTGGGTCCCTCCGCCTCGATGCTCAATTGGTTCTCGGTAGCTAGTTGTTCGGCTTCTATATGACGCATGGATGGTTTGTGCCATGGGCCCCAGCTAGAAGTGAGATTGCAGGCGCGGTACTGTGAGGCCCGTTCCTGTTTGCAGCTAGAGGAGTAATAGGCTTTTCATAGGTGTGACATGACCACTCTACGGATTCTTTAATATACTGCTCGATCGATTGCTTCTCGTAGAAGGGTCGACAGGAGGGACGCCTAAAAACCCTACGGTTAAAGCATGGCTAGCCAGACCCGTGCGTTGTCACACTCTAATGTGAAGGGCACGACGCTTGCAGAGGATGCATTGTTCGACCCCCGCTTACACGACATTACACTGCACCGTACTTGAGGCATGGTGGATGCGTTGCTACTGGTTGGACGAGCGTGGCGCCGCGTTTCCCCCAGGTTGCACTAAAAAACACACACATTTTTTATATTTTATCAACCCTCGAATCCAAATAGTTTATAATTATCAGAGAATAAAAGGAAATGCATAGACACTTTCCTTCTATTTGATTATGGAAGTAAAGTATCAGTGGAAAACTCGTTATTTCGCATGGATTGAGAGGTCCGTCTCTTGAGAGAGATAAAGAGCAAAATAAATTTACTTAGTCTACTTGTTCGAAAAAATCGCACAAACTAGTAGTGCATTTACCGGTCATGCATAGATATTCAAAAAACCATTTCAAGTTACTTTGCAAACCGCAACATATTTTTACAGGTTTATTACGGATGTCTCCATAGCTCGTTCCTAAATCTAGAATGTGGAGTAATATAGAATATACAAAATCTCTGCATGCAGCTGGTTGTATGTTGTATTTGATCATGATCGGTAGAATAAGGAGTACTTGAACAGATTCAATACTAGTACATCTACAGCCCGACATGAAAATATGAATAGTAAACTAGAAAGATGGAGAAATAAAAGTACCTTCGGGTACACGAGTGGAACGTGCTCGTGTGAACTCCTTGCCCTCATCGGGGGACCCGAAGTCTTCTGCACCCGCGAGCATATAGTCCTCCTAAGGGTCGAACTGGATGTCCTCCTCGTCCTGGGCTGCATGCATCTCATCCAGATCTGTGGCAGGAGGCGCCGTATCGCCCGTCGTAGGCAACCCAGGGGCAACACCCGAAGAATCACCTACAAGCACTCGCTTCATGGCGTTGGAAGGCTGTTTAGCCTCGAGCTGTACGGTGAGGTTTGTCGGTTTTGCTAGATCAAGGAGAATGGGTCGATGCATGGGATGAAGATGATGCAGAGGAGTAGGTTGTCAAGACGGGGAATTGTTAAGTATTTTCTTTGGGCCCTCCGCCTCGAGGCTCAATTGGTGCCCCGGTAGCTAGTTGTTCGACTTCTATATGATGCATGGATGGTTTGTGCCATGGGCCCCAGCTCGAAGTGAGATTGCAGGCCCGGTACTATGAGGTCTGTTCCTGTTTGTAGCTAGAGGAGTAATAGGCTTTTCATAGGCGTGACATGACCACTCTATGGATTCTTTAATCTATGGCTCGATCGGTGGCTTCTCATAGAAGGGTCGACAGGAGGGACGCCTAAAAACCCTACGGTTAAAGCATGGCTAGCCAGACCCGTGCGTTGTCACACTCTAATATGAAGGGCACGACGCGTGCAGAGGATGCATTGTTCGACCCCCGCTTACACGACATTATAGAGCACCATACTTGAGGCATGGTGGATGCGTTGCAACTGGTTGGACGAGCGTGCCGCCGCGTTTCCCCCTTGTTGCACTAGAAAACACAAACATTTTTTATATTTTATCAACCCTCGTGTATATAAATCCAAATAGTTTATAATTTTCAGAGAATAAAATGAAATGCATAGACACTTTCCTTCTATTTGATTATGGAAGTAATGTATCAGAGGCAAACTCGTTATTTCGCGTGGATTAAGAGGTCCATCTCTAGAGAGAGAGAGAGCAAAATACATTTACTTAGTCTACTTGTTCGAAAAAATCGCACAAACTAGTAGTGTATTTACTGGTCATGCATAGATATTCAAACAACCATTTCAAGTTACTTTGCAAACCGCATCATATTTTTATAGGTTTATTACGGCTGTCTCCATAGCTCGCTCCTAAATTTAGAATGTGGAGTAATTTAGAACAGACAAAATCTCTACATGCAGCTGGTAGAATAAGGAGTACTTGAATAAATTTAGTACTAGTACATCTACAGCCCGACCAGAAAATATGAATAGTAAACTAGAAAGATGGAGAAATAAAAGTACCTTCGGGAACACGAGTGGAACGTGCTCGTGTGAACTCCTCGCCCTCATCGGGGGATTCGAAGTCTTCTGCACCCGCGAGCACATAATCCTCCTAAGGGTCGAACTGGATGTCCTCCTCGCCCTGGGCTGCAGGCATATCCTCCAGATATGTGGCAGGAGGGGCCGTATCACCCGTCGCAGGCGCAGGCAGCCCATGGGCAACATCCGAAGACTCACCTACAAGCACTCGCTTCATGTGGTTGGAAGGGAGAAGGTGGTTGTTCGGCCTCGAGCTATACGGTGAGGTTTGTCGGTTTTGATAGATCGGGGAGAATGGGTCGATGCATGGGTGGGAGATGATGCAGAGGAGTAGGTTGTAAAGACGGTAAATTGTCAAGTCTTCTCTAGGGGCCCTCCGTCTCGAGGCTCAATTGGTGCCCCGGTAGTTAGTTGTTCGGCTTCTATATGACGCATGGATGGTTCGTGCCATGGGCCCCAGCTGGAAGTGAGATTGGAGGCGCGATACTGTGAGTCCCATTCCTATTTGCAGCTGGAGGAATAATAGGCTTTTCATAGGCGTGACATGACCACCCTTTGGATTATTTAATCTACGGCTCGATCGATTGCTTCTCGTAGAGGGTCGACAAGAGGGACGCCTAAAAACCCTACGGTTAAAGCATGGCTAGCCAGACCCGTGCGTTCTCACACTCTAATGTGAAGGGAATGACACGTGTAGAGGATGCATTGTTCGACCCCTGCTTACACGATATTACAGTGGACCGTACTTGAGGCATGGTGGATGCGTTGCAACTGGTTGGAGAGCGTGCTGCTGCGTTTCCCCCTTGTTGCACTAGAAAACGCACACATTTTTTTATATTTTATCTACCCTCTTGTATATAAATTCAAATAGTTTATAATTTTCAGAGAATAAAAGGAAATGCATAGACACTTTCCTTCTATTTGATTATGGAAGTAATGTATCAGTGGCAAACTCGTTATTTCGCGTGGATTGAGAGGTCCGTCTCTAGAGAGAGAGAGAGAGAGAGAGAGAGAGAGAGCAAAATAAATTTACTTAGTCTACTTGTTCAAAAAAATCCCACAAACTAGTAGTGCATTTACCGGTCATGCATAGATATTCAAACAACCATTTCAAGTTACTTTGCAAACCGCAGCATATTTTTACAGGTTTATTACGGCTGTCTCCATGGCTCGCTCCTAAATCTAGAATGTGGAGTAATGTAGAACAGACAAAATCTATGCATGGAGATGGTTGTATGTTGTATCTGATCATGATCGGTAGAATAAGGAATACTTGAACAAATTTAGTACTAGTACATCTACAGCCCGACCAGAAAATATGAATAGTAAACTAGAAAGATGGAAAAATAAAAGTACCTTCGGGTACACGAGTGGAACATGCTCGTGTGAACTCCTCGCCCTCATCGGGGGATCCGAAGTCTTCTGCACCCGCGAGCACATAGTCCTCCTAAGGGTCGAACTGGATGTCCTCCTCGCCCTAGGTTGCATGCATCTCCTCCAGATTTGCGGCACGAGGCGCCGTATCGCCCGTTGCAGGCGCAGGCACCCCAGGGACAACACCCGAAGACTCACCTACAAGCACTCACTTCATGGCGTTGGAAGGGAGTAGGTGGCTATTCGACCTCGAGCTGTACGGTGAGGTTTGTCGGTTTTGCTAGATCGGGGAGAATGGGTCGATGCATGGTATGGAGATGATGCAGAGGAGTAGGTTGTAAAGACGGGGAATTGTTAAGTCTTCTCTTGGGGTCCTCCGCCTCGAGGCTCAATTGGTGCCCCGGTATCTAGTTGTTCGGCTTCTATATGACACATGGATGGTTCATGCCATGGACCCCAGCTGGAAGTGAGATTGCAAGCGCGGTACTGTGAGGCCCGTTCCTGTTTGCAGCTGGAGGAGTAATAGGCTTTTCATAGGTGTGATATGACCACTCTACGGATTCTTTAATCTACGGCTCGATCGATTGCTTCTCGTAGAAGGGTCCACAAGAGGGACGCCTAAAAATCCTACGGTTAAAGCATGGCTATCTAGACCCATGCATTGTCACACTCTAATGTGAAGGGCACGACGCGTGCAGAGGATGCATTGTTCAACCCCCGCTTACTCGACGTTATAGTGCACCGTACTTGAGGCATGGTGGATGTGTTGCAACTCGTTGGATGAGCGTGCCGCTGAGTTTCCCCCTTGTTGCACTAGAAAACACACAATTTTTTTATATTATATCTACCCTCGTGTATATAAATCCAAATAGTTTATAATTTTCATAGAATAAAAGGAAATGCATAGACACTTTCCTTCTATTTGATTATGGAAGTAAAGTATTAGTGGCAAACTCGTGATTTCGCGTGGATAGAGAGGTCCGTCTCTCTCTCTCTCTCTCTCTCTCTCTCTCTCTCTCTCTCTCTCTCTCTCTCTCTCTCTCTCTCGGAGGTGGCTATCTTGCTTGTTAG
This sequence comes from Avena sativa, assembly GCA_916181665.1. NCBI lineage: Eukaryota > Viridiplantae > Streptophyta > Magnoliopsida > Poales > Poaceae > Avena > Avena sativa. Next base: position 45,594,103 of record OV702279.1, on the reverse strand, counting down.
ATCATAGAGGATCAACGTTCGGTGGGCACGATCCGCGTTACAACCGTCTCGACCAATCAGGGCGTACCAGACAAAGTGAGGATGAGTTAGCGTGAGAGGGGGAAAACCGAGTACTACCATTTTCATATCAACCCTAGACACAACACACACACACACACTATACCTCCCCCTCACTGCCTATAACATGGATGCAGTGCGCGGAATGAGCCCAAACCCGACACCTAGCTCCCTCTCGGCATTCTAAGCAACTTCTCCAACTAGATGTTCGAGGGTTCTATGAAGAAATCAAGAGTTTCCATTTATCGACTATGAAAAAACGGCGATTTTGCAAAATAGGTGCGAGAATTGAGCATGCCCTAGGTCCCGAGGAAATTTACATGCATGCTACGTCGTGGCAGACCGCCATTCCCGGGAGGTTGGTACTTATCTCGTGGTGCAAGCATATATTGTATTTTTCCTGAGTTACGCCCCGGTAATTACGGTTTCTAACTGTAGGTACCCTAGAAATGGCCCTCAATTTTAGGAAAAAATTGTTTTTGGGTTCTCCATGGGGTACCTAGGCTTGCCTAGGTTCAAGGTTTCAATGGACCTCGCGTGCCTGCGTGCGCCGGCGGGTTGGCCGGTTTTGCCCACCTCCCCGAACCCCGACAATAGGTAATTCATCAAAAATCAGAAAAATATGAAACTAGCTTGAGTAACCCTTGTATGTCACCCACTACCAAGATAAAATCATAAACAAGACAAACTGGGACTTTTGGCACACGTCACCCCCCCCGTATGGCTATCGAGTAGGAGTTAACATAGCTTTCAACCATAGACCTCCCCTCACTGCCTAGAACATGGATCCACTACGCAGATTGAGCCCAAACCTGGCACCTAGCTCCCTCTTGGCATTCTAAGCAACTTCTCCAACTAGAGATTCCAGGGTTCCATGAAGAAATCCAGAGTTTCCATTTACCGACTCCGCAAAACCAGCGATTTTGCAAATGAGGTGCGAGAATTGAGCATGCCCTAGAACCTGAGGCAATTTGCATGCATGCTACATCGTGGCGGACCGCCATTCCGGGGAGGTTGGTACTTATATCGTGGTGCAAGCATATACTGTATTTTTCCTAAGTTACACCCCGGTAATTGTGGTTTCTAACTATAGGTACCCGAAAAATGGCCCTCGGTTTTCGGAAAAAAATGTTTTGGGGTGCCCCATTAGGTACCTAGGATGGGCATGTGCCTAGGTTCAAGGTTGCAATGGACCTCGCGTGCCTGCGCACGCCGGCGGGTTTCCCGATTTTGCCCACCCCTGAACCCCGGCAATAGGAAATTCATCAAAAATCAAAATAATATGAAACCAGCTCAAGTAGCCCTTTTATGTCACCCACTACCAACATAAAATCATAAACAAGACAAACCGGGACTTTTGGCACACGGCTTACCTTCCGGATGGCTATCGAGTAGGAGTTAACATGGCTTTCAACTCTAGACCTCCCCCTCACTGCCAAGAACATGGATCCACTGCGTGGATGGAGCCCAAACCCGGCACCTAGCTCCCTATCGGCATTCTAAGCAACTTCTCCAACAAGATATTCTAGGGTTCCATGAAGAAATCCAGAGTTTGCATTTACAGACTCTGAAAAACCTAAGATTTTGGAAAGGAGGTGCGAGAATTGAGAGCGCCCTAGGCCCCGAGGCAATTTACACGCATGCTACATCGTGGCGGACCACCATTCCTGGGAGGTTGGTACTTATCTCGTGGTGCAAGCATATACTGTATTTTTCCTGAGTTATGCCCCGGTAATGGGGGTTTCTAACTGTAGGTACCCTAGATATGTCCCTCAATTTTTAGGAAAAAATGTTTTGGGGTTCCCCATGGGGTACCTAGGCTGGACACATGCGTAGGTTCAAGGTTGTAATGCACCTCACGTGCCTGCGCACGCCGGCGGGTTTGCTGATTTTGGCCATCCCCTGAACCCCGGCAATAGAAAATTCATCAAAAATCAAAAAAATATGAAACCAGCTCGAGTAGCCCTTGTATGTCATCCACTACCAACATAAAATCATAAACAAGACAAATCGGGACTTTTGGCACACGGCGCACCCCCCGGATGGCTATCGAGTAGGAGTTCACATGGCTTTCAACGCTATACCTCCCCCTCACTACTGAGAACATGGATCCACCACGGATTGAACCCAAACCCGTCATCTAGATCCCTCTCGGCATTCTAATCAACTTATCCAACTAGAGATTCCAGGGTTCCATGAAGAAATCCAGAGTTTCCCGGATCATAACCCTAACGACCAATAGCAGTCGCCTGATCGTAACCCTGTGGCCAAATGCGACCATTAGATCATCTCTTCTAGAAGACCCGACCCCCTTCCCCCTTCCCAGGGCGCTGGTTCTGCGTGCCTATGGTTACAGACTGTTCGATCAGGCCGCGTGGATGCTAGGATGTTTCTTTGTAAGGCCAATCCAGGAGTAGGATGTTCTGCGACATGATTCACCGTGCTTATAATATTCAAATATATTACTATATGCACCTCCCTCTGCCCTATATCAATATAGCTCGTGATTGAGTACGTCTCCTTCGCAGCCATACCCCCTTCTCCACCACAACTCGTCATACCGGACAATGCCACCAGCTTTCGCGCGCCATTCCTGGATGACAGCAACTGACTTGAACCTTAAGGTAGAAAATCATTTGACTAGCGTTTGAATTTATCTTACAAATTCCTGCTCTTGGATTAACTAACTGCACATCTTTTCTCTGATTTCTCGACGAACTTCAGATGTGGGAACCGTGCAGCAAGGAGTACTCAGATTGCCAGCCCTTGAATCCGGAGGAGATCCTCACGCGCAATATTCTGGCAATGTACGCGATCGTGTGCTCCCACCATGGATGCTCTCGCCATTACCCCTACTACGTGCTCCCATGGAACGAACTCGCATGTCGGCATGAGCTTGCATGCCAGCACGGCGCCTGCGGCTGCATGGAGCACGACTGCAACTACACCAGCCCGCCGGCAAATCTTGTGGTCCACTTTGCAACGGATCACCTGATCGAAGTGATTAGGCTCTCCTATGCCTACGTCATTCTTCTCCAAGAGCAGGTGTTGTTCCCTAAGTTGGCACGCCACTGTCTCGTTTTGGAGGGGGGCGGCTCTATTTTTCTCTTGACCATCACTGTTGGCATTCCATGAACCGTAGTTGGGCCCACAATCATCGCTGGTATTCCAGGAACCGTCCCTGGGCCCACCTTAGTGTCTGCGGTATGCGTCAGGTCGGTCTCGCGAGTATGTGGTCGCACGCCCAGCCGCCGTGTCGCCGAGCTTCCCGAAGCCGGGCGAGGTGGAGTTTATGGACCTAAGGTTGGTCATTTGTGTGCCATCCAAGTACCTGGTCGATGCTGGACCGTCCAAGCAGATCAATTTCTGCATTCACGTCAAGAAGACCGATAGGGAGTTGTAGAACTTATGCTGTGCTTAAATGTAAGCCATAATAAATACTAGTCTGGTGTGGAGAGCATACTTGTCGGACGAATGTATGGTAGTCGTAGTTCTGTAATAGTCCTTGGTGTAATACATGTTGTTATATTTATCTATAAGTTTGACTTAAGAAAAATCTATAAGTACCCTTATTTGCAGACAGAGGGAGTATTCCTTAATAATGGTGCGTGCTCCACCTGCCAGTGTTACGCTTTCCGTGTGCCGCGTACAAAAGATGCTAGATATGTTCATGTTATAATATTAGTTGGATTTTGTTGGTAGGGTTGGAATTCTTTAATTCTCTTCTTTCCCCTCGAAGCCACTATCCTCACTACACTCCACTATACTCCCTTAGTCGCTAGCAGGTGGAGCGCCACCCCACCAGTGACCTCTCCCACTGCCACCCGCTCCTCCACCTCCTTCTCGCCATGGCTTCGCGGGGAGACGGCCAGGAAATGCGTGAAGATCACAGAGACAGTGAAAGTGACGTGAGTCGTCTCATACCTTATATTTTATGGGGATTTATTTATTTTGAGCTAGATCTACTTTGATTACTCATGTACGTTTAGTGTGCTAGGTTGTCGCGACTTTGTACGACTCCAATTATCACGGTTTAGCAGAGGAAGAGAGTCCTCCCCGTTGTAAAAAACATGAGCTTGTGGCCGCTAAATTTGTAGCATTCGTGGGACGCAACACAGGCCGGAGGTTTTAGGGTCTGGGCAGGGTGAAGCGTGGCCAACCAAAAGTTGCAGCGTTGTCAAATGTGTAGATCCGGAGTGGCCACTGTCTATGCAGAAATTGCTAGATGAAAGAAGCCTTAGTCAGCCACTTCATTTTTTTGAACCTCATGACAGTAGGGAAAAGCCCTACTTCCTCCTTTTCTTCAATTACTTATAAAAACTAGGGACTTACATGAAGGGGGAGTGCCAAGGAGGCATCCAAGAGCAAAAAAAAGGGAAAAAGAAGAGAAAGAGGCTACAAAACTATGAATAAAAGGATGTAGATCCTCCCTGGTCCTATGCACCAGAAGTCCCAAATCTTCAAAAAACTTGGCTTTCCAGTTTTGAGCTGTGGGAATAATTCCTTGAAGTGTAAGTTGTTCCTCTCCTTCCAAATATTCCATGCTCCCAACATGAATTTTTCCATGAACATGTTACATAGGCTCACTTCTTGAGAGTGTTGAGATGAAGGTAATGGCATTTGATGATGCACCAATCCTTCACCATAAAATCCATAGGTTGGAAGCCAAGCTTATGAAAGTCGGGAAGGAGAGGGACGTGGCGATGGCCCTGAAGGCTAAAGAAGAGAAAGACCTGATTGCATCAAGGATTGAATTGCACGACAAGAAAGTCCACGATGTCACAACTCCCAATATGGACAGGTTCCTGAGGATCAAGGCAGAGAAAGAACTGACTAAGTGCAAGGAGGATGCCAAAAAGATCGCGCTGGCGATTCAAACCCTGGAGTGGCAGAATGAAGGACATCGGGCTAAGGTTACGAAGATAATGTATGTGTGTGAAAACTAGGTTTGTTTAGATTGAGCTACCTACTATTAATTGTAATAGTATTTGTCGACCAAGTGGTGTGAAGTCTGAACTAGTAGGAGCCCAAGATGAAGCATATCCGTGGATTTTCAGTTGTGTCTGGGAATGCTCGGAACAAAATGTAGTAGTATTTGTCGACCAAGTGGTCCAAAGTATGAACTAGTAGGGTCTGCTCGGAACAAATTGGGCGTCTATTCATCTATCTTATGCCATTATTTCTTCATTTTGTCAGATGGTGGTAATCTCACTTTGTTGGTTTGTTTAAGTGGAATCTACTTGGATTTTTCCGCATGCAAAGGTCACATACACAATTTCTATTGTGTAAGCACGAGCACCTATTATCGCGCTGAACACAGTTATCCATAATTCCATTGTAGCTTGTCAAACCCATTACAATAATTGTACTCGCATTAAACAGAACCGAAATTGCAACCAACCTAAACAACATCTAGACCCAGATCATGCCACTTCTGTAAGAGTCCACCTTGATTGGTTACTGATGAGTGCATATTTGCATCATGTTTTATATTATTATTATGCATTGTAGTGGTAGGATCTTGGTATTTTACGGCGTTCACACACACCTTTTATGTTTATTTTCACCAGGATCAGGACAGATGATGGATCTGATGGACACAATTCTTGGACCAGTTATATTGGAGTGAAAAGGATCCAAAAACAACGTAAAACACTTATTTGTGAAATATAAATAACACCAGAAGAAAACCCGAAGCAATTGCAGGATACAAAAGGGTTAACGACCAAATATACAACGGGAGTATTTTCTCCGGCCGTATAGTTCCCGCCATATAGTTGGTGCCGACACCTCCTCCTCAAATAGTTTCAACTCGTGCAACCGGATGGGAAATACGACATACAGAACACCCAGAAATCGCCGAAACGTCACCTCCGAAAGGCATCTAGAGGGGTAACTTTCCCTAGGGAGCCATCTTCGCCCTATGAAGATCTGGGAGGCCAAGGCATCGATCTTCATATTCATCAACCACTTCACCACCATCATCTCCACCATATCCTTCCGTCCCATCTAGATATTGTTGTAATTCTAGCACTAGCTATGGATTTATATAAGAACTATTCATGTATAATTATTTCCATTACATTTCCATGATACTGATTGCCTCTATGTATAAGTAGATCATTAGTTCTTGGGGAGATGGAGAAACCCTAGCATATGATTGAGATGTGATAGATATTATTATGTTATACATTATTATGTGTATGTGTTAATTGTCTTTATCTTGATATTGCAAGTTGCGCACCTCTTTATTATTTGCCTCTTACGGTGACTTGATGAAGGGGATTACTTGTTGGTAGACGGAGGGATCATAGAACTTATTGTGACTATAAAGTAGTTTTCATCCTTTACATACTAACTTGGGGAAGCAAGGAGAAGTCATTAAGCCATGTCCATGCCGCGGGAGAAATCCCTTAATAGCGAGATAATACGATTGATGTCGTTTATCTGTCAGCTATGGTTATAAAGGATGATGTGTGTAGTGGTTGCTTCCTATTCACCCATATATAGAGCTCCTCCCACCTACATACATGTCATGAAAATATTCGTTATAATAATCTTTATTACTCAGTATAAATTGCTAGTGGTGTATCCACCACTCCCCAAGGACACCTTTTTCCCTATTGTAGTTCCAAGCTTTCTTACACACGTGATTACTAATTTCTGCATTAAGTTTTACTTCACTTTACTTTATTTTTTTGCTCAAACAAAAACCCAAAAACAATTATAATTTACTTGGATCTTATAATTATTCCTTAAGTACTTCGTTTAGTTTTAGTTAAAATCATTTTAGTCTTTCCCCTACTGTTCCCTATGGGATCGATATATTTATTTCGAAACTAGATACAAACGATTTGTGCACTTGCAGTCATCAAGCTATTTTTTGGCACCATTGTTGGGGAGCTTAGCGCTATAAATCACTTTACTTTTAGTTATTTACTTTCGTTGTACTAATTTTTGATTTGAGTTGCAGGACCATAACAATGGACAACACTCAGCATTTAATCTAGCTTGAGGCAGTAAGGAAAATGGGTTCGCCCATGGACGCTTTTATAAGTGCCAACAAAAGCATAAACCCCGATGGTATTAAGATCCATCCCTTATTATTTGAGTTATTTACTCTAAGAAGTTTGCAGGAACCAATGAAGAGAGTCCATATGGAAATTTACAATTCTTTGAAGATGTTTTTGGTTCCTTTATATATATTTGATGACTATGACCTTGATAAGGTCAAATCCAGTTGTTTAGACAAACTCTCTCTAATAATGTTTGCAACTGGTATAGATCTTTTTGTGCAGAAGCACCAAGGACTTGGACGGAATTGACAACCAATTTCCTATCCAAATATTACTCAAAAAGAAAAGCTCACAAGATTAGAGGTATTATTATCAGTTTCAAAAATAATCCTGATGAGATTTTATATGAATGCTATCTAAGGTATAAACGTTATCTAGATAAGCCTGATTGGTTAATCACTCATACTTTATATGTAGGGCTTAGTAATAAAAATAGAACAATCCTAGATATCGCTTCTAATGGTACTTTTCTATCTTATACCTATGATCAAGCCTGGAAATTAATAATGAAAATGAGGGAGACAACAGAAAATCTTAAAGATGAGGAGAACATTATGAATGGTTCTTCTGAATATGCTTGTGCTAACGATTTTATTGCAGATGAAAGGACTGGTGCAATGATTAAAACCCTCGGTATTGATTCTTATTCACTAAAGAAAATTATTCAGAATTATGCAGGACATCTACAGGTACCTACAGAATGGGAACTTTATAAACCCCTCAAAGAAAAGAAGCGTGCAAGAGAAAGTGCACCAATGGTAGAATTTTCCTTTGAACCTATTCAAGAGAATATCAAGAAAAAGTGCAGGGAGGAAGTACACATAAGGAGAATATTTAAGAAACCAGAAAAGAACCCTGAAGCTAGCAATGCAAATATGGTTATATTTAAGGATCTTATGGAAGCACGAACCATGGAGAATGAAGTGGTTATGCTAGACTATGAAACTTCAAAATTCATCTGAGGTAAGATACGAGGTAATGAAACTTCTAAACCAATGGATCCTATATATTGTGGAGAAACTTTTTTATACGGAATTTATGAGCCGATTTACACTATAAATATTATTCCTTCATCACTTTATGAGGAACTTTGTTACAATTTAAATAATCTAGACGTGGAACCGGTAGACACTACTATTAAATTGTCTAATAGAACTAATATAAAATCGGAAGGTGTTATTAGAAATGTCTACGTCTTTATTGGATCACACATGTACCCTCTTGATTTTAATATTGTTGTTATGCCTCAAGATACCTTTTGTCCTATTCTTTTAGGCAGGCCTTTCGTCTCTATAACCAAAGCACGAATTGATAGTAAAAAGGAAACTATTTCAAAGATATTTGGAGAAGTGGAAATGACATTCCACTTCTCCAAACTAAAGAAGATGCCATATGAAGTGGAAGATATTGAGGAAGAGAAAATGATTGCTGAACTAGCCGCAATTAATTTCAGCACTCCTCAAGATGAATTAGAGAGGATCTTAACTAATTGGGAAGAGGCACCACATGATGAGGAAAGAGAAGACATGGACGATTATCTTGATTCCATCCCGGAAGCACAAAACCCACACGACTATGATGAACTGGTAAGTAAAGGGGACTAAGAACCTCCGCCTATTGAATTGAAACAACTTCTAGACAACATGAGGTATGAATTTTTAGATAATGAAAATAAATGTCCCGTTATTATTAGTAAAAATTTATCAGAAAATGAAACAAATAAACTTATTTCGGTTTTGATCAAAAATCATGAAGCATTTTGGTATACTCTAAGTGACATTAAAGGAATAGATCCGTCCACTGTGACACATAAGATTACCATGCTTGAAGATGTCGTACCTATAGTTGACACACAAAGAAGGCTTAATCCGAAAATGAAAGAAGTAGTAAGAAAAGAATTTAACCGTTTATTAGATGCCGACATAATATATCCTATTTCTGATAGTAAGTGGGTTAGCCTAGCTCATTGCATACTCACACATGAGGGTCTTGATGTTGCTATGAATGAGTATGGTGAGATAGTTCCTATCAGACCTATTATTGGGTATCGCATGTGCATCGATTTTAGAAAACTAAACCGTGAAACACAGAAAAATCATAAACCTATACCATTCATGGATAAACTTTTAGAAAGACTTAGCAATAATTCTTATTTTTGTTTTCTTGATGGTTATTCTGGTTATTCTTAAATTGCTATACACCCGAAGATCAAGAGAAAACAACTTTCACATGTCCTTATGGTACTAATGCTTATAGATTAACTCCGTTTGGTTTATGTAATGCATTAGCAACTTTCAAGAATGCGTCTTAAAAATATTTGATGATCTTGTTGAGAAAACTATGGGAGTTCTAACAAATGATTTTGTTGTTTGTGGAACAACATTTGATAATTGCCTCTACAATTTAATCAATGTTTTGCAGAGATGCAGGCAATCTATTTTAGTTTTGAATTGGGAGCAATGTCGTTTCATGGAAAGAGAAGGTAAAGTTTTTGGACATAAGGTTTGAAAGAAAGGTATAGAAATAGATAAGAATAATATAAATGATATAGAAAATCTTCCAATACCTCAGGACATAAAAAACTTAAAAATGTTTCTGGGACATGCAGGTTTATATAAGTGTTTTATAAAAGATTTTGCTTAAATAGCTATGCCTCTTACTAACCTTATTGAGAAAGAAACTCCGTTCTACTTAGTCATGATTGCATTGCAGCTTTTGAAAACCTTAAAAAAAATTCGTTTCAACACCTATCATGCAATCTCTAAAGTGGGATGAACCTTTTGAAATCATGTGTGATTCCAGTGACTATGCTTTAGGAGCTTTATTAGGACAGCAAGACGGGAAAAATTTAAATATTATTCATTACGCTAGTAGGACTCTTAATAAGATCCAGAAAAGTTATGCTACTACAGAAAAAGTGATCCTGGCTATAATTTTTGCTTGTGACAAACTTAGATCTTACATCATTAATTCTAAGGTAATAGTTCATACGGATCACCAAGCCTTGCATCACCTCCTTGTGAAAAAGGATGCAAATCCCAAGTTGATTAGATGGGTTTTATTACTACAAGAATATGATTTACAAATAGTAGATAGGAGGGGTAAGGATAATCCGGTAGCATATAATCTCTCTAGGATGGAAGGAATAATTACTGACCCCGTACATATAAATGAGTCATTTCCGTGAGAATATTTAGCAAATGTTGAAATCGCTGATCCTTAGTTTGTGTATTATGCTTATTATATTGCAGGAAAATTTGTGCCTCCTGGTATGACAAGAGAAAAAGAATAAAATTCTTTAATGATCTTAAATATTACTTTTGGGATGATACATTTTTGTATCGTCATGGACCTGATGGAATGATTCGAAAGTGTGTTCCTAACCATGAAACGAATGCAATTTTGCAAGCTTGTCATGACAACCCGTATGGAGGACATCCTGTAGGCAAGCGAACTGCAGCAAAGGTACTTCAATCCGAATTCTATTGTCCCACCTTGTTCAAGGATGCACACATGTATGTAGAACATTGTGATGCTTGCTTGAGAATAAGTAATATAGGCAGAAGACAAGAGATGGCAATGAATTATAGTCTTATTATTGATCCATTTGATGTGTGGGGAATGGACTACATGGTACCTTTTATAGAATCAAATGGATACACTCATATTCTTTTTGTTGTTGATTATGTTACGAAATGGGTTGAAGCTATTCGAACAAACCATGCAGATGCAGCTACTTCAGTAAAGATGATTAAGGATGTCATATTCCCCAGGTTTGGAGTTCCTAGATTTTTTAATTACTGATGGTGGCTCTCATTTTATGAAAGGAACTTTTAGGAAAATCCTCTGCATATATGGAGTAACTCACCGCGTTTCTTCACCATATCATCCTCAAACGAGTGGTCAAGTGGAACTCTCTAATAGATAATTAAAGACCATACTCGAGAAGACGGTGGATGAATCAAGAAAAGATTGGTCATACAAGCTAATTGACACTCTATGGGCATACCTAACTACATTTAAAAATCCACTGGTTATGACACCATATAAGATGGTACGCGGTAAGGCGTGCCATCTACCTTTAGAATTGGAACATAAAGCCTTTTGGGCAATCAAGAACTTGAACTATGATCTTAAAGCAGGAGGAGAAAAATGTTTATTAGACATCCATGCTTTAGATGATTTTAGGAGTGAGGCTTATGAAAGTGCTAGATTGTTTAAAGAAAATGTAAAAACATGGCATGATAGAAAAATAGAGAATAAGGTTTTTAAAGTGGAGATAAGGTTTTTCTTTATAATTCTCGTCTTAAGTTGTTTCCAGGAAAGCTCAGATCAAAGTGGGAAGGCCCATATATAGTTGAAGAATCTTATGCATCGGGAGCAGTGAAGCTCCAGGGGAAAACACCCTCTCTTGGATGGGTGGTGAATGGACAACGCTTGAAGCATTATCAAGCAAAATAAGAAGGAATGATTGAGGAAAAGTATGGAAGGAAAGTCAATTGGAAGAAGGATAAAATCTGGACTAAATGAGCAACATCATGGTCAAGATATTTACCGTAAAAGAGCACTTTATGGGAGGAAACCCACGTGAAATAAAAGGTTTGAGTGAAATTTTAGAACTTTCAATTAAGATTTAGTTATGTTGATAAGGAACAATTAGGCTCTAGTAAAATAAGAGAAGTTTGATGATGCTAAAATCTCGTTCAATAGATATTAATGTTGGTCGAAAATTAAAAGTTGTTATTTTCTGTCAAAACTTGATATTTCATTAAGTTTCAGGTTAATAAAGGATTCTTGGAAAAGCAGGTAATTTTGGTGATTCCAGAAAGCTTAATGACCAACTATACGGCGGGAATACAAATTCTGATCGTATAGTTGCGGTCGTATAGTTATCGACTCCATCTCCGAAAATTTATTCCTAAGTACTAAAGGTTTAATGACCAACTATACAGCTGGAATAAAAATTCCAGCTATATAGTTGCAGTCGTATAGTTATTGACTCCTCCAAAAATATATTCTAAAGTACAGAAGGTTTAACGACCAACTATACAGCGGGAAGAAAATTCCCGGCCGTATAGTTGGTACCACCGTAGAAGAAAAAAATCTAGGTCAGTTCACAACTATACGGTGGGACCTATATGGCCCCCGCCTGTATAGTTGCTTGTTAAGCTTGGTGTCTAGTGTTTTCAACCTCCCCTTTTAAAGACGATGGCATCTAACCTTTTTCATTAAGTTTTCCTAGAGCTACAACCTCCAGCCTCAAAAAGTCCTCGCTATCCCTATAAAATCCCCTTCTGACAATATTCGTGCAGTGAAGCCATGCAGCCCTTCCATGTCAACAAGATCTGGAGGAAGAAAGAAGAGAAGCCCGTGAAGAGGGTCAAAGGAGTAGAGCCTAAGGAATCATCATCATCTAGCTCAGAGGTCAAGCCTCTTCCAATCTAGGAGGACATGTCCCCACAAAGGATGGAGATGATGAGGCAAGCATATTAGAAAATGAGCAAGGATGAGTATCTCCCTAATCCCTATTATCACAACAAGGGATCTTATTATGAACCTCCTCTCATTCCGACACCTCTTAAGCCTAAGAAGGTGCAACAAGATCAGATTCATGATAAGATCTATCAATTGGAAAAAGCTTCAAATGCATGTGTTGAAACTATTGGAGAAGGAATTAAATCCTACTGGATAATGAGCAAAGACCTTGAGAAAAAGGTCAATGACATCGATGGTAGAGTTGGTTTCTTGATTAAAACTGTTTTTGAGTTGACAAATGAGAAGAAATTCCTCCAAAGGATAATTTTGAATCTCCAGTACGACATGGCCGTGCTCAGCATCTGCCTCGCAATCATAGCTAAAGTTGGCAACAAAGGAGAAGAAGGCAATACTATTCCTACCCAGGAGGAGGAATAGGTACCAGCAAGGAGTTATTTGATCCCGCTTGGCTTGATTTCAAGATTGGGGAGATCTTAAAAACCTTGTAATCAATCTTATAAGTTTATTATATTTAGTTTCGCATTAGTTTAAGTTTAGAAATAAAGATTGCATCATTATAATTCCCTTCAGGAATAGTCGATCCCATTTATGAAATTATGAGTCTATTATAATATATGAAGAATTATTGTGTTTGAGTTTGCCTTATTGGATATAAGAATGGCTTGAGTATAGTTTTACTTGTACTTGATGATAGGAATAGGAGTCTTCCACACCATTGGTATTAATGGAACATATAAAGATAATTCAGTCAATATGTTGTAAGTTGATGGTTTGATTTACAAAAATAAAAAATAATCTAGTCAGTCAAGTTGAGAAAGAAATCTTGAACAAAGGAAAATAACAGTGCTATCAAATTGGAGTGAGAACAAGTCGAGGTAAAGTCCTCATGCCATAAATATGCTTCATATACAATTGGAATTTGGTAATTGAGATGGTTAAACTTTGAGTACCTACATGAAGTGGATTGTATGGCTAGCTCCTTTGCACATCACTTAAACAAAAGTGTGAGCATATATATATAAAAGAAAAAGAGAAGAAGAGAAAGAAGAAAAAGAGTGAATGTGGAAAGAGAAAGTAGTCATACAACACTGTATTGTAGTAAGACAAAGAAATGTTTGAGATTTTGAATCCCAAGTGAATATGTTAATCCTAAAACAATTGGGACTACCTCGCTAACTCATTCGGTTCAACCGAAACACTTTACATCATATTGAGATTCATCTTTTGTGAACTGTTGATTACTGGAAGCCTGCTATTATTATTCTGATGGTTCGAGTAAGGTACTATTCATGAACATATTCCTATGTATCATATATGACAATCGCATGCTGCAACTGCCTCATTTATTTTATTGACTCGGCTTCATGAATATGAGGATCACATCCATTAAAGCTAAACTTGCTCGGGACGAGCAAGAGTCTAAGCTTGGGGAAGTTGATGAGTGCATATTTGCATCATATTTTATATTATTATTTTGCATTGTAGTGGTAGGATCTTGGTATTTTACGGCGTTCGCACACACCTTTTATGTTTATTTTCACCAGGATTAGGACAGATGATTGATCCGATGGACACAATTCTTGGACCAGTTATATTGGAGTGAAAAGGAGCCAAAAACAACGTAAATCACTTATTTTGGGAAATATTAATAACACCGGAAGAAAACCCGAAGCAATTTGAGGATACAGAAGGGTTAACGACCAACTATACGGCGGGAGTATTTTCTCTGGCCGTATGGTTCCCGCCGCATAGTTGGCGGCAACACCGCCTCCTCAAATAGTTTCACCCTATGCAACTGGATGGGAGAGACGACATACAGAACACCCAGAAATCACCAAAAACCTCACCTCCGGAAGGGATCTGGAGTGGGAACTTGCCGCAGATCTGGGAGGCCAAGGCATCGATCTTCATCTTCATCAACCGCTGCACCACCATCATCTCCATCCGTCCCATCTAGATCTTTTTGTAATTCTAGCACTAGTTGTGGATTTATATAAGAACTATTCATCTATAATTTTTTCCATTACCATTGCCAGGATGCTGATTGCCTCTATGTCTGAGTAGATCATTAGTTCTTTGGGAGATGGAGAAACCCTAGCATATGATTGAGATGAGATAGCGATTATTATGTTATACATCATTATGTGCATGTGTTAATTGTCTTCATCTTGATATTGGGAGTTGTGCACCTCCTTAATATTTTCCTCTTACGGGGACTTGATGAAGGGGGTACTTGTTGATAGACGGAGGGATGATAACACTTATTGTGACTATAAAGTAGTTGTCATCCTTTACGTACTAACTTGGGGAAGCAATGAGAACTCATTAAGCCATGTCCATGCCGCGGGCGAAATCCCCTAATAGCAGGATAATACGATTGATGTCGTTTATCTGTCAGCTGTGGTTATGAAGGATGATGTGTGCAGTGGTTGCTGCCTATTCGCCCATATATGGAGATCCTCCCACCTACATACATGTCATGAAAATATTCGTTATAATAATCTTGATTACTCAGTCTAAATTGCTAGCGGTGTATCCACCACTCCCCGAGGACGTCTGTTGGGGATATACTTTTCGGGTATACCCACAGGACTCTCTGACCAGGGTGGTCCACGAAAGGGGTAGAGCTTTGCTTCATGGGCGGCCCAGTCAGAGAAAGTGGATGAGCCAGTTCCGGCTACGACAAGGCCCAAAAGAGTTACCGACTTAGGCATATAGTATTACTTGTAGTCCAAGCTTTATCTAGTTACCGTCTCTATAACGTAGCCGGATAGGTCTCTCCTGTAACCCTAGGTCCTGATATCTATATAAACTAGCCCTATGGGAGCCTTTAGGGAACAACCAACCTTACAACCATAATCACAACTCGCACAGGCGAACCTCTCTTGTAATCCGCTATAACATCCGGCTTACACCGACATATTACTGGGTTGCTAGCAGGAGTAGGATCCGATCACCACAGTCGGATCTGAACCTGGGTAAACTTGTGCTCACCGCTCCTGGAAGATCCGACGTCTCACACGCCATATTTCCAACGCCACTAGGACACCCTATGGCATACTTGTCAATAATCCAACGATAGTTCATGCCCATCGTGGGGAAGGTGACCTTTTGAGCTTCGTTCCCGGCGAAATCTGCACGTGCAGAAATCGGAAAAACTATCGCCATGGGTCGCGTGGTCTATGCCAGTGATGTCCCTCTCATTCTTCTCGATGAGACTTGGATTCCGGCTAGCAAACCTGTGACAACCTACACGATCATGTCTATCGGCGAGATTGATATTTATCTCAGCTTTGATGAACCCGCCCAACCCACCCTTGAGGTGATGACCACGGCGGAAGAAAAATCCAGATCTACTTTGTCCGTAGAGGCGGAAGAGTTCAAGATCTCGGAAAAAATTGAACCCACCCAGCCCACTCCTGTAGTGGAAGAAGCAGTGGAAGAAAAATCCGGATCTGATCTCCCTGACGATATCGGATACACGTACGTAGCATATATCCGTTACGGATCCGGGCTTGTTGATGTCGTATCAAAAAAATCACTCTTGAGGAGCAAGATAAAGAAGATGTTGAGTCGCCCTACATCGATTACGAAGCAATCGCTGATATCAAGGAAAGCTTTAAGATGGAGGAGGCGGAAACCCAGCTGTCCCACTAACTCAAGAACATGAACAAGAAGAGGCACTGTTTCGTGTACCACATAAGCTCTGGATCTGAATCTGCCGATGCTAGAGCCGACAGCGATTCAGTCCTCGACGCAATCAAAGAAAATGCCGACTTACCTAGCTCACCTCAGGATTCAATAACATCGCAGGAACTTCGAGACTTCGACAAGGAGATTGAGGAGTGCGAACAAGAACACGCCTCCAGGCCAACGCAAGGTGAGCCAGAAAATCCTCCTATTCTATATGATAGCATGGATGAAAGTTACACCTCGCGGGATGATATGGATACCGGAGATTCATCTGACATCCACAAGCCAACCACTACTGAGAGTACCAACGAAAGCTTATTCCCCGGTATCGGACCAAATGCCGTCTTTGCCACCGGTACGCACGTTAACTCTACTAGGCAATCAAAGAATAAGAAGAATAACAAGAATCTGACACCAGCAGAGCCGGACGTCGAGGAAACCAACGAAGAAAAAGTTTACGAAGAGATCGAGATGGAGAATCAGGATGGAGATCCGATTAATACCACGCCGATTGATCCTCCTATAGATGTACATGTCGTCACCAAGGGGGCACGTGAAATTTACGGAGATGCTCTCACGATTCCAATCCCAACGGCTTTGGATCTCACTTCAGAGGCGCTGGAGAAAAGGGCTGAGGACCTGGAAAAGCATCGTCTGTTTTTCCTCGAGGAGGCCGCGTGCATCGTCGAGCTTAAGCAACAGTTAGACAGTGATCCTGCCAAATGTCAGTCAGATTTCAAGCGACACCCAAACAAAACAAGAGGAGTTCCATTTCTTGCCAACAAGAACCCGGATATCCACAAAGACCTATTTGACGGAAAGATCGGAGAGAAGATCCGAGTCTACAGCATACCGTTGGAACACGCCGCCGCAGCTCAAGCTATCCTCGCCAATAATCCGTCTCCACAGCAGATCCAGCAGTGCGTTGTGTTGCTGGAGAAAGGATTAAAGCAGCATAAAACGACCATGTCATTCAGTGTCAAGATGGCCTCAAAGTAGGAATTTTGCCACACTGACGCCAACCAAAGCGCTGACGGAAGACTCCGCAGGGATACAGATCAACACTATCATCCTCATGGAGAAGAAGAGAATTCCAGGACCGGTTCATACGACCACTCTCGCAGGCCGGCACATGACTAGTTAACAGTTATTCTGGCTGCATCTGAATATGACATTAGGGAAATGGTTCCTCATTAGGACCATCGTCGGAAAATCAACCGCCATAGGCAAGACCTGGAAGTGCGCCGCCAGCGAGAGAAAGATCGGCTAAGGATGCCACCACCTTGTCGTCCGGCTGGTAACGCCAGATGAAGAGATCATTCGGATCATCCTGAATCAATTAGGGATGGTGCCCGAAGAAACTAGCATCGGAGTTAGCATAATGAGGCTCCACCACCACCACCATGTAACCCAGCCGGAAATAATCCACTAGGGCCACCCTCGCTGCCAGGCAGCGACCATGAAGGATCCCGACTGTCACATCCCAAAATTTTCCAAATTTTGAAATGTGAAAAATAAATAAACAAAAGAAATAGTTGTTGAAATTTAGGGTGAAAAGAAACTTTTTGCTTCTAAATGGAAACATAAAAACCCTACTTGAAATTTTTTGAATAAAATGGAAACCAACAAATTCCAATCAAGTGAAATGCATTCATCAACGAATGAATCTTAGAATTTAAACACTTGGAAAAGATAAACCAAAACCCTAATGGAAGAAAATCATTTCCAAGATCTCTCTAAGACTATGGATTTCATCCATATAAAAATCTATCAACAAATATTTATAAAATGATCAAGAATGATAAATAAAAGTATTATAAACCCATAGAAATTGGTTTCATTTAATTTGGAGCAATGGATAAAAACTTATGAATTTAATAAGATGAAAGGAATCAATTTCCAAAGATAATAAAGCTCCTATCTAAAATCCATACCAAATAGTGAGAAAATAAATCCTAAAAGGATTTAAAAGGATAAACAAATATTAAATAAAATCATACAAATTGGAATCACCAATTTTGGATTTATAAAATAAATAGATATGGATTTTATAAGACAAAGGGACAAATAATTAAATAAGGAATATTTAAAAATCCAAATTAAATCTTGGCCAAATCCATAAACAAATGAAAGTTTATAGAATAATAAAAGGAGTAAAAGATTATTTAAATAAAATCATAAGGATTAAACAATATCCAACTTTATTTTAAATAAAGACAAATTGCCTAAACTAAATAATAGTAAAATTATTTAGAAGAAAAATTAGGACCTTGAGTTAAAACCATAAGAAAATGCAACAAAGATAATTCAAATCCTAATAAAATAAAGGGATAAAGAATAATCAAATAAAAACATATGGGACTAAAACCATATTCAAATTATTTAAATGGAGACAAATCCCTAATGGAAATGATTAATTAAATCATGAGAAAATAATAAATTGAAATTGCCCAAGTGGAATAAAAGTTATTTCATTAACTTAAATAATCATTTGAATAAATTTATATGGAATTAAAACCATATTTGATTTTGTTTGAATAAAGAAAATTGCCCAATTTAAATGATTAATAAATCATATTAAAATATTTTAAATGATGATTCAAGTGAATTATTTATACTATTGAATAAATAAAACCTACTGAAAAAGGTTTGATGAAAATTAGAATTCAAATAAGAAGTTTCAAATTATAATTAAAATCTTATTTGAATAAAGGAAAGTGCCTATTTTAAATAAATAATAAACCATAAAAGAATAAAAGAATTATTATAAAATGGACTTCAAAATGCATTGATAAACAACATTAAAAATTACTGAAAGTTTTGAGAAAAGTTTGAATTCAAACGAGTATTTGAATCAATTGAATAAAATCAAAACAGAAAAAAATCAGAAAAGGAAAAACAAACAAAAAAGAAAAAAAATGAATTGGACCCAGCCCAACTAGCCCCAGGCCCACACCAGCCCAGCGAGCCCACCTCCCACTCTCTCCCCCGAACTCTTTTTCGCTCGCAAACAAACCCGCGCAGACGCTGACAACCAGACCCCACTTGCAGCTTCTTTCACTCGCTGACGCATGGGCCACTACCACGCAGGCATCGTCGTCCCCGCGAGACCACGCCCTGATTTCCTCCCGGACGTTTCTACCGTTAACTCCCTGGCATAAATTCGCAGTAATGGTTTAGTGATTATCGCTCGTGACAACGCTCAATTTAGCGCCTGTCTCTCCTCCCTATTTCCCCTCACTCTCCCCTCCCTCTCTACCTCCAGGCCGTTCCAATTTGAGCTGAAACCACCTCTGCCTCCGACGAGCTCAACGGAAAATTTCGGCCATCCCTCACCACCCCTTGCCTCCTAGTTTCCACGAGGACACTCCCCATATCCCTATGCATCTCCCAGTACCAACCACTCACTCGCGCGTGCCCTATAGCCTCAGCAACGTCATTGATAGAACGCCACCGCCGTCTGCCTCCTCTCCGACGAGCTCCCTCGGTATTTCCTGACCGTCCCCTCCCCTCTCGTTGACACAAGCTTGTTCTGCACTCCCGCGCACGTCTAACGCACTTGATTTCCTGTGTTTCTGTGCCGTGTAGCCTCGCCCCCGAAAACGAACAGAAGAGCCCGACGCCGCCGACAACTACGGCGAGGAATCGCCGTCAACTCCGAGCGCCCCTACCTTCCCACGAGCACGATGAGCATCAGCATTCCACGGTGAATTCGGTGAGCCCTTCCTCTCTCTTCCTTGCTTCCTGTATTGCCGGCAACATCGTTGCCCGAGCGCACCGCCGCCATCCACCGTCGCTGCGCCGCCCATCTTTGGTCAAGCTGCTTTGAATCGTTGGATGTAGATCTGGCGGATAGGATAGAACAGCTAGCGAAGCGGTAACGTGTGTCCTGTGTCATGCGATGCAACTTAGATCTAACGGCCCATATCGATCGATCCACACGAAGCGGTATCGCCCAGTTAGAAACAGACACGTGGCTTAGGATTTGATTTAAAAACATAAACATTTCTATTAGATGTATGATTTTGTAAAATTCATAACTTTTAATCTACACGTCCAACTTTTACAAACTTTATATGAATGGAATCAGCAAAAATAAACCTTTGCAACCATGCCATTAGTTTAGTATTTTACTTCTGTAAATTTTTTTGTTTTTGCAGAAACATGTGTAGGCCTATTTTGATTATAGAAGTTATTCTAGAAATGATTTTAGGGTAAAATCTTTTATAAATAGTTTGTTTTGAACCTACTAACCATAAAAACCAACTTTTAGACTTAAAACTATGTTTTGTGATGCTAAGGAATAAATCTTTGAATAAAAGCATTTCTAGTTAAATAAAAATGTTGTTTATGTTTTAAAAATGCTTTTTGAGTAAAACCTTTTGAAAACGGTTTGATTTAAACTCTCTGACCCTAGACACAAAATTTTGTATTTAAAAATCTATTTGATTAAACCCTAGAAAAATTATTACTTTGAATAAAGGCATTTCTAGAAAAATCAAAATGGTGCTTGATTTAAAAATGGTTTTTGAGTGAAACCTTGTGTAACTGATTTTGTTTTAAACACTTTGACCATAAATATTGATATTGGTGTTTAAAAACAAATTGGCTAACATTAGAAATTATTACTTTGATTAAACTCATTTCTAGCAAAATAAAATGATTAAAAAGGCCATTCTCACTAACTTAATATCAAATGGTTTTGCCACCTTTATAAATGACCAATAGGTGTTTTAAAAGGTTTATGGCCAATTAGAAACCACCTTTCCAAATAAAACAATCTTTTGCATGCTTGCATGCATTGCCTTGTTTATTCATTTTATGTGGTGAATTGTTTGAATGTTAGTTTTGAAATTGTGCCTTGCTTTATTGAATTGTAGTTGAATTTGAAGAGTGTGACTATTGCAAGATCAAGGAGTGAATCTATATTCTCTACCAAAAAGGAAAGTGGTGCTTCATACTTTTGTCTCATTATTTTCACTATGCATTAGTGATATTTCTAAGTAGGACTTGCATGGAATTTTCTATGTGTTAACTATGCCATGGGAAATCCTAGTAGATGATGCCTTAGTAGAATTATATTCATGCTTATTTATGGCTACTATAATGCTTATCTTAGCTAATAGAAAACAAGGGTGGATTATATTCATGCTATGAAATATTTCTAAGTCAAGGACTTGTGTTTTGTTTAATAAAACAACTATGTGAATGAATCACCTGGGTGGAATGGTGTGAATGGGTTATGTTGAGTGGTTACACAGGGCCCCATATTTATGGCCTAACCTAGTGTATCTCACTTGTGGAAAGCCACCCATGAACAAAGAGATTTGAGATGTCAAATGTTGAGAAGCTTCAAGTGCAGCCACTTGGCATTAAGTGCAGCCACTTGCAAATTAACATAGCCAAATGGACAGTTGGTGGTAGGGGATGATAGGTTTGGGAACGCGTCCATTCTGGTCTAAGGGAAGGCTTCTGAAAGATCTTGTCTCGATGCATGTCGAGTCTTGTGGGGAAAGTGCACCACGTCTGCAGAGAGTAAAATCTAAGTACTTAGCCGTGTCCCCGGAAATGGACAATTTGAGCATCAAGACATGGAAGCTATCAAGGATCTCCTCATCCCAGTTTCTAAGTTAAAAACTTGTGGTTGAACAAGGGTTAAAGGATCACCAATTTCTATTGGTAGATGCCTTGGGTGATTTTGACAAACAAAAAACTTAGTGTTTTCTAATATAAGGAAAATCTATTTTGAGCAAAGCAAGTCTAAGATCCACTTAGCCAAATGCATATAGATGATAGATACCACTATTCTACCATAGTATCACTGGCCAATACAATTCAAATGTATTGACCCTTGTGGCTGTAACTTATGATGTTGCAGGTTTGTTTGATGTTAGTGAAGTGTGTTGATTAGTATTACAAGTCTACGACCAACATGATTGCCTGTGGCACTTTGAAGATGAAGGACTCCATGCTATAGTTATTTCTGTTGCATTGAAATGAGATAGCCAAATGAGATATGTAAGATGTAATGAATTATTTTATTCCTGGTTATAAAGTTGTACTATGACCTTTGTTTCTTGATATTACATCTTAAACTGTGGATGCTAGCTATTGATCCAGAAACTAGCATTGTAAACACAGGGATCTCTACCTTATTAAAGGTTGGGACCTCTACACCGACGTAGCCATGGAAGCCGCAGGGGCGGAGGCGGCAATGGTGAGAGGAGAAGTAGAAATCCGACTCCGCCGCATAGAAGCCGTGAGCCTCCGAGGCGTAGATCTCTCTCGCCAAACGACGCTTGCCATCGCATTGAGTCAAACATAGAGGCGCGGTGGTACGAGGAAGAATATGTGTACGTGGGACCCAAGTGTTTTGGCCCACGCATACATTAGACCAAATTTCCGGTTGAATTTGGTACTGCCAAACACATCCAGCCCTAGGACGGCGCGGCTCGGCCAGATACCTGTCTACAGGACTTTTTTCAGGCATGCTGCATCGCCAAAGGAGGAAACAGCCTAGTCGCAGTCCGATATCTCCTGCTTATGCTGAGGAAGACGGCTCAATCATGTCTCAATGAACTAGTAGCGAATTCAATTCATAACTGGTATGATATGCCAAGTGCGTTCTTTTAAAACTTCGAGGGAACATACAGGAGGCCCTGCACAATCGGAGACTTGCAGCGTTGCACGCAAAGACCAGAAGAAACCTGCCGCGATTACCTCGGACGCTGGATTGACACAAAGAACTCCTGTGAAGGAGTAAACGAGAAAACTGCGATAGAAGCTTTCATTGCATGACTCCCAATCGGACTTTTGCATCACAGACTGAAGCATGACCACGTCACAGATTTGGGAGAAATGATAGAGATGGCTAGGAAATATGCTAACGCCAACGATGATTCAGAAGGGCTGCTAAATATTCTGGCCAACCCCATTGCGGACAAACAGCCAAAACAACAAGCTCAGAAGCGCAAGAACACCTAGGAAGATAAACCGGTTGCAGACAATGCAGCTGTTAACACAACATTCAGATTCGGAGGACGAGGAAGACGCGGAGGCGGCCGGGGTCAAGGTCGTGGAACTTCCCGAATCCAGGGCAGAGGAGAACAGCAACCCGAAAGAACCTATACCTGGACCAACATTGCCAACAATCCCTGTGTCCACCACTTGGATAGTAACGGAGGATCTACCCACACAAATTCCGAGTGTCGTTTCAATGACGACATCAAGAAAGACGAATCCGCTGGCTATAGAGCCAAGCGATGAAAAGGAAAGAAAAAATCCAAGAAAATCAAGGAGCCCAAGGAAGATTCTGACATGTAAGAAGCGGATGCCGCACAGCCCAATTCGAATGGAAATAAGGAATTCCCGACTAAAAAAGACGCATACGTCTGCTTCCTTGGATCTCAGCCGGCTGAAGATAAGAAGGCGGTTCTCCGTGAGCTCAATGCCATGGTTCCGGCTGTTCCACAATTTCTGGATTGCTCGGATGTAACCATCACCTTCGATCGCTCAGACCACCCGTGGAAAACACATCGTCGGGGAAAGTATCCTCTGGTCATCAATCCTCTCATTGATGGCTATGAATTCTCTAAAACTCTCATGGACGATGGAAGCAGCATTAACATCCTCTACATCGAGAGGCTCCATCGCATGAAGCTACACGAAATCCAGTTGAGTTACACCAGTGTAACTTTCCATGGAATTGTACCAGGAAAACAGGCAGATTCTCTGGGTGAGATTACTCTGGACGTGACATTCGGAACCCGAGATAATTATCGGACCAAACCACTCTCTTTTGAGGTGGTACCGTTCAAAAGTGCTTACCACGCCATCTTCGTACGTCTGGCTTACTAGGCGTTCATGGCTCGCCCCTGTTACATCTACAATATGATCAAACTTCGAGGTCCAAAGGGCGCCATCACCATCTAGGGAAATTCGAGGAAGGCATGAGAGTGCGACGAAGGATCTGTTGCCTTTCTCGAAGCCATGGGGCACGCCTAGGAGTACCAGGAGATCAAGAAGACCATCAACCCGTCCGAGATGCCCGCTCTGAAGAACGAGGTGCTGATGCCAAGCATACAGTTCAAGGCGTCGGAAGAGACGAAGAAAACGTTGCTGAAGGAAGATGATCTCTCCAAGGCGACGAACATAGGGGTAGGCTTAGACCTCGCATAGGAAATCACGCTCGTCAAGTTCCTCAAAGCTAATAGTGACATCTTCGCATGGCAGCCTTCTGACATGACTAGAGTACCTAGGGAACTTGCCGTGCACTCCCTTAATGTGTACCCTGATGCTAAACCTGTCAAACAGTCCTTACGACGGTTTGGTGATGAAAAAGCGCAAAGCAATAGCCAAGGAATTAGCCCGAGTAGAATTAGCCAGATTTATAACAGCGGTCATCCACACAGATTGGGTGGCAAATCCTGTACTCATCCCTGAAAAAGGACACTATTGATTTAAGGATGTGTGTTGATTATACCGCTTTGAACAAGTCATGCCCAAAAGACCCGTTCCCTTTACCAAGAATCGATCAAGTTATCGACTCAACGGCAGGGTCGGAATTACTCTATTTTCTCGACGCATATTCCGGATATCACCAAATACCGATGAAAGAGTCGGATCAAATTAAGACGTCTTTCGTCACTCCTTTCAGAACCTTCTGCTACAAAACTTTGCCTTTTGTCTTAAAGAACTCAGGAGAAACATATCAACGTACTATGCAACATTGTCTAAACGATCAAATCCGACGCAACGTCCATGTGTACATAGATGACATAGCAGTTATGTCCAAAAATAAGGGAACTTTAATTTCTGACTTGGAGGAAAAATTTGCTAGTCTACGAAAATTCAACATGATGCTAAATCCGAAGAAGTGTTTCTTTGAAATTCCAGCCGGAAAATTATTAGGTTTCATCGTCTCAGAGCGAGACATAGAGGTGAACCGAGACAAAATCAAGGATATACACAACATTACCAGGCCGACTCGCCTGAAGGCCATGCAACGTCTCACTAGTTGCATTGCAGCATTGAGTCGGTTCGTCAGCCGGCTCGGCGAAAGAGCCGCACATTTATACAAACTCTTGAAGAAAACCGACAAATTTGTCTTGACCCAGGAAGCTGAGACTGCCACACAAAGTTTGAAAGACCTACTTTCAAACCCATCAATTCTTTTAGCGCCAGAATCTCAGGAGCCTATGTTACTCTACATTGTTGGAGATATGCCCAAGAGGCAATAATAAAGTGGTTATTATCATATCTTCACACTTATGATAAATGTTTACATACCATGCTATAATTGTATTAAACGGAAACATTAATACTTGTGTGATTTGTAAACTAAAATAAGAGTCCCTAGTAAAGCCTCTTGTTAAACTAGCTTGTTGGTTAATATATGATCATGGTTTCCTGATCATGAACATAGAGATGTTATTAACAACAGGATCATATCATTAGGAGAATGATGTGATGGACATACTCCTATAGATAAGCGTAGCATAAAGATCAAGTCATTTCAATAGTTCAATTGCTATATGCTTTCTGATACATAGTAACCTAATTCCTTCGACCATGAGATCATGCATATCACCTTTTCCGGATGGATTCTTTGATGTCATCAAACACCACACCGTAACAGGGTGGCCATAAAGGTGGCATTGAGTGTTCAGAAAGTATTGGTTGAAACACATGGATCAAGAGTGGGATTTGTCCATCCATATGACGGATAGATATACTCTGGGCCCTCTCGGTGAAATGTCATCCAATTAGCTTGCAAGCATGTGACTAGCTCACAAGGGATCACATATCACGGGAACGAGAAAAGAGTACTTATCAGTAACGAGGTTGAACTAGGTATGCAGAGATACCGATGATCATAACCTCGGATAAGTAAACTATCGTGAGACAAAGGGAAATTGGTATCGTATGTAAGTGGTTCATTCGATCGCAAAGTAATCGTAGAAATATGTGGGAGCCATATGAATTTCCAGATTCCTCTATTGGTTATTGTTCGGAGAAGTGTCTCGATCATGTCCGCATAATTCACGAACCGTAGGGAGACACACTTAAGGATTCAACGTTGTTTGAGTAGTTATGGTATTATGAGAAAGAGACCGAATGTTGTTCGGAGTCTCGGATGGGATTCGGGATATCACGAGGTGATCCGGAATGGTCCGGAGAATAAGATTCATATAAGGAAAGTCCCGTTTCGGAGTTCGGGAATGATTCCGGTGTTTTCATCGGGAATGTTCTAGAAGGTTCTGGATTGTCCAGCACTCCGGGGGGGGGGGGAGGGTACATGAATGTGTCATTGCATATTGGAATGATTGCATCATGTACTAAGTGTTCTCGCTGTTCCAAATAAAGGATTAAATTGAATCCCAAACAGAAAAGTCAAACGGCCAGTTTGGAAGTCAAACGGCTAAAACAGGAAACTGTGGGAAACAAGCAAGAGGTGGTTGGAACCGACTTGGGGGAGGAGTCCCTCCAAGCCGGCGCGCCAACCAAGGCCGACTTGGGGAGGGACTCCCCTCCCCTTGGCCGCCCCTCCCACCTATAAAAGGAGGGGCAGGGCCTCCTCCTCTAGACATACAAGTTCCTATCCTCTAATCTCCGGTTTAGAGCCGTTTTGGTTTAGAGCTTCTAATTGCCCTAGACTTCGGTTTAGAGCCTTCTAATTGGTGTGTCTAAACTCTATACCACTAATAGCTCTCTCTCATACTCCACCATACTCGCTCCGGCTTAAGGCGAAGCCCTGCGGGATCTCCCCTCTACTTCCGGTACCACGCCGTTGTGCTGCCGGAATCACGAGGAGAGTGCTACAACCTCCACTGCCTGCTGGAACAAGGGAGAGTAAGGTCTTCGTCGAGTACCGAACGTGTGACCGACTGCGGGAGTGCTGCCGGAACGTGGCGCCGGAAGGATCGTCTACGCGATCTTGAGATCGGAAAGAGTACGACTACATCACCCACGAGAATCTGCTCTCGTTAACCGCTTTGGAATCTTCGAGGGTAAGTTATTCCATCGACTCCTTGCTACAATCTAATAGATAGATCTTGGCTTGTTTGTTTGTATGCGATAGAAAATTTTTGTTTTCCATGCTACGAACCCCTACAGTGGTATCAGAGCCAGGTTTATATGTAGATCTGTTGCACGAGTAGAACACAATGGTCATTGTGGGCGTTGATGCTTTTATTGTTGATTGCTTCTTGTGTACTTTGCATCTTGCGGTATGTTGGGATGAAGTGGCCCGGGCTAACCTTACATGACATCGTTCATGAGACTTGCTCCACGCTTGACATGCAACTTGTATTGCATAAGTGGCTTTGCGGGTGCCTGTTTCTCCTAGCATAGTTAAGATCCAATTTACAACGGGTGATTAACAATACTAGTATCAATGTTGTGGTTCTTGTTCGTAAGTTAGAACGACACTTATTGAAAGCCCCAAACCACGTAAAATATGCAAAGAAAGTAGAGGCGTCTAACTTTGTTTTGCAGGGGTGTGCAGTGATGTGATATGGCCATGATTGTGATTATATATGATGTATGCAATGTTCCCTATTGTAAGTTGGCAACCGGCAGGAGCCATATGGTTGTCTTTAATTTTGTTAAGACCCGCGTGTTTATTCAAAGTAGTTGTAATAGTTGAAGCCGGTGGACGACAACCATGGAGAGGCATCATTGACCTTGATGCAATGCCGGTGATGATGGAGATCATGTTCGTGCTGGAAGATGGAGATCGGAAGCACAAAGAAGAAAGGCCATATCATATCACATATTATGAATTGCATGTGATGTTAATCCTTTATGCATCTTGTATTGCTTAGTAGACGACGGTAGCATTATAAGATGATCCCTCATGCACATGAATTTCAAGTCATGGAGTGTTCACCCTTAGTTAGCACCGTTGCTAAAGCTTGTTGTTTCGAAGCACCACGTGATGATCGGGTGTGTTAGATTCTACAAGTGTATACAACGTGAGCAAGCCAGATTTGCTCATGCGGAAACTAAGGTTTGATCTTGACGAGCCTAGCATGTATAGACATGGCCTCAGGAACACGGATTACCGAAAGGTAGAGCATGAGTCATATAGTAGATATGATGAACATGTTGATTGTTCGCCATTGAAGCTATATCAACTCTCGTGATGATCGGTTTTGATGTGGTGGATTTGGTTCATGTGATCACTAAAACAATGTGAGGGATATTGTTTTGAGTGGGAGTTCACCTAGATTAATTTAATTATTAATTAGAACTCAATTTATCATAAACTAAATCAAAGTGAATTTGCATAGTTGTTGTAGTCATTGGCATCCGTTTACCACCTTGCGCTTAGTTATAATTGAGATGATAGAACTATAGAAATCTGGTTAGTTACTTTACGAACTGGTATCGTATTGTTTTGAAGTGTTAATCTAAAGTTTAAAAGTCCTATTGCAAACTTTCAGTAAGTTTTGATTACTCCATGAAGTTTAATAGTTGGTATTAAATCAAGAGTAACAATTCCAATGTTAGTATATAAATATCATGTTTGTCTCCATGATTCTTGATATTCAAAGGATTGTCTTAATATCAAGGTTATCTAGGATCTGAAAGAGTTGTTTCAGAAACCATGATGTGTGGAAGATATTGTGATATCTGAAACAAAGTTTTGGTTGCAACATGATAGAGTATAATATGGCAAAAGTCATGTTCTCATATTTGATGAGAATTTGCAAAAGGTTGGAGACACTAGTTGTCCTAATCCTCCAAAAGGTTTTGGAGAGCAACATTATACTCACGATTCACCGTTACAAGCTAAAAGTAGCTTAATCATGGATAAATCCATGATGAGGGTGAATATTTCATGTAGGTAAAATGTTTACTACAGCAAGAGATTACTAAAGAAAGGAATTTGAAAGAACACCAAACATTTGATAATGGTGATCTACTTCAAAGTGCAAGTCCAAATACATTGGTATTTAACTATACACGCTTTGGACTATGTGTCATATGTATGACTCCACTATTGATGTTGATAGATTCTTTCAAACAGAAAAGGAAATACTGAAAGAGAATCTCATAAATATATGGCAGAAAATAAAAGACTAGAATTGTTCAGTTTAAGTATATAGATGATATACATGTTATGGCTATATTCTTTGCTTATTAAACAATGTGGTTCTTAAGTATTTGATACTGAATTTGTTGGTGTGAATCGTCATACGAAACAACACAATTCATGAACTACAATGGCCTAAGTAACTAGCAAAAGAATATGTGATGATGTTCATCGAGAACAAATAAAAGGTTATTGTGTTGCTCGTTAAACATCAAATCTTGCCTTCAAGATTTGTTTTATTAGGTATTATGAGAACAAAAGGGTTGTTCAAAATAATTGCCGTAATCCATAAAAGATGGATGATTCACAAATCTCGTTGGAGAAATCACATCCATAAAACTAGTGCTAAAAATGTCGAAAGACAAATTGATTGAAAGATCACTTAGGAAGTGACATCGCAGTTTAAATTATATTGGAAAGAAAACATGAAGAAACTCCATATGGATGGAATTTTGGAGTCTGTTTGATTTTGATCAAATGACGCTTGTGAAACTTTCCTAGAGATAATTAAAACTTCGTTCATAGGACAAAAGGGAACGAATGACTAGCTTATTGGAACTTGTACATATTGTTGTATGAAATCCATTATGTGTAGTCAAGAGCGATGGATTTCAACTTCATATGCTTTCTCCAAAATTTGAGTGAATATATGAATATTTACTTAATAAGGATGAAGTATGAAACATTTGAAAAGTTCGAAGACTTTCAAGATGAAGTGCAAAATCATTGTAACAAGAATATAAATAGTTTATGATAAGATCATAAAGGAAGATATTTGAGTTACAAGTTTAGCATAATACCTAAGATTTAAGGAATCGTTCCGTGGATTTGCATTTTCCTGAAACACCATAAGAGTATGGAGCGTTCGAGATATGTAATTAAACCTTGTTTGACATGGTAAGATCGAAGGTGTAATTCATAAAAATGTCATTACATTTTAAAGATTAAAAGCTTTAGTGATTACCGTTTTTCCACTGAAAAGAGCTTCATCATAATCCGTTGAAATGACACCATATAAGGTTATGGTTTGGGATAAAACCCAAGTTGTCCTTTCTTAAACATTGGCATGCTATGCATAAAAGGATGTTTGCAACCAAAGTCGGATGAACCTGTCTTTGTATGTTATTTCGAATAACTGTTAAGTATTCCTCCATAAACACCGGAGACAAAAGTGTTTGTCGCTTAAAACGTCAAGTTTCTTTGAGAAGGAATTTTTCGTGAAAAGATAAGTGGGAGGACAATAGAACTTTGATAAGGTTAAAAGAACCTTAGCTATATGTGCAGAGTTGCGCAGTGCCGAAAAGTGTTCCGGAGGCAGCAACAATGCTCATGGCTCACGTGCCTCAAAGGTTGTGGTCACGAAGATCTAAGTTCCTATTGAAACAAGTAGGTCGAGTAAACAATCAAATACCAAGATTTGAGGGTTGAATCATTATTTGAGAATAATGAACGGACTACATGCAAAGAAGTGATGATGCGCCCTGACTCCGTAAAATGGCTTGAAGCCATAAAATCCGTGATAGTTCCATACACGAGAAATCAAGTTTTGAACTTGAAGGACCCTCGAGAAAGGTGTAAGACCTTACAGTTGTGTCTGGATCTATAAAGAAATAGACATGGATGTTTTACATCTATGAAATAGTCGACATGCTTGGAAAGAGTTCACAAAATGTTCAAAGGTTGACTATGACAAGATTTGATCTTCCATAGTGATATTTAGTCTAGACGGATTAAATGTAGCAACCACTACATATAATTTGTTATATGGTAGTTGAATAAACAAAACAAGTTCTTCTAATAGAATCGTTACCTAGGACATGTGCATAAACACGGTCCATAGGGTTTTGTTAATTCAAAGGATGCTAAAAGAATATGCAAACTTCAATGGTTAAAGTGAGCATCGCGGAGTTGGAATCTTCACTGTGATGAAACTGTTAAAGGAGTTTAAAAGTTCATTAGAGACGATGAAGATGCTTGCATTTGCAAGAAATTAAGTGGGAGCGCTAAGACATGTTTCTAATACATTATGTGAAAGACATATTGTTGATTGGAAATAATGTATCTTTTATTAACACATATTAAGAATTTCATCCCGATGAAAGACTTAGGCAAAACCCAAATATTTGGCATCAATAGACGCTAATATGGTTGTGCCAGAAGTACATAGATAAGATATTGAATGAGTTCAATATAGAAACTACAAGAGAGGTTCTTGTCGCACAGAAAGGATTGAATGAGTTCAATGTTGATGATATATTCAAGTGTATTGACATTTGGTAAAGTGAAACAAATAATCAAGTATAAATTGATACTTGATGTATGAAATCACAAAGAGTATTTATATCAATCATACTATGATATGTACAAATCCAGATATGTCCTATGCTCTAAATGTTGTGAGCATATACCAGAATGATTCGTAAGATGATCACTGGACAATAGTAAGGATATTCTTATGATCTTTTGGAAGAACTAAGAGTATAATATTTGTAGAAGTGACAAATAGATGGTTAGTTCATTGTAAAAGTACTACATTGATACTAGCTTTGTCACAAAGTACAAAATAAGTTTATCTCAATCTAAACTAAGGGTGGCACAATATAATGGAAAGTGAGTTCCATAATGGATTTGGATGAGTTCCAAAGTTAAGACATTGTGACAGATACTACAACAAAAGGCTAAGTATATGACTGCTATTTTAGCAGCAAAAGAGGGCATTTGTGTCAAGTAGTTTGTCATCAAACTAGGTGTAGTTCACAGTGGGATAATACTATGAAGATATATTGTGCGACAATATTATCAACATGTTTTAACCCCAAAGAGCTAAAGGTCACACCGAAAGACCAAATTTGTACAAAGCCATCTCATTAGAGAATGAGTGATGCGTAGAGACGCAAAGACATGCAATTACACACGGACCTGGAAGTGTCAGATCCGGAGATCATTTGACCACTAGAAATCGTGTACATACAACACCGGAAAGCCATAGGTGTTGAATACACAAAGGTTTGAAACTAGATTATTGACTCTAGTGCAAGTGGGAGACTGTTGGAGATATGCCCAAGAGGCAATAATAAAGTGGTTATTATCATATCTTCACACTTATGATAAATGTTTACATACCATGCTATAATTGTATTAAACGGAAACATTAATACTTGTGTGATTTGTAAACTAAAATAAGAGTCCCTAGTAAAGCCTCTTGTTAAACTAGCTTGTTGGTTAATATATGATCATGGTTTCCTGATCATGAACATAGAGATGTTATTAACAACAGGATCATATCATTAGGAGAATGATGTGATGGACATACTCCTATAGATAAGCGTAGCATAAAGATAAAGTCATTTCAATAGTTCAATTGCTATATGCTTTCTGATACATAGTAACCTAATTCCTTCGACCATGAGATCATGCATATCACCTTTTCCGGATGGATGCTTTGATGTCATCAAACACCACACCGTAACAGGGTGGCCATAAAGGTGGCATTGAGTGTTCAGAAAGTATTGGTTGAAACACATGGATCAAGAGTGGGATTTGTCCATCCATATGACGGATAGATATACTCTAGGCCCTCTCGGTGAAATGTCATCCAATTAGCTTGCAAGCATGTGACTGGCTCACAAGGGATCACATATCACGGGAACGAGAAAAGAGTACTTATCAGTAACGAGGTTGAACTAGGTATGCAGAGATACCGATGATCATAACCTCGGATAAGTAAACTATCGTGAGACAAAGGGAAATTGGTATCGTATGTAAGTGGTTCATTCGATCGCAAAGTAATCGTAGAAATATGTGGGAGCCATATGAATTTCCAGATTCCTCTATTGGTTATTGTTCGGAGAAGTGTCTCGATCATGTCCGCATAATTCACGAACCGTAGGGAGACACACTTAAGGATTCGACGTTGTTTGAGTAGTTATGGTATTATGAGAAAGAGACCGAATGTTGTTCGGAGTCTCGGATGGGATCCGGGATATCACGAGGTGATCCGGAATGGTCCGGAGAATAATATTCATATAAGGAAAGTCCCGTTTCGGAGTTCGGGAATGATTCCGGTGTTTTCATCGGGAATGTTCTAGAAGGTTCTGGATTGTCCGGCACTCCGGGGGGGGGGGGGGGGGGGGTACATGAATGTGTCATTGCATATTGGAATGATTGCATCATGTACTAAGTGTTCTCGCTGTTCCAAATAAAGGATTAAATTGAATCCCAAACAGAAAAGTCAAACGGCCAGTTTGAAAGTCAAACGGCTAAAACAGGAAACTGTGGGAAACAAGCAAGAGGTGGTTGGAACCGACTTGGGGGAGGAGTCCCTCCAAGCCGGCGCGCCAACCAAGGCCGACTTGGGGAGGGACTCCCCTCCCCTTGGCCGCCCCTCCCACCTATAAAAGGAGGGGCAGGGCCTCTTCCTCTAGACACACAAGTTCCTATCCTCTAATCTCCGGTTTAGAGCCGTTTTGGTTTAGAGCTTCTAATTGCCTTAGCCTTCGGTTTAGAGCCTTCTAATTGGTGTGTCTAAACTCTAGACCACTAATAGCTCTCTCTCATACTCCACCATACTCGCTCCGGCTTAAGGCGAAGCCCTGCGGGATCTCCCCTCTACTTCCGGTACCACGCCGTTGTGCTGCCGGAGTCACGAGGAGAGTGCTACAACCTCCACTGCCTGCTGGAACAAGGGAGAGGAAGGTCTTCGTCGAGTACCGAACGTGTGACCGACTGCGGGAGCGCTGCAGGAACGTGGCGCCGGAAGGATCGTCTACGCGATCTTGAGATCGGAAAGAGTACGACTACATCACCCACGAGAATCTGCTCTCGTTAACCGCTTTAGAATCTTCGAGGGTAAGTTATTCCATCGACTCGTTGCTACAATCTAATAGATAGATCTTGGCTTGTTTGTTTGTATGCGATAGAGAATTTTTGTTTTCCATGCTATGAACCCCTACATACATTGCAGCGACCAAAAAGGTCATAAGTTTGGTAACAATAGTGGAGCGCGAGGAAGAAGGCCACGAGCATAAGGTGTAGCGTCCAACTTGTAGGGTTCGCAGCATAGAAAACAAAAAATTTCCTACGATGGGAACAACTATGTATCAAGATCTATCTACTAGATACAAACAACGGGCAGATGTATATCCATAGAGAACATACTCTTGAAGACCAACAAAGCTTAACAAGTTGAACTCATGGTTGATGTAGACGATCTCTTGTCGATCTCAAGATCGAGAGGAAGTCCTAGCGCCGCAAATCAGCAGCGCATCCGTGCTCGCACACACGCCCGAGGCACCGAGCAACCTCTGCCTCCTCGCTCCAGCGATGCAACGGAAGCACAACTCTTTCTTGCCGAATAGCCACCAGGAACATGTATCTCGCTTGTCCGAGACCATGGGGTATAAATTCTAGAGGGGGAGAGAGATCCTTCACGAGGAGGTGTGAGTGAGAGAGAGGGAGAGGGGTGCCTTTTATAGGAGGAGGGGGTACCCAAGGGGGTGGCCGCCGGCCATGGGGTCTGCCCCCTCCTCTCCTTCATTCATGTGGGTGGACACTCCACTCACAAAAATCTCTTCATTTCCCTCCACTCAAAATCCCACTCAAACTTGCAATTAAATTTCCACCAAATTTAATGCAAACTCTCATTAAATAAAACTCTTTTTATTTATTCATAATTTTGTCAATTACTTTAATGACAAACACTCACATATAACCCCTTGCTAGAATTCTATTTCACATGCAAAAACACTTTCTGCAATTTCACTCGAAAACCTGTTTCGGTATCTAGTGAAATAAATTCATGCGCTTGTTATTCTTTCCGGCATGAAACTTTTGCTCCAATTGGATGTCGGTGTCTCCTAAGTGTGTCACCCTACGGTTCGTGAATAATGCGGACATGATCTAGACCCCTCCCGGACATTACAGTGCACCCTACTTGAGCCATGGTGGATGCGTTGCAACTGGTTGGACGAGCGTGCCGCCGTGTTTCCCCCTTGTTGCACTAAACAATACACACATTTTTCTTATATTTTATCTACCCTCGTGTATATAAATACAAATAGTTTATAATTTTCAGAGAATAAAAGGAAATGCACAGACACTTTCCTTCCATTTGATTATGGAAGTAAAGTATCAGTGGCAAACTCGTTATTTCGCGTGGATAGAGAGGTCTGTCTCTAGAGAGAGAGAGAGAGAGAGAGCAAAATAAATTTACTTAGTCTACTTGTTCGAAAAAATCGCACAAAATAGTAGTTTATTTACCGGTCATGCATAGATATTCAAACAACCATTTCAAGTTACTTTGCAAACCGCGTCATATTTTTACAGGTTTATTACGGTTGTCTCCATAGCTCGCTCCAAAATCTAGAATGTGGAGTAATTTAGAACAGACAAAATCTCTGCATGCAGCTGGTTGTATGTTGTATCTGATCATGATCGGTAGAATAAGGAGTACTTGAACAGATTCAGTACTAGTACATCTACAGCCCGACTAGAAAATATGAATAGTAAACTAGAAAGATGGAGAAATAAAAGTACCTTCGGGTACACAAGTGGAATGTGCTCGTGTGAACTCCTCGCCCTCATCGGGGGATCCGAAGTCTTCTACACCCGCGAGCACATAGTCCTCCTAAAGGTCGAACTGGATGTCCTCCTCGCCCTAGGCTGCATGCATCTCCTCCAGATATGCGGCAGGAGGCGCCGTATCACCCGTCGCAGGCGCAGGAAGCCCAGGGGAAACACACGAAGACTCACCTACAAGCACTCGCTTCATGTGGTTGGAAGGGAAAAGGTGGCTGTTCGGCCTCGATCTGTATGGTGAGGTTTGTCGGTTTTGATAGATCGGGGAGAATGGGTCGATGCATGGGAGGGAGATGATGCAGAGGAGTAGGTTGTAAAGACAGGGAATTGTTAAGTCTTCTCTTGGGGCCGTCTGCCTCGAGGCTCAATTGGTGCCCCCGTAGCTAGTTGTTCGGCTTCTATATGACACATAGATGGTTCGTGCCATGGACCCCAGCTGGAAGTGAGATTGCAGGCGCGGTACTGTGAGGCCCGTTCCTGTTTGCAGCTGGAGGAGTAATAGGCTTTTCATAGGCATGACATGACCACTCTACGGATTCTTTAATCTACGGCTCGATCGATTGCTTGTCGTAGAAGGGTCGAAAGGAGGGACGCCTAAAAACCCTTCGGTTAAAGCATGGCTAGCCAGACCCGTGCGTTATCACACTCTAATGTGAAGGGAACGACGCGTGCAGAGGATGCATTGTTCGACCCCCGCTTACACGACATTACACTACACCGTACTTGAGGCATGGTGGATGCGTTGCAACTGGTTGGACGAGCGTGCCGCCGCATTTCCCCCATGTTGCACTAGAAAACAAACACATTTTTTATATTTTATCTACCCTCATGTATATAAATCCAAATAGTTTATAATTTTCCGAGAGTAAAAGGAAATGCATAGACACTTTCCTTCTATTTGATTATGGAAGTAAAGTATCAGTGGAAAACTCGTTATTTCGCATGGATTGAGAGGTCCGTCTCTAGAGAGAGAGAGAGAGAGAGAGAGAGAGAGCAAAATAAATTTACTTAGTCTACTTGTTCAAAAAAATCACACAAACTAGTAGTGTATTTACCGGTCATGCATAGATATTCAAACAACCATTTCAAGTTACTTTGCAAACCGCATCATATTTTTACAGGTTTATTACGGCTGTCTCCATAGCTCGCTCCAAAATCTAGAATGTGGAGTAATTTAGAACAGACAAAATCTCTGCATGCAGCTGGTTGTATGTTGTATCTGATCATGATCGGTAGAATAAGGAGTACTTGAACAGATTAAGTACTAGTACATCTACAGCCCGACCCGAAAATATGAATAGTAAACTAGAAAGATGGAGAAATAAAAGTACCTTCGGGTACACAAGTGGAACGTGCTCGTGTGAACTCCTCGCCCTCATCGGGGGATCCGAAGTCTTCTGCACCCGCGAGCACATAGTCCTCCTAAGGGTCGAACTGGATGTCCTCCTCGCCCTGGGATGCATGCATCTCCTCCAGATCTACATCAGGAGGCGCCGTATCGCCCGTGGCAGGCGCAGGCAGCCCAGGGGCAACACCCGAAGACTCACCTACAAGCACTCGCTTCATGGCGTTGGAAGGGAGAAGGTGGCTATTCGGCCTCGAGCTATACAGTGAGGTTTTGTCGGTTTTTCTAGATCGGGGAGAACGGGTCGATGCATGGGATGGAGATGATGTAGAGGAGTAGGTTGTAAAGACAGGGAATTGTTAAGTCTTCTCTTGGGGCCCTCTGCCTCGAGGCTCAATTGGTGCCCCCGTAGCTAGTTGTTCGGCTTCTATATGACACATGGATGGTTCGTGCCATGGACCCCAGCTGGAAGTGAGATTGCAGGCGCGGTACTGTGAGGCCCGTTCCTGTTTGCAGCTGGAGGAGTAATAGGCTTTTCATAGGCGTGACATGACCACTCTACGGATTCTTTAATCTACGGCTCGATCGATTGCTTCTCGTAGAAGGGTCAACATGAGGGGCGCCTAAAAACCCTATGGTTAAAGCATGGCTAGCCAAACCCGTGTGTTGTCACACTCTAATGTGAAGGGCACGACGCATGCAGAGGATGAATTATTCGACCCCCGCTTACACGACATTACAGTTCACCGTACTTGAGCCATGGTGGATGCGTTGCAACTGGTTGGACGAGCGTGCCGCCGCGTTTCTCCCTTGTTGCACTATAAAACACACACATTTTTTTATATTTTATCTAAGCTCGTGTATACAAATCCAAATAGTTTATAATTTTTAGAGAATAAAAGGAAATGCACAGACACTTTGCTTCTATTTGATTATGGAAGTAAAGTATCAGTGGCAAACTCGTTATTTCGCGCGGATAGAAAAGTCCGTCCCTAGAGAGAGAGAGAGAGAGAGAGCAAAATAAATTTACTTAGTCTACTTGTTCGAAAAAATCGCACAAACTAGTAGTGCATTTACTGGTCATGCATAGATATTCAAACAACCATTTCAAGTTACTTTGCAAACCGCATCATATTTTTACAGGTTTATTACAGCAGTCTCCATAGCTCGCTCCTAAATCTAGAATGTGGAGTAATTTAGAACAGACAAAATCTCTGCATGCAGCTGGTTATATGTTGTATCTGATCATGATCGGTAGAATAATGAGTACTTGACCAGATTCAGTACTAGTATATCTACCGCCCGACCAGAAAATATGAATAGTAACTAGAAAGATGGAGAAATAAAATTACCTTCGGGTACACGAGTAGAACGTGCTCGTGTGAACTCCTCGCCCTAATCGGGGGATCCAAAGTCTTCTGCACCCGCGAGCACATAGTCCTCCTAAGGGTCAAACTGGATGTCCTCCTCGCCCTAGGATGCATGCATCTCCTCCATATCGGCGGCAGGAGGCACCGTATCGCCCGTCGCATGCGCAGGAAGCCAAGGGGCAACACCCGAAGACTCACCTACAAGAACTCGCTTCATGGCGCTAGAAGGGAGAAGGTGGTTGTTCGGCCTCGGGCTGTACGGTGAAGTTTGTCGGCTTTGATAGATCGAGGAGAATGGGTCGATGCATGGGAGGGAAATGATGCTGAGGGGTAGGTTATAAAGACAGGGAATTGTTAAGTCTGGTCTTGGGGCCCTCCGCCTCGAGGCTCAATTGGTGCCTCAGTAGCTAGTTGTTTGGCTTCTATATGTCGCATGGATGGTTCGTGCAATGGGCCCCAGCTGGAAGTTAGATTGCAGGCGCGGTACTGTGAGGCCCGTTCCTGTTTGCAGCCGGAGGAGTAATAGGCTTTTCATAGGAGTGACATGACCACTCTACGGATTCTTTAAGCTACAGTTCGATCGATTTCTTATCATAGAGGGTCGACAGGAGGGACGCCTAAAAACCCTACGGTTAGAGCATGGCTAGCCAGACCCGTGCGTTGCCACACTCTAATGTGAAGGGCACGACGCGTGCAGAGGATGCATTGTTCGACCCCCGCTTACACGACATTACAGTGCACCGTACTTGAGGCATGGTGGATTCGTTGTAACTGGTTGGACGAGCGTGCCGCCGCGTTTCCCCCTTGTTGCACTACAAAACACACACATTTTTTATATTTTATCTACCCTCGTGTATATAAATCCAAATAGTTTATAATTTTCAGAAAATAAAAGGAAATGCATAGACACTTTCCTTCTATTTGATTATGGAAGTAAAGTATCAGTGGAAAACTCGTTATTTCGCGTGGATTGAGAGGTCCGTCTCTAGAGAGAGAGAGCAAAATAAATTTACTTAGTCTACTTGTTCAAAAAAATCACACAAACTAGTAGTGCATTTACCGGTCATGCATAGATATTCAAACAACCATTTCAAGTTACTTTGCAAACCGCTGCATATTTTTACAGGTTTATTACGGCTGTCTCTATTGCTCGCTCCTAAATATAGAATGTGGAGTAATTTAGAACAGACAAAATCTATGCATGCAACTGGTTGTATGTTGTATCTGATCATGATCGGTAGAATAAGGAGTACCTGAACAGATTCAGTACTAGTACATCTACACCCCGACCACAAAATATGAATAGTGAACTTGAAAGATGGAGAAATAAAAGTACCTTCGGGTACACGAGGGGAACATGCTCGTGTGAACTCCTCGCCCTCATCGGGGGATCCGAAGTCTTCTGCACTCGCGAGCACATAGTCCTCCTAAGGGTCAAACTGGATGTCCTCCTCTCTCTAGGCTGCATGCATCTCCTCCAGATCTGCGGCAGGAGGCGCCGTATCGCCCGTGGCAGGCGCAGGCACCCCAGGGGCAACACCCGAAGACTCACCTACAAGCACTCGCTTCATGGCGTTGGAAGTGAGAAGGTAGCTATTCAGCCTCGAGCTATACGGTGAGGTTTGTCGGTTTTGCTAGATCGGGGAGAATGGGTCGATGCATGGGATGGAGATGATGCAGAGGAGTAGGTTGTAAAGACGGGTAATTGTTAAGTCTTATCTTGGGGCCCTCCGCCTCGAGGCTCAATTGGTGACCCGGTAGCTAGTTGTTTGGATTCTATATGACACATGGATGGTTCGTGCCATGGACCCCAGCTGGAAGTGAGATTGCAGGCGCGGTACTGCGAGGCCCGTTCCTGTTTGCAGCTGGAGGAGTAATAGGCTTTTCATAGGCGTGACATGACCACTCTACGGTTTCTTTAATCTACGGCTCGATCGATTGCTTCTCGTAGAAGGGTCGACAGGAGGGACGCCTAAAAACCCTACGGTTAAAACATGGCTAGCCAGACCCGTGCGTTGTCACACTAATGTGAACGGCACGACGCGTGCAGAGGATGCATTGTTCGACCCCCGCTTACACGACGTTACAGTGCACCGTACTTGAGGCATGGTGGATGTGTTGCAACTCGTTGGACGAGCGTGCCGTTGCGTTTCCCCCTTGTTGCACTAGAAAATACACACATTTTTTTATATTTTATCTACCCTCGTGTATATAAATCCAAATAGTTTATAATTTTAATAGAATAAAAGGAAATGCATAGACACTTTCCTTCTATTTGATTATGGAAGTAAAGTCTTAGTGGCAAACTCGTGATTTCGCGTGGAAGTAAAGTCTTATATTTTATCTCTCTCTCTCTCTCTCTCTCTCTCTCTCTCTCTCTCTCTCTCTCTCTCGGAGGGGGCTATCTTGACTGTTATATCATATAGGATCAACGTTGGGTGGGCATGATCGGCGTTACAACCGTCTCGACCAATCAGGGCGTACCAAACAAAGTGAGGATGAGTTAGCGTTAGAGGGGGAAAACCGAGTACTACCATTTTCATATCAACTCTACACACAACACACACACACACTAGACCTCCCCCTCACTGCCTAGAACATGGATCCAGTGCGCGGAATGAGCCCAAACCCGGCACCTACCTCCCTCTCGGCATTCTAAGCAACTTCTCCAACTAGAGATTCGAGGGTTCTATAAAGAAATCAAGAGTTTCCATTTATCGACTATGAAAAACCGGCGATTTTGAAAAAGAGGTGCGAGAATTGAGCGTGCCCTAGGTCCCGAGGCAATTTACATGCATGCTACGTCGTGGCAGACCGCCATTCCAGGGAGGTTGGTACTGATCTCATGGTGCAAGCATATATTGTATTTTTCCTGAGTTACGCCCCGGTAATTGCGGTTTCTAACTGTAGGTACCCTAGAATTGGCCCTCTATTTTCGGGAAAAATTGTTTTTGGGTGCTCCATGGGGTACCTAGGCTGGCATGTGCCTAGGTTCCAGGTTTTAATGGACCTCGCGTGCCTACGTGCGCCGGCGGGTTGGCCGGTTTTGCCCACCTCCCCGAACCCCGACAATAGGTAATTCATCAAAAATCAGAAAAATATTAAACCAGCTTGAGTAACCCTTGTATGTCACCCACTACCAAGATAAAATCATAAACAAGACAAATCGGGACTTTTGGCACACGGCACACCCCCTCCCCCCCGTATGGCTATTGAGTAGGAGTTAACATGGCTTTCAACACTAGACCTCCCCCTCACTGCCTAGAACATGGATCCACTACACGGATTGAGCCCAAACCCGGCACCTAGCTCCCTCTTGGAATTCTAAGCAACTTATCCAACTAGAGATTCCAGGGTTCCATGAAGAAATCCAGAGTTTCCATTTACCGACTCTGCAAAACCAGCGATTTTGCAAATGAGGTGCGAGAATTGAGCGTGCCCTAGACCCTGAGGCAATTTGCATGCATGCTACATCGTGGCGGACCACCATTCTCGGGAGGTTGGTACTTATATCGTGGTGCAAGCATATACTGTATTTTTCCTGAGTTACGCCCCGGTAATTGTGGTTTCTAACTATAGGTACCCGAAAAATGGCCCTTGGTTTTCGGGAAAAAATGTTTTGGGGTGCCCGATGGGGTACCTAGGATGGGCATGTGCCTAGGTTCAAGGTTGCAATGGACCTCGCGTGCCTGCGCGCTCTGGCGGGTTTCCCGATTTTGCCCACACCCGAACCCCGGCAACCTGTCACTATTAAAGATCAGCTGATTAAGTATATGAGGCAATGCTTGTGGAGGAAGAAAACCACTGATGTTCAAGCTAGAGGTCAAGCCCTTGTAGCATGGAATAAAGTTTGTAGACCAAAGAACCATGGAGGTTTGGGGGTACTGGACCTTAATGTTCAAAATTCAGCACTTCTTTTGAAGAATTTGGATAAATTATACAATCACAAGGACATCCCATGGGTTCATCTTGTTTGGAACACTTATTATTGCAATGGTAAACTGCCCGGAAGATGTCTGGAGGGATCTTTTGGGTGGAAGGCACATCTGAAATTGGTTGACATCTTCTTTCTTATGCAAAAAATCCTCACATCTCTGTTTATGAGTTCTTACAGATGGCCAACATGCAAGATCACTTTTTTCTCCCTTTGTCACAACAAGCTTACCATGAATATCAAAGCCTTGAGCAAATTCTCAGTGATGGATTACAGGGAGAAGCAGACAACTGGAGCTACATTTGGGGAAGTGCTATTTTCTTAGTTCAAAAGGCTTATTATTCTTTATGTGGTTATCAGTCTGTGCAACCACATTTTTTATGGTTGTGGAAGTCCTCTTGCCAGCAAAAACATAAGTTCTTCTTCTGGCTTTTACTCCTTGATAGGCTAAACACCAGGAATCTTCTGAAAAGGAAAAGATTTGCTCTAGACTCATATGACTGTGGGTTTCATGGTTGCACAAGTGAGGAAACTATTCTACACTTATTTTGGGGCTGTCCTTTTGCAAAAGGATGCTGGGCTGAAATTTTCCCTGTCCAAGGTTTTGATCACAATCTTTTCGAAGCTTTGGCCAGTATTAAAAAAGGCCTAAAAGTCCCTTTTGCAATGGAAATCATTGTCCTAGGAGCTTGGGGCATATGGATGTGCAGAAACAACGAAATCTTCAACAACAAGCATGCTTCCCTTGAAGAATGGAGGGCTATTGTTTCTCAGGAATTAAGATGGGTCCTGTGTAGAATTAGGAAAAAGAATTATTAGGGCCTCAAAGATTGGATTAGCAATAATTTAGATAGGAGATAGTTGTTCATAGTGTTATCCCTCTTTTGAGGTGGCTTGAGACTTGTAAATATTTACTTGTAACTCTCTATGATTTATAAAAATTGCAGTGGGGTTCTTTACCCTACTGTTTCACCTTCAAAAAAATAGGAAATTCATCAAAAATCAAAATAATATGAAACCAGCTCAAATAGCCCTTTTATGTGACCCACTACCAACATAAAATCATAAACAAGACAAACCGGGACTTTTGGCACACGGCTTACCCTCCGGATGGCTATCGAGTAGGAGTTAACATGGCTTTCAACTCTAGACCTCCCCCTCACTGCCCAGAACATGGATCCACTGCGTGGATTTAGCCCAAACCCGGCACCTAGCTCCCTATCGGCATTCTAAGCAACTTCTCCAACAAGAGATTCCAGGGTTCCATGAAGAAATCCAGAGTTTCCATTTACAGACTCCGAAAAACCGACAATTTTGCAAAGAAGGTGCAAGAATGGAGCGCGCCCTAGGCCCCCAGGCAATTTACACGCATGCTACATCGTGGCGGACCACCATTCTCAGGAGGTTGATACTTATCTTGTGGTTCAATCATATACTATATTTTTCTGAGTTACACCCCGGTAATTGCGGTTTCTAACTGTAGGTACCTTAGAAATGTCCCTCAGTTTTCGGGAAAAATGTTTTGGGGTGCCCCGTGGGGTACCTAGGCTGGGCACGTGCCTAGGTTGCAATGGACCTCGCGTGCCTACACGCGCCGGCGGGTTTTCCGATTTTGCCCACCCCCCTCCCCCCCGAACCCCAGCAATGGGAAATTCATCAAAAATCAGAAAAATATGAAACCAGC
Source organism: Avena sativa (assembly GCA_916181665.1). NCBI lineage: Eukaryota > Viridiplantae > Streptophyta > Magnoliopsida > Poales > Poaceae > Avena > Avena sativa. The sequence continues at coordinate 45,549,773 of OV702279.1, read as the reverse complement.
TCTAGTATCCCTTGTATGTCACCCACTACCAACATAAAATCATAAACAAGACAAACCAGGACTTTTGGCACACGTCGCATCCCCCGAATGGCTATCGAGTAGGAGTTAACATGGCTTTCAACCCTAGACCTCCCCCTCACTTCGTAGAACATGGATCCACTGCATGGATTGAGCCCAAACCCGACACCTAGCTCACTCTCGGCATTCTAAGAAACTTATCCAAATAGAAATTCCACGGTTCCATGAAGAAATCTAGAGTTTCCATTTACTGACTCTGAAAAAACCTGAGATTTTGGAAAGGAGGTGCGAGAATTGAGAGTACCCTAGGCCCCGAGGAAATTTACACGCATGCTACATCGTGGCGGACTACCATTCCTGGGAGGTTGGTACTTATCTCGTGGTGCAAGCATATACTGTATTTTTCCTGAGTTATGCCCCGGTAATGGCGGTTTCTAACTATAGGTAACCTAGATATGGCCCTCAGTTTTTAAGAAAAAATGTTTTGGGGTTCCCCATGGGGTACCTAGGCTGGGAACATGCCTAGGTTCAAGGTTGCAATGGACCTCACATGCCTGCGCATGCCGGCGGGTTTGCTGATTTTGCCCACCCCCCGAACCCCGGCAATAGAAAATTCATCAAAAATCAAAAAAAATATGAAACCAGCTCGAGTAGCCCTTGTATGTCATCCACTACCAACATAAAATCATAAACAAGACAAATCGATACTTTTTGCACATGGCGCACCCCCCGGATGGCTACCGAGTAGGAGTTAACATGGCTTTCAACGCTATACCTCCCTCTCACTGCCCAGAACTTGGATCCACCACGGTTTGAACCCAAACCCGCCATTTAGATCCCTCTCGGCATTCTAAGCAACTTATCCAACTAGAGATTCCAGGGTTCCATGAAGAAATCCAGAGTTTCCCGGATCATAACCCTAACGACCAATAGCAGTCGCCGGATCATAACCTTGTGGCCAAATGCGACCATTAGATCATCTCTTCTAGAAGACCCGACCCCCTTCCCCCTTCCTAGGGCGCTGGTTCTGCGTGCCTATGGTTACAGACCGTTCGATCAGGCCGCGTGGATGCTAGGATGTTTCTTTGTAAGGCCAATCCAGGAGTAGGATGTTCTGCGACATGATTCACCGCGCTTATAATATTCAAATTTATTACTATATGCACCTCCCTCTGCCCTATATCAATATATCTCGTGATTGAGTACATCTCCTTCGCAGCCATACCCCTTTCTCTACCACAACTCGTCATGTAGGACGATGCCACCAGCTTTCGCGCGCCGTTCCCGGATGACAGCAACTGACTTGAACCTTAAGGTAGAAAATCATTTAATTAGCGTTTGAATTTATCTTACAAAATCCTACTCTTGGATTAACTAACTGCACATATTTTCTCTGATTTCTCGACGAACTTCAGATGTGGGAGCCCTGCAGCAAGGAGTACTCAGATTTCCAGCCCTTGAATCCGGAGGATTTCCTCACACGCAATATCCTGGCAACGTACGCGATCGTGTGCTCCCACCATGGATGCTCTCGCCATTACCCCTACTACGTCTCCCATGGCACGAACTCACGTGTTAGCATGAGCTCGCATGCCAGTACGGCGCGTGCGGTTGCATGGAGCACGGCTGCAACTACACCAGCCCGCCGACATATCTCGTGGTCCACTTTGCAACGGAGCACCCGATCGAAGTGATTAGGCTCTCCTATGCCTACATCATTCTTCTCCAAGAGAAGGTGTTGTTCCCTAAGTCGGCACGCCGTTGTCTCGTTTTGGAGGGGGACGGCTCTATTTTTGTCTTGACCATCACTGCTGGCATTCCAGGAACCGTCGTTGGGCCCACAATCACCGCTGGCATTCCAGGAACCGTCCATGGGCCCACCTTAGTGTCTGCGGTATGCGTCAGGTCTTTCTCGCGAGTATGTGGTCGCACGCCCAGCCGCCGTGTCGTCGAGCTTCCTGACGCCAGGCGAGGTGGAGTTTATGGACCTAAGGTTGGTCCTTTGTGTGCCATCCAAGTACCTGGTCGATGCTGGACCGGCCAAGCAGATCAATTTCTGCATTCGCGTCAAGAAGACCGATAGGGAGTTGTAGAACTTATGCTGTGCTTAAATGTAAGCCATAATAAATACTAGTCCGGTGTGGAGACTATACTTGTCGGACGAATGTATGGTAGTCGCAGTTCTGTAATACTCCTTGGTGTAATACATGTTGTTATATTAATCTATGAGTTTGACTTAAGAAAAATCTATAAGTACCCTTATTTGCAGACAGAGGGAGTATTCCTTAATAATGGTGCGTGCTACACCTGCCAGTGTTACGCTTTCCGTGTGCTAGATGTGTTCATGTTATAATAGTAGTTGGGTTTTGTTGGTAGGGTTGGAATTCTTTAATTCTCTTCTTTCCCCTCGAAGCCACTGTCCTCACTACACTCCACTATACTCCCTTAGTCGCTAGCAGGCGGAGCGCCACCCCACCAGTGACCTCTCCCACTGCCACCCCGCTCCTCCACCTCCTTCTCGTCATGGCTTCGCGGGGAGACGGTCAGGAAACACGTGAAGATCACAGAGACAGTGAAAGTGACGTGAGTCGTCTCATACCTTATATTTTATGGGGATTTCTTTATTTTGAGCTAGATCTACTCTGATTACTCATGTACGTTTAGTGTGCTAGGTTGTCGCGACTTTGTACGACTCCAATTATCATGGTTTAGTAGATGAAGAGAGTCCTCCCCGTTGTAAAAAACATGAGCTTGTGGCCGCTAAATTTGTAGCATTCGAGGGACGCAACATAGGCAGGAGGTTTTTAGGGTCTGGGCAGGGTGAAGCATCGCCAACCAAAATTTGCGGCGTTGCCAAATGTGTAGATCCAGAGTGGCCACTGTCTATGCAGAAATCGCCAGAAAAACTATGGGAGAAGAATGCTGAGATGAAAGAAGCCTTTGTCAGCTCACTTCATTTTTTTGAACCTCATGACAGTAGGGAAAAAACCCTACTTCCTCGTTTTCTTCAATTACTTATAAAAACTAGGGACTTACATGAAGGGGGAGTGCCAAGGAGGCATCCAAGAGCAAAAAAAGGGAAAAAGAAGAGAAAGATTACAAAGAGGCTACAAAACTATGAATAAAAGGATGTAGATCCTCCCTGGTCCTATGCACCAGAAGTCCAAAATCTTCAAAAAACTTGGTTCCAGTTTTGAGCTGTGGGAATAATTCCTTGAAGTGTAAGTTGTTCCTCTCCTTCCAAATATTCCATGCTCCCAACATGAATTTTTACATGAACATGTTACATAGGCTCAGGTCTTGAGAGTGCTGAGATGAAGTTAATGGCCTTTGATGATGCACCAATCCTTCACCATAAAATCCATAGGTTGGAAGCCAAGGTTATCAAAGTCAGGAAGGAGAGGGACGTGGCGATGGCCCTGAAGGCTAAAGAAGAGAAAGCCCTGATTGCATCCAGGATTGAATTGCACGACAAGAAAGTCCACGATGTCACAACTACCAATATGGACAGGTTCCTGAGGATCAAGGCAGAGAAAGAACTGACCAAGTGCAAGGAGGATGCCAAAAAGATGGCGCTGGCGATTCAAACCCTGGAGTGGCAGAATGAAGGGCATCGGGCTAAGGTTACTAAGATAATGGATGTGTGTGAAAACTAGGTTTGTTTAGATTGAGCTCCCTACTATTAATTGTAATAGTATTTGTCGACCAAGTGGTGTGAAGTCTGAATTAGTAGGATCCCAAGATGAAGCATATCCTTGGATTTTCAGTTGTGTGTGGGAATGCTCGGAACAAAATGTAGTAGTATTTGTCGACCAAGTGGTCCAAAGTATGAACTAGTAGGGTCTGCTCGGAACAAATTGGGCGTCTGTTCATCTATCTTATGCCTTTATTTCTTCATTTTTTCAGATGGTGGTAATCTCACTTTGCTGGTTTGTTTAAGTGGAATCTACTTGGATTTTTCCGCATGCAAAGGGCACATACACAATTTATATTGTGTAAGCACGAGCACCTATTATTGCGCTGAACACAGCTATCCATAATTCCATTGTAGCTTGTCAAACCCATTACAATAATTGTACTCGCATTAAACGGAACCGAAATTGCAACAACCTAAACAACATCTAGACCCAGATCACGCCACTTCCATCGGAGTCCACCTTGATTGGTTACTGTTGAGTGCATATTTGCATCATGTTTTATATTATTATTTTGCATTGTAGTGGTAGGATCTTGGTATTTTACGGCGTTCACACACACCTTTTATGTTTATTTTCACCAGGATCAGGACAGATGATGGATCCGATGGTCACAATTCTTGGACCACTTATATTGGAGTGAAAAGGATCCAAAAACAACGTAAATCACTTCTTTGTGAAATATAAATAACACTAGAAGAAAACCCAAAGCAATTGTAGGATACAGAAGGGTTAAGGACCAAATATACGACGGGAGTATTTTCTCCGGCCGTATAGTTCCCGCCATATAGTTGGTGCCGACACCTCCTCCTCAAATAGTTTCAACCCGTGCAACTGGATGGGAGAGACGACATACAAAACACCCAGAAATCGATGAAACCTCACCTCCGAAAGGGATCTGGAGGGGGAACTTTCCCTAGGGAGCCATCTTCGCCCTATGAAGATCTGGGAGGCCAAGGCATCGATATTCATATTCATCAACCACTTCACCACCATCATCTCCACCATATCCATCCGTCCCATCTAGATATTGTTGTAATTCTAGCACTAGCTATGGATTTATAAAAGAACTATTCATGTATAATTATTTCCATTACCATTTCCATGATGCTGATTGCGTCTATGTATAAGTAGATCATTAGTTCTTGGGGAGATGGAGAAACCCTAGCATATGATTGAGATGCGATAGATATTATTATGTTATACATTATTATGTGTATGTGTTAATTATCTTTATCTTGATATTGTGAGTTGCGCACCTCTATAATATTTGCCTCTTATGGTGACTTGATGAAGGGGATTACTTGTTGGTAGACGGAGGGATGATAGAACTTATTGTGACTATAAAGTAGTTTTCATCCTTTACATACTAACTTGGGGAAGCAAGGAGAACTCATTAAGCCGTGTCCATGCCGCGGGAGAAATCCCTTAATAGCGGGATAATACGATTGATGTCGTTTATCTGTCAGCTGTGGATATAAAGGATGATGTGTGCAGTGGTTGCTGCCTATTCACCAATATATAGAGCTCCTCCCACCTACATACATGTCATGAAAATATTCGTTATAATAATCTTTATTACTCAGTATAAATTTCTAGCGGTGTATCCACCACTCCCCAAGGACACCTTTTTCCCTATTGTAGTTCCAAGCTTTCTTACACACGCGATGACTAATTTCTGCATTAAGTTTTACTTCACTTTACTTTATTTTTTTGCTCACACAAAAACCCAAAAACAATTCAACTTTACTTGCATCTTAAAATTATTCCTTAAGTACTTCATTTAGTTTTAGTTAAAATCATTTTATTCTTTCCCCTAATGTTCCTATGGGATCGATATCTTTATTTCGAAACTAGATACAAACGATTTGTGCACTTGCAGTCATCAAGCTATTTTTTGGCGCCATTGTTGGGGAGCTTAGCTCTATAAATCACTTTACTTTTAGTTATTTACTTTCGTTGTACTAATTTTTGATTTGAGTTGTAGGACCATAACAATGGACAACACTCAGCATTTAATCTAGCTTGAGGCAGTAAGGAAAATAGGTTCGCCCATGGACACTTTTATAAGTGCCAACAAAAGCATAAAACCCGATGGTATTAAGATCCATCCCTTATTATTTGAGTTACTTAAATCTAAGAAGTTTGCAGGAACCAATGAAGAGAGTCCATATGGACATTTACAATTCTCTGAAGATGTTTTTGGTTCCTTTATATATATTTGATGACTATGACCTTGATAAGGTTAAATCCAGTTGTTTAGACAAACTCTCTCTAATAATGTTTGCAACTGGTATAGATATTTTTGTGCAGAAGCACCAAGGACTTGGACGGAATTCACAACCAATTTCCTATCCAAATATTACTCAAAAAGCAAAGCTCACAAGATGAGAGGTATTATTATCATTTTCAAAAATAATCCTGATGAGATTTTATATGAATGCTATCTAAGGTATAAAAGTTATCTAGATAAGCCTGATTGGTTAATCACTCATACTTTATATGTAGGGCTTAGTAATAAAACTAGAACAATCCTAGATATCGCTTCTAATGGTACTTTTCTATCTTATACCTATGATCAAGCCTGAAAATTAATAATGAAAATGAGGGAGACTACAGAAAATCTTAAAGATGAGGAGAACATTATGAATGGTTCTTCTGAATATGCTTGTGTTAACGATTTTCTTGCAGATGAAAGGACTAGTGCAATGATTAAAACCCTCGGTATTGATTCTGATTCACTAAATAAAATTATTGAGAATTATGCAGACATCTACAGGTACCTACAGAAGGGGAACTTTATAAACCCCTCAAAGAAAAGAATCGTGCAAAAGAAAGTGCACCAATTGTGGAATTTTCGTTTAAACATATTCAAGATAATATCAAGAAAAAGTGCAGGGAGGAAGTACACATAAGGAGAATATTAAAGAAACTAGAAAAGAACCCTGAAGCTAGCAATGCAAATATGGTTATATTTAAGGATCTTATGGAAGCACGAACCATGGAGAATGAAGTGGTTATGCTAGACTTTGAAAATTAAAAATTCATCTGAGGTAAGATACGATGTAATGAAACTTCTAAACCTATGGATCCTATATATTGTGGAGAAACTTTTTTATATGGAATTTATGAGCCGGTTTCCACTATAAATATTATTCCTTCATCACTTTATGAGGAACTTTGTTACAATTTAAAAAATCTAGATGTGGAACCGGTAGACACTACTATTAAATTGTCTAATAGAACTAATATAAAATCGGAAGGTATTATTAGAAATGTCTACATCTTTATTGGATCACACATGTACCCTCTTGATTTTAATATTGTTGATATGCCTCAAGATACTTTTTGTCCTATGCTTTTAGGTAGGCCTTTCATCTCTATAACCAAAGCTCAAATTGATAATAAAAAGGAAACTATTTCAAAGATATTTGGAGAAGAGGAAATGACATTCCACTTCTCCAAACTAAAGAAGATGCCATATGAAGTGGAAGATATTGAGGAAGAGAAAACGATTGCTGAACTAGGCGCAATTAATTTCAGCACTCCGCAAGATGAATTAGAGAGGATCTTAACTAATTGGGAAGAGGCACCACATGATGAGGAAAGAGAAGACATGTAATATTATCTTGATTCCATCCCGGAAGCACAAAACCCTATGATGAACTAGTAAGTAAAGGGGACTAAGAACCTCCGCCTATTGAATTGAAACAACTTCCAGACAACATGAGGTATGAATTTTTAGATAATGAAAATAATTGTCCTGTTATTATTAGTAAAAATTTATCAAAAAATGAAACAAATAAACTTATTTTGGTTTTGATCAAAAATCATGAAGCATTTTGGTATACTCTAAGTGACATTAAAGGAATAGATCCATCCATTGTGATACATAAGATTACCATGCTTGAAGATGTCGTACCTATAGTTGACACATAAAGAAGGCTTAATCCGAAAGTGAAAGAAGTAGTAAGCGAAGAAGTTAACCTTTTATTAGATGCCGACATAATATATCCTATTTCTGATAGTAAGTGGGTTAGCCCAGCTCATTGCATACCCACACATGAGGGTCTTGATGTTTCTATGAATGAGGATGGTGAGATAGTTCCTATCAGACCTATTATTGGGTATCGCATGTGCATAGATTTCAGAAAACTAAACCGTGAAACATAGAAAAATCATAAACCTATACCATTCATGGATAAAATTTTATAAAGACTTAGCAATAATTCTTATTTTTGTTTTCTTGATGGTTATTCCGGTTATCCTTAAATTGCTATACACCCAAAGATCAAGAGAAAACAACTTTCACATGTCCTTATGGTACTAATGCTTATAGATTAACTCCGTTTGGTTTATGTAATGCATTAGCAACTTTCAAGAATGCGTCTTAAAAATATTTGATGATCTTGTTGAGAAAACTATGGAAGTTCTAACAAATGATTTTGTTGTTTGTGGAACAACATTTGATAATTGCCTCTAGAATTTAATCAATATTTTTGCAGAGATGTAGGCAATCTATTTTAGTTTTGAATTGGGAGAAATGTCATTTCATGGAAAGAGAAGGTAAAGTTTTTGGACATAAAGTTTGAAAGAAAGGTATAGAAATACATAAGAATAATATAAATGCTATAGAAAAGCTTCCAATACCTCTGGACATAAAAAAACTTAAAAATGTTTCTGGGACATGCAGGTTTATATAAGTGTTTTATAAAAGATTTTGCTAAAATAGCTATGCCTCTTACTAACCTTCTTGAGAAAGAAACTCCGTTCTACTTAGCTCATGATTGCATTGCAGCTTTTGAACCTAAAAAAAATTCTTTTCAACACCTATCATGCAATCTCTAAAGTGGGATGAACCTTTTGAAATCATGTGTGATTCCAGTGACTATGCATTAGGAGCTTTATTAGGATAGCAAGACGGGAAAAAATTAAATGTTATTCATTATGGTAGTAGGACTCTTAATAAGATCCAGAAAAATTATGCTACTACAGAAAAAGTGATCCTAGCTATAATTTTTGCTTGTGACAAACTTAGATCTTACATCATTAATTCTAAGGTAATAGTTCATACGGATCACCAAGCCTTGCATCACCTCCTTGTGAAAAAGGATGCAAATCCCAGGTTGATTAGATGGGTTTTATTACTACAAGAATATGATTTACAAATAGTAGATAGGAGGGGTAAGGATAATCCGGTAGCAGATCATCTCTCTAGGATGGAAGGAATAATTACTGACCCCGTACATATAAATGAGTCATTTCCGTGAGAATATTTAGCAAATGTTGAAATCGCTAATCCTTAGTTTGTGTATTATGCGAATTATATTGCATGAAAATTTGTGCCTCCTGGTATGACAAGAAAAAAAGAATAAAATTCTTTAATGATCTTAAATATTACTTTTGGGATGATACATTTTTGTATCGTCATGGACCTGATGGAATGATTCGAAAGTCTGTTCCTAACCATGAAATGAATGCAATTTTGCAAGCTTGTCATGACAACCCGTATGGAGGACATCCTGTAGGCAAGCGAACTGCAGCAAAGGTACTTCAATCCGAATCCTATTGTCCCACCTTGTTCAAGGATGCACACATGTATGTAGAACATTGTGATGCTTGCTAGAGAATAAGTAATATAGGCAGAAGACAAGAGATGGCAATGAATTATAGTCTTATAATTGAACCATTTGATGTGTGGGGAATGGACTACATGGTACCCTTTATACAATCAAATGGCTACACTCATATTCTTTTTGTTGTTGATTATGTTACGAAATGGGTTGAAGCTATTCCAACAAACCATGCAGATGCAGCTACTTCAGTGAAGATGATCAAGGATGTCATATTCCCCAGGTTTGGAGTTCCTAGATTTTTTAATTACTGACGGTGGCTCTCATTTTATGAAAGGAACTTTCAGGAAAATCCTCTGCAAATATGGAGTAACTCACCGCGTTTCTTCACCATATCATCCTCAAACGAGTGATCAAGTGGAACTCTCTAATAGATAATTAAAGACCATACTCGATAAGACGGTGGATAAATCAAGAAAAGATTGGTCATACAAGCTAATTGGCACTCTATGGGCATACCTAACTACATTTAAAAATCCAATGGGTATGACACCATATAAGATGGTACGCGGTAAGGCGTGCCATCTACCTTTAGAATTGGAACATAAAGCCTTTTGGGCAATCAAGAACTTAAACTATGATCTTAAAGCAGGAGGAGAAAAATGTTTATTAGACATCCATGCTTTAGATGATTTTAGGAGTGAGGCTTATGAAAGTGCTAGATTGTTTAAACAAAATGTAAAAATATGGCATGATAGAAAAATAGAGAATAAGGTCTTTAAAGTGGAGATAAGGTTTTGCTTTATAATTCTCGTCTTAAGTTGTTTCCAGGAAAGCTCATATCAAACTGGGAAGGCCCCTATAGAGTTGGAGAATCTTATGCATCGGGAGCAGTGAAGCTCCAGGGGAAAACACCCTCTCTTGCATGGGTGGTGAATGGACAACGCTTGAAGTATTATCAAGCAAAATAGGATATAAGTGCAATCACCATATGGGTGATTACCCCAGAAGGAATGATTGAGCAAAAGTATGGAAGGAAAGTCAACTGGAAGAAGGATAAAATCTGGACTAAATGAGCAACATCACGGTCAAGATATTAACCATAAAAGAGCACTTTATGGGAGGAAACCCACGTGAAATAAAAGGTTTGAGTGAAATTTTAGAACTTTCAATTAAGATTTAGTTATGTTGAATAAGGAACAATTAGGCTCCAGTAAAATAAAATAAGTTTGATGATGCTAAAATCTCGTTCAATAGATATTAATGTTGGTCGAAAATTAAAAGTTGCTATTTTCTGTCAAAACTTGATATTTCATTAAGTTTCAGGTTAATAAAGGATTCTTGGAAAAGCAGGTAATTTTGGTGATTCCAGAAAGCTTAATGACCAACTATACGGCGGGAATAAAAATTCTGATCGTATAGTTGCGGTCGTATAGTGATCGACTCCATCTCCGAAAATTTATTCCTAAGTACTAAAGGTTTAATGACCAACTATACGGCGGGAATAAAAATTCCAGCCGTATAGTTGCAGTCGTATAGTTATCAACTCCTCCAAAAATATATTATAAAGTACAGAAGGTTTAACGACCAACTATATAGCGGGAAGAAAATTCCCGGCCGTATAGTTTGTACCACCGTAGAAGAAAAAAATCTAGGTCGGTTCACAACTATACGGTGGGACCTATATGGGCCCCGCCTGTATAGTTGCTCGTCAATCTTGGTGTCTAGTGTTTTTCACCTCCCCTTTTAAAGACGATTGCATCTAACCTTTTTTATTAAGTTTTCCTAGAGCTACAATCACCAGCCTCAAAAAGTCCTCGCCATCCCTATAAAATCCCCTTCTAACAATATCCGTGCAGTGAAGCCATGCAGCCCTTCCTTGTCAACAAGATCTGGCAGAAGAAAGAAGAGAAGCCCGTGAAGAGGGTCAAAGGAGTAGAGCCTAAGGAATCATCATCATCCAGCTCAGAGATCAAGCCTCTTCCAAGCTAGGAGGACATGTTCCCACAAAGGATGGAGATGATGAGGCAAGCATATTAGAAAATGAGCAAGGATGAGTATCTCCCTAATCCCTATTGTCACAACATGGGATCTTATTATGAACCTCCTCTCATTCTGACACCTCTTAAGCCTAAGAAGGTGCAACAAGATCAGATTCACGATAAGATCTATCAATTGGAAAAAGCTTCAAAGGCATGTGTTGAAACTATTGGAGAAGGAATTAACTTCTACTGGATAATGAGCAAAGACCTTGAGAAAAAGGTCAATGACATCGATCGTAGAGTTGGTTTCTTGATTAATACTTTTTTTGAGTTGACAAATGAGAAGAAATTCCTCCAAAGGAAAATTTTGAAGCTCCAGTACGACATGGCCGAGCTCAGCATCTGCCTCGCAAGCATAGCTAAAGTTGGCAACAAAGGAGAAGAAGGCAATACTATTCCTACCCAGGAGGAGGAATAGGTACCAGCAAGGAGTTATTTGATCCCGCTTAGGTTGATACCAAGATTGGGGAGATCTTTAAAACCTTGTAATCAATCTTATAAGTTTATTATTTTTAGTTTCGCATTAGTTTAAGTTTAGAAATAAAGATTGCATCATTATAATTCCTTTCAGGAATAGTCGATCCCATTTATGAAATTCCGAGTCTATTATAATATATGAAGCATTATTGTGTTTGAGTTTGCCTTATTGGATATAAGAATGGCTTGAGTATAATTTTACTTGTACTTGATGATAGGAATAGGAGTCTTCCACACCATTGTTATTAATGGAACATATAAAGATCATTCAGTCAATATGTTGTAAGTTGATGGTTTAATTTACAAAAATAAAAAATAATCTAGTCAGTCAAGTTGAGAAAGAAATCTTGAACAAAGGAAAATAAAAGTGCTATCAAATTGGAGTGAGAACAAGTCGAGGTAAAGTCCTCATGCCATAAATATGCTTCATATACAATTGGAATTTGGTAATTGAGATCGTTAAACTTTGAATCCCTACATGAAGTGGATTGTATGGCTAGCTCCTTTGCACATCACTTAAACAAAAGTGTGAGCATATATATATAAAAGAAAAATAGAAGAAGAGAAAGAAGAAAAAGAGTGAATGTGCAAAGAGAAAGTAGTCATACAACACTGTCTTGTAGTAAGACAAAGAAATGTTTGACATTTTGAATCCCAGGTGAATATGTTAATCCTAAAACACTTGGGACTACCTCGCTAACTCATTTGGTTCAACCGAAACACTTTACAGCATATTGAGATTCATCTTTTGTGAACTATTGATTACTAAGGTGTGGAAGCCTGCTATTATTATTCTGATGGTTCGAGTAAGGTACTATTCATGAACTTATTCCTATGTATCATATATGACAATCGCATGCTGCAACTGCCTCATGTAGTTTATCGACTCAGCTTCATGAATATGAGGATCACATCCATTAAAGCTCAACTTGCTCGGGACGAGCAAGAGTCTAAGCTTGGGGAAGTTGATGAGTGCATATTTGCATCATATTTTATATTATTATTTTGCATTGTAGTGGTAGGATCTTGGTATTTTACGGTGTTCACACACACCTTTTATGTTTATTTTCACCAAGATTAGGACAGATGATTGATCCGATGGACACAATTCTTGGACCAGTTATATTGGACTGAAAAGGAGCCAAAAACAACGTAAATCACTTATTTGGGAAATATTAATAACACCAGAAGAAAACCCGAAGCAATTGGAGGATACAGAAGGGTTAACGACCAACTATACGAAGGGAGTATTTTCTCTGGACGTATGGTTCCCGCCGCATAGTTGGCGGCAACACCGCCTCCTCAAATAGTTTCACCATGTGCAACTGGATGGGAGATACGACATACAGAACACCCAGAAATCACCAAAAACCTCACCTCCGGAAGGGATCAGGAGTGGGAACTTGCCGCAGATATGGGAGGCCAAGGCATCGATCTTCATCTTCATCAACCGCTACACCACCATCATCTCCATCCGTCCCATCTAGATTTTTTTTAATTCTAGCACTAGTTGTGGATTTATACAAGAACTATTCATCTATAATTTTTTCCATTACCATTGCCAGGATGCTGATTGCCTCTATGTCTGAGTAGATCATTAGTTCTTTGGGAGATGGAGAAACCCTAGCATATGATTGAGATGAGATAGAGATTATTATGTTATACATCATTATGTGCATGTGTTAATTGTCTTCATCTTGATATTGGGAGTTGTGCACCTCCTTAATATTTGCCTCTTACGGGGACTTGATGAAGGGGGTACTTGTTGATAGACGGAGGAATGATAGCACTTATTGTGACTATAAAGTAGTTTTCATCCTTTACGTACTAACTTGGGGAAGCAATGAGAACTCATTAAGCCATGTCCATGCCGCGGACGAAATCCCTTAATAGCAGGATAATACGATTGATGTCGTTTATCTGTCAGTTGTGGTTATGAAGGATGATGTGTGCAGTGGTTGCTGCCTATTCGCCCATATATGGAGCTCCTCCCACCTACATACATGTCATGAAAATATTCGTTATAATAATCTTGATTGCTCAGTCTAAATTGCTAGCGGAGTATCCACCACTCCCCGAGGACCCCCTATGGCGTACTTGTCGACAATCCTACGACAGTTGGTGCCCATCGTGGGGCAGGTGACCTTTGGAGATTCGTTCCCGGTGGAATCTACGCGTGCAGGAATCGGAAAAACTATCGCCATGGGTCGCGTGGTCTATGCCAGTGATGTCCCTCTCATTATTCTCGACGAGACTTGGATTCTGGCTAGCAAACCTGTGACAACCTACACGATCATGTCTATCGGCGAGATTGATATTTATCTCGGCTTTGCTGAACCCGCCCAACCCACCCTTGAGGTGATGACCACGGCGGAAGAAAAATCTAGAACTACTTTGTCCGTAGAGGCGGAAGAGTTTAGGATCTCGGAAAAAATTAAACCCACCCAGCCCACTCCTGTAGTGGAAGAAGCAGTGGAAGAAAAATCCGGATCTGATCTCCCTGATGAGATCGGATACACGGACGAAGAATATATCCGCTATAGATCCGGGCTTGTCGATGTCGTAGCACAAAAATCACTCTTAAGGAGCAAGATAAAGAAGATGCTGAGTCGCCCCTACATCGATTACGAAGCAATCGCCGATATCAAGGAAAGCTTTGAGTTGGAGGAGGCGGAAACCCAGCTGTGCCACTACCTCAAGAACATGAACAATAAGAGGCACTGTTTCGTGTACCACATAAGCTCTGGATCTGAATCTGCCGATGCTAGAGCCAACAGCGATTCAGTCCTCGACGCAATCAAAGAAAATGCCGACTTACCTAGCTCACGTCAGGAGTCAATAACATCGCAGGAACTTCAAGACTTTGACAAGGAGATGGAGGAGTACGAACAAGAACACGCCTCCAGGCCAACGCAGGGTGAGCCGGAAAATCCTCCTATTCCATATGATAGCATGGATGAAAGCTACACCTCGCAGGATGATATGGATACCGGAGATTCATCCGATGTCCACAAGCCAACCACTACAGAGAGTACCAACGGAAGCTTATCCCCCGGTATCGGACCAAAAGCTGTCTTTGCCACCGATACGCACGTTAAGTCTACGGGGTGGTCAAAGAAGAAGAAGAAGAACAAGAATCTGACACCAGCAGATCCGGACGTCAAGGAAACCAACGAAGAAAAAGTGGACGAAGAGATCGAGATGGAGAATCAGGATGGAGATCCGATTAATACCACGCCGATTGATCCTCCTGTAGATGGACATGTCTTCACCAAGGGGGCACGTGAAATTTACGGAGATGCTCTCACGATTCCAATCCCAACGGCTTCGGATCTCACTTCGGAGGCGCTGGAGAAAAGGGCTGAGGACCTGGAAAAGCATCGTCTATTTTTCCTCGAGGAGGCCGCGCGCATCGTCGAGCTTAAGCAACAGTTAGACAGTGATCCTGCCAAATATCAGTCAGATTTCAAGCGACACCCAAACAAAACAAGAGGAGTTCCGTTTCTTGCCAACAAGAACCCGGATATCCACAGAGCCCTATTTGACGGAAAAATCGGAGAGAAGATCCGAGTCTACAGCATGCCGTTGGAACACGCTGCCGCAGCTCAAGCTATCCTCGCCAATAATCCGTCTCCACAGGAGGTCCAGCTGTGCGTTGTATTGCTGGACAAAGGATTAAAGCAGCATAAAACGACCACGTCATTCAGTGTCAAGATGGCCTCAAAGTATCAATTTTGCCACACTGACGCCGACCAAAGCGCTGGCGGAAGACTCCGCAGGGATACAGATCAACATTATCGTCCTCGTGGAGAAGATGAGAATTCCAGGACCGGCTCATACGACCACTCTCGTAGGCCGGCATGTGACTGGTCAAGAGTTATTCTGGCTGCATCTGAATATGCCATCGGGGAAATGGTTCCTCATCAGGACCGTCGTCAGAAAATCAACTGCCATAGGAAAGACCCAGAAGTGCGCCACCAACGAGAGAAAGATCGGCTAAGGATGCCACCACCGAGTCGTCCGGCTGGTAACGCCAGATGAAGAGATCATTAGGATCATCCTGAATCAAGTAGGGATGGTGCCCGAAGAAACTAGCATCGGAGTTAGCCTAATGAAGCTCCACCACCACCACGTAACCCTGCCGGAAATAATCCACCAGGGCCACCCTCGCTGCCAGGCAGAGACCATGAAGGATACCGACTGTCACATCCCAAAATTTTCCAAATTTTGAAATGTGAAAAATAAATAAACAAAAGAAATAGTTGATGAAATTTAGGGTGAAAAGAAACTTTTTGCTTCTAAATGGAAACAACAAAACCCTACTGGAAAATTTTTGAATAAAATGGAAACCAACAAATTTCAATCAAGTGAAATGCATTCGTCAATGAATGAATCTTGGAATTTAAACACTTGGAAAAGATAAACCAAAACCCTAAAACCCTAATGGAAGAAAATCATTTCCAAGATCTCTCTAAGACTATGGATTTGATCCATATAAAAATCTATCAACAAACATTTATAAAATGATCAAAAATGATAAACAAAAGTATTATAAACCCATAGAAATTGGTTTCATTTAATTTGGAGCCATGGATAAAAACTTATGAATTTAATAAGATGAAAGGAATTAATTTCCAAAGCTAATAAAGCTCCTATCTAAAATCCATACCAAATTGTGAGCAAATCAATCCTAAAAGGATTTAAAAGGATAAACAAATATTAAATAAAATCATACAAATTGGAATCACCAATTTTTTATTTATAAAAGAAATAGATATGGATTTTATAAGACAAAGGGACAAATAATAAAATAAGGAATATTTAAAAAGCCAAATTAAATCTTGGCCAAATCCATAAACAAATGTAAGTTTATAGAATAATAAAAGGAATATTTAAATAAAATCATAAGGATTAAACAATATCCAACTTTATTTTAAATAAAGACAAATTGCCTAAACTAAATAATAGTAAAATTATTTAGAAGACAAATTAGGACCTTGAATTAAAACCATAAGAAAATGCAACAAAGATAATTCAAATCCTAATAAAATAAAGGGATAAACAATAATCAATTAAAAACATCTGGGACTAAAACCATATTCAAATTATTTAAATGGAGACAAATCCCTAATGGAAATGATTAATTAAATCATGAGAAAATAATAAATTGGAATTGGCCAAGTGGAATAAAAGTTATTTAATTAAATTAAATAATCATTTGAATAAATTTATATGGAATTAAAACCATATTTTATTTTGTTTGAATAAAGACAATTTCCCAATTTAAATGATTAATAAATAATATTAAAATATTTTAAATGATGATTCAAGTGAATTATTTGTACTATTGAATAAATAAAACCTACTGAAGAAGGTTTGATGAAAATTAGAATTCAAATAAGAAGTTTGAAATTATAATTAAAATCTTATTTGAATAAAGGAAAGTGCCTAAATAAATAATAAACCATAAAATAATTATTCTAAAATGGACTTCAAAATGCATTGATAATCAACATTAAAACTTACTGAAAGTTTTGAGAAACAGAAAAAGAAATCAGAAAAGGAAAAACAATCAAAAAAGGAAAAAAATGAATTGGACCCAGCCCAACTAGCCCCAGGCCCACACCAGCCCAGCGAGCCCACCTCCCACTATCTCACCCCAACTGTTTTTCGCTCGCAAACAAAACCGCGCAGACACTGACAACCAGACCCCACTTGCAGCTTCTCTCACTCGCTGACGCATGGGCCACTGCCACGCAGGCATCATCGTCCCCGCGAGACCACGCCCTGATTTCCTCTCGGCCGTTTCCGCCGTTAACTCCCCGGCGTAAATTCGAAGTAATGGCTCACTGATTATCGCTCGCAACAACGCTCGATTTAGCGCCTGTCTCTCCTCCCCATTTCCCCTCACTCGCCCCTCCCTCTCTGCCTCCAGGCCGTTCCAATTTGAGCTGAAACCACCTCTGCCTCCGACGACCTCAACGGCGAATTTCGGCCGTCCCTCACCACCCCTTGCCTCCTAGTTTCCACGAGGACACTCCCCATCTCCCTACGCATCTCCCAGTACCAACCACTCGCTCGCGTGTGCCCTGTAGCCTCGGCAACGTCATTGACAGAACACCACCGCCGTCTGCCTCCTCTCCGACGAGCTCCCTCGGTATTTCGTGACCGTCCCCTCCCCTCTCGTTGACACAAGCTTGTTCTGCACTCTAGCGCGCATCTAACGCACTTGCTTTCCTGCGTTTCCGTGCCGTGTAGCCTCGCCCCCGACGACAAACAGAAGAGCCCAACGCCGACGAAAACTACGGCGAGGAATCGCCATCACCTCCGAGCGCCCCCTGCCTCCCCACGATCACGATGAGCATCAGTATTCCATGGTGAATTCGTTGAGCCCTTCCTCTCTCTTCCTCGCTTCCTGTATTGCCGGCAACATCGCTTCCTGTATCGCCGCCATCCACCGTCGCTGCGCCGCCCATCTTTGGTCAAGCTACTCTGAATCGTTGGATGTAGATCTGGCGGATAGGATAGAATAGCTAGCAAAGCGGTAACGTACGTCCTGTGTCGTGCAATGCAACTTAGATCTAATGGCCCATATCGATCGATCCACGCGAAGCGGTATCGCCCAGTTAGAAACAGACACGTGGCTCAGGATTTGATTTAAAAACAGAAACATTTCTATTAGATGTATGATTTTGTAAAATTCATAACTTTTAATTTACACGTCCAACTTATACAAACTTTATATCAATGGAATCAGCAAAAAGAAACCTTTGCAACCATGCCATTAGTTTAGTATTTTACTTCTGTTAAATTTGTTGTTTTTGCAGAAACATGTGTAGGCCTATTTTCATTATAGAAGTTATTCTAGAAATGATTTTAGGGTAAAATCTTTTGTAAATGGTTTGTTTTCAACCTACTGACCATAAAAACCAACTTGTAGACTTAAAAGTATGTTTTGTGATGCTAAGGAATAAAGCATTTCTAGTTAAATAAAAATGTTGTTTATGTTTTAAAAATGCTTTTTGAGTAAAACCTTTTGAAAATGGTTTGATTTAAACTCTTTGATCCTAGACACAAAATTTTGGATTTAAAAATTTATTTGATTAAACCCTAGAAAAATTATTACTTTGATTAAAGGCATTTCTAGAAAAATCAAAATGATGCTTGATTTAAAAATGGTTTTTGAGTGAAACCTTGTGTAAATGATTTTGTTTTAAACATTTGACCATAAATATTAATATTGGTGTTTAAAAACAAATTGTCTAACATTAGAAATTATTACTTTGATTAAACTCATTTCTAGCAAAATAAAATGATTTAAAAAGGCCATTCTCACTAACTTAATATCAAATGGTTTTGCCACCTTTATAAATGACCAATAGGTGTTTTAAAAGGTTTATATACAATTAGAAACCACCTTTACAAATAAAACAATCTTTTGCATGTTTGCATGCGTTGCCTTGTTTATTCATTTTATGTGGTGAATTGTTTGAATGTTAGTTTTGAAATTGTACCTTGCTTGATTGAATTGTAGTGGAATTTGAAGAGTGTGACTATTGCAAGATCAAGGAGTGAATCTATATTCTCTACCAAAAAGGAAAGTGGTGCTTCATACTTTTGTCCCATTATTTTCACTATGCATTGTAGTGAATTGTAGTGGAATTTTCTATGTGTTAACTATGCCATGGGAAATCCTAGTAGATGATGCCTTAGTATGATTTTCCTAAGTTAAGATCCCTACTACTATCATGCTTAGCTTAGCTAGTAGAAAACAAGAGTGGATTATATTCATGGTATGAACTATTTCTAAGTCGAGGACTTGTGTTTTGTTTAATAAAACAACTATGTGAATGAATCACCTGGGTGGTATGGTGTGAATGGGTTATGTTGAGTAGTTACACAGGGCCCCATATTTATGTCCTACCCTAGTGTATCTCACTTGTGGAAAGCCACCCAGGAACAAAGAGATTTGAGATGTCAAATGTTGAGAAGCTTCAAGTGTAGCCACATGGCATTATGGGCTCTGCCTGGATCATATAGGTTGCAATAACTTAGCCAGATGGACAGTTGGTGGTAGGGGGTGATAGGTTTGGAGCGCGTCCATTATGGTCTAAGGGAAGAATTCTTAAAGATCTTGTCTCGATGCATGTCGAGTCTTGTAGGGAACTTAGTGTTTTCAAATGATAAGGAAAATCTATTTTGAGCAAAGGAATCCTAAGCTCCACTTATCCAAATGCATATATATGATAGGTACCACTATTCTACCATAGTATCACTTGCCAATATAATTCAAATGTATTGACCCTTGTGGCTGTAACTTATGATGTTGCAGGTTTGTTTGATGTTAGTGAAGTGTGTTGATTAGGATTACAAGTCTACAACCAACATGATTGCCTGTGGCACTTTTAAGATGAAGGACTCCATGCTATAGTTATTTCTGCTGCATTGAAATGATATAGCCAAATGAGCTATGTAAGATGTAATGAATTATTTTATTCCTAGTTATAAAGTTGTACTATGACCTTTGTTTCTTGATATTACATATTAAACTGTGGATGCTAGATATTGATCTAGGTACTAGCATTGTAAACACAGGGATCTCTACCTTATTAATGGTTGGGACCTCTACACTGACGTATCCATGGAAGCCGCAGGGCGGAGGCGGCAATGGTGAGAGGAGAAGTAGAAATCCGACTCCGCCGCGTAGAAGCCGTGAGCCTTCGAGCCGTAGATCTCTCTCCCCAAACGACGCTCGCCATCGCATTGAGTCAAACATAGAGGCGCGGCGGTACGAGGAAGAAGATGTGTACGTGGGACCCAAGTGTTTTGGCCCACGCATACATCAGACCAAATTTCCGGGTGACTTTGGTTTTGCCAAACACATCCAGCCCTAGGACGGCGCGGCTCAGCCAGATACGTGGCTACAGGACCTTTTCCAGGCCTGCTCCATCGCCAAAGGAGGAAACAGGCTAGTCGCAGTCCGATATCTCAAGCTTATGCTTAGGAAGACGGCTCTATCATGTCTCAATGAACTACTAGCGAATTCAATTCATAACTGGTATGATATGCCAAGTGCATTCTTTTCAAACTTCGAGGGAACATACAGGAGGCCCTGCACAGTCGGAGACTTGCAGCGTTGCACGCAAAGACCCGAAGAAACCTGCCGCGATTACCTCGAACGCTGGATTGACACAAAGAACTCCTGTGAAGGAGTAAACGAGAAAACTGCGATAGAAGCTTTCATTGCAGGACTCCTAGTCGGACTTTTGCATCACAGACTGAAGCGTGACCACATCACATATTTGGGAGAAATGATAGATATGGCTAGCAAATATGCTAACTCCAACGATAATTCAGAAGGGCTGCTAAATATTCTGGCCAACCCCAATGCGGCCAAACAACCAAAACAACAAGCTCAGAAGCGCAAGAACACCTCGGAAGATGAACCGGTTGCAGACAACGCAGCTGTTAATGCAATGTTCGGATTCAGAGGACGAGGAGGACGCGGAGGCGGCCGGGGTCGAGGCCGTGGAACTTCCCGAATCCAGGGCAGAGGAGAACAGCAACCCGGAAGAACCTATACCTAGACCGACATTGCCAACAATCCCTGTGTCCACCACTTGGATAGTAACGGAGGATCTACCCACACAAATATCGAGTGTCGTTTCAATGACGACATCAAGAAAGACGAATCCGCTGGCTATAGAGCCAAGCGATGAAAAGGAAAGAAAAAATCTGAGAAAAGCAAGGAGCCCATGGAAGATTCTGACATGTAAGAAGCGGATGCCGCACAGCCCAATTCGAATGGAAAGAAGGAATTCCCGACTAAAAAAGACGCATACGTCTGCTTCCTTGGATCTCAGCCGGCTAAAGATAAGAAGGCGGTTCTCCGTGAGCTCAATGCCATGGTTTCGGCTATTCCAGAATTTCTGGATTGGTCGGATGTAACCATCACCTTTGATCGCTCAGACCACCCGTGGAAAACACATCATCGGGGAAAGTATCCTCTGGTCATCAATCCTCTCATTGATGGCTATGAGTTCTCTAAAACTCTCATGGACGATGGAAGCAGCATTAACATGCTCTACGTCGAGACGCTCCATCGCATGAAGCTACACGAAATCCAGTTGAGTTACAGCAGTGTAACTTTCCATGGAATTGTACCAGGAAGACAAGCAGATTCTCTGGGTGAGATTACTCTAGACGTGACATTCAGAACCCGAGATAATTATCGGACCAAGCCACTCTCTTTTGAGGTGGTACCATTCAAAAGTGCTTACCACGCCATCTTCGGACGTCTGGCTTACTAGGCGTTCATGGCTCGCCCCTGTTACACTACAATATGATCAAACTTCGAGGTCCAAAGGGTGCCATCACCATCTAGAGAAATTCGAGGAAGGCACGAGAGTGCGACGAAGAATCTGCTGCCTTTGTCGAAGCCATGCTGCACGCCTAGGAGTACCAGGAGATCAAGAAGACCATCAACCCGTCTGAGATGCCCGCTATGAAGAACGATGTGCTGATGCCAAGCATACAGTTCAAGGCGTCGGAAGAGACGAAGAAAACGTTGCTGAAGGAAGATGATCCCTCCAAGACGATGAACATAGGGGTAGGCTTAGACCTCGCATAGGAAACCATGCTCGTCGAGTTCCTCAAAGCTAATAGTGACATCTTCGCATGGCAGCCTTCTAACATGACTGGAGTACCTAGGGAACTTGCCGTGCACTCCCTTAATGTGTACCCTGACGCTAAACCCGTCAAACAGTCCTTACGACGGTTTGGTGATGAAAAAGCGCAAAGCGATAGCCAAGGAATTAGCCTGAGTAGAATTAGCCAGATTTATAACAGCAGTCATCCATACAGATTGGGTGGCAAATCCTGTACTCGTCCCTAAAAAAGGACACTATTGATTTAAGGATGTGTGTTGTTTATACCGCTTTGAACAAGGCATGCCCAAAAGACCCGTTCCCTTTACCAAGAATCGATCAAGTTATCGACTCAACGGCAGGGTCGGAATTACTCTATTTTCACGACGCATATTCCGGATATCACCAAATACCGATGAAAGAGTCAGATCAAATTAAGACGTCTTCCGTCACTCCTTTCGGGAACTTCTGCTACAAAACTTTGCCTTTTGTCTTAAAGAATGCAGGAGAAACATATCAACGTACTATGCAACATTGTCTAAACGATCAAATCAGACGCAACGTCCATGTGTACATAGATGACATAGCAGTTATTTCCAAAAACAAGGGAACTTTAATTTCTGACTTGGAGGAAAAAAATTCTAGTCTACGAAAATTCAACATGATGCTAAATCCGAAGAAGTGTTTCTTTGGAATTCCAGCCGGAAAATTGTTAGGTTTCATCATCTCAGAGCGAGGCATAGAGGTGAACCGAGACAAAATCAAGGATATACACAACATTACCAGGCCGACTTGCCTGAAGGACATGCAACGTCTCACTGGTTGCATTGTAGCAGTGAGTCGGTTCGTCAGCCGACTCGGCGAAAGAGCCGCACCTTTATACAAAATCTTGAAGAAAACCGACAAATTTTTCTTGACCCAGGATGCTGAGACTGCCACACAAAGTTTGAAAGACCTACTTTCAAACCCATCAATTCTTGCAGCGCCAGAACCTCAGGAGCCTATGTTACTCTACATTGCAGCGACAAACAAGGTCATAAGTGTGGTAACAGTAGTGGAGCGCGAGGAAGAAGGCCACGAGCATAAGGTGCAGTGTCCAACTTGTAGGGTTCGCAGCATAGAAAACAAAAAAATTCCTACGATGGGAACAAATATGTACCAAGATCTATATACTAGATATAAACAACGAGTGGATGTATATCCATAGAGAACATACTCTTGAAGACCAACAAAGCTTAACGAGTTGAACTCATGGTTGATGTAGACGATCTCTTGCCGATCTCAAGATCGAGAGGAAGTCCTAGCGCTGCAAATCAGCAGAGCATCCATGCTCGCACACACGTCCGAGGCACCGAGCAACCTTCGCCTCCTCGCTCCAGCGATGCAACAGAAGCACAACTCTTTCTTGCTGAATAGCCACCAGGAACTTGTAGCTCGCTTGTCCGATACCATGGGGGATAAATTCTAGAGGGGGAGAGAGATCCTTCACGAGGAGGTGTGAGTGAGAGAGAGGGAGAGGGGTGCCTTTTACAGGAGGAGGGGGGCACCCAAGGGGGTGGCCGCCAGCCATGGGGGCTGCCCCCTCCCCTCCTTCATTCTTGTGGGTGGACACTCCACTCACAAAAACCTCTTTATTTCCCTCCACTCAAAATCCCACTCAAACTTGCAATTAAATTTCCACCAAATTTAATGCAAACTCTCATTAAATAAAACTCTTTTATTTATTCAGAATTTTGTCAATTACTTTAATGACAAACATTCACATATAACCCCTTGCTAGAATTCTATTTCAAATGCAAAAACACTTTTTGCAATTTCACTCGAAAACCTGTTTCGGTATCTAGTGAAATAAATTCCTACGCTTGTTATTCTTTCCGGAATGAAACTTTTGCTCCAATTGGATGTCGGTGTCTCCTAAGTGTGTCACCCTAAGGTTCATGAATAATGCGGACATGATCAAGACCCCTCTCGGATCAATAATCAGTAGCGGGATCTGGAGACCCATACTGACCCCCACACATTCAACGATGACTTTCTTGTGATCGTCGGAAAATTTTATGCTAGTATCTTAATCCCTTTGTTTCACGATATATTACATGTCCGAGATTCGATCATCGGTATCTCCATACCTAGTTTGATCTCGTTACTAACATGCACTCTTTTCTTGTTCCCGTGATATAACATTCTAGTGATCAAATCACTTGCTTGCAAGCTAACCAATGTGATATCACCAAGAGGGCCTAGAGTATATATATCCGTCATCGAGATGAACAAATTCCACTCTCGATCCATGGGCCTCAACATAACACTTTATTAGTTTTGAACCCATCTTTATAATCACCCTGTTACGATGTGACGTTTGATGTTATCAAGAAACTCTTCCGGTGTTAGTGATTGACATGATCTCATGGTTTTAGGTTTTAGGATTACTTCGTAAGTTGTTATAGCAATATAAACTCAATGACTTTGATCGTAATGCTATACTTCGGATGAATGTTCATCCCACCATTACACTAATTTTGTGATCCCGTTATTAACAACATCCAATTTTCATGATCAGGAAACCTTGATCATCTTGTTAATCAACGAGCTAGTTTATGAGAGAGGCATAACTAGGAACTTTCTTTTTGTTTATTAAACACACATGTATTAACATTTCCGTATTAATACAATTATAGCATGCAAAATAAACATCTATCATATACTTGGAATACACATAATAAACACTTATTATTGCCTCTTAGGGCATATTCCCTTCAATCTCCCACTTGCACTAGAGGCAATAATCTAGTTACATAGTGATGAATCTAACACCCATGGAGTTCTGGTGTTGATCATGTTTTCCTATAGGGAGAGTTTTAGTCAACGGATCTGCTACATTGAGATCCGTGTGTACTTTACAAATCTGTATATCTCCATCCTTGACATGCTCGCGGATGGAGTGAAACTGGCGCTTAATATGCTTGGAATTCTTGAGAGACCTTGGTTCTTTGGCATTGGCAATGGCACACTTTTGTCACAATAGATCACCATTGGGTCCAACGCGCTTGCAACCACACCTAGTTCGGATATGAACTCCTTCATCCAAACCGCTTCCTGAGCCACTTCCGAAGCAGCAACATATTCGGCCTCCATTGTTGATCCTGCCACCACATGTTTTTTGGAACTCCTCCAACTAACCGCTCCACCATTCATGAGAAATACGTATACGGATTGAGACTTAGAGTCATCCGGATCGGTGTCAAAGCTTGCACCGACATAACACTTAGCAACGAGCTCTTCTTCACCTCCGTACACAAGAAATATATCCTTAGTTCTTCGTAAGTACTTACGGATATTCTTGACCGCTATCCAGTGTTCCGAACCTGGATCCGATTGGTACCTACTAGTCAAACTAATAGCATGTGCCACATCCGGTCTTGTACATAGCATGGCGTACATTATAGAGCCTATGGCTGAAGCATAGGGGACTTTGTCCATTATCTCCCGCCGTAGCCGGACTTTGAGTCTTACTCAATGTCTTGCATTGCAACATAGGTAAGAATCCCTTCTTACTTCCGTACATTTTAAACTTCTTTAAAATCTTATCAAGGTATGTACTTTGCGATAGTCCTATTAGGCGCCTAGATCTATCTCTATAGATCTTTATGCCTAATATCTATGATGATTCACCTAGGTCCTTCATTGAAAATTTGTTGTTTAGATAACTTTTAACACTTTTTAAAAGATCTATATCATTTTCGATCAATAATATGTCATATAGAAATGCCACATTGTTCCCACTCACTTTCTTGTAAATACAAGCTTCTCCATAAGTTTGGACGAATCCAAACTCTTTGATCACCTCATCAAAGCGGAGATTCCAACTTCGTGATGCTTGCTTCAATCCATAGATGGATTGCTGAAGCTTGCACATCTTGTTAGCATCCTTAGGATCAACAAAACCCTTTGGTTGTATCATATACAACTCTTCTTCAATATTACCATTGAGAAACGCGGTTTTGACATCCATCTGACATATCTCATAATCTAAATATGCAGCAATTGCTAACATAATCCTAACTGACTTTAGCATCGCTATGGGAGAGAATGTCTCATCGTAGTTAACTCCTTGAATTTGTCGAAACCCCTTTACGACAAGTCGAGCTTTATAGACGGTCACATTACGATCAGCATCAGTTTTCCTGTTGAAAATCCATTTGTTCTCCATGGCCTTTCGGTCGTGAGGTAATTCCACCAAGTTCCAAACTTGATTTTCATACATGGATTCCATCTCAGATTTCATGGCTTCTAACCATTTGTTGGAATCCGGGCTCATCATCGCTTCTTCATACGTCACAGGGTCATCAATTTCATCAACCATGAAATTCATAATAGGGTTTTCATACAGCTCGGGAGCAGCACACGTCCTGCTAGACCTGCGAGGTTTGGTAGTACTCTCTTTCGGAGTTTCATGATCATTATCATTAGTTCCTTCTTCAACTGGTGAAGCCAACTCCGGAACAACATCCGGCGTTGCGCTACTCGCCATACTTTGAAAAGAAGGTTCAATAACCTCTTCGAGTTCTACCTTCCCACTACTCACACCTTTCGCGAGAAACTCTTTCTCTAGAAAGGATCCATTCTTGGCAACAAAAACCTTGCCCTCGGATCTGTGATAGAAGGAATACCCAATTGTTTCCTTAGGGTATCCTATGAAGACGCATTTTTCCGCTTTGGGTTCGAGTTTATCCGGTTGAAGTTTCTTCACATAAACATCGCATCCCCAGACTTTAAGAAATGACATCTTAGGTTTGTTTCCAAACCACAATTCATATGGTGTCTTTTCAACAGATTTAGATGGTGCCCGATTTAAAGTGAATGCAGCTATTTCTAGTGCATAACCCCAAAATGACAATGGCAAGTCCGTCTAAGACATCATAGATCGAACCATATCCAATAAAGTACGATTACGACGTTCCGACACACCATTTCTCTGTGGTGTTCCGACAGGTGTGAGTTGTGAAACAATTCCACACTCTTTCATGTGAGTGCTAAACTCGTTACTTAGATACTCACGTCCACGGTCGGACCGTAGAAATTTGATCTTTCTATTATAATGATTTTCCACTTCATTCTCAAATTCCTTGAACTTTTCAAAGGTTTTAGATTTGTGTTTCATCAAGTAGATATAACCGTATCTACTCAAATCATCTGTGAAAGTAACAAAATAACGATCACCTCGTGCCGACACACTCATTGGACCACATACATCAGAATGTATGATTTCCAATAAATCGGTCGCCCGTTCCATTGAACCGGAAAACGGCGTTCTAGTCATCTTGCCCATAAGGCATGGCTCACATGTATCAAATGATTCAAAATCAAGTGATTCCAAAAGTCCATCCTTCTTCATGCGTTTAACACTGATATGACCTAGACGGCAGTGCCACATATATGCGGATATAGCATCATTAAGTTTAATCCTTTTAGCATCAACATTATGAATATGTGTTACATTATTATCGAGATCTAATAGAAATAAACCATTCATCATCGGTGCATGACCATAAAAGATTTCATTCATATAAATAGAACAACCATTGTTCGCGGATTTAAATGAATAACCACTTCGCATCAAACATGATCCAGATACAATGTTCAAGCTCAGTGCAGGCACCAGATAACAATTATTCAATTTTATTACTAATCCTGACGGAAAGTGGAGAGGTAGCATTCCAACGGCGATCACATCAACGCTTGATCCATTGCAGACACGCATCTTGACCTCACCCCTTGCTAGCGGTCGCTTGTTCCGCAGCCCCTGATTCGAGTTACAAATATTAGCAACTGAACCGGTATCAAATACCCAGGTACTACTGCGAGCACTAGTAAAGTACACATCAATAACATGTATATCATATATACCTTTGTTTTCCTTGCCGGCCTTCTTGTCTGCCAAATACTCGGGGCTGTTGCGCTTCCAGTGGCCAGTCCCCTTACAATAGTAGCACTCGGTGTCAGACTTAGGTCCAACTCGGGGTTTCTTTTGAGGAACGGCAACCAGCTTGCCTCCCTTACTTCCCTTCTATTTTCCCTTCTTGTCTTTCTTGAAACCAGTGTTCTTATTGATCATCAACACTTGATGTTCCTTTTTTATCTCCATTTCTACAGTTTTAAGCATTAACAAAAGCTCAGAGAGAGAATTCTTCATCTCTTGCATATTATAGTTCATCACAAAGCTCTTATAGCTAGGTGGTAGAGACTGCAGAACACGATGGATGCCTAAGTCAATGGGAATCGATATTCCCAAGGACACAAGCTTATCGGCGTAACCCGACATCTTGAGTACATGCTCACTTATGGAGCTGTGCTCTTCCATCATGCAGCTAAAGAACTTTTTTGAAGCATTGTGGCTCTCTACAGCAGCATGTGTGTCGAAAATCATTTTCAACTCACCCATTGTATCAAATGCATTACCGTTTTCGAAACGTTTTTCGAAGTTCTGGCTCTGGCCCATACAATATGCCGCAATGAACTAAGTTGTGGTCCTCCTGACGAGTCTGATAGACATTCTTCTCCTCGTCAGGGGCATCCTCAAAAGGTGGGGGGCCTAGCGGCACTTCTAGCACATATTGCTTTTGTGCAGCAGAGAGGATAATCCTAAAATTCATGGCCCATTCGGTAAACTTACTACCATTCGTCGCAAGTTTCTCTTTCACCATGAACACATTGAAATTAGAAGCAGGTGCTGCCATCTACAACAGAATTTGTAAAGTTTAGACTAAGTTTATGATACATTGAGTTCAACTAATCCACATTACGAATGAACTCCCACTCAAAAAAGACATCCCTCGTGTCTTTTTGGTGATTACATGAACCAAATCCACTACACCAAGTCCGATCATCATGTGAGTCGGTGTAGCTTCAAAGGCGAGCATCAAATGGGCATCATATCTACTATATGACTCATGCTTAACCTTTCGGTCCGTGTTCCGAGGCCATGTCTGTACATGCTAGGTTCGCCAAGTAAGAACCTTAGTATTCGCGTGTGTAACTGTCTTACACCCGAAATATGGTCGTGGATCCAAGAACACCCGATCATCACGTGATGTCTTGGAGCGACGAAAACATAATCGGTGCATACTAAAGGAAGAACACATTCTTATCTTGATATTTAAATGAGGGATCATCTTATTATGCTAATAAAACGCTAAACAAGCAATATAAGATGCTATCAAACATCACATGTTTATTAGTGGAATGATATTGTTCCCGCATATGATCTCTATCATGTGCGCCGTGGTATGATCACTATCATACCTTTTATGTGTAAGGCCAAGGTCTATGGAACCTACACGTTATGTGTGTTGTAAGAGTATCATCTCATACTTCTACTTACAACATCACCATATCATAACACTAGCCCAGCAACAATCTAAACTAGACGCCTCTAATTTATCCATTGCAAGTTTTACGTGGCTTAGGGGTTTCGAAGATAGAACCGTTCATGCCTACGAACATGAACCACAACAAGGATAACCAAATTGTTGAAAACTCGTTGCAAAATAGATATTGACTATAGTAGGAGAGACAGACACCCGCTAGCCACTTATGCAAACTAGTTGCATGTCAAGCGTGGAACAGGTCTCATGTGCGAGGACATGTATAGTTTGTCCGGCCGCTTCATACCACTATGGTACCAATATCCAAAATTACAACTAAGGAGCAACAACATGATCATCATTGCCCACATACTAATATGTGTACTACCCGTGTAAAGCATATACGCATAGATCCGGCTCTGATACCACTGTAGGGTTCGCATCATAGAAAACAAAAAATTTCCTACGATGGGAACAACTATGTACCAAGATCTATCTACTAGATACAAACAATGAGCGGATGTATATCCGTAGAGAACATACCCTTGAAGACCTACAAACTTTAACGAGTTGAAATCATAGTTGATGTAGACGATCTCTTGCCGATCTCAAGATCGAGAGGAAGTCCTAGCGCCGCAAATCAACAGTGCATCCGTGCTCGCACACACGTCCGAGGCACCGAGAAACCTCCGCCTCTTCACTCCAGCGATGCAGCGGAAGCACAACTCTTTCTTGCCGAATAGCAACCAGGAACATGTATCTCGCTAGTCCGAGACCATGGGGGATAAATTCTAGAGGGGGAGAGAGATCCTTCACGAGGAGGTGTGAGTGAGAGAGAGGGAGAGGGGTGCCTTTTATAGAAGGAGGGGGCACCCAAGGGGGTGGCCGCCGGCCATGGGGGCTGCCCCCTCCCCTACTTCATTCATGTGGGTGGACACTCCACTCACAAAAACCTCTTCATTTCCCTCCACTCAAAATCCCACTCAAACTTGCAATTAAATTTCCACCAAATTTAATGCAAACTCTCATTAAATAAAACTATTTTTATTTATTCAGAATTTTTTCAATTACTTTAATGACAAACATTCACATATAACCCCTTGCTAGAATTATATTTCACATGCAAAAACACTTTCTGCAATTTCACCCGAAAACCTGTTTCGGTATCTAGTGAAATAAATTCCTGCGCTTGTTATTCTTTCCGGCATGAAATTTTGCTCCAATTGGATGTCGGTGTCTCTTAAGTGTGTCACCCTATGGTTCGTGAATAATGCGTAGATGATCGAGACCCCTCTTAGATCCATAATCAGAAGCGGGATATGGAGACCCGTACTGACTCCCACACATTCAACGCTGACTTTCCTGTGATCGTTGGAACCTTTTACGCTAGTATCTTAATCCCTTTGTTTCACAATATATTACATGTCCGAGATTCGATCATTGATATCTCCATACCTAGTTTGATCTCGTTACTGACATGCACTCTTTTCTCGTTCCCGTGATATAACATTCTAGTGATCAAATCACTTGCTTGCAAGCTAACCAATGTGATATCACCGAGAGGGCCCGGAGTATATCTATCCGTCATCGGGATGAACAAATTCCACTCTCGATCCATGGGCCTCAACATAACACTTTATTAGTTCTGAACCCATATTTATAATCACCCTGTTACGGTGTGACGTTTGATGTTATCAAGAAACTCTTCCGGTGTTAGTGATTGACATGATCTCATGGTCTAAGGATTAGGATTACTTCGTAAGTTGTTATAGCAATATAAACTCAATGACTTTGATCGTAATGCTATACTTCGGGTGAATGTTCATTACACCATTACTCTAATGTTGTGATCCTGTTATTAACAACATCCAATGTCCATGATCAGGAAACCTTGATCATCTTGTTAATCAACGATCTATTTTATGATAGAGGCATAACTAGGATCTTTCTGTTTGTTTATTAAACACACATGTATTGACTTTTACGTATTAATACAATTATAGCATGCAAAATAAACATCTATCATATACTTGGAATACACATAATAAACACCTTATTATTGCCTCTCAGGGCATATTCCCTTCACAACTTAATACCTGAGTGAGGTTCTAACAGCGTCGAAACAACAGTATCCACACCATCAAAATCTATCCTATGGAGTGTTCTTTGCATCCAGAAAGCTATGCCACTATTTTCAAGAGCATAAGATCACAGTGGTGAGCACCGCTCCCCTGCGAGATATAATCAATAATCGCGACACCACAGGACGTGTCACAAAGTCGGGAATAGAGCTTGCATCTTTTGACATCGAGTACAAGCCACGTACAGCAATCAAATCCCAAATACTTGCCGACTTTGTCGTTAATTTGACAGAGACGGAAGAAAATACAAGTCCTCCAGACTCGGAATTTTGGACCCTTCACTTTGACGAATCAAAAGCACGAGGAGACTCGGGGGCTGGCGTGGTGCTCAGATCACCCCAAGGATATAAGCTATTCTATGTGTTACAAATACACTTTACGACAACCAACAATATTGCCGAGTATGAAGCATTGTTGCATGGAATACACATGGCCAAAAACATTGGTGTAACAAGACTCATGTGTTACGGAGACTCGGATTTAGTTGCTCAGCAAGTATCCGATATCTGCAATGCAAACAAGCACACGGCAGCATATAAAGCTGTTGTGGATGAATTATCTAAATTGTTCGAAGGTTTTGAAGTAGAACACATCCCTCGAGTAGAAAATGAGGAAGCAGATGCTCTATCAAGAATAGGCTCTGCGCGGAAGCAAGTATCGGATGGAGCTTTTTTTAGAGCATTTAAGGGTCCCCTCCATAACCGGAGTCGATGAGGACTATTCGACGAAATCCGACTCACCTTTAATAGCAGTTCTGGCTGTAATTCCCAGCTGGACAAAACCATATCTAGATTTCCTGATAGACGGAAAATTACCCGAAGACGAAGTCTTTAGCCAGCAGATCGTTCGACGAGCAAAAGCTTACACTATAATAAATGGTGAACTCTATAAGCGGGGTGTTTCTGGCGTTTTCTAGCGATGTATTTCTTCGGAAGAAGGAGTGGAAATCTTACGAGAAATCCACGAGGGCGAGTGTGGTCACCATGTTGCAACCAGTTCCTTAGTGCCAAAAGCTTTTAGACACGGATTCTTTTGGCTTACAGCTAAGGCGGATGCCGACAAACTGGTCAAAATGTGCAAAGGCTGCCAAAAGTACGCCCATCAGGCACACGTTCCGGCTGAACAGCTGTGAACAATCCCTATTACATGCCATTTGCGGTCTGGGGGCTTGATATGATAGGGCCATTTCATACGGCAAAATGTGGATTTACTCACCTACTAGTGATGGTGGGTAAATTTAAAAAGTGGATTGAGGTTAAACCCGTAACCAGTTGCGATGGAGCCACAGCCAGAAAGTTCCTTGAGGACGTGATCATACGATTTGGATATCCGCACAGTATAATTACTGACAACGGGAGCAATTTTTCCATGGGAGAACTTGCCGAATTCTGCAAAAAACAAGGGATCCGAATTGATATTGCCTCAGTCACGCATCCACAAGCTAATGGACAAGTCGAAAGAACTAACAGTCTTATTTTACAAGGACTCCAACCTCGTCTCGAGGCACCGCTTCATCGTGCCGCGGGGGCTTGAGCGCAAGAATTACCGTCTGTGGTATGGAGCTTGCGTATAACTCCTAACAGATCATCCGGATAAACTCCTTTGTTCTTGGTCTATAGTGCAGAAGCAGTTCTTCCAAGTGATCTAATTCATCAGTCTCCATGAGTCAAAGCGTGTATCGAAGAATATGTAGAGGTTTCTACGCAGGATGATATTGATATAATCAAAGAAGTACGCATTGTTGCTGAGCAGAGATCTATAGCCTATCAGCAGAAGTTGTGCAAGTACCATAGTAAGAGAGTACAAAACCGTTCTTTCAGGAAAGGCGATTTGGTTCTCCGACTTGTGCAAAAAAGAAATTAGAAACTTTCCCCAATTTGGGAAGGTCCTTTTATGATTAGCAGAGTTTTGCATAATGGGTCGTATTATTTAACCGATATGAGACCAGTTAAGGAAAGACCAGATACTCGGAAGAGAAAGAGAGCTGGCGGTAGTTTAGACCCGGATGAGATAGACCGTCCATAGAATATTGCACAGTTACGTCCCTTATATTCTTAGTTATATTTCCTTGTAATCATATATGTACATATTCAAATTGAAATAAAGTTTTGGTTTCCTCATATGTTATCTTTGAGAAGTTTTTTTCCATCTTATTTCCAAAAGGGCATGCCATTTTCAAAAATTCTAGAATGCTTGAAAGTACTTTATGCTCATGTTCGTTTTGGTTATGATTTTTGAATGTTTAAATAATGTTACCTTAAGGTAAAAAATTTAATTCATCATTTATACTTTGGTTTTCTATCTGGTTGCTTAGACGCGGGTATCTTCCGAGTAATGAATTGTTGGTTCTGGAAGCCGTCTTTGTTTCCGAGTTAAAACTAGTTTAGCAATTGAGCTTCGTTGCTCGGCAAAGTTTCCGTGCTAAAGGTTGGACAGCTCATAAAAGGGACGAGGCGGAGAGACAGATAAAATAAAAAGTATAAGCATAAAAAGCTAGTGCTTCAGAAATTTTCAAGCACAAACATAAAATATATGCAAACAAAAGGGCTACGATCATAAAAGCATCAGTTTTTATAGACCAGCACAATCAAAATAATTGTTTACATCATTACATTGCCCAAAGTTCATAATAATACATATAAACTGCTTATGATGTAGACTCGGGTGGTGGTGATGAAGAGCGTGGAGCGGTGGAGTCGACAACAGTGTCGCCCTGAAGCTCGGACTCGGAAGCTGCTTCAGCGAGGCTGTCTTCTAGCTCTTGAGGCGATGGAGGCACAACGACGGATTCGAAGAATGTTGTCTTGTAATTGGTCATCTCCGCCACACGTTAAGTGTAACCTGCACAGGATTCTTGGATTGCCTTGATGTCCTGCGGGTTACCCTCATCGTCCTCCTCGACAATACCTTTGGTGACATGCCAGATTTGCATCTCACTGTGGTGGCTGATCACCATGGTAACAGCAGTTTGTGCAGCAGTCCGAGCGTAGGAGATCTTCTAGTCCTCTATAAGCTTTGGAGTCTCCTTGGCCTTGTCCCTCGCCTCTTGCACTGGCATCTTGTGCAAATCAGAAAGTTTGACCAACTTGCCAGCCTCTTCAAGAGTCTGGCGGAAGTCGAAAAAATATCTCCGACGAGCTTGATGTGCTTGAGGCAAGGTTTGGAGGTAGGAGAGTCGGAAAGGTTCAAGGGGGCTGGGAAATAACCAAAATTCAAAATTTGACTCAAAAAGAAAGTCAAAAAATCAATCGAATAATTCCACTAGGCATGCTCCTCATGGAGGCTGTTTATCTCACTCTCTGTGGCATGGGCTAGATCCCTCTGACTATCGAAGTCCTTCTTAAGAGCATCCAATTGTTTGTCTCGGGGTGCTACCAACTTCTCGAGCCTCACGGTCTCATGGTTGCTTGACTCTAGGACAGCAGCTACGGATTTCTCCAATTCAATAGTAAGCTTCTCGAGCTTGTCTCGGAGCTCAGCATTCTCCATTTCCAAGACCTTGAAGTTCTCGGATTGCTCCATGTAGCACCCCGGGTAATATGCACTACTAGAAAATTGTGTGTTAAATAATACTTGTGCATCATCATGACATCAGCATGCATCTAATTGACTAAAACTATTTTGTTAAAAGACCTACTTTGTTTTTTATATTAATATCCACCCCTCTTTGTTCAAACCAAAACCGTCGGTCCAGCCGGATCTTTTATTTATCTAAAACTATTTACAAAAGTTTATTTTAAAATAAAAGAAATAACAAAACTATTTTTTTAGGGAGGCCGCCACCAGCCAGGCCCAAAAGGCCCAGCTGGCAGCAGCCTACCACCCCGGCTAATCCTGACCCTAGATCTAATATACCTAAACCCTAACCCTAAATCTACCCCAGCTATTCCCCACCCCGCAGCCATCCAGCTTTCCCTCCACTTGCTGCCGCAGCACACCACACACGCATGCCACACGACGCCCCCACCCCGCTCCTACACCCTGGCCCACCCCACTTCGTACGCCAACCACCTGCGCGTACGCTCCCCTCGACCCACTCCCACGTCTCTCCCCGATCCCACCCAGAAAACCACCACATAGTGCACGCAACGCACCCACCCCGGCCCCGCTCCTGGCCCACCTCGACGCGCCCCCGTCCTCTCTCTCGCCCGCGTCCACCCCGTCCCTGTATGCTCCTCTCCCCGTCCTCCTGTTTCCCCACCCCCGTACGCGGGCTCCTCCAAGGCGCCATCGCCACCACCTCCGCTCGGCGTGAGCCCCGCCTCTGCTTAGATCCTCCTCCCCGCCGCCGCCAAGAGCTCCCCCGCCTCCTTCCTCCCCTCCCCCCGACTGCCGCAGAACCAGGGGATCCGCCGACCCTCCCCGACTGCCGCAGAACCAGCGACCCCCGCCTTGAACTCCTCCGGCCCCGTTGCCCTGCCTCGAGCCGTCCTTCTCCGGTCCAGGCATCGATGTGCCATAGCGAGCTCCGCCACCGGTCTGCGTCCGGCCCCTCCCGCGCGTCTCCCTGCGGATGCCTCCTCCTGCCGGCTCGCCAGGCTGCGCCGCCCTCGTCCTGCCGATCGTGTCCCCTTCGTGGCCTCGCGTCTGAGCCCGGTTGCCGGCGACAGTTTGTGCAGAACCCGAGCAAGGTGGACAACAGCGCGTTGCTGGGTCTGTCCTTGACCAAGGTCTACATCACCGTCCTCTTGCAACCTCGTTGTGCCCTTGTGTGGTTGCTTCCAAAATCGTTCCGGTGTTGTTTTGTACGAGGAGCCTTTTGTATGTGTGTAATAGTGTCCCTGCCAAGGTTGTACAGGATTCGTATCGCGCCAAGATCGATCATGCCAAGTATCCGCGGTAACCGAAGACACACAGGAACCAAACCAAGTACATCGTCAACAACCAGAGCCGATGACCTGAAGATCCCCCTCGGAATGCCAAGTTCTTATTCCCGGAGTCGGATCCGAAGGCCGTACCTTGAAGAGCGTTTCCCGGACCCGAGACCGAACCCCGTTGAACCCGGAAGCCCTGATCCGAAAACCCGAACCCTCGGTGAACGCCAAGATCGTCGATATCCCAATGTGTGACCCCTATCTAAGCCCTCTATATTTTTAATACATGATATTTAATTTGTGCATATTGAATTGTCATACTCGCATACATGTTTATTTGTTTGGGGCTTTGCTATCGATTCACCTCATAATTAAATATGGAGGCCATATGCTGGCGAATCTCGTCTAATATTGACTTCATTTAATTTGTGCATCGAACCGGTGAAATCTTTTGCCTTGATAAGACAACATTTAAATGGCGGGGTATCTAAACAACATGAACTTAATAATTGTCGGGACCCCGCTTCCGTTAATATGGCCTAATTGCATCACATGCTTGCCATGTCATACATCATACATGCATCATGCCCGATCTTCTGTCGTAGTATTAAATATTGCATCTGGTGTTTCTGCTAGTGCTTTGCTTCTTCACGGATTAGGCCGATGAGTTGATGCGAGTGTCGACCCGATCTTCGGATGAACCTTCGGCAATGTTTTCAGGCGAGCATTCTCCCCCTTTCTACCTATTTTACCTTTCTAGTCTTTATTTCTTCCTTTTGATCTATTGCTATCTGCGTTGCGATGCTCTAGTTTTCGTACCCGTGATATCCCTTGCAGCCTTATATTGCCTTGGGCACATCCTATTACATGTTGATGGGTAGATAGTTGGACTTGCGCGTCGTAGTCGCTTGCTCAAGTACTGTTCCGTGTCGTCAAGTACCACAGTTGTTGGAGTAATGCCGCATGTTTAATGTTGGAGATGATTATGGATTTAATTACCGTTTAACAACTAAAATTGAAAGTAGGTAAATGCAGAGGCACCGGTGGGTAATAGAAAATATTAGGTTTTTAACCGCTCACTGGTGTCCCGTAGGACCCCGAGTTCTTGACACCTGTTCCGAGATCGAGCACGCTAACCACAGGTGGGGTGTGTGGGCACCCCCATCGATTAGTACCTGATTTCAAAGTACTGTACCGGGGGCCACAAAGTAGTTTGGGGCTTTATTACTATCCTGTATTTATGCCATGCTTTACTGCTTTATTTACGATTGCGCATGGAGTGCCTGTACTGTTTAGGAACAAATGTGGAATGTTTTCGCGGTATCGACAAGCCTAGTCACATTTTCGGGTTCCTAGTCGTTTATAGCCATTGGCACAAACCTCTGGGTCCGTCTCGGAGCCAGCCGACTTCGTTGCGGGTAGCTTAGTGGGGTGGCCCCCATGTGCTTGCTTTGCGTCTAGGAAACGTCGTGTCGGAAACCCCGTCGACATACCATTGGATGTATGTTTTGTGATCTTGTACCTACCTGATCTGACAACAAGGGTGTAGGTGCGTGTGGAAACTTTGGTGCACCCCTGCAGGGTTAAATCTTTTCGAGAAGCCGTGTCCGCGGTTATGGACGACTTGGAGCACAGTTCTCGATCATAGACAACTATAACTAAAGTTTACTGTTATAATTTGACTTTTATCCGATATGACTAGTAATCAGCTTCACTACAACGAAATGGCTAAATAAAAGTACTAACAACTGTTGGGTTTGGGATATCTCATGCTAATTGTATCTGACTAGTAAGTGTCGCAACTACAACAGAATGGTTAACTAAAAGTGCCCACTGCTTATTATATCAGGATGACTATCTATACCTACTAGTAATTGCTGCAACGATAACTGAATAAATAAAACTGCCAACTATGTGAGTTCCTCGGTTGACTTCCTCGTTTGGTCTCGAGGGGGAAATACCAGGATGGGTATGTTTGGTGGTAGTATCAGGCTGGTTTCGAATAGGTCTTTCTTATCTCAATCCAATAGCCGACAGTTGTATCGAGTCTCTATAGGTTGTCTAGTGCATGCTGCGCCGCCGCTTCAGTCCACCATACCTATGTAGGCGAGGACCGCCGAATTCTAGTCTCGCCGTGTACTGGCCTCAGTACTGACCGCTCTCTTTTTCCTTTGCCCTTTGTCGGCACCCCTTTTGTTTAAGCAGGTTTGAGATCGACGTCGTTAGCAGGGTTACCCTTCTGGCTTGGCCTAGGCAGGGTTATGGACACCATTGGTTATCCTTCGGGGCTCTTAGCTCAATTTGCATCTTTTCCGTACTCGGACGTTGCATCGTTTTCAAGGTGATTTGGATCTTTGTAATGTATATCCGCATTCTTGACTCTTGGAGTCGTTGTTGTATATATATGTTCTGTGGGTTCCATCAAGGACTATTGTGTAATGATATTACTTCGTTTTCCACCTGCACAAAAGTGCCTGGTGGGCACCTTTGAATCGTTTCTATGCGGGTTTGGCGGGAATCGCTGAAACTTGCATAGGGCCGATTCTGAGGGTGTTACAGAGTGGTATCAGAGCCAGGCAGTTACGATACCCCACTGGTCCAGCCTGTAGGATAACCTAGCTAACGAACGTTGTAGAGTTTCAAAACTATTTTGAAAAATCGGTTGGATAGATCTGATTAGGTCTGCTTTTACTCCTTACCCCTCTGCTATTCTACTCTTACCTCTACGTGTTTTGAATCCGCTCTCTTATCTTTTCTTCGAGTCCAGGTATTCTCGTGGTTGGGTTTCTGTCGTACCTTCAGGGCTTCACTTCTTTTCCCTTGTAACGGTGTTGCTACATCTGGTCCTCACGCTATTTGACGAATCTTCTTCTGTGTATCTTTTAGTGGACCAAAAAGTCACTAAATTTTTCTTTGTATCTCCGATGTTTTTGAATGAGCCGACTTCATCTGCATCAGGTCCGATGAAGAACCTGCATCACTCCTTTGTTTCCGAATATCATTTGTTAAGATCTTCAATCTAAATCTCGAGGATAGTTGCAAATTCTTCTATTCATGTACAGAGTAATGCTTCGAGTGCGGGATGGAGTCGTGACCATACCACTACTCTTATCATTCGCTTTTGTACAGGGAATAGCGGATTGATGCAATTTTACTCTTTCCATGGAAGTGAGAGGTGGCCTTATCTTTTTATACCTCTACCTTCGTCTTTGTTTCTCTGGAGTGTTCTCTCGACGAACGAGAACAACGAGCCCTTGTTGGTGGTGTCGCCGATTTCAAGATGAAGAAGGAACCCTTGTTAGTGGTGTCGCGAGGATCTACACGAAGTTAGAAGATTCAGGTCATCGGCTTTCTTCCCTGTACTAGGAGGCGGATCTCGATGGCGAGATCCATTGTTAGTGGTGTCGAATTGTAGCACCCCGGGTAAAATCCACTACTTGAAAATTGTGTGTTAAATAATACTTGTGCATCATCATGACATCAGCATGCATCTAATTGACTAATACTATTTTGTTAAAAGACCTACTTTGTTTTTTATATTAATATCCACCCATCTTTGTTCAAACCAAAACCGTCGGTCCAGCCGGATCTTTTATTTATCTAAAACTATTTACAAAAGTTTATTTTAAAATAAAAGAAATAACAAAACTATTATTTTTAGGGAGGCCGCCACCAGCCAGGCCCAAAAGGCCCAGCTGGCAGCAGCCTACCACCCCGGCTAATCCTAACCCTAGATCTAATCTACCTAAACCCTAATCCTAAATCTACCCCAGCTATTCCCCACCCCGCCGCCATCCATCTTTCCCTCCACTTGCTACCGCAGCACACCACACACGCATGCCACACGACGCCCCCACCCTGCTCCTACACCCAGGCCCACCCCACTTCGTACGCCAACCACTAGCACGTACGCTCCCCTCGACCCACTCCCACGTCTCTCCCCGATCCCACCCAGAAAACCACCACATAGTGCACGCAACGCACCCACCCCGGCCCCGCTCATGGCCCACCTCGACGCGCCCCCGTCCTCTCTCTCACCCGCGTCCACCCCGTCCCTGTACGGTCCTCTCCCCGTCCTCCTGTTTCCCCACCCCCGTACGCGGGCTCCTCCAAGGCGCCATCGCCACCACCTCCGCTCGGCATGAGCCCCGCCTCTGCTTAGATCCTCCTCCCCGCCGCCGCCAAGAGCTCCCCCGCCTCCATCCTCCCCTCCCCACGACCGCCGTAGAACCAGGGGATCTGCCGGCCCTCCCCGTCCATCGCCTGTGACGGCGCGCTCTCCTGCGACCCCCGACTCCACCTCGTCCCTGCTGCAGCATCATGGCCAGTGACCCCCGCCTTAGTCTTCTCTGGCCCCGGTGCCCTGCCTCGAGCCGTCCTTCTCTGGTACAGGCATCGATGTGCCATAGCGAGCTCCGCCACCGTTCTGCGTTCGGCCCCTCCCGCGCGTCTCCCTGCGGACGCCTCCTCCTGCCGACTCGCCAGGCCGCACCGCCCTCGTCCTGTCGGTCGCGTCCCCTGCGTGGCCTCGCGTCCGAGCCCGGTTGCCGGCGACAGTTTGTGCAGAACCCGAGCAAGGTGGACAGCAGCGCGTTGCTGGGTCTGTCCTTGACCAAGGTCTGCATCCCCGTCCTCTTGCAACCTCGTTGTGCCCTTGTGTGGTAGATTCCAAAATCGTTTCGGTGCTGTTTTGTACGAGCAGCCTTTTGTATGTGTGTAATAGTGTCCCTGCCAAGGTTGTACAGTATTCGTATCGCGCCAAGATCGATCATGCCAAGGATCCGCGGTAAACGAAGACACACAGGCACCAAACCAAGTACATCGTCAACAACCGGAGCTGATGACCCGAAGATCCCCCCTCGGAATGCCAAGTTCTTCTTCCCGGAGTCGGCTCCGAAGGCCGTACCTTGAAGAGCGTTTCCCGGACCCGAGACCGAACCCCGTTGACCCCGGAAGTCCTGATCCGAAAACCCAAACCCTCGGTGAACGCCAAGATCGTCGATATCCCAATGTGTGACCCCTATATAAGACCTCTATATTTTTAATACATGATATTTAATTTGTGCATATTGAATTGTCATACTCGCATACATGTTTATTTGTTTGGGGGTTTGCTATCGATTCACCTCATAATTAAATATGGAGGCCATATGCGGGCGAATCTCGTATAATATTGACTTCATTTAATTTGTGCATCGAACCGGTGAAATCTTTTGCCTTGATAAGACAACATTTAAATGGCGGGGTATCTAAACAACATGAACTTAATAATTGTCAAGACCCCGGTTCCGTTAATATGGCCTAATTGCATCGCATGCTTGCCATGTCATACATCATACATGCATCATGCCCGATCTTCTGTCGTAATATTAAATATTGCATCTGGTGTTTCTGATAGTGCTTTGCTTCTTCACGGATTAGGCCGATGAGTTGATGCGAGTGTCGACCCGATCTTCGGATGAACCTTCGGCAATGTTTGCAGGCGAGCATTCTCCCCCTTTCTACGTATTTTACCTTTCTAGTCTTTATTTCTTCCTTTTGATCTATTGCTATCTGCGTTGCGATGCTCTAGTTTTCGTACCCGTGATATCCCTTGCAGCCTTATATTGCCTTGGACACATCCTACTACCTGTTGATCGGTAGATAGTTGGACTTGAGCGTCGTAGTCGCTTGCTCAAGTACTGTTGCGTGTCATCAAGTACCACCGTTGTTGGAGTAATGCCGCATGTTTAATGTTGGAGATGATTATGGATTTAATTACCGTTTAACAACTAAAATTGAAAGTAGGTAAATGCAGAGGCACCGGTGGGTAATAGACAATATTTGGTTTTTAACCGCTCACTGGTGTCCCGTAGGACACCGAGTTCTTGACACCTGTTCCGAGATCGAGCGCGCTAACCACAGGTGGGGTGTGTGGGCACCCCCATCGATTAGTACCTGATTTCAAAGTACTGTACCGGGGGCCACAAAGTAGTTTGGGGCTTTATTACTATCATGTATTTATGCCATGCTTTACTGCTTTATTTACGATTGTGCGTGGAGCGCCTATACTGTTTAGGAACAAATGTGGAATGTTTTCGCGGTATCGACAAGCCCAGTCACATTTTCGGGTTCCTAGTCGTTTACAGCCATTGGCACAAACCTATGGGTCCGTCTCGGAGCCAGCCGACTTTTTTGTGGGTAGCTTAGTGGGTGGCCCCCATGTGCTTGCTTTGGGTCTGGGAAACGTCGTGTCCGAAACGCCGTCGACATACCATTGGGTGTATGTTTTATGATCTTGTACCTACCTGATCTGACAACAAGGGTGTAGGTGCGTGTGGAAACTTTGGTGCATCCCTGCAGGGTTAAATCTTTTCGAGAAGCCGTGTCCGCGGTTATGGACGACTTGGAGCACAGTTCTCGATCATAGACAACTATAACTAAAGTTTTTTGTTATAATTTGACTTGTATCCAATATGACTAGTCATCATCTTCACTACAACGGAATGGCTAAATAAAAGTACTAACAACTGCTGGGTTTGGGATATCTCATGCTAATTGTATCTGACTAGTAAGTGTCGCAACTACAACGGAATGGTTAACTAAAAGTGCCCACTGCTTATTATATCAGGATGACTATCTATACCTGACTAGTAATTGCTACAACAATAACTGAATAAATAAAACTGCCAACTGTGTGAGTTCCTCGGTTGACTTCCTCGTTTGGTCTCGAGGGGGAAATACCAGGATGGGTATATTTGGTGGTAGTATCAGGCTGGTTTCGAATAGGTCTTTATTATCTCTCTCTGATAGCCGACAGTTGTATCGAGTCTCTATAGGTTGTCTAGTGCATGCTGCGC
Organism: Avena sativa; assembly: GCA_916181665.1. Classification (NCBI taxonomy): domain Eukaryota; kingdom Viridiplantae; phylum Streptophyta; class Magnoliopsida; order Poales; family Poaceae; genus Avena; species Avena sativa. The sequence continues at coordinate 45,506,164 of OV702279.1, read as the reverse complement.
CGCCGCTTCAGTCCACCATACCTATGTAGGCGAGGACCGCCGAATTCTAGTCTCGCCGTGTACTGGCCTCAGTACTGACCGCTCTCTTTGTCGGCACCCCTTTTGTTTAAGCAGTTTTGAGATCGACGTCATTAGCAGGGTTACCCTTCTGGCTTGGCCTGGGAGGGTTATGGACGCCATTGGTTATTCTTCAGGGCTCTTAGCTCAATTTGCATCTTGTCCGTACTCGGATGTTGCATCATTTTCAAGGTGATTTGGATCTTTGTAATGTATATCCGCATTCTTGACTCTTGGAGTCATTGTTGTATATATATGTTCTGTGGGTTCCATCGAGGACTATTGTGTAATGATATTACTTCGTTTTCCACCCGCACGAAAGTGCCTGGTGGGCACCTTTGAATCGTTTCTATGCGGGTTTGGCGGGAATCGCTGAAACTTGCATAGGGCCGATTTTAAGGGTGTTACAGACTGGTATCAGAGCCCAGCAGTTACGATACCCCACTGGTCCAGCCTATAGGATAACCTAGCTAACGAACGTTGTAGAGTGTCAAACCTATTTTGAAAAATCGGTTGGATAGATCTAATTAGGTCTGCTTTTACTCCTTACCCCTCTCCTATTCTCCTCTTACCTCTACGTTTTTTGAATCCTCTCTCTTATCTTTTCTCCAAGTCCAGGTATTCTCGTGGTTGGGTTTCCGTCGTACCTTCAGGGCTTCACTTATTTTCCCTTGTAACGGTGTTGCTACATCCGGTCCTCACGCTATTTGACGAATCTTCTTCTGTGTATCTTTTAGTGGACCAAAAAGTCACTAAAATTTTTCTTTGTATCTCCGGTGTTTTTGAATGAGCCGACTTCATCTACATCAGGTCCGATGAAGAACCTGCATCACTCCTTTGTTTCCGAATATCATTTGTTAAGATCTTCAATCTAAATCTCGAGGATAGTTGCAAATTCTTCTATTCATGTACAGAGTAATGCTTCGAGTGCGGGATGGAGTCGCGACCATACCACTACTCTTATCATTCTCTTTTGTACAGGGAATAGCGGATTGATGCAATTTTACTCTTTCCATGGAAGAGAGAGGTGGCCTTATCTTTTTATACCTCTACCTTCGTCTTTGTTTCTCTAGAGTGCTCTCTCGACGAACGAGAACAACGAGCCCTTGTTGGTGGTGTCTCCGATTTCAAGATGAAGAAGGAACCCTTGTTAGTGGTGTCGCGAGGATCTACACGAAGTGAGAAGATTCAGGTCATCGGCTTTCTTCCCTGTACTAGGAGGCGGATCTCGAGGGCGAGATCCATTGTTAGTGGTGTCGAATTGTAGCACCCCGGGTAAAATACACTACTAGAAAATTTTGTGTTAAATAATACTTGTGCATCATCATGACATCAGCATGCATCTAATTTACTACAAATATTTTGTTAAAAGACCTACTTTGTTTTTTATATTAATATCCACCCCTCTTTGTTCAAACCAAAACCGTCGGTCCAGCCGGATCTTTTATTTATCTAAAACTATTTACAAAATTTTATTTTAAAATAAAAGAAATAACAAAACTATTTTTTTTAGGGAGGCCGCCACCAGCCAGGCCCAAAAGGCCCAGCTGGCAGCAGCCTACCACCCCGGCTAATCCTGACCCTAGATCTAATCTACCTAAACCCTAACCCTAAATCTACCCCAGCTATTCCCCACCCCGCCGCCATCCGGCTTTCCCTCCACTTGCTGCCGCAGCACACCACACACGCATGCCACACGACGCCCCCACCCCGCTCCTACACCCTGGCCCACCCAACTTCGTACGCCAACCACCATCGCGTACGCTCCCCTCGACCCACTCCCACGTCTCTCCCCGTTCCCACCCAGAAAACCACCACATAGTGCACGCAATGCACCCACCCTGGCCCCACTCCTGGCCCACCTCGACGCGCCCCCGTCCTCTCTCTCGCCCGCGTCCACCCCGTCCCTGTACGCTCCTCTCCCCGTCCTCCTGTTTCCCCACCCCCATACGCGGGCTCCTCCAAGGCGCCAACGCCACCACCTCCGCTCGGCGTGAGACCCGCCTCTGCTTAGATCCTCCTCCCCGCCGCCGCAAAGAGCTCCCCCGCCTCCTTCCTCCCCTCCCCCGACCGCCGCAGAACCAGGGGATCCGCCGGCCCTCCCCGTCCATCGCCTGCGACGGCGCGCTCTCCTGCGACCCCCGGCTCCACCTCGTCCCTGCTGCAGCATCATGGCCAACGACCCTCGCCTTGGTCTCCTCCGGCCCCGGTTCCCTTCCTCGAGTCGTCCTTCTCCGGTACAGGCATCGATGTGCCATAGCGAGCATCGCCACCGGTCTGCGTCCGGCCCCTCCCGCGCGTCTCCCGGCGGATGCCTCCTCCTGCCGGCTCGCCAGGCCGCGCCACCCTCGTCCTGCCGTTCGCGTCCCCTGCGTGGCCTCGCGTCTGAGCCCGGTTGCCGGCGACAATTTGTGCAGAACCCGAGCAAGGTGGACAGCAGCGCGTTGCTGGGTCTGTCCTTGACCAAGGTCTGCATCACCATCCTCTTGCAACCTCGTTGCGCCCTTGTGTCTTTGCTTCCAAAATCATTCCGGTGCTGTTTTGTACGAGGAGCCTTTTGTATGTGTGTAATAGTGTCCATGCCAAGGTTGTACAGGATACGTATCGCGCCAAGATCGATCATGCCAAAGATCCGCGGTAACCGAAGACACACAGGCACCAAACCAAGTACATCGTCAACAACCGGAGCCGATGACCCGAAGATCCCCCCTCGGAATGCCAACTTCTTCTTCCCAGAGTCGGATCCGAAGGCCGTACCTTGAAGAGCGTTTCCCGGACCCGAGACCGAACCCCGTTGAACCCGGAAGCCCTGATCCGAAAACCCGAACCGTCGGTGAACACCAAGATCGTCGATATCCCAATGTGTGACCCCTATCTAAGACCTCTATATTTTTAATACATGATATTTAATTTGTGCATATTGAATTGTCATACTCGCATACATGTTTATTAGTTTGGGGCTTTGCTATCGATTCACCTCATAATTAAATATGGAGGCCATATGCTGGCGAATCTCGTCTAATATTGACTTCATTTAATTTGTGCATCGAACCGGTGAAATATTTTGCCTTGATAAGACAACATTTAAATGGCGGGGTATCTAAACAACATGAACTTAATAATTGTCGGGACCCCGCTTCCGTTAATATGGCCTAATTGCATCACATGCTTGCCATGTCATACATCATACATGCATCATGCCCGATCTTCTGTCGTAGTATTAAATATTGCATCTGGTGTTTCTGCTAGTGCTTTGCTTCTTCACGGATTAGGCCGATGAGTTGATGCGAGTGTCGACCCGATCTTCGGATGAACCTTCGGCAATGTTTTCAGGCGAGCATTCTCCCCCTTTCTACCTATTTTACCTTTCTAGTCTTTATTTCTTCCTTTTGATCTATTGCTATCTGCGTTGCGATGCTCTAGTTTTCGTACCCGTGATATCCCTTACAGCCTTATATTGCCTTGGACACATCCTATTACCTGTTGATCGGCAGATAGTTGGACTTGCGCGTCGTAGTCACTTGCTCAAGTACTGTTGCGTGTCGTCAAGTACCACAGTTGTTGGAGTAATGCCGCATGTTTAATGTTGGAGATGATTATGGATTTAATTACCGTTTAACAACTAAAATTGAAAGTAGGTAAATGCAGAGGCACTGGTTGGTAATAGACAATATTTGGTTTTTAACCGTTCACTGGTGTCCCGTAGGACCCCGAGTTCTTGACACCTATTCCGAGATCGAGCACGCTAACCATATGTGGGGTGTGTGGGCACCCCCATCGATTAGTACCTGATTTCAAAGTACTCTACCGGGGGCCACAAAGTAGTTTGGGGCTTTATTACTATCCTGTATTTATGCCATGCTTTACTGCTTTATTTACGATTGCGCGTGGAGCGCCTATACTGTTTAGGAACAAATGTGGAATGTTTTCGCGGTATCGACAAGCCCAGTCACATTTTCGGGTTCCTAGTCGTTTACAGCCATTGGCACAAACCTCTGGGTCCGTCTCGGAGCCGGACGACTTCGTTGCGGGTAGCTTAGTGGGGTGGCCCCCATGTGCTTGCTTTGGGTCTGGGAAACGTCGTGTCCGAAACCCCGTCGACATACCATTGGGTGTATGTTTTGTGATCTTGTACCTACCTGATCTGACAACAAGGGTGTAGGTGCGTGTGGAAACTTTGGTGCACCGCTGCAGGGTTAAATCTTTTTGAGAAGCCGTGTCCGCGGTTATGGACGACTTGGAGCACAGTTCTCGATCATAGACAACTATAACTAAAGTTTACTGTTATAATTTGACTTGTATCCGATATGACTAGTAATCAGCTTCAGTACAACGGAATGGCTAAATAAAAGTACTAACAACTACTGGGTTTGGGATATCTCATGCTAATTGTATCTGACTAGTAAGTGTCGCAACTACAACGGAATGGTTAACTAAAAGTGCCCACTGCTTATTATATCAGGATGACTATCTATACCTGACTAGTAATTGCTGCAACGATAACTGAATAAATAAAACTGCCAACTGTGTGAGTTCCTCGGTTGACTTCCTCGTTTGGTCTCGAGGGGGAAATACCAGGATGGGTATGTTTGGTAGTAGTATCAGGCTGGTTCCGAATAGGTGTTTCTTATCTCTATCTGATAGCCGACAGTTGTATCGAGTCTCTATAGGTTGTCTAGTGCATGCTGCGCCGCCGCTTCAGTCCACCATACCTATGTAGGCGAGGACCGCCGAATTCTATTATCGCCGTGTACTGGCCTCAGTACTGACCGCTCTCTTTTTCCTTTGCCCTTTGTCGGCACCCCTTTTGTTTAAGCAGGTTTGAGATCGACGTCGTTAGCAGGGTTACCCTTCTGGCTTGGCCTGGGCAGGGTTATGGACGCCATTGGTTATTCTTCGGGGCTCTTAGCTCAATTTGCATCTTGTCCGTACTCGGACGTTGCATCGTTTTCAAGGTGATTTGGATCTTTGTAATGTATATCCGCATTCTTGACTCTTGGAGTCGTTGTTGTATATATATGTTCTGTGGGTTCCATCGAGGACTATTTTGTAATGATATTACTTTGTTTTCCACCCGCACGAAAGTGCCTGGTGGGCACCTTTGAATCGTTTCTATGCGGGTTTGGCGGGAATCGCTGAAACTTGCATAGGGCCGATTCTGAGGGTGTTACAGACTGGTGTCAGAGCCCAGCAGTTACGATACCCCACTGGTCCAGCCTGTAGGATAACCTAACTAACGAACGTTGTAGAGTGTCAAAACTATTTTGAAAAATCGGTTGGATAGATCTGATTAGGTCTGCTTTTACTCCTTACCCCTCTGCTATTCTCCTCTTACCTCTACGTGTTTTGAATCCGCTCTCTTATCTTTTCTTCGAGGCCTTGTATTCTCGTGGTTGGGTTTCCGTCGTACCTTGAGGGCTTCACTTCTTTTCCCTTGTAACGGTGTTGCTACATCCGGTCCTCATGCTATTTGACGAATCTTCTTCTGTGTATCTTTTAGTGGACCAAATAGTCACTAAAATTTTTCTTTGTATCTCCGGTGTTTTTGAATGAGCCGACTTCATCTGCATCAGGTCCGATGAAGAACCTGCATCACTGCTTTGTTTCCGAATATCATTTGTTAAGATCTTCAATCTAAATCTCGAGATAGTTGCAAATTCTTCTATTCATGTACAGAGTAATGCATCGAGTGCGGGATGGAGTCGCGACCATACCACTACTCTTATCATTCGCTTTTGTACAGGGAATAGTGGATTGATGCAATTTTACTCTTTCCATGGAAGTGAGAGGTGGCCTTATCATTTTATACCTCTACCTTCGTCTTTGTTTCTCTGGAGTGTTCTCTCGACGAACGAGAACAACGAGCCCTTGTTGGTGGTGTCGCCGATTTCAAGATGAAGAAGGAACCCTTATTAGTGGTGTCACGTGGATCTACACGAAGTGAGAAGATTCAGGTCATCGCCTTTATTCCCTGTACTAGGAGGCGGATCTCGAGGGCGAGATCCATTGTTAGTGGTGTCGAATTGTAGCACCCCGGGTAAAATCCACTACTAGAAAATTGTGTGTCAAATAATACTTGTGCATCATCATGACATTAGCCTGCATCTAATTGACTAAAACTATTTAGTTAAAAGACCTACTTTGTTTTTTATATTAATATCCACCCATCTTTGTTCAAACCAAAACCGTCGGTCCAGCCGGATCTTTTATTTATCTAAAACTATTTACAAAAGTTTATTTTAAAATAAAAGAAATAACAAAACTATTTTTTTAGGGAGGCCGCCACCAGCCAGGCCCAAAAGGCCTAGCTGGCGGCAGCCTACCACCCCGGCTAATCCTGACCCTAGATCTAATCTACCTAAACCCTAACCCTAAATCTACCCCAGCTATTCCCCACCCTGCCGCCATCCAGCTTTCCCTCCACTTGCTGCCGCAGCACACCACACACGCATGCCACACGACGCCCCCACCCCGCTCCTACACCCTGGCCCACCCCACTTCGTACGCCAACCACTAGCGTGTACGCTCCCCTCGACCCACTCCCACGTCTCTCCCCGATCCCACCCAGAAAACCACCACATAGTGCACGCAACGCACCCACCCCGGCCCCGCTCCTGGCCCACCTCGACGCGCCCCCGTCCTCTCTCTCGCCCGCGTCCACCCCGTCCATGTACGCTCCTCACCCCGTCCTCCTGTTTCCCCACCCCCGTACGCGGGCTCCTCAGCTTCACTTTGGTGCACCCCTGCAGGGTTAAATCTTTTCGAGAAGCCGCGTCCGCGGTTATGGCCGACTTGGAGCACAGTTCTCGATCATAGACAACTATAACTAAAGTTTACTGTTATAATTTGACTTGTATCCGATATGACTAGTAATCAGCTTCACTACAACGGAATGGCTAAATAAAAGTACTAACAACTGCTGGGTTTGGGATATCTCATGCTAATTGTATCTGACTAGTAAGTGTCGCAACTACAACGGAATGGTTAACTAAAAGTGCCCACTGCTTATTATATCAGGATGACTATCTATACCTGACTAGTAATTGCTGCAACGATAACTGAATAAATAAAACTGCCAACTGTGTGAGTTCCTCGGTTGACTTCCTCGTTTGGTCTCGAGGGGGAAATACCAGGATGGGTATGTTTGGTGCTAGTATCAGTCTGGTTTCAAATAGGTCTTTCTTATCTCTCTCTGATAGTCGACAGTTGTATCGAGTCTCGATTGGTTGTCTAGTGCATGCTGCGCTGCCGCTTCAGTCCACCATACCTATGTAGGCGAGGACCGCCGAATTCTAGTCTCGCCGTGTACTGGCCTCAGTACTGACCTCTCTCTTTTTCCTTTGCCCTTTGTCGGCACCCCTTTTGTTTAAGCAGGTTTGAGATCGACGTCGTTAGCAGGGTTACTCTTCTGGCTTGGCCTGGGCAGGGTTATGGACGCATTGGTTATTCTTCGGGGCTCTTAGCTCAATTTGCATCTTGTCCGTACTCGGACATTGCATCGTTTTCAAGGTGATCTGGATCTTTGTAATGTATATCCGCATTCTTGACTCTTGGAGTCGTTGTTGTATATATATGTTCTGTGGGTTCCATCGAGGACTATTGTGTAATGATATTACTTCGTTTTCCACCCACACGAAAGTGCCAGGTGGGCACCTTTGAATCGTTTCTATGAGGGTTTGGCGGGAATCGCTAAAACTTGCATAGGGCCGATTCTGAGGGTGTTACACTCCACCATCTTTCTAGACTCACACAATAGTTATACAAAAATATCAGTCGAACATAACAACTTTGACTATGACAATATCAAAATGACATAGACGAAGTCGGAAAAGTTTACCTTCTGCTTCATCTTTTTCAACTTTTAACTTTCAATTCTCAAGGCGCAGGGCTTTGATCTCCTTGCGTTTATTGCGTATGTTCTTGAGCAATTCCTAGTTGGAAGATGCTATTTTCTGAAATTTTACAGACGAAATACCGTCAGACGACTACTAAGACTCGGGCTGCAAATTTAACTAAGTAAAAATATAGCACGAGCCTTGGGGGCTACACTACATCGTTCTTTTGCATCCAATAAGCATCAACTCGGATTCAACGATGTTTATCTGACTTTATGCTTGGGGGCTAGAGGATATGACAACAAAATAAATGCAAATAAGAATCAGAAACTTACAATGTCTTCCAGGTGCAACTTCTCAAATCCGAATTTAGTGTTATGAAACACTTTCTCGACAAGGGAGAGGGAGGGAACATCTGTCGTCGGGAGTTCACTAGACTCCATCTTCACGTCCCGGATCAAAATTTGGTCCAGGAGGCTGACCAGCTTGACGTCCTCCATCTCCTGGCTTGCTACCTCTGCGGTAAGGGTTTGCTTCTCAAGGCTGGATTGGGCCGGCCGGAGGATCTCTTTCTTCTTCTTCCGTTTTAGGCCGGAGGCAGCAGAGCCAGCCACTTTATCCAATGCTCCTGTAGATATTACCATGGGATCATTACCCTTGACGGGTTCACCCTTGTTAGTTGCTTGGCCACCAATGGTGACCAAGGCTTTCGAGATATTACCAGCACCAGGAGATGCGGAAGCCTCTTGTGCTGATGGAGTACTGGATGGAGTCGGTGGTGGCATGGCAGGGGAGATAACTAGTTTCTGTTGATGCAACAGCTTGCCTGGTTTGGTGTTTGGCTTCATATTACTCTTCAAAACTTTTTTAGCTCTGAATCATGAAAATCTGAATGTTAGGTGTGCTTTGGAAAGAAAGAAAGGTACAAGGTACTGGAAACAATAGACAAGGTCCTTACTTTTTAACTACTGGCAGCACTTGGCTACTAGCAGTGATAACAACTTCCTTTGCCTTGCGCTTCTTGGAGGCGGAGGCGGAAACTTCTTGCACCTCATCATCCTCTGTTGCCTCCGGATTGTCTGAGAGATATCCCTCTAGTGGATCTAGCTCAGACTCGGGGAGTTTGTCGAGTTGACAAGGTCAAAAAAGCATCGATGAAAATAGTGTCAGAGAAAGAACAGAAAAGAAATACAAAATGTGAAAGCAGAGTCGAAATATTTACCGGAGTCATAGGACGGTGGGACATGAACATCTTCATGGAGACATCCAGAACTTTTCGTTCCACTCTCTCCTTGATTAATTACTTCATGAGGGTCTTGTAATCCTTCACCGGAATCCGGTTCGGGCTGACCCGCATGCTGTCCTTCTTGTCACCGGTGATCTGGTACATGAGGCGATCTCCATGGTGCTGCAGAGGCTGAATCTGGCGCTCTAGCCAGCAGTGGATCAAGTCGGATCCACGGAGCCCCATGTGCTTCATCAGAAACTCAATCCGCCTCTTGGGGAGAATCAAGATATCCAATAGTTTCGGCGCCTCCGTGTCCCATGAATTTTGGTGGGAAGCGACACCGTCGACGAAGGCCGGAAGAACTTCCACCTTTCCAGGAGCCAGAATATCCTTATGATAAAAGAAGGTTCTGGCCCAGCATTTGATGGATTCGCTAGCGTTGATCCTAGGATAAACTCGGTTTCTCCTAAGGACTAAGCTAAGAGTGCCAGTAGTGTATGGCACACTGGCACTAATGGAGTTCTTCCGGGTACCATAGTTGTACTGGAAAAGGGTGAGACTTGGCCTAATGCCAAGAAACCCCTCGCACAAGGCTGCATGAGTACTAAGGTCTAGCAGGGAGTTGGGAGGAAGATTATGAAGCTGCACACCGTAGTATTTGAGGACCTCGATGAAGAAGTCCGATGGTGGCAGGCTGAGGCCACGGTCGATGTGCATGCCAAACAACACCCTCTTGTTGTCGCGCGGGGCAGGAACGGCATGTCCTGAGGCGCTCCGCCACGCGCCAGCGACAATGAAGCCCTCATCCTCCATGACCTGGAGCTCGGCGTCGTCCATGACGCTGGGGACCCAGAGGCCCAACATCTTATTCTCGTCTGCCGTCGAGGTACCTGCCACCGCACCGAAACCAGATGCAGACGCCATTGCTCTGGGAAAGATTGAGGATTGGTGGGGGGAAAGAGATTTTCTCGCGCAGTGTAGATGGCAATGGCTGCGGAGTGATCGAGGAGTATGAGGAGAAAATGAATGAAGCGGTGGAGAGATAAATCTGAGAGAAGGGTTTTCTTCTCTCTTTTATTTGCCTTTATGCCAAGACTTGTGCGTTGATTCGTGTGATTAGTGCCACGCGTATAGGAGAGAGGGAGGTAGCTTCCTCGCAACTCTTCCGCCCTCTCGATTCACGCGTGGACATTAAAATGGTTCTCTTTTTCGTAGGGAGCGGATCCACAAATGATCGTGTTGAAGGGACTCCTGTTAGTGGCAGGAACTGGTGTGAAAAGTTGTTAGCCCGCATGCCAGTGTAAAATCTGGCTCATGTTTCAAACTGAGCAAGGAAAATACTAAAGTCAGAACAAAACATGTCCGACTCAACTGACTCAGAATCCTACACTACTAAATGAAGATTTTGGAACCCTTCAAGATTTGTCAAGACGAAGAAACCATCAAGCTAGATGATTTATCTAACTTTGGATCTTGGAGACTCCCGGGGGCTATTGTTGGGGACATACTTTCTGGGTATACCCACAGGACTCGCAGACCAGGGTGTCCTGCTAATGGGTTAGAGTTTTGCTTCACGGGCAACCTAGTCAGAGAAAGAGGATGATCCAGTTCTGGCTACGACAAGGCCTAGAAGAGTTACCGACTTAGGCCTATAGTATTACTTGTAGTCCAAGCTGTATCTAGTTACCGACTCTGTATCATAGCCGGATAGGTCTCTCCTATAACACTAGGTTCTGGTATCTATATAAACCAACATTATGGGAGCCTTCAGGGCACAACCAACCTTACAACCAAAATCACAACTCACATAGGCGAACCTCTCTTGTAATCCGCTATAACATTCGGCTTACGTAGATATATTACTGGGTTTCTAGCAGGAGTAGGATCTGATCACCGCAGTTGGATCTGAACCTGGGTAAACTTGTGCTCACCACTCCTGGAACATCCGACTTCTCACACCTCATATTTTCAACGCCACTAGGACCCCCTATGGTGTACTTGTCGACAATCCGACGACAACGCCTTTTTCCCTATTGTAGTTCCAAGATTTCTTACACACACGATTACTACTTTCTACATTAAGTTTTACTTCACTTTACTTTATTGTTTTGCTCAAACAAAAACTAAACAAAAATTCTACTTTAATTGCATATTATAATTATTCCTTAAGTACTTTGTTTAGTTTTAGTTAAAAGCATTTTAGTCTTTCGCCTACTGCTCCTCGTGGGATCGATATCTTTATTTCAAAACTAGCTACAAACGATCTATGCACTTTGCAGCGATCAATGACCCCTCCACGCCCTTCTCAGCGACATCCACTCCCTCCCATGGATTTCCCTTCACCAAGGAGGCTTCAATGGCGTTCTGCATTGCTTTGTCGCCGTCCTCCTCCTTATTGGAATCAACAATGATGAAGGGGACGGGGTGGCAACTATCGAGCCCCATCGCGCCTGGCAGCTCCTGCTCGAGCTCGATGCCACAATAGTGCGTCTGTAGATAGGAGGGGCCAATCTCGGAGACGCAGCGTAGCCGTTCGGCTCAAGAAACCATGGCCATTTTATACTGCGACAGTTGGATATAGGGGTGGATCCGCCACGGCGAGCCCGACCACGAGTGTTGTAGTGCATGGAACTGCCACCGTGGTTCATGAAGGCAGATTTTTCCTTATACAAGGTGTACGAGGAGGGTGGAAAACTGTGGGACCGGGCATATGACGGCTACTCCATAAGGCCCCCCAGCGATATGTAGGCGGGCATGAGGCCAAAACATTTCGGTCAATGATCATGAAAGGGCCTTTGAACAACGAAGGAGCGAGCTTTGGATGAGCCCCACCTGTTAGCCCAAAGTGGACGGTAGGATTCTCCTCGAGTTACTAGGTGGGATAAATCACACTTCACCGTTCCCCTGTTCTGACATCCAAGACCCCTCCCCGTCTCCTCTTTCCTTTGCCCTTGCTCCCCTAGTCCATGGATAGTAGCTCATGCAGTTCATCTTGAGCGGAATTAGGGTCGGCTCAACGCCGCCAGGTGGGTGCCCCCATCAGGTACCAGAAGATGCCCTACAATTACTACCTCAGATGCTGTGTTTGTGCGGTGAGAAGATGCCGAGATGGATTTCTTGGACCGACAAAAATACCACACGAAAATTTAGCAACTGCGGCATAAGAGCGGTAACCTCGTATGCTATGCGCAGTTGGTAACCCCGATCCGGGAAGCATTATGTAATTTTGTGTTTGTTTGCTTCAATTGTTCGCGGGAAGGAAGGGGACCGGGATGTGACAAGTTTGTGTGGATCGAAAAGCCACTTACAGGTTTTCACAAGGAGCTTGTTCAGGATCTTCATGATGTTGTGTGGGACAAGAAAGAGGAGATTCGTGCGCTGGAGCGAGAGATCCGGGAGCTTCGCGAAATGAAGGGGAGGGCAGGAGCTGGGAGGAGGCGTGTATGCTAAGTTGCAGAAGCAAGCTGGTGAGATAGATGAGCTAAAGATTAGGCTGAAAAGTAGAAACAATTTCCTCATTATCTGAGCAGTATTTGTTTTCTTTGCTATTTATGTTGCCATGGCATTTTCTAGCAGATGAAATAAATTTCTCCTTCATAGGATTGTAGCAGCTTAGAACTTGTTTTTCAGCTCAGAAACTGTTAATAAGTGCAATGCTAAAAACTGGGATATAATCCGACTGGCGCAACCAGTAAGCTCTTATGTAAATTAAGTATGTGCCACTACCATCCATCAAACTAGAGAAGCAATCCCCCTCGGCTCTGGTTCTGCGATTTTATAGATAGTAGTGGCACATTCACATTTTCAGCTTCAACAAGTGTCTTCAGCCATAACCAAATCTCAAGTCGCTACGAGAGCGGGATGACATAGTCAATGAACGGAGAAGGACGAGAACGTGAAATAACTCATATTGTCTTAGACACCACTACACGCTTGTTTCGCCCGAAAATTCCCACGAACACAACTCCAGAATTTACCGAATACATAGACAGGCTCGACATCAACACATTATTGTGCTTCTTCTTAGCAAGCCTTCTTACCCTTCCTGGGTGCCACTTCTTTGCCTCGGTGTCCTCTGACTTCTTCATTGCCCGCCTTCCTCCTCTTCCTGGGTGCCATCTTTCTTACCTTCACATACTCTGCATCTTCGGGTCGAGGGAAGTCAGGCCAATCGGCATGAGAATCATGTGCAGCATCATCACTCCACTCGTTTTGATTTTCTTCCCGCAGCAAAATCACCGAGTCCGCAGTCATGTTTCTTACCTTGCGCTTCCTGTCAAAAAATAGGACACGACTAAGCACCTAATATCTACAGAGTACGACCGAATTTTTTTGTATAGGTACCATCTCGTACCTAGGTTTGGGCGCATTAAGAGGACACCCCGCTTCTCTATGGCCTATAAGACGGTAGGTCTTGCATCGGTTTTTTCCCTTCTTGCTACCACTAAAAGCTGAACCATCCCTCTCCAAAAAATTCTTAAACCTCTTCACCTGTGGTCTACCTCTGCCCCTTTTTGTTACTGGCTAGAGCAGCTCAAAACTAAGTTGTACTTGAGGCCACTGATATGGGATAGTATAGGGCTCGACGGAACCAGCGTACACAGCTCTGGACTTTTCCAGAGAGAAGTAGTCAGACAAATGTTGATCCAAGTGTGGTAGAGTTCTTTTCTTCACCAAGAAGACAAATGCATGGTCACATGGTTTCCCGATATGCTGCCACTCTAAGCAGGTGCATTCCCGCTGCTCGATGTTGACAACATCCTTGTGGCCATTTTTGGACATATCAACCACCTCACAGTTGCTGCTGTTTGACGGGAGAATCCTAAGATGACCAAGCCCTCAGCTTCTCTTATGCAGTTGCTGTACAACAGGCGGTAGCATATGGCCTCTAAGTCTCCGACCAATATCTCTCCTTATATTTAACAGCTCCATGATCATACCCCGTATGCCGTCCATCAACATATGAACAGGACGGACTTTTATGTCCTTGACCCAATTATTCAGGCATTCAGCTAGGTTGTTGTTTATGTAATCAACTTTGATGTTAGGGTTGAACTGACTCCTCTTCCATAGCTGCGAATGATATGCGGTCAAGTACTGGGGAAGATCTGGGGCTTCCGCAAAAATCTTGCTCATGAAATATTCGCAGCGCCTGGCTCTATAAGATCTAGAAGCAGCAAACATGTAACAAAATACGCTGCCTGTGTAGTGCCTGTACAGGTTGAGCATCAGGTGGGCATGGCATTCTCTACCCTCAGCTCACGGGAACACCTCCTTCACTGCATTCGTCAGCCCTTTGCTTGCATCTGTGGATGTAGCCAATGCATCCATTTGTCCTTTTCTTGAGCTGCCTCATAAACCATATCCATTTTCCTCTTTCTCTATATCGAACATCCCGAATGACACTAGTAACATCCAGTTGCGACCATCCAATGTTGTCGCAGATGCTAGGCAGCCTTTCCATTTGCCAGTTAAGACAGTATTGTATACGCTCAGATATGGCCTACATCCGTCCTTGAATCCCTGGATGCAAGGCTTAAGCGCCATGAAAAAATTGTTGAAATAAATTTTACCACCTTCTGATTTAGTGTCGATCTCCACAACACTCCCTGGACACCTAGCATGTACCTCAGCCTTGAAGTTGTACAGCATCTTGAAGCTATTAGTCTAATCCCCATGCAAGATTTTCAGAGCATTCTATTTACCTTTCCAAACCGTGTAATATAGTAGGCAATGTTGTACTGAGCAACGAGTTTATTCTGAATATTCTTCGCGGTCTTCATAGGGTTATGCTTTAGTATGGACATATCTTATAAAGCCACCCACTCTGTACCAACCATTGAGGATTTCACCATGCTCCCTGTCACACACATGTGGGGAGGGCCCAATTTGTTCACCTCCAACACAGATTAATTTACAGCATAAGCGGATTTGCCAGATAGATCTTGCACATCAACTTTACTTATATTATAGAGTGAAAAATGATAAAGTTGAAATTGTTTGCTCCATTCATTGCTAGGATACCCTAATTTCCTTTGACGCGGGTAGGGCTCTGGCAGCAATCCTCCATGCACAAGGTATCACCACCTGTCCATTCTTCCACTTTAACCCTGCAAATGGCCTCATACCTCTGGGCAGTGTTCTTTGGTCTATGAACATCGAACTCCCCCTTGATACAAAAATGCCGGAACAACATCCTCAACTCATACATGCTGCTGAACTTGGTGCTAACCGAAATTATAGGATCCTCGTGGTCATGTATCATCTCGTCTATGACGGGACCCAAGTCATCAAATGTAATGCTAGCCCATCCATAAGTGTCTCATCGATATCATCATCACCGGATTCTTGATGCTCCACAGTGCCATCTTCTATATCTAATTCAGAACCTTCACCATTCTCACCAATGCCTAGTACTGCACACATAGTATTAACTCCTAGGGGTGGGGCTGCACCATCATTTTCACCTACATGGACCGGAACATTGGCCCAATCTACCTCCCCGACAACTCTGTTTTATCCCAGACGCTTTGTTGCAACCACAGGGGGTGGTCTTACACTGTCATGCATCACATGTTCGTCAGCAGACAAATATTAATAAGATTCTATTTCATCTCGACTGTACAGAACCCTCTTGCTCTTCTTGTGCACATCCTCCTTCCTGATGGAATCCTTCCTGATGGTATCATTCATGATGGTAGCCCCATTAGGGCTTGACCTCTGCACTGTGTTCCTCACCGAACTAACCTTTTTGCTACTACTCCTCGGTGTGATCTCATTCCTGCTTCCCCTCATGGGTGTTGGCTCCTGCGTACCGACATCATTGCCTGACCTCTGCGGCGTTTTCCCCTTCAAATTAGCCCTTTTTCTGCCACTATTGGGTGTGTTTCCTTCCCACTGGCATTATTGCCGGACGTCTGCGGCGTGTTCCTCTTCAAGCTAGCATTTTTGGCGCGACTATTGGATGTGTTCTCCTTCGCACCGGCATTATTGTTGGACCTCTGCGGCGTGTTCCTCTTCAAGCTAGCACTTTTGCCCCTACTATTGGGTGTGGTATCCTCCATGCGAGCGACCTTAGCCTTGTTGCTGCTGCTCCTGGGTGTGTTCACGACCTCGTTCACCACCGGTCTGGCCCTCTTATCTTTTTTGCTGCTACTGTTTGGTGTTGCATTATTACCGGATCTCAGGGGTGTACTCTGCGGCATGGTGCCTTTTTTTCATGCAACTCTTGGGTGTCCTCTTCTCTGGTGTGGTCTGCTTGGCGATGGCCTTCTTCGGGGTGCTCTTTCTGGGGATGCTCTTCCTGCACCTCTTTATGTTGCTCCCCTGTAAGTCTCTCCTCTGTGTGAAGCTACTGTCACTCGAACAACCACGAGCGAGGTCATCCATAAGGTCAATCATGTTTTCTACAAGTTCGTCTTTATCATTTCCAACCTCAAATTGCAGTCCAACCATTAGCAGACGCACGGACAGGTACACTTCCCGTCTAAGTCGACTCATCCTACTTATCGGTACGGCTAAATCACTAGCAACTTTCACTTCTATAGCCTTTTTGTTGTTATAAGAAAAAAATGTCAAATGTGCTTCCTGGGAGGAACCCCACTCCACCTTCTCATGTAACACTGCTATCAGTTCAGATATCTATACCACTTCAGGATCGTATGTGCCAACGACTACATCAATGTTGTCGATGAATTTTCTATGCCATCATCAAATTTTGCAGTGAACTTCTTAACACCGATACGAAAGTGTACCTTGCCATCACTAGTTTCCTCAGGACCAAAACCACCGAGAGGTTTGATGACAGTATCAGAGTCCGGACCATGGGCTTTCTCCTCAACAACTGGTCTTCGAGTAGCCGCAGCAGCAGCAACACACTAAACTTCACCACGGGTTTGAGGAGGACCAGCGCCCAAGACAGCAGTTCTAGCAACAACAACATTGCGGAGGCCTCGTGAAACCTTAGTTAGCGCAACAGCAGCAGGTATTGGGTCAGTAGCAGTCTGAGCAACAACACCAGTAGTTCTGGCAACAGCTAGGCGGCCTCTCGCAGCCTTAGTTTGGGCAACAGTAGCAGGGATTGGTTTAGTAGGAGGCTGAGCAACAACACTAGCAGATTCCACAACAGCGGGGCAGCCTCCCGAAGCTTTAGTTTGCGCAACAGCAGCTGGGATTGGGTTAGTAGCAGGCTGAGCAAAAACACTAGCAGATTCCACAATAACGGGGCGGCCTCTCGAAGCTTAAGTTTGCGCACCAACAGCAGGGATTGGGTCAGTAGCAGGTTGAGCAACAACACTAGCAGATTCCACAACAGCGGGGTGGCCTCCTGAAGCCTTAGTTTGCGCAACTTCAACGGGGATTGGGTCAGTAGCAGGCTGATGAAAAACACTAGAAGATTCCACAACAGCGGGGCGGCCTCCCAAAGCCTTAGTTTGCGCAGCAGCAGCAGGGATTAGGTCAGTAGCGTACTAAGCAACAACACCAGCAGATTCCACAGCGGAAGAACGACTTGCATCCACAACAGGGTCTTGCACCATGGCAAAATGGGTACTCCTACGAGGAGGTTGCGTTGCAGAAGCATGGCGCAGACAAGGAACCACATTTTTCTTAACATCAGGGGCTTCGAGTCAGACCAACCTGAGCTTGAATAGCAGGGCCACTAGGAGTGGAAGCAGCTTCCACATCCACTATTCTACATTCCAGGAGAAACATTTGAGCCCTCGGAAACAGTTTTAGCAATCCGGACATCTGATTGTCACGCTTTATAGTAACCTTTCTGTGTTGTTCATCCATGAAGTTGAACCATGCAGTCTACATCGGCCCCATTTCAATATGTTTACACAGAATAGCAACCATACCAGGGATAGTGCAAATCTGCGCCGGTGCTTCTTTAATCGTGACACAAGTACCATAATTTCACTTGGCCTTCACATTTGCTAATTGTGGTTGGTACCCGCCGATGCGTACCAAAACCACGTAAGGGGTCTCTAGGGGGACCCTAGTTGAGAGAAATTTGGGGAAAAAATAATAACTTGTCTGTCAGCGTTCGGCCAGCAAACAATTCTAGGTTTGATCTATCTCTTTCAGGTCAATAGATAGCTTGTAGTTATAGTTAGTGCGAAAAGAAAAGAGAAGAGTAGTTCACCCGCATGTATCCAATACTTATTTCAGGCTACGATGATCTTCCATCCTCCATGCTGCTAACCTCGTCCGGTCGCAGAGGCGGGCAAGATCCTCAGAACGGTGGTCACAACATGCGGCATTAGAACTCGGGGTCAGTGAGAGGGCGCATAAACTTGGCGCCAGAAGGCAAATGTCCCAAGGGATCGTTCTGGGTGGAGAGTGGATTTCATCGGTGGTGGCGCTAGGGTTCATGCGAAGGAGGGAGGGAATTTGTGAATTTCGTCAATGCTCTAAGGCATGGGGTCTAGTACCTCGTTTTGCCTATGTGGTTGCCGACTTGGCTCTCATGTCACGGACAGAGTAGTGACATGGAGGTCCCGAACATCTCCTTCATCGGGCAGTTGACGGAAATTTTGTATTTGGTAGGGGTGGGACGTATTCGGCTTGAAATGGGCCTTCTAAGTGATTGGCAACCCAATTGTGCGAAACCCAGTGATTATACGGAACTTGGACCCCGCGTTTCACTCGCACGAGAATTCGGACCCTGCAAGTTGAAAACCCCAACAACTTGCCGCTATCACACATCCTCAACAACCCCGAGGCCACATGGTGAGTAGCTTTGTGGGGCATGGAGCAGTCCCCATGGGACATGCGGTGACCCAGCATACCACTGCATGATGTAGTACACTATAGTCGTTGACATAACACCAATGAAACACTGTTCACTAGTATTACATCCCTCAGAGTAGTACAACAGAAACATAGCAGGTCCAAGACATGACTATAGGTTACAACTCAACTCTTTACACAAGATCCAGAGAACACTCTAGGTTAAAGAGAGAGGAAGAAACTTCTTATGAATAAGAATCAAGAATAAATATCTCATAGCTACCATACTTATAAAACTAGTAGCTGAACTCCTGGCTTGCATTGCTGCTATTGCAATACTCTACAGAAGTAGGTTCTATGGTTAGAAATTCTATTCTTATCTAGACTGCAACTTCGTCTTCTCTTGAGTTGATGTATATGTTGACTTTCTTGACTTCCTTGAAGAGCTCTAGCTTTTGATGATGATTCCTGGAGCATACTTGATGTAGACATCGTCTGTACTGGCTTTAGAATCTAGCAAGGGTTAAGAAGATACTTTGAGTACGAGCGTACTCAGCAAGTCCACTAGAAAAGGAGTGCTTGATGCACTATAGCTACAACCACAGACCATAGGTCATAGGCAATGCAGGTTTTCGTAAACATTTCTTCAAAGGTTTCTTTTATTATGAAAAGCTATGTCTGTTAGCCTTCACGGGTTTACTAGAACCTTCATGGGGTTCCTTTCCCGCCGTGTTCGCATCTCCTTCCCGGAACAGGGAGTAACAAGTTACAGTTCTTACACTCTGCAGAGGTGCGTCACTTTACCCATGAGAGATCTTAGCTTTGTTGCACGTCCGAATTGCAGGTTCGTTCACACTTCCTTGGTGTGAGGCCCAGACTAAGATCCAAGCCAATCACTGCCTTCTCCACGACCCCGCATGTCTCTTTGGTGTATGCCAACCCAACTATTGAATTACGTCAATGGCAGTACAGACCGTTCATATGCCGGAACTATCGTGGGACACTGAGGGCTCCCACCCATATGATGCATATCCTCTACGAATTACCATAAATAATATGCATGCTACGAGTGATAACAGCCACGACCCGCACATTCAGATCCATGCGAGAGGGAAAAGATACAGCTGACTTCTCTGTCCCATTCCAAATATGTAGGGGTCCCAATCTTAGATAAGATTGATCCCTCCTGTGTTTACAATGCTAGTCCCTGGATCAATAGCTAGCATCCACAGTTAAGATGTAATATCAAGAAACAAAGGTCATAATATAACTTTATAACCAGGAATAACATAATTTTATTACATCTTTCATAGCTCATATGGCTATTACATTACATTGCAGCGGAATAACTATAAGCATGGGGTCCTTCATCTTCAAAGTGCCACAGGCAGATGTTGGTTGTAGACTTTGTAATCCTAATCAATCAATCTTCACTAAAAACAATTAAACCTGCAACATACAAGTTACAGCCACAAAGGGTCAATACATTTGAATTGTATTGGCAAGTGATACTATGATAATATAGTGGAGTCTATCATCTATATGCATTTGGCTAAGTGGAGTTGAGGCTTGCATTGCTCAAAATAGATTTTTCCTTAACATTTGAAAATACTAAGTTTTTGTTTGACAAAATCATTTTCCTCAATCAAAGATTTCAAGATCTTTGTACCAAGCCATCTCTCCATCAATGATTGAAGAATTCAAACAACCCTTGTTCAATCCACAAGTTTTAACTTAGAAATTTGAATGATGAGATTCTTGATTGCTTCCATGTCTTGATGCTCAAATTGTCCTTTACCAGGGACATGGCTAAGTACTTAGATTTTACACTCTGCAGAGGTGGTGCACTTTCCCCACAAGACTTGGTTTCCCAAGACAAGATCTTTCAGAAGCTTTCCCTTAGACCAAAATGGACGCGCTCCAACCTATCAAACACTACCACCCACTGTCCATATGGCTAAGTTCTTGCAACCTATATGATCATGGCAGAGCCCATATTGCCAAGTGGTTGCACTTGAAGCTTCTCAACATTTGACATCTCAAATATCTTTGTGCCTGGGTGGCATACCACAAGTGAGATACACAAGCCAAGTCCATGGCCTTGTGAACCACTCAACCAAAAACCACCAAGCAAGCCCATTCCACCCAGGTGATTCATTAACTTAGTTGTTTTATTACACAAAAACATAAGTCCTCAGACTTAGAGATTTTTCCATAGTGTGAATATATTTTCCACCCATGTTTTCTATTAGCTAGGCTAAGCTTGATAGTAGTAGGAATCTTTAACTTAGGAAAATCCTACTAGGTTTTCCTATAGTAAGGTTTATACTTAGCAAAATCCATGCAAGTTTTACTTAGCAAAATCACTAATGCATAGTGAAAGTAATAGGACAAAAAGTATGAAGCATCACTTGCCTTTTTGGTAGAGTATAGGTTCACTTCTTGATCTTTGCAACAATCACACTCTTCAAGTCACTACAAATCAATCAAGCAAGGCACAAACTCAATCTACCAATCAAGCAAAACAACACACATAAATAACAGAGTCAAAGAAATGCATGCAAGCATGCCAAGCTTTGTTTTGTTTGAAAAAGTGGTTCCTAGTGTGTCATAGACATTTGGGTACATCTAATGGTCATTTTCTAAAGTGGCCAAGTCATTTGCAAAAAGGTTTCACTTTAAAACCATTTTCAAAACAAAGTGTTATTTTATGTGGTGTAGAAATATTTTTTTACTAAGGCATTAGCCTATAGGGTTCACCAAATGAGTTGCTATTGCAAAACTTGGTGTTTTGGTCAGTAGGTTTGGTCCAAACCATCTACTCAAAGTTTTCTTCCCATAAACATTTCCATAATAAAATCAATTCTTTTTATTTGGCTAGAAAATGACTAAGTCAAGTAATCCAACCTAAATCTTACAAAAATCATTTTTAACACCAAGGGTTGGTTCCTAGGGTCAGTAAGGTCACAACAAACCATTTTGCAAAAGTTTTAACCTTAAAAACAATTTTAAACAATTTTTATACTCCAAACAAGCTCATAAATGAATCTGCAAATTCAGGCAAACTAACATATACTATTTTCTAAACTAAGGCCACAGTTGGCTAGGGCTTGTTCTCCTGAATCCAACGACATAAAATTTGTAAAATTTGGACGTGTGGTTTGAAAGTTACAAGGGTTTGAAGTTTGCAAATAATTCTGATTCAAAAATCTGTTTTAAACTAGAGCTGGCCACGCGTCACGTCGTCATTCGTTGGTAACGGTTCGGCCGGATCGCGTGGTTGCAACCATTGGATCTAACTGGATCGTGCGGCACAGGACGCGTACCTCTTCGCGGTAAGTGATCTAATCGCAGCGCTTGGATCTACATCCTACGGTGCATAGCACGCTAGCCATCGAGTGGCGGCGCTGGTGACGGCGACTGGCGGCGGCGACTCTGCTTCGCGGCGGCGCCGGCGACTCTGCTTCGCGGCGGCGCCGGCGATACAGGAAGCAAGAAAGGGTGGGAGTAAGCTCACCTGGTTCGCAATAGCCTGGAGATGCTCAAGGCGTTGTAGGTTCGACGAGGGGCGCTCCGGAGTGGGCTCGATTTCTCGCGGGAGTTCCTGCTGGCGTCGGGTTCGCTCGGGCGTCGTCGGAGACGGGTCTACGATGCACGCTAGGACAAATGGAAGACAGTATCAGATGCGCAAGACCAAGGCGATGCTGTGTGCGTGATCTAGGAGGCGCGGGGTGGTCGGAGTTCACCTGAAATGCTCGACGGAGCAATGGCAGACGGCGGCGCACGCTCGGTGTCGTCGTTGCCGATGCTCAGGGGCGTCCGCGAGTGCGCTGCGGCTGCAGAAGAGTCCGCTGGGGGTTGCTGATCACAGCTGCGTGCTCGAGGAGGCAAGAGGTGGAGTGTGCTGGCCGGAATCCTCACCGGAGCATCGTCGGAGCCGTGGCAGTACAAGGCAAAATTCTGTGGACTGGGGGCGTGCTTGGGGGAGGAAACAGAGGGGAAGTAGAGAGGAGGGGCAGACGTTTAAGGGAGCGTGGTCTCTGGGAGGAATCAAAGCCTCCTTCAACGCGCAATCACCACCGGAGTAACTCACTGCAAACGGCCGGGCGACGGGGTCTCGTTGAAGACGATGAACAGAGAAGGGTGGGTCCCGGCTGTCTGCGAGAGAGGAAGTGAGGGAGAGGGTCCACTTGTCAGTGGCTTTGCGGGTCTGGGATTGAGTAGAAAACGCTTCATCGTGGGAGAGGGGAGCTAGGCTGTTGGGCTGTTGAGCTGGGCCTGTTTGGGCTGCTGTTGTTTCTTTTTTTTTCTTTTTGTACAGAAACATTTTTCCTTTTCCATTTCTATTTACTGATTTGAAATTCATTTCACAATTCAAACAACAAGACAATCATTCAAATAATTCAAACAATCATAACACTTGTAATAAGTTTTTGGTTCTGTTTATCAATCATAAACTAAAGTCCAAAATGAAATAATATTATTAAATCTTTTTAGATTCCATTTATTAATTAAATAAAATGGACCATGGTTTATTAATCAAATAGGGTTTGATATAATTAATAAAATCCCCATTTGAAATCCAAATATTTTCAAAATCAAATCAGTAGGTTTTATTTGAAAATAACATTCATTTGGAAATCTTGTTCAAAAATAACCTTTTATTTTAGGGTCCATTAATAATTAGATAAAATGGGCCTTAGTTATTAAATCAAATAGAGTTTGATTTTATTAAAAAAAAATCTTTATTTGAAACCTAAATATTTTCAAAACCAAATCAGTAGGTTTTATTTGGGAAATATAGAATACTTGGAAACTTGTTTTAAAACAGAATAACATTTTCTTTTAGAGTCCATTATTAATTAAATACAATAGACCTTCATTATTAAAATAGGATTTGTTTTATTGAGATATTTATTTTGAAATCCAAAATCAAGCCAAAACACTTTAGTAGGTTTTATTTGTGAATATCAAATGTTTGGAAAACTTATTTAAATTAAACAAATAAGTTTTGATGGTTTATAAATGATAGAACCTTTATTATTAAAACTTGGATATTAAATCCTTATTAATTTATTTTAAATAAACCTTTGCTAATTTTATTTAGAATAAAATGTTTTAATTCCAAAGCTTGGCCAAGTTTTTAATTTGGCTTTATAAAATAATCTTTATTTATAAATCCATCCTTTCTTTTGAATACCAAATCTTTTATTAAGAGATCCAAAATAGTAATTTTTTAAATATTCAAAATGTTTTCTTTATTAAATGTTGTATCTTTTAAATTTCTTTAGGATTTTATTTAATTCAAATGGGTTTGAAGTTCCAATTGAATTCAAAAAGTTTCTTCTGGCCCTGAAAATCAAACAAAGTTTTATTTTATTCCTTTATTTTCACATTACAAGATTTGGAAAATCTTGGGATGTGACAAAATCTCATGGTCAACGCGTAATATACGGCGCAAGAATCACTGGCGACATTGGTTTTAAGTCCTAGATAATATGTTCATTTACCACTGGAACTCTTATAGTAGTTTATTACCTCATGGTAAATAACCTATAATCACATTATTATGAAAATAGTGTTTTCTGACCTTTTTCAAATGCAGGCGATGACAACACTGGATTTGTAAAATACTTTACAGAAAATAATCAAAGGACATGAGCAAGTGTGAACTTGCCTTTTGTGATTGCAAGATTATACGCTCACGGTCTTCAAGACAATAAAAGATCCAATAACGGAAATCTGCATCATTGGTCCGGTAAGGACTAATGTTTAAAGAAGCAAGATGCTTTGATGCATAAGTAATGTAATGCAGTTTGGTAAACGCGAATCCCGAGAATAACGTTGTTCTAGGGTTTGGATACTAGAAAGGGTTTCCTTGGAATGTGTTGCCCTTTTAGATTAGGTTTCACACATGTGCTTCTTATTAAGGCTTGTGAGTGTGTGGAATACAACATGTATTTATACAATAACAACATACACACATATGGAAGGCTACTCAAGGTTGCTTACATCTTAATTGTTTATCTTCAAGTTTTACTTGCAAGTAATGTCACTTATAAAGAATTTAAGTATTAACAATCTTATTATACAAGTAAAGTATAAAGTAAAGTGTTTACTATTAATTGTTATATGTTGATTGAAGTGGAAAAATGAATAACTTTTGAAGAAAATCTTTCTCAACTAAGTAGAAGTATTTAAGCTTTTAAGTTAACCTTATGAGGTGTTCTTTCTAGTTATAGTCTTTAAGTTAGAAGGAATTGCCTTTATTGGAATAATGAAATTAGTAGTATTTGAGACTTATATATCTTGGTTTTTAACTGAGTTGGTTTGGTATCAAGATGCTTTATAACTTAATTATACCAGACCAAAGTAAACTATAAAGTATATAATAAAGTTTTTAGTAGTATAATTGGAGTTTGGTAGATTAAAGCTAACTTTAAAACATAGATGGAATTTAGGTGTAATGCTTGTTATACTTATGTTTTGTTCACTTTATAATGTTTCTTTAGAGTTACATAAGTATGATATTATATTGATTTGATAGTGGTTAAGGTTTATGAATAAGTAAACAATATTATTTACTACTAATGAACTCACTTGTAGTGTTTTGATTTGTTTATAAACTTGTGGTTAATATAAAGAATAGGTTTTATCTTATTATAATTATTCTTGGAGATTTTATATTGAATAAGAATCCTTTTATAAAATAATTTACACTTATGATTGAAGTATAATTTAAATAAATTGTACTTAAAATGTGTTGAACCATTTTGACTTCATAATTTCAATATTTAAGACTAGTATTACTCATTTAATCTTAATTGGTAATTTTAGGAATATTCACAGATTTTATTTATCTTTATATGAATTATTAATTAAGGAAATGGGTTTTAAATTCAAGTTATAAAAGTGTTTAACTTTTTATTTAACTCAAAAGTGGAATATTACATTTTAAACATGTAGGTATTATTTTTGTGATCATTTTGGTATATTACATTTATTTTTGTGATCATTTTGGTATATTACATTTATTTTTGTGATTTATAAATATTAAGATATGATTTTAATAAGGTTTATTACTTTAAAAAAATACTCAATAAATAATAAATATTTAATTACGAGAAATAATAATGCATGATTATAGTTTTAAACTTTAATTCTTATTGTTCTAAGATTTTTAGTATTTTATGTATATTTTTAACATTTACCATTATTAAAATATTAATTATCAAAGTATTAAAACTTTATAAAATATTTGTTAAATAATATTTATTTAAATAATTTTCATAATAATATTTAATAATAGTTTTAAGTTGTAGAATTTATTTTTCTAAACATTTTCATATATTATATGTATTTTTCTGATTTATAAAACAAAAGTTATTAACTAAACAAGTTTTAATTCCTTTATTATATTTCAGGAAATATTTATATTTCAATTAATATTGTTTTACCAATTAACTAAACATACACAGAACTTTTTATACCTAGCCTGAACCTACCCAAGCCAATGACAGATGGGCCATAGAAACGTCAGATGCCACATCAACAAAGACCAGTAATACTTTTTACACCTCAAGCTATTCTAGCGACAGAGACAGACAAGTGGGCCCGTGGCCACGTCATCTGCCACCTGTGCACGTCGGAGCCTCACCGGAGTTGCGCTCAGGAACGGCGACAGATGGATTCCTAGGAGGTGTAGTTCGAGCGTTTCGACGCAGGGGACGATGCAGAACCCGTATGGGGTGGCTCCGCCCACTGATGGTCATCGGAGTGGGAAGTACAGCGGCGGTTGGCGGCGGCGCACTAAGTCCATCGACGCGAACATGCTTAGAGATCACGGGAAGACGAGATAGAGGGCGTTAGGGATTCGTGAGCTCACCAGGAAGCAGAAGAGGTGGTCGAGGAAGCAAGGTGCAGTTGGAGACGACGGCGATTGACGTCGACGAACGACGTCGAGGTCGGAGAAGATGGATCAAATCCCGTAGTTAGGGACCTCCCCGACAAGCGTGCTTTGGGGCAAACGATGCAGTCGAGCACCGCGGTGTTCATGGTGGCCATAGAATGGCAAGTTGAGGCCGGGAGCGAGCTCGGGCTCGAAGCATGGCGGTTAGGGTTTCGGTATTTTTGCAGAAGATGAAGAGAGGGGTTGAGAGAGAGATGTTGGGGAGTGAGAGAGGATATCCCGACGGTTCTTATCCCTTCCTTTGGAGCTCAGCAACGGTGGGAATCGTAGCGTCCGATCGACGGCGGCCGGCGCGACAGACAGCAGCTTCTGTCGTCGAGGAAGACAACGACGAATACAAGGCCGAAGCGGTACGGGCTACCGGTGGGCTAGTGTTGGGCCGAGGTGGGCTGTTGCGGAGTGTGCGGTGAGTTTTAGCTGTGACTGGCGGGCGACGAATAAAGAGGAAAGACATGGGCCATGGGCCAGATTGGGTTTATTCTTTTTTTTCCTGATTTTATTTCTTTTTCCTTTTCTGTTTTGTTTTTAACTTTAAATTTAAACAATGACTTTGATTCATCTTGATGGAGGTTATTTTCTGAATAATTGCAATAATATTGAAGTTGTTAAGAATCAATTGGTGAACTTTTATTATATATTGTTTAGAGTTTCTTTATTTTCTTTATATAGATACCTTTTCTATTATTATTTGTGTGAGCCTTTGATATGAATTTTAATTGGGCATTCATAAATTTATTATAGAATGTATTACTATTAACTAATGAGTTAAAGTTTGAATTGAAAATGCTTTACCATAAGTTCTTAGAAGATTTAATATTTACAAGTTTATTTAATTGATGTGAATAAAGATTAATGGTTAATCACATTGTCTTTATGTTTGTGATCTTTAATAACATCACCATTCAAAGTAAAATAGTGGAATTGTTTCCTAGGATAACTCATGGGAAACAATAAACAAAGATAGTTCCATAAGCACTTATTATAATGATGGTTGAATATAACAAAGATGTGCTCAGATGATTTGATATAGGGGAATATTCCTATAAAGCACTGTGGAAACAATATGATAACTCAACTATAGAAAATGGATATTAGGTTTGGTCTTAGATTTAGGGTTTCATGTTTACCAGGAATTCCTATCTTCTATACTTCATAATTCTGGACTTCTGATTAAGGAATTCCTTTCTTAGATATATTACTTCTCTATATCCATCATCATGTACTAACATGGTGAGCTTTGCTTTATAGAAACTTCTGATCCACCCTTTATTATTCTAAATCCAGTTATAAATGCAAAGTGCTTAACACTAAAGCTTTCATAATATTCTCATATTTATACTTGGCTATAACAACTATTCTACTATTAATAATCTCTAACCCAACAAGTGGTTACCTCTAACTCCATTCATACCCTTCTTAAATCATCTATCACAAATACTACTCTAGTAGAGGTTTATATCAAGTTATACTCTCCTCTAGTGTTTAGTATTTTCAAAGAGGAAAATACTATTTCTTTAATCCAATGTTGCTCTAACATCATTATATTCCTACTATCTTGTCTCTACTTGACTCCAATATCTAACATTCCAACCTCACATTATATTAATGTGACTTGTAATGACTAATCTAGGATAATAAATCTATACTATGGTTTACTCATGTTTTATCCACCAATGTCACTTATACTTGGTATAAGCATTCAATATTGGTGAGTAAGGCATGATAATTATGATCTTTTGACCCTTTATAGTTCAAGTTTCCAGTTGACTAATCAAGAATTCTTCAATACAACACTACAGTTGTATTCTAATTATCTTCTATTTAGCTCTATTGGATTAAGAGATATAATTCATTGACTATACCTACTTGATCCAATAGGACTACTCCTGGTAACTATCTTTAGAATTCATTCTAATAATCCTCTTTGTTACCACATATAATTATGTCTTCCAGATAACTCTTCTATCCATTTAGGAGTGAGTTAACTCCATTAATTATCATAATGATTTCATCCTCTACAAGCCTTTCCATCCTATAGATTATATTCAATTCTAGCATTACTATTTACCTCTTGTGACTTCTTTCTTTATAAGCCTTAAGTAAATGCCACAATAAGGAGAAGAGTTGATAGGTTAAGAATTGATAGGTTAAGAATGGGTGAATCAATAGTTGATTACTCAACATTGATAAATAATAAATATTGAGATAGGATTCCATAAGGATTGATATGGAAAGCAAGATATATGATACATAGTCTTGACTTGATTCCTTTCCTACTCAAACTCACTAAGGAGTTAAGACTGTATTACCATGATACACATGGTATAAGTAAATGAGATTAAGATATAGTTGTTACATTCTTATTATTTGTTTTACATTTATAATTTGGTATTCATGAGTGATTAAAATGAATACCATGATATGATCACCTAAGGATCAAATATAAATCATTAAGTAATGTATTAGGGTTTAATTTTATTCCATTTGATCTACCCTTAGATCAAATCATGTTTATCCAAAATAAGGTTTTAACAAAGGTCATATTGAAACTCATCGCAGTCAACTGGATGATCTACTTCAATTCCATCAAGTTAAGAGAAGCTTCAATCACTTTTGACAAGTTTTTATTTAAAAGCGTGAAAATTATTCGGATTTTCTATGCATGAATGCAATGCACACACCTGTGTTCATCTTATTTCTACGCTCTAATGCTGGGATGTTACAGGACATCATTTACGAGAGGCGCACCACCATCAAATCGCATGTGCTCCCTGACTTCCTAATCCACTGGATGGAGCTGCAACTGTCAGGCACTCCAGACATGTCCCAGCTATGGACGATGCACTTCAAAAGATCCAAGCGTAATGCCGGAGCTAGAGCTAGAGTAATCTTAATGTCCCCCCAAGGGGACAAGATGATATATGTGCTACGGATGAGATTCCGTGCACCCAACAACTAGGCCGAATATGAGGCATTGATCCATGGTATGAGGATGGCTAAAATCTGCGGCTCCACATGCCTAGTCATCTACGGTGATTCCAACCTTGTCGTCCAATAAACGATGAACCAGCGCAATGCCGTCAGTGACAACATGGACGCTTACCGCAAGATCTACAACTCACTCTAAGGAGACTTCATGACTGTGAACTCTGGCACGTTAGTCGGGAAAGCAATGAGGAAGCTGATAAGCTCGCCAACATTGGCTCCACCTACGCCCCAGTGCCACCAGGCATGTTCCTTGAAAATCTGCAAGCACTCACTTAAGAGAGCTCCCAAAGGCTCAGTCGATGACGCGGGGAACTCGGGGGCTACGCCAACCTGAAAAAATGGAAGAATCCAAAGAACTAGAGACAGACATCGAACTATTGAGCCTCATGGAGGTCCTGGCAATCGAGCAAACATGGACTCAACCATATGTCAAGTATCTGGTGAGCAAGCAGCTACCGGACGATCCGACTGACGCTAGGAAGATCGTGCATTGTTCCAAAGCCTTCACCATCATCAACGGCAAACTATACAAGCGAAGCATTACCGGAGTGCTCCAACGGTGCGTCACCAACAGCGATGGGAATAACATCCTGCTCGACATTCATGAAGGCACCTTCGGCCACCATGCCGGCAGTCGCGTCCTAGTCGCCAAGGCTCTACGAGCTGGATTCTAAAGGACAACCGCGATGCGCGATGCCAAGGACATCGTCGAGAGGTGCAACGCCTACTGGCGGTTCATCGACAAACCACAAGCACTAGGCTCAGAGCTACAGCCTATACCATTGGCCTGACCCTTCGCCCAATGGGGATTCGACATGGTCGGCAAACTGTATAAATCCTCACCCGAGGGCTACGTCTTCCTCCTAGTAGCAGTTCACCAAGTGGGTCAACGCAATGCTTGTCACCAACCAAACTGGTGCCTCCGCTATCAAGTTATTCCAGTGCATTGTATACAGGTTTGGGGTGCCCCACAACATCATAACGGACAACGGCACGAACTTCACCTTGAAGGAGTTCCAAGACTTCTGCGAAGGGCTCGGCATCAATGTCACATACGCCTTAGTGGCACACCCGCAGACCAAAGGTCAGGTCGAAAAGGCCAACGGCCTTGTCTACAACGGGATCAAGAAGCGACTCCTATGCCCTCTCGAGCGACTAGCGGGAGCCTGCGCAGAAGAACTTCCCTCCATCCTCTAGATCCTGCGCACAATGCCAAACAGCGCCACAGGCTACACACCCTTCTTTATGGTTCATGGAGTAGAAGCAGTGTTACCCGCAGAGGTACGCTAGAAAGCCCCAAGGGTCATCGCCAACAACGAGGAAGAATAAACAGCCGCACTAGAAGATGTTGTCGACCTGTTCTATGAAGCACACGACATCGCCCCTGCTCGTTCGGCAGTGTATCAACAAAGCCTCTACAATTACCACAACCGACGGTTATGCCCGTGATCCTTTGTCGAAGAAGACCTTGTTCTGCGACTCAAACAAAAGGGTCCCCTCAAGCACGAGTCACCATGGGAGGGCCACTACGTGGTCACTGAAGTCATCCTAGGTGGCTCTTGTCTCCTCAAGGACGTCGAGTACGGAGTAGCATACTCCAACCCTTGGAAAGGCACACAATTCTGACGCTTCTACCCCTAGATGTTTCTACCTACAATAAGGTTATTCAGCCAAACCCTGTATCCCCAACTGCGCGATGAATAAAAGCTAAGTGCCTTAGCCAATACAACTTTCTTTAAGCACATTTTTTACATCCACACAATATACTCGGGGGTTGCGCCTCACCCTACGACTTTGTCGACTCCTACTTTGCAATGCATTAACCTGAGTAGCTGACCACATCAGGCTAACGAAAAGTACATGCAAAAACCTTACAACAAAAAAGCATCACATGCTAACTACATCTTATAAATTTTACAAAGGGCAGCAAAAGCCCAGCAACAACTATACAAATTTTACATAGTAGTTTACAAATTTCACAGGGAAAAAATGATCATCCCCACCGAAGAAGAACGTTGGTACGATCATCAAAAAGGCACACAATGTCTTTGTCATGACGGGCCACCGCCGCATAGTGAGGGCGCATACTCCACGCCATGCCATCCGGCGGGGCCGGTGGCCCCGAGGCTATATTCTCAAAGTCCATGTCCGGTTGAAGCAACCGACCAAGGGCCAGCGCCGCCTTGGCACCCGCAATAAGTTGCTGGTGCAAAAGTTCCTGCACGACGTCTATGCTTTGACACTTTCCCAGCAGCCCAAGGAAACTCGATGGGGCCGCATCTAAAGGGAACATGGAAGCCCATATAGATGCAAAATATTTCCTTTCATGCTTCATCACCTAGAGCACCTGATGGACACGATCCTGCACCTTCGCAACCACGGTTACCCAACCGCGGTCCATCCAGAAGAACCCTCCAGCCTCCAACTCTTGTTGAGTGAGGCAGTTGAGTGGAATAGCAACATGGTATTTCTCTTCCTGTGGAATTAGATTGACAACTGCAAAAGAGTAATATCTCAAGACAACACATAAAGCAAAAGTAGTCGCAAAAGTAATGGGAGGCGCTCGATGGACACTTACACTGGAGTTTTTCACCAATCCACCGAAACTCCTCGAGAAAATACTCTTCCCTAGCGATAGCCTGCTCCGTTTTCGACTTCTAGATGTTTGCGTGATCTCGGATGACAAGTACATCCCTCTCCAAGCTCCGGATGCGGTCACACAACAAAGGTAGTTGTGAGGTTTCAATCACATATGCATGGGTAGCAGCCCCGACAGATGACGGAGCCACTGGGTGAGAATTTGAAGAACCCTAAGAGGCGCACAAGTAACAAATATAAGGTCGGGATAAATTGAAGAAGCATATATTCACATCAAAATAACCACTGCATGGTAGCATCAAAACTCATTCAGTAAAAGTCAGTACATGTGACCGTGGCAAAATCAAAATATAAAACTACAAGAATAACTACGAAGGGGAAGGACCCTAAGAGGCAGCGACATCCGAAGTAGCTGCAGAATCTAAAGCCTGCACCTTGTCCACCCGATACTGCCATAATGTGTAGGTGGCTAGCAGATCAATCAAGCGAGTGCCATAGTGCTTGCAGCATGAGGCAAAGGAAGTGAATGCTACATTGGTGCCATCAGCCGCAACGGGCGTCTTGGAGGTGACCTGGCTTAAGTTCAATTGTGCGCCAGAGGACATCGCCATTGCCAGGCCAAGGGTAGAACCTACGCCCTTCTGGGTCTTCTTGTACTCCGCTGGCGCATTCCCTGCTAGATCCTTCACCAGGCAGTCGACATCGTTGAGGGCTACGCCCTTTTCAAAGATCTCCTTGTAGAAGCGGCCGATGAATTCCTTGGATTTCCCCAATGTCTCAATAGTGGAGCTACAACAGTCTTTGACCGCATCAAATGTGTCCGTGAGAGGGTCCCCGTGATCCAGGACGCTGTGATCTAACACAACGTCGGTGGCATCTAAAGATACGACAAAAGAATGTTTGTATCAAAGAAAAGGAGCAAAACAGAAAACTCAGGAGAAGAAAGGGGAGGGTGACTCACCAGACAATGCCTTGGTAGCAGCAATAAGCTGCTCCATCACCGCCTTCTCCCCGGAAGCAGCAACAGCCGCAAGTTGCTCCTCCTTCTCCTGGGCCTCCTGTTTAAAGCACTCGAGGGCTTCCTCAGCATTTTCTGCCCTGGTCTCCACCTGGCTTCGACTCTTTTCGAGAGAATCTATCTGACGGAGGGCCTTGTTATTATCATCTACCAAAAAGGAAAAGGAAGAAAGAGCAATATGATGAACTATAGAAGAAGCAGTCGCAAACATATAGGAGGTGCAACACTAACCTTGGAGATGCTGAAGGTTTTCCTCCAAGGACACGTATTTCTGCCCAATACGCAGCAAATCGCACGTGACAGGCTGTGGTAAGAAGTGACAGTCAGAAGAATAAAAAAGACCCAGGGGCTCGCACATGGTAATCAAGTAAAACTTACATGGACACTCGAAGATTTCGAAGGTGCGGCCTCCATCTTCTGGGTCACAATTACATGAGTTCTTGGCTTCGAAGAACTCGATGCATCGTCGCCAGAGTTGGCTGATATATTTGGGGAGGCCATCGCAGCCTCGGTGCTCACCCGCCTTCGACTCCTCCGCCATCCCATCAAGTTCATCCTTCAGGGATTCACCCGAGAAGGACCTCCTGACACAGTAGAAATAGGCACGTCAGTCAAAGAACCAAAAAAGATAACACTTAGCACATTGAAAGCATGAAATCATTAAGACACTTACGAAGGGATATCAGAGAGGTTCACGAGCAGTGCCATTTTCCTCTTTTTCTTGTCCTACGAATGAGGAGCTACTGCTCAAAGGGGAGCAGCAGGAAAAGGTAACATAGCACCGCCACCCAGGTCATGTTGCTCCAGATGAGCAAGCCCCTGCGGGCTCAACGTCATCGAGGCATCCGAGTTTTCGCTTTGGGATCTCTTCAGATATTTCCCGTCGCTACGCTCGGGGGCTTCATCGCGTGCAGGAGACTGAGCTGGGGGGACGGTGGACTCTGACTCCACGTCTCCACCATCTGGTGCCTCCAATAACTCCTCAGGAAGAGGGGGGATCATGCCCGCGACAATAAGATCCTGCATACTCAGAAGGTATTTCAAATCAATTAAAGGATCAAGCACAGGACTATCAACAGTTAGAATACATGAAGCATAAATAATTCATACCTGAGGGACCTTGTTCTGTGCGCTGAATGGCGCAGTCGAGGACTCCGCTGGAAATGGCTCGTCTTCCATGTACTTGATCAGAGGCCTGAGCTCCCTGTCTAGGTCTGTAGAAGAAAGATACTCCTTCGCCTCCCTGGTGGGGTCGTTGGTGCCAGCATACAGAAACATCGGATGCACCCTCGCTTAGAGAGGCTGCACCCGATGCTTGAGGAACGTCCGGATGATGTCGACGCCAGAGACTTCTTTGCCTCACACCAACTACAGGGCTTCCACTCACTGGTATAACTACTCGACCACCATGGACTCATCCGCAAGGACTTCGTTCGACCACAAGCTCTTGCGGGAAATCATCTTGCTGGTGTCGAAGGGAGATAGGCCATAGTTCTGGCCATTGATCTTGGAGTCACGAAGATAGAACCATTTCTTCCTCCAACCTTGGACGGATTCGCAAAGGTTGAAGGATAAGTACTGGAGATTGGGGGGGTTGTATATCCTGCACCCGCCCAGCTCGTAAACACCGTCGGTGCCTGACTGCCTCTTCAGGGAATAGAGTTTCCTGAAGAGGCCGAAGTGCATATTGATTCCGAGCCAACACTCGCACAGCATGATGAAGCACGCAATATGAAAAAGGGGAGTTGGGCATGAACTTATGAAGTTGCATCCCATAAAGGAAAAAGATCCCATGAAGAAAGTCATGGGCAGGAAGGGAAAGGCCTCGAATGAGGAAGGCAACAAAAACGACAACAAATCCCTTGGGAGGATGCAGAATTACCTCGTGGGATGGGATAAGGGCGTCACCCTTCTCCTACAAGATCAGGTGGGCCTCATGCAGGCGGCACAAGTCCGCCTCCCTAATTGTTGATTGCCACCAGTTGCCTTCCGTGACATGGCCGGCGTTGGAGTTTTCTTGGCGGCGGCAGTAGTGGTAGTTCTGGCCGCTGCGGCAAACTTCTTTGTTTTGCCCATCTTGCTAGCGCAACATGAGATGTGATGGGCGCAAAGGAAAGACGGGGGAAAATGCGAAGGATGTACAGTGCATGGTGCGCACGAGCTCTAAATAAGGAGAAAGAAAATTGACAGAGAAAATGAGAGCAAATGGCGAAGGGAAAATCTACCATAGTGCCTCGCAGTATAAAACGACGAGGACGACGATGCAGAACCGTTGATCCATTTACCCTAGCACGTGCCCTTCATCGTGTCATACACGTGGCGGGTACCGCCCGAACCGTCGCGAGAACGCCATCCACTACGTGCGGAAATCAAGGATATGGAGTAACTTTCCGCGTAAATAGCGCATGACTAGTCAAATCTTCGTCATAAAGTGGGACCCACGAGCATCTATTCTTGTCACCATTGCCGCCGTAGACGGTTGAGCTCACCAAGAGTCAGCAATGATGTCAACAAATCGCAAAGGGGAAAAACCAGCAATGGGCACATTCTTTCAACTAAAGGTAAGATTACTCACTCGAGTATGTGACTCAACTAATTACTTGGGGGATACTCCTATCCGGAGCGCTGGTCACGCACCTGACGTTTTTGCATAAGTCCTCAGGTCAATCAATGAAAATCATAAAGCTTCGAGTCCTCCTTCAAGTCTATGACTCACTTACGGACTCGGGGGATACTCCCATAGGGAGGTAGGTCACCCAAATAATTTTCGGATCATTGTGTCACATGACTAGCAGTTCTAAAGTTTCTGCTCGAGTCCGCGACTCAAACAGACACTCGGGGGCTACTCCCATAGGGAGCGTTGGTCGCACCCTATGAAAGATTCGAATGAGATCCTTCAGATCCTCCATGATAAAGGATAAAATCAGACTTCAAGAGCAATCGGCAACTTTGACCAAATTAATGCTAAGAGGGATAACGTCTCCTTAGTCACCCGAAATGCCTCTGCGACGTTACACTTTTGGATGTTGTGTCTACGACACAAAGATAATACCTACAGATATCATCTGATGGCATGGTATAGAACCTAACTGCGCTCTACCAGTAACATACTGTGTCAGCAGGCACGATGAAAAATCCTTATGGACGCGTTGGGTACGTAAACTTAAAAACACTGGAATTCGACTCATGTAAGACCTTTGTGGCCTGAGTTGAATTACGCTAGCAATTTTCCTGATTTGGGTCCAGGGACTCGAGTCTAAGTAGATCATGTTGTTTTTTACCAAGACGGTTAACTGGCCACAATCCGTTGGGAGAGTCAGGCACATGCATAAACTATCCCTATGAACCAGCATATTAACCCTAAACATGTTCGGATGAGAAGCACTCAAAAGACTAAAGAGTCTCCAGTTGAATCTATGATTTGACTGAACACTCGGCAACTACTAACATTGATATGCCCTACAGGTACTCAATGTTAGCCTACCTAGTCTATCCCATCGGAAGCCCATGGAGAAGGCATGTTGCAATCGTGAAGCCCAAGGAGTTTTCAGGTGGCCCAAAGCTTCGTGAAGACTCGAATCCTTGGAGAACACGGCTAGATTAGATAGAAGTTTAAAGGGGTAAACCCTAATCTGTAACCGACTCGACCTACCCGAGACCTGGCCTACCTATGTAAAGAATAAGAGGGCATGACGAGGAGGAAGATACGCAACCCTAGCCTACACACCTTGCCAGATCTCATTTGCGCACCTTTGTAATCGCCGGCATTGCCATCAATCAAGAACAGACAAGAAGGAGTAGGGTTTTCCCTCTAGGGGCCTGAACCTGGGTAAACCTCGTGTCCCCACTGAAAGTTCATGTGGGACACCATGTGTGGTTTTGGTAATTAATGGCAATCTCTATGGACTAATGCTTAGTTGCACTTATAGGAATTGTCCATTGGCAATGCTTGAACCATGTGGTGGTGTCATGGTTGAAAGAAAAAGAAAATGAAGAAGATCAAGTGATTACCAAGATGTTCAAGGAGTGATCCAAAGATTGTTCATGGGAGTGTTCAGCCTATGGAAAGTGTGTATTGAAGAATAAGATGGAGTGATATCTCTGGTGTACCTTCAAGGCACCAACATAATGAAGAACATAAGAAATTAAGTGCAAGTTCAAGATGAGCCATCTCGAAGAGATCATATACTTGGCGCTTGCCATCATTATGGTGATCATGGATATGTGAAGATATGCCTAAAAGAGAGGCTCTCTCATATTGAGTATGGGGGAGAAATTTGCAAGACTTCACCAAGGTAGCGCAATCAAGAAAGGTGTTCCATCTTGAGGTGAACAAGATTTCTATAATCAAGCTCAAGTGGAATATACTGAAGGCAAAGATAAGTTCTTGATAGGGTTTGTTTCTTACCGGTCTCATGGTGCTAGTTGGGGAGACCGGTTTATAGGATAGGTAATTGTACTATCAAGAGGGGCTCTCGAGTGAGTAGATTGATCATATCATTCGGAGAGAGATCACACCTTTGAATACTTGGCATCATCATTCGTGGTTGTTATTTTTATCTTATCCATGTGAGGTTCTAGAGCTTGTCGTAATAATCATAACAAGCTCTAGTTCATCAAAAACGGATTTCATATGCATTCTCTATTGCGTTTTCGATATTGGAGGTTTTACCGGTTTGTCTTTTAGAGATAGGTAAAACCTTCCATTATTTGGTTCTTAATCATGTGAGGATTTAGAGCTTGTGTTAATCTTCATGACAATCTCTAGTTCATCGAAAACGGATTTCATATGCATCGTATATTACGTTTTCGATGTTGGAGGTTTTACCGGTTCGTCTTTTTAAGAGAGAGGTTAAACCTTTCATCATTTGGTTCTATCCTCCCTTGATGTAATATGATGTTTTTATGTATGATATTTTAGATCTTATTTTCCTCTTTAAGACGAGCCCAAGATCATCAAAATCGAAGTCTGGATGCAAAAGTTATGGTTGTTTTAGTATTAGTCTTTCTACAGTTTTTGTAAGACCGGAGACTCCGGACTAAATCTCTTGTTTATCTCCGAACCGTGTCTAGTACATCCTCCAGATTGTCCCTGTTTGGCCTAGGTACACCGGAGACTCCGGTCCCAGTCCGGAGACTCCGGACCGGGCAATTCATGGGCCTAATGGTTGGATTTCTAGTGACCTATTTAAGAGCCCCTTCTTCCCCAATGGTTACCTAACCATTCTTGCAAGTTTTCCCCTCCATTGTTGACCTTCTTGAGCTTTCTTCCCTTAATCCCTATTCTTGAGGGATTTGAAAGAGGATATCTAGATCAACAACCCCACCAATCAATCTATCCTCTAAGCGAGGGGAACATATTGAGATCTAGATCTTGGAGTCTTTTGTGGATTTTCTCCATTGTTCTTCCTCTCTTATCCCCCCACAAGCTTTTGTAGCTTTGGTGGAATTTTGGAGAGAAGTACTTGAGAACTTCTTGTGTTCTTGCCATTGCATTTGGTGCATCGGTTTGAGTTCTCGGTGAGGATTCGATTGAGTGAAAGTTTAGAAGCTTTTTACTCTTGGGTTCTTGGAACTCTAGACGGTTTAGTTGTTTTGTATGTTTGTGGATTCCTTGGGGCCTCCAATTATGTTATGGAGCTTTCCCCAAGCTTGTTTGTTGGGATCCTCCAATTTAGTTGTGGGGAAGTGCCCCAACCTTGTGAGAGGTTCCGGATTGCCACCGACAAGTGCACCGATAGTGGAAGTGTGGATCGATCCCTTCGGGGTGATATTCACAGGAGAACAAGGGAGGCCTTGTGTGGAGTTGGTGTTTTGATACCAACCCCTCTCCAAACTAGATGTACTCCATGTTGGGAGGAACTCGGTAAAACATCATCGTCTCCGCGTGCCTCGGTTATCTCTATACCCGAGCTCTTGCTTATGCACATTACTTTGTGATATCCTTCATGCTTGAAGTCTATATATTGCTATCACATAATTTCTTGTGTTGCTTAGGATAAGTTATTGGTGCACATAGGTGAACCCTAGTTGTTCTAGGTTTTGTGCTTGATAAAGTAAACGCTAGTTTAATTCCGCATTTGTTGAGCCACTCTCGGAAAAGTTTTAAATCGCCTATTCACCCCCCCTCTAGGCGGCATCTGTATCCTTTCAATTGGTATCAGAGACAGGTTTCTCATTTTAGGCTTCACCACCTTGAGAGTAAAGATGTATTCTAGGGGATTAGTGCACAATGATATATTCATATTCGATGGCACAAATTTTGATATATGGAAAGCTTATATTATTATTCATTTTCAGGACATGGACCCAAATTTGGAGCGTATTGTAGATATAGGTTTTTCTCCTCCTAGGGATTTCGAAAATCTATCTTGTGAGGATGAGAAAAACTTATATCTCGATGCTCAAGCCTCTAATGTGCTTGTTAATGCTTTGAGCTATGTACTTACATCTTCAATCATTCCTTTTTGGAGCGCTCATGAGTTATGGACAAAACTTCAAGATAAATATGTTGTATCCAATATTTTTGAGGATGATTATGTTGCTTCCACTTCCGATCGAGATTAGTTCTCATATTCTACCACTTCACCAACATGTGAACTTTCGCTAGGTAATGATATGGTGAGTGGTGATAGAAATTGCAATATGGATAGTGTGCTTACTATTTGTACTCCCTCATATCTATCTAGTTGCAATGATCTATCTTTGGGCTTTAACACTTCTAGCACTACAAACTCCTTACATGCTTATGTTGATAGTCCTTGCATATCATGTAGAAATGGATTTAATAACTCTTATGATGATATGCTTGTGTTCTGTCGTTGCCATGATAAAAAATGCTTTTATTTCCTCTAGTGCTTGTGTTGCTAACCATGTAGAGGAAACCGAAGATTCTATGGGCCAAGACAAGGTTTTGAATGGAGCTACAAATGCAATATCATTTTCACCTTCTTCTGGTACCCACCTATGCCTTATGGCTAGGGAGTCAAAGGTAACTCCTATTTCGGAACCCAAATTCTCTTGTGATAATGAGGATGTGGACAATGGGGAAGAAGATCTTGATGTTGATGATTTATATGAAAAGGGTGGGATTGTTTATCATGCTCTTGTTAAGAATAATATTGCTTGCTCTAACTTTGTTGAAATAGTGGACTTTGATATTATGAGAAAAGAACATACTGATAAGTTAGAAACACAAATTGAGATGCATGATAACAACTTTGATAAAATGGGTATTCTTGAGCATGAGTATCCTAATATAATTGCAAACCTAAATAAAGCTCTTGAAGAGGAACACACCACTAACGAATCTCTTGAGGACACCTTTGCTCTAGAGATGTCTAGAGTGAAGAAATCTCATGATAGAGACCTTGAGGTGGCAAGTGATGTTTAAAGAAAAAAAGGTGAGCTTCAAGTTGATTATGATAAACTCCTTGAGGATTTTGAGAACCTAAAAAATGGCTCTAGGGTCATCAAGGGTGATCTCATCTGTCACATCCCAAGATTTTCCAAATCTTGTTATGTGAAAATATAAATAAACAAAATAAATAAATGTTGAAATTTAAGGTGAAAAGAAACTTTGTTTCTAAATGGAAACTTAAAAATCCCATCTTGAACAAACTTTAATTAAAGTTTTAATCCAACAAAATCCAAATCAAGAGAAATGCATTCATCAAAAAAATGCATCTGGAAATTTAAACACTTGGAAAATAAATCCAAACCCAAAACCCTAATGGAATAAAAAATCATTTTCAAGTTATCTCTAAGACCATGGATTTGATCCAAATAAAAATTTGTCAAACAAACATTTCAAAATGATCAAGAATGACAAATGGAAATATTATAAAACCATATAAATTGATTTCATTCAATTTGGAGCCATAAATAAAATCTTATGAATTTAATAAGACAAGGAAAAGTAATTTCCAAAGCTAATAAAACACTTATCTAAAATCCATACCAAATGGTGAGCAATTAATCCTAAAGATATTTAAAAGGGATAAATAAATACCAAATAAGATTTCACAAATTGGACTCACCAAGTATTGATCTTTAAATAAAAATATATGGATTTTATAAGATAAAGAAAGAAATATTAAATAAGGAATATTTAAAGACCAAATTAAATATTGGCCTAATCCATTAAGCAAATAGAATGAATAGAATCCAAATCCAAATAAAATAAAAGGATAAAGATTTTCCAAAATAAAATAAAATGGCATTAACCATCCTATCCCTATTTTAATAAAGACAAATATCTAATAAGAATAATTATATAATTCATGAGAAAATAGTATTTTGGAATTACCCAAGTGGAATAAAAGTTGTTTAATTAATTTAAATAAAATAAATCTTAAAAATAAAATATAGGGAATTAAAACTATACTAATTCCATTGGAATTAAAACAAATACCCAATTCAAATGATTTATGAATCATATTAAATACTTTCCAAATAATTCAAGATGAATTATTTGACACCCTATTAAACAAATAAAAACCTAGTGAAAAGATTTGGAAGGTTTAAGAATTTAAATGGTGTTTGAAAATATTATTAAAACTTATTTGATTTAAAACAAGAGCCTTTTTGAATAATTTAAAAGACCCCAAAAAGAATAAAATTTTATTCTAAAATTGACTTTCGATTATATTACTAATCAGTATTTAAACCTACACAAATTTTGGTTGAAGTTGGAATTTAAATTGATGTTTGAATTGTTTGATGAAAATCAAAATAGAATAAAAGAAATGGAAAAAGAAAAAGAATCAGGAACAAAAAAAAATGGAACGGACTCATCCCAGCCCATTAAGCCCACCTCTCCCTCTCACCCGAGCGAAACGTTTTCTCACCACAGAACTTAGCCACTCCGCCACTGACCGCCAGGACCCACCTTTCCCTCTCTCTCACTCACTGTCAAACGGGCCCTACGACCACGTCATCATCTTCCTCCCCGCGATGAACTCGCCTGGCAGTTTCTGCCATTGATTGCTCGATTGAATTCGTGTAAATGGCCCAGTAATTTCCCCTGCGACCACGCCTTCT
This sequence comes from Avena sativa, assembly GCA_916181665.1. Taxonomy (NCBI): domain Eukaryota; kingdom Viridiplantae; phylum Streptophyta; class Magnoliopsida; order Poales; family Poaceae; genus Avena; species Avena sativa. Next base: position 45,463,697 of record OV702279.1, on the reverse strand, counting down.
TAATCGCCTATGTCCCCTCTCTCTTTCCCCTCACTCGCCGCCCCCTCTCTGTCCCCAGGCTGCGCCAATTTCTTGCGGCAAGCCACTGTCCCCGACGATACTTCGGCGATGAATCCGACCAAACCTCGCCTCCCCTTGCCTCCTCGACCATGCTGACTTGTTCCCCATCAACCACCGCACCTCCCAGTGGCCTCAGCTCGACCGCGCTCGCCTCAGAGCGTCGGCAAGGACGATCACTGCCCGCCGCCGTCGTCTGCTACCTCTCCGGCGAGCTACTGACGCCAAACTAGTGCGCCCCTCGTGTTTTGGTGAGTACCTCTACAACCCCTGAGACCGTGCGCATCCTCCTGATACTTTTCCTCGCTTGCTTGCATCCCAGACGCTCGTCTTCGACCACGACCGTGCGCACCCGATGGCAGCAAGAACTCCGGTGAGCGATTCCGATCAACCTCGTGCGCCCCTTCGACCAACGCGAGCAGGTTGAGCATCCCCGTGCCACGGCGATCACGGTGAGCCATCCCTCTTTCCTTCTCGCTTCCTGCATCGCCAGCTCCGCCAACGTCTGACCGCGCGCCGCCACACGCCGCCGCTAGCGCCGATGCTTAATGGTCAGAGCGTTGATAGCCGTTAGATGAAGATTGTAAGGATACGATAGAATCACTTAAAGCGAAGGGGTATGCAATCTGATCCGTGCGATTTAGTTAGATCCAACGCTCCACAGCGATCGATCCAACCGAAGCGGTACCGACGAGTAGTATCACGCCACGTGTCCCCGTTCGTTTGATTAAAAACAGAATTGATCTATTAGATGTTCTAATTTGAAAAATTCATAACTTTAAAACCACACGTCCAAATTTTGAAAATTTTATATCAATGGATTCAGCAAAACAAGTACTTTCTGACCATGCACTTTGTTTAGTAAAATGCTTCTGTTAAATTGATTGTTTTTGCAGAAACTTGTGTATGCATGTTTAGAATATAAAAATTGTTCTAAAATTATTTTGGGTATAAAATCTTTAGAAAATGGTTTGTTTTGAACCTACTGACCCTAGGAATCAATTTGTGGTTTCAAAAATATATTTGGTGAAACAAAAGAATCAATCTTTGATTTAAAGCATTTCTAGTCAAATAAAAGTATGGTTTAAATTATTAAAAATAATTTTGGAGGAAAACCTTTGAGAAATGTTTTGATTTAAACTCTCTCACCCCAAGCACCAAGTTTTATGGTTTAAAAATGTATTTGGTGAACCCTATAAAAATTACTACTTTGCTAAAGACATTTTCAACCACATAAAATAATGACTTGGTTTAAAAATGGTTTGTAAAGTAAAATCTTTTGCAAATGTTTTTGCCACTTTATAAAATGACCACTATGTGTTTCCAAATGTTTATGACCCATTAGGAACCACTTTTACAAATAAAACAATCTTTTACATGTTTGCATGCATTGTTTTGTTTCTATCATTTTATGTGATGAATTGCTTGAATGGTAGATTGAAATATTGCTTGCTTGATTGAATTGTAGTGATTTGAAGTGTGTGAACATTGCAAAGATCAAGGAGTGAACCTATATTCTCTACCAAAAATGCAAGTGATGCTTCATACTTTTGTCCCATTATTTTCACTATGCATTAGTGATATTTCTAAGTAGGACTTGCATGGAATTTTGCTAAGTATAAACTATGCTATGGGAAATCCTAGTAGATGAAACCTTGGTAGAATTTCCTAAGTTAAGATTCCTACTACTATATATTCATGCTATGGAATATATCTTAGCTAGTAGAAAACAAGGGTGGAATATATATTCATGCTATGGAATATTTCTAAGTCAAGGACTTGTGTTTTGTTTAATAAAACAACTAACTGAATGAATCACCTAGGTGGAATGGAAGGAATGGTTTGTGTTGAGTGGTTCACAAGGCCCATTTATATGGCTTACCTTGTGTATCTCACTTGTGGATGGCCACCCAGGAACAAAGAGATTTGAGATGTCAAATGTTCAGAAGCTTCAAGTGCAGCCACTTGGCAATATGGGCTCTGCCTGGATCATATAGGTTGCAATAACTTAGCCAAATGGACAGTTGGTGGTAGGGGTTTTATAGGTTGGAACGCGTCCATTCTGGTCTAAGGGAAGGCTTCTGAAAGATCTTGCCTTGGGAAACCAAGTCTTGTGGGGAAAGTGCACCACCTCTGCAGAGTGTAAAATCTAAGTACTTAGCCATGTCCCTGGTAAAGGACAATTTGAGCATAAAGACATGGAAGCTATCAAGAATCTCCTCATCCCAATTTCTAAGTAAAAATTTGTGGTTGAACAAGGGTTGAAGGATCACCAATTTCTATTGGGAGATGCCTTGGGTGATTTTGTCAAGCAAAAACTTGGTGTTTTCAAATGATATGGAAAATATATTTTGAGCAAAGCAAGCCTATGCTCCACTTAGCCAAATGCATTTAGATGATAGACTCCACAATATTACCATAGTATCACTTCCAATACAATTCAAATGTATTGACCTTTGTGGCTATCACTTATTATGTTGCAGGTTTGTTTGATATTAGTGAAGTTTATTGATTAGGATTACAAGTCTACAACCAACATGTCTGCCTTTGGCACTTTGAAGATGAAGGACTCCATGCTATTGTTATATTCTGCTGCATTGTAATGAGATAGCAAAATGAGCTATGTAAGATGTAATAAATTATTTTATTCCTGGTTATAAAGTTGTATTATGACCCTTGTTTCTTGATATTACATCTTAACTGTGGATGCTAGCTATTAATCCAGGGACTAGCATTGTAAACACAGGGATCTCTGCCTTATTAAAGGTTGGGAACCTTACAGGTGGTATCAGAGCATTGTGTTGCCTGTAGGATTGTAACCCTAGGATTGGACAAAACCCCTTAGAAGAATAGGAGTTGAAATTGTTCCAAAACTTATTTACAAACAATCTTGTATACTCTTTCCTCAACCATTTTTGTTTTTGACTCTACATCTTTTCTATTTCAAACTTGATGGACAAAACCTACCCCATGACCAAGGACTTCACCATGTACAAAGGACTTCATCAACTCTAATGACTTCAACATCTTCAAGTGATTTCAACCTTATTCTCAACAAGGACTTCAACTTGGATGTCACTAAGTACTATAAGTGAGACAACAATATTACTCAAGACTTGAATACTAAGGAAACACAACTTAGAAGGAATCATCATCACCTTGAAGTTTTGAGACCAAGATGCAAGAAATCCTCTAAGGATACAAACATCTTGTTCAAGAAGAATCAACCAAGGAGGATGGAAAGATCTCAAGTGAACCATATAGTTGGACCACCATGTTTAGTTAAAAATTAAACACACTAACTTATGTGGTGTATCAAAAATATTTTGTTGCCTAAGGATGTGCTTGAAACTTGTTGTTTGAGTGGAATGCTTGTTTGTGATTGCTTGCACCCTGCTTGTGTGAATTGTGATGTGTGTGATTAGAATTATTCCCTTAGAAATAATTTGCCTATTCTAATCCCAATCCAACCCAAACAGATGACTTCTCCAAGAGATTCCAACATCAAGGATGGTGACAACAACAACAACAACCAAGAGATCAACATGAGAGAACTCATAGTAACCCAAACCCAGTTGAACCAAGTGACTGCTCAGTTTATATCCAACACCAGTGAGGTAGATCCAACCATGCAAAGGTTTTTGGAAACCCAAACCCAATTGTTGCCTAAGGTGACAGATCAAATGATCAACATGGGAAACAACTCTTCCAAAGGAGCTTGTGACAACAAGGATGACAAAGATGATATTATAGAAGGAACCCAAGCTTGCAATATTTGTGGAGACAAGGATCACACTTCCAAGGAACATGAAGATCAATGTCCCAATTGTGAAGAGAAACATCCAACTAATCAATGCCTCACATCTCAAGCTACTTGTTTCCTATGTGAAGGAAATAATCATGTCCCTATCCAATGCCCCATCTATTCCATAGTTCAACAAAGGAAACAAGGTGGAGTGCAACAACAGTTTGTAAACCCTCATGAAGGAACAACTTCTATCAAGAAGGATGAAGGAAAAGTCAAAACTGTGCACCATAAGGCCAAATGCAAAGTGACCACAAAGTGTTGCTACTCTTGTGGAGAAGAAGGTCATATCTCTAGTAGGTGCCCCAAGAAGAGAAAAAGATTTCGCACCTTTGTGGTGAATTATGAAGAGCATGAACTAGAAGAACTCCTAGCTTTGGAGAGACCCAAAAAGAAGAAGGACATAAGACAGTTGCAATGTTACAATTGCAAAGAAATGGGACACTATGCCAGTGATTGCCCAGAAAAGAAGAAGAACCAAGGAAATAAACAAGAGGAATTGATACCAAAGAAGAAGAAGGATAATAGCCAAGTGATGTGTTTCAAATGAAAAGAGCTAGGCCATTATGCAGACAAGTGTCCAGAGAAGCTTCAACAAAATCCCAAGCAAGCCAAGATGTAATCTAGTTGGAAATTTTTTAAGGGTGGTAGTATCCTAGTTGCTTTGAGCCAACTTGTAACCCCTAGCCTTCCCAAATCTCGGGACGAGATTTATTTTAAGGGTGGTAGCCTGTCACATCCCAAGATTTTCCAAATATTGTTATGTGAAAAATAAATAAACAAAATAAATAAATGTTGAAATTTAAGGTGAAAAGAAACTTTGTTTCTAAATGGAAACTTAAAAATCCCATCTTGAACAAACTTTAATTAAATTTTGAATCCAACAAAATCCAAATCAAGAGAAATGCATTCATCATAAAAATGCATCTGGAAATTTAAACACTTGGAAAATAAATCCAAACCCAAAACCCTAATGGAAAAAAAAATCATTTTCAAGTTATCTCTAAGACCATGGATTTGATCCAAATATAAATTTTTCGAATAAACATTTCAAAATGATCAAGAATGAAAAATGGAAATATTATAAAACCATATAAATTGATTTCATTCAATTTGGAGCCATAAATAAAATCTTATGAATTTAATAAGACAAGGAAAAGTAATTTCAAAAGATAATAAAACACTTATCTAAAATCCATACCAAATGGTGAGAAATTAATCCTAAAGATATTTAAAAGGGATAAATAAATACCAAATAAGATTTCACATTTTGGAATCACTAAGTTTTGATCTTTAAATAAAAAGATATGGATTTTATAAGATAAAGAAAGAAATATTAAATAAGGAATATTTAAAGACCAAATTAAATCTTGGCCTAATCCATTAAGCAAATAGAATGAATAGAATCCAAATCCAAATAAAATAAAAGGATAAAGATTTTCCAAAATAAAATAAAATGGCATTAACCATCCTATCCCTATTTTAATAATGACAAATCCCTAATAAGAATAATTATATAATTCATGAGAAAATAGTATTTTGGAATTACCCAAGTGGAATAAAAGTTGTTTAATTAATTTAAATAAAATAAATCTTCCAAATAAAATATAGGGAATTAAAACTATACTAATTCCATTGGAATTAAACAAATACCCAATTCAAATGATTTATGAATCATATTAAATACTTTCCAAATAATTCAAGATGAATTATTTGACACCCTATTAAACAAATAAAAACCTACTGAAAATATTTGGAAGGTTTAAGAATTTAAATGGTGTTTGAAAATATTATTAAAACTTAATTGATTTAAAACAAGGGCCTTTATGAATAATTTAAAAGACCCCAAAAAGAATAAAATTTTATTCTAAAATTGACTTTAGATTATATTACTAATCAGTATTTAAACCTACACAAATTTTGGTTGAAGTTGGAATTCAAATTGATGTTTGAATTGTTTGATCAAAATCAAAATAGAATAAAAGAAATGGAAAAAGAAAAAGAATCAGGAACAAAAAAAAATGGAACGGACTCAGCCCAGCCCATTAAGCCCACCTCTCCCTCTCACCCGAGCGAAACGTTTTCTCACCACAGAACTCAGCCACTCCGCCACTGACCGCCAGGACCCACCTTCCCCTCTCTCTCACTCATTGTCAAACGGGCCCTACGACCACGTCATCATCTTCCTCCCCGCGATGAACTCGCCTGGCAGTTTCTACCATTGATTGCTCGATTGAATTCGCGTAAATGGCCCAGTAAATTTCCACTGCGACCACGCCTTCTTAATCGCCTGCGTCCCCTCTCTCTTTCCCCTCACTCGCCTCCCCCTCTCTGCCCCCAAGCTGCGCCAATTTCTTGCGGCAAGCCACTGTCCCCGACGATACTCCGGCGACGAATCAGACCAGACCTCGCCTCCCCTTGCCTCCTCGACCATGCTGAATTGTTCCCCATGAACCACCGCACCTCCCAGTGGCCTCAGCTCGACCGCACTCGCCTCAGAGCGTCGGCAAGGACGATCACTGCCCGCCGCCGTCGTCTGCTACCTCTCCGGCGAGCTACTGACGCCAAACTAGTGCGCCCCTCGTGTTCTGGTGAGTACCTCTACAACCCCCGAGACCGTGCGCATCCTCCTGATACTTTTCCTCGCTTGCTTGCATCCCAGACGCTCGTCTTCGACCACGACCGTGCGCACCCGACGACAGCAAGAACTCCGGTGAGCGATTCCGATCAACCTCGTGCGCCCCTTCGACCAATGCGAGCAGGTTGAGCATCCCCGTGCCACGGCGATCACGGTGAGCCATCCCTCTTTCCTTCTCGCTTCCTGAATCGCCAGCTCCGCCGCCGTCTGATCGCGCGCCACCACACGCCGCCGCTAGCTCTGCTGCTTAATGGTCAGAGCGTTGACAGCCGTTACATGAAGATCGTAAGGATACAATAGAATCACTTAAAGCGAAGGGGTATGCAATCTGATCCATGCGATTTAGTTAGATCCAACGCTCCACAGCGATCGATCCAACCGAAGCGGTACCGACGAGTAGTATCACGCCACGTGTCCCCGTTCGTTTGATTAAAAACAGAATTGATCTATTAGATGTTCTAATTTGAAAAATTCATAACTTTCAAACCACACGTCCAAATTTTGCAAATTTTATATCAATGGATTCAGCAAAACAAGTACTTTCTGACCATTCACTTTGTTTAGTAAAATGCTTCTGTTAAATTGATTGTTTTTGTAGAAACTTGTGTATGCATGTTTAGAATATAAAAATTGTTCTAAAATTATTTTGGGGATAAAATCTTTGGAAAATGGTTTTTTTTAACCTACTGACCCTAGGAATCAATTTGTGGTTTCAAAAATATATTTGGTGAAACAAAAGAATCAATCTTTGATTTAAAGCATTTCTAGTCAAATAAAAGTATGGTTTAAATTGTTAAAAATGATTTTGGAGGAAAACCTTTGAGAAATGTTTTGATTTAAACTCTCTCAACCCAAGCACCAAGTTTTATGGTTTAAAAATGTATTTGGTGAACCCTATAAAAATTACTACTTTGCTAAAGACATTTTCAACCACATAAAATAATGACCTGGTTTAAAAATGGTTTATAAAGTAAAATCTTTTGCAAATGGTTTTGCCACTTTATAAAATGACCATTAGGTGTTTCCAAATGTTTATGACCCATTAGGAACCACTTTTACAAATAAAACAATCTTTTACATGTTTGCATGCATTGTTTTGTTTCTATCATTTTATGTGATGAATTGCTTGAATGGTAGATTGAAATATTGCTTGCTTGATTGAATTGTAGTGATTTGAAGTGTGTGAACATTGCAAATATCAAGGAGTGAACCTATATTCTGTACCAAAAATTCAAGTGATGCTTAATGATTTTTTCCCATTATTTTCACTATGCATTAGTGATATTTCTAAGTAGGACTTGCATGGAATTTTGCTAAGTATAAACTATGCTATGGGAAATCCTAGTAGATGAAACCTTAGTAGAATTTCCTAAGTTAAGATTCCTAATACTATCATGCTTATCTTAGCTAGTAGAAAACAAGGGTGGAATATATATTCATGCTATGAAATATTTCTAAGTCTGAGGACTTATGTTTTGTTTAATAAAACAACTAAGTGAATGAATCACCTGGGTGGAATGGAAGGAATGGTTTATGTTGAGTGGTTCACAAGGCCCATTTATATGGCTTACCTTGTGTATCTCACTTGTGGATGGCCACCCAGGAACAAAGATATTTGAGATGTCAAATGTTCAGAAGCTTCAAGTGCAGCCACTTGGCAATATGGGCTCTGCTTGGATCATATAGGTTGCAATAACTTAGCCAAATGGACAGTTGGTGGTAGGGATTTGATAGGTTGGAACGCGTCCATTCTGATCTAAGGGAAGGCTTCTGAAAGATCTTGCCTTGGGAAACCAAGTCTTGTGGGGAAAGTGCACCACCTCTGCAGAGTGTAAAATCTAAGTACTTAGCCATATCCCTGGTAAAGGACAATTTGAGCATCAAGACATGTAAGCTATCAAGAATCTCCTCATCCCAATTTCTAAGTAAAAATTTGTGGTTGAACAAGGGTTGAAGGATCACCAATTTCTATTGGGAGATGCCTTGGGTGATTTTGTCAAGCAAAAACTTAGTGTTTTCAAATGATAAGGAAAATTTATTTTGAGCAAAGCAAGCCTAAGCTCCACTTAGCCAAATGCATTTAGATGATAGACTCCACAATATTACCATAGTATCACTTGCCAATACAATTCAAATGTATTGACCTTTGTGGCTGTAACTTATTATGTTGCAGGTTTGTTTGATATTAGTGAAGTTTATTGATTAGGATTACAAGTCTACAACCAACATGTCTGCCTGTGGCACTTTGAAGATGAAGGACCCCATGCTATTTTTATATTCTGATGCATTGTAATGAGATAGCCAAATGAGCTATGTATGATGTAATAAATTATTTTATTCCATGTTATAAAGTTGTATTATGACCCTTGTTTCTTGATATTACATCTTAACTGTGGATGCTAGCTATTGATCCAGGGACTAGCATTGTAAACACAGGGATCTCTGCCTTATTAAAGGTTGGGAACCTTACATCATCAAATTCACCGAGTCACATGCGCAAACTCACCTCTTACAATTAATAATGGTGCTTGTGCTACTAACTCTATTTCTTGTGAAGCATCTAATTTGAAGGAGAATGTTGAGCTAAAGGATCAACTTTCTTTGCTAACTAACAACTATGGTAAGTTGGAAGAAAGTCATGTTACGCTTTAAAGATCACATGAGGATCTTCTAGTCTCCCATGGTAGGCTAAAGTTGGCTCATGAGGCTATAATGTCAAAGGTAACATCTACTGAGCCTCATGTGGTCATTAGCACTACTTCTGCTACAAATGTCATATTGCCATGTGCTAGTCCTTGTAATTCATCCACTCATGTCATTGCTACATATTGTGATGAATTACATTTTGTGCCTTGTTGCTCTAACAATGTAGCATCGACTTCCTCTAGTATTGTTGTTCACACTAACCATGTAGAGGAAATTAAAGAGCTCAAGTCTTAAGTCACTTCTTTGAAGAGTGACTTGAAAAATCGTCATAAAGGGAAGGTCACACTCAACAACATCTTGAGTGTGCAAAAATCCTCCAATGACAAGAGTGGGCTTGGATTCAACTCCAATATCAAGAACAACTCCACTGTCAAGTTGAAGCATAAGGGCAACAAGAAGAATGGCCAAGATCAAGTCAAGAATCTAGCCAACATTGTTTGCTTCAAGTGCAAGGAAGAAGGGTATCTTGTCAAGCATTGCCCATTGAATAAGAAGCCCCTTGGCAAGAAGAAACAAAGGAAGCGGCCTCAAGCTCTACCTCTTGTTAGAGATGGGCCTCCTCCCAAGAAGACTCAAGGTCTTCCTCAAGTTTTTGCTTCACCCAACAAGAAATATGGCAAGAGAAAAACTCGCTACATTGGATGCAAGAAAGGGCACATTTCTTCATCATGCACCATGGGTAACTCCTCATCCCATCCTATCTTGATTAATGATTCTTATTCACTTTGTAAGGATGAGGTTGTCAATGTGTTTGCCAAATTGGTTGGTGCCCAATGTGGTGTTAAGAAAAGAACCATTTGGGTTGCCAAGCCTATTGTGACTAACTTCTTAGGACCCAACTTGGTTGGGGACCAACAATCCAAAACTTGATCAATAGGTGTGTTTTGGAGAGCATTAGAGACTTGTCTACATTATGAAGAATTGAGGGATCTTCATACATTATATTTGTTAATCCAAGTCATATGGATTATATTACCTCTACCATATTTCCAATGTTCCTCCTTGCGGTAACATGTGCTCAACTCATTACATTGAAAGTTACTCACCTCCTTGTGCATGTGTTAGTTTTGTACCTTATATTCTTTTGTATATGTTGTGCCTTCCACGTAATCATCTTGAGTTATCAAGTATATTTGTGTATGTTGGGTGACACAACATGTATGTGTGTTTCTTGTGTTGGAGCCTTTCTTGATTATATTCGGTATCTTATTTGGCTCTTATGAGATATTAATGGACTATCCCAGTTTGGGGGAGTGTTATACTTGGGCATTCCACAATTCTAAAAATATATGTACATGAGGAATACCACCTAGTATTGATATTGCAATATTATCTACTCTCTATGTGGTATGATTCTCATGAGAAATTCAAGTTCTATAATGTCCATTAATTATCTCTATTTGGATCTTTTTGCCTCATGTTGAGAATTATGGTTTGTCACATTATGGGGCAGTCATATGTTTAGTACATATTACAAGACTAGAAAATGTGAAAATTCGATGTTGTGTCACCTAGAATTGATATTGATAATTATCTAGCTCCTATGTGACACATTTGCTCAAACAAGTTCAAATTTTCTTGAATTCCTTTATTGCTCATCTTTTGGAAATTGTTTGTGAGAGCATTTCTTGATATGTGTTTCCACATATTTCAATCTCTATATACTCATGGAAACAATTAGCTTCAAGTTACTCCAATAACTAGTGATTTTGTGGCTATTTGGAAGCTACCAAGAATCTCTTTCGGAGCATCAAGCTTAATTCTTATATTTGTTATATGCTCCTTTGTGTGAATATGATCTTGGATATCCATGTGAACTACCCCGGGAAGAATATTACCAATACTTCTTGTCCTTGGAAAATTAGTACTAGATTTATGGTAGAATTTATTGATCATATTCACTTTTGGCCTTTGCTTAATGTTGTACTATCTCTTGCCAATAAAATGTTTTGTGTTATCTCCCAAGCTTTCCTTGCCTCTTGTGGATCCTCTTATTTTATTGATATCCTTTTTGTGTTTTATATAAATGTAGGTACAAGTGATGATCCCATTTGTGTGGATTTTTCATTAAAAAGGAAAATCCTACATAATGCACTATATATGGGGGAGCTCTCCTATATTATTTAGAATACTCATATTTATGCTTCTTGTTTTGTTCCATATCATGTTTTATGTGCTTGGAAGTTCGATCTTTTCGTTTTGGTATTTTATGCCATCATGAAATGTGTGGAAAGTTTGGTTTATTTGTTGGAACCTTGCTCTTTTTAGGAGTTGGTTTTGTCTCATTCCTTGTTTCATTGTTGACCTTTTAGAATGAGAAAAACCCTTGAGCATTTGTGTCTGTGTCTATCTTCTTCTCTTTGGACTTTGTCTAGTTCATTTGTTGAACTTGTGTAACATCCCAAAAATCATGATTTGTAAAAGCATGCATTGCATTCATATTGTCAAAGCATTAGAGCTAGCAATAAAAATTCAAAGTTTGAATTCAAATAGAACCATTTCTAATGCCCATGTTATCAATCATATGAGGCATGGTTTTGTTTTATTTTTTCAAAGGGCCAAAGTGATTATGAGTAAATTTATGTGTTTTAGACACTCTTGGACACTAGGATGGCTTCACAAATTTTTGGAGAAAGTTTGATTTGATTTGGAGTTATTTTGAGCATTCAAATCTTATCTAGAAAATCAATTCAGAAAAAGAAAAAGAATAGAAAAAATAGGAGCAGACCAGCCAAATGGCTCGGCCCACCCCCACGGCCCAACACGAGCCCACCCGGGAACCCCCCCCCCCCGCTCACCCCTCTGTTTCTCACCCACAACCGTGCACCCCCCTCACTAACATGCTGGCCCCGCAAGCCATGTCACCCTTTCTTCCTCAATCAACACCGCGGACTCACCGTCGCTGCCCGTTACTTGCTGATTGGTTCTCGAATAAATTCGCGTTAACCTCACAGTAATCCTGCGCCTAGACCCCCTCTACTTAACCCCCTCCTTCTTCCGCTCCTTTCCCCTCACTCGCCACACTCTGAGCGCCGCTAGGCTGTCCACACTTAAGCTTGCACCGCTGCTGTCCCTAGCAACTCCGGCGAACAAATCCGGTAAACCCTAGCCCCCCTTATCTCTGGTTGATTCTCGTGTACTCGCCATGTCCGTACGCGTATAACACCACCTCTGGCTTGTCTTTATGTGCCTTGTAGTGTTTCCTACGACAAGTCCCAAGCATGCCCGACGCTGACGCCAACTCCGATGAGTAATCGTCGCTGTGTCCGTGCGCCCAAGCCCCGTCCGCGAGCACGTTGAGCTTCCTCGTATCTCCACGACCTCGGTAAGCCCTAGTACCCCCAACCTTACCCTCTGGCCTCGCCAGAACATCGCCGTCTGACGTGCAGCCTCCGCGGTGGCCATTTGCATCGTCCGCTTGTGGTCAAAGCGATGAGATCCGCTGGATCTAGATCCAGTGGTCAAGATTAGAACTGATCGCGAAAGGGTACGCGTAGATCTGAGCCGTAGGATTTAGATCTAGCGGTTTATGTTAGATCGTTAGTGAAGGGTTAAGTTGTGATCTGGAGTGTTGGATCTGATTCGATCCAACAGCACGGAAGCGTGATCCACCCCGAAGCAGTATCGTCCAACCAGACGCTGCCACGTGGCTCGATTTTTGATTTAAAAACCAGATTTGGATTCAAACTTGGAAAATTCATAACTTGAGTTATGTTTATCTAAAAAATGCAAATAAGATATCAATGGATTCACAAAAATAAATCCTACCCCACTGTGGGATTAAATTTGTATTTTGATCCTGTAAAAATGGATTTTTTTATAGATACAAATATAGGCTTATTTTGACTATATAAATATATATAGAAAATGTTTTTAAAGCAAATTTAAGTTTATTTAGACTATAATTAGTTAGTTTTGTGCTCAGTACTGTTTAGTTTGATTGGTTTAGTATAGAAAATTCATTTTATTAAATTTGCATGCATTCATATATTTTTGCTTGATTATTTGAATGTAAATTTGGTGCTATCATTTTATGTGTAGATTTTGGTGCTAGTAGTGATTGCGATTGTGAAGATTGTTGCTACTCCCCCAACTACCAAGGAAAGTGGTGCTTAATATATTTTGTCTTATTATTTTGACTATGCATTAGTGATATTTTGAGTAGGACTTGCATGGAATTTTTACTAAGTATATATGATATGCCTTGGGAAATCCTAGTAGATGTTGTCTTAGTGGAATTTTCCCTAAGTTAAGATTCTTGCTACTATTATGCTTAGCTTAGCTAATAGAAAACAAGGGTGGATTATTCATGCTATGAAATATTTCTAAGTCTATGACTTATATTCTTGCTTAATAAAACAACTATGTGAATGAATCACCTGGGTGGAATGGAAAGAATGGTTTGTGTTGAGTGGTTACTCGGGGATCATTTTTATGGCCTCCCTGGTGTATCTCACTTGTGGAAAACCACCCAAGAACAAAGAGATTTGAGATGTTAAGTGTTGAGAAGCTTCTTGTGCAGCCACATGGCAATATGGGCTCTACCTTGATCATATAGGTTGCAATAACTTAGCCAGATGGGCAGAAGATGGTAGGTGTGATAGGATGGAACGAGTCCATTTGGTCTAAGGGAAGGCTTCTGAAAGATCTTGTCTCGATGCATGTCGAGTCTTGTGGTGAAATTGCACCACCTCTCGAGAGGGTAAAACCTAAGTACTTAGCCGTGTCCGCGGCAATGGACAATTTGAGCATCAAGACATTGAAGCTATCAAGGATCTCCTCATCCCAATATCTAAGTTAAAAACTTGTGGTTAAACAAGGGTTAAATGTTCACCAATTTTATTGGTGGTTCCTTGGGAGTTTCTGTCAAACAAAAACTTAGTGTTTTCAACTGATAGGAAAAACCCTATTTTGAGCAAAGCAAACCTAAGCTACACTTAGCCAAATTCATATAGATGTTAGATACTACTATTCTATTATGGTATCACTTTCCAATACAATTCCAAATGTATTGACCCACTTTGGCTGTAACTTATGATGTTGCAGGTTACTCTGATGAGGATTAGGGTTATGAGTCTACACTCAACATTCTTTCCTGTGGCACATGAAGATGAAGAATTAACTTTATCTATTTATGTTATGAACACTTGTACTAGCCTTTTGCTATGGAGTTGTAAAAGACTATGTTTATCTCTGGAGTAACAATGTAATAAAGACCTTTGTATCTGTGTACTTCATCTTAAACTGTGGATGCTAGCATTTGATACAGGGACTAGCATTGCAATCATAGGGGCCTTTACCTTTATAAAGGTGGGGTCTTACAGATGGTATTAGAGCACTATGTTGCATGTACGATTATGACCCTAGGTTGGATTAGACTGAGGAAACCACTAAGGGAAAAAAGCAACTCTTTGCAAATTCCACACTTGTCTTTTTCTTCTCATAAACCTTTCTAACCTTCTTTCTCTTCTGAATTTGTAGATGTCCACCATCAATGAAGCCATCAAGAAGGGACCACTCATGACCATGACTTTAGAATGTGATACGGAGTTTCCCAAAGCACTCAAAACCCTTATGGTTAGCTTGGGAATACATGGTGAGGCCGTGTACAAAGGATTTCCAGTGATGGATGAGGGAGAAGAATATTGGTGGGTGCAACTTCACTTGTACAAAAACAAGGGAGACAACCACAAAGAGTCGGGATTCTACATGGGCACCAACTCAGAAATGTATACAACATTCTTTGACTCTGCAAGAAATGCAGCTTGGAATGCTATCAAGGAGCTTGGTGAAAGACTCAAGTGTAGAATGCTCAACACCAAAAATGACCTTGAGGAGGAGAAGAAGTATACCCAAGACTTAGAGACCGCCATAAAACGTCTAAGGGAGGATATGATAGACTTAGCATATGAGTGAGAATTGCAACGTACTCCGCTAGTTGGACCACCACACTTGTTGTTTTCTCGCAAAAAATTATCTAAGTTATGTTGAAGCTTAGTGTTTGTGGTAGACTTTGTATATTATGATTTGTATGTTTTATAGTTGATGTATGCTTTTTCTTTTATTCTACTGTCTTGCTTTTCTCTTACTTATGTTGATCTAATATTTCTCTATCTTACATTAGATGCCTAGCTTTGTGGTCAACACTATCGAGGAGTTCAATGGAACTCGTTTTGGTTCACGCATCGTACAGTTTACTAGTGTACTCAACCTCCCAATTCCTAGTATCAAGGCACTTCATCTCACCAAGTTTGATAGGAAGGACCTTTGGGGCTTTAGAGTCTTGCAGCCAGGACGACAGACGGAGTCACTCACGGAGGATATTTCCTTCAAGCTGATGCATGATGACAAGGATAAGGGTCTAGATGTAGTCATGCAGGAGCTACTTGGACGCCTCTACGGACGCCACTCCATCGAGCTTAGAGGCCTCTACTTCCACCCGTTCGGGAGACATGACGAGGAGGGATAGGCATTGGTGTATGAGGGTGCTACTAGAGAGATGATTGAGCCAGTTCGTCTATACCTCCAGGACCTCGAGGGACTTATTAGACACCTCGACACGGATAGGACCAACGTCATGCTTAGCAATGACGAGCTTCATGTTCAGTTGAGGGAGAAGGACAAGCTCTTCGCGGAGCAAGACGAGATCGTCAAGGAGATGGAGGCCAGATTCGAGAGCCAGGACAAGAAGTTCAAGAATCAGGAGAAGAGGGTTTAGGACAGAAACAAGAAGATCAGGGACATGAAGGCTGAGATAGAGGCCAATGACTTCGAGATCGGGACCCAACAGGGAGTGATTGAGAGGCTGCACTCACAGAAGAGAGCTCTCCGTGTGAAGGTCGAGGCCTTAACCACTAGTGTCGAGGAGTAGAAGATAGCCATGGAGACAGCCGAACTTACACTTGTCAACGTGGAGGTCGACATGGAGGAGTAGTGTAGACTACTCAACTATCTTTTATATATCATACTTTGTTTATTGAGTCACAATGACCATCTAACATGTGGATGGCTTTTTATGATGTGATTACTTTTTCCAAAACTTATTGTTTACATTGTTCAAAATCTATGTTTTCTCTTCTCATTGCTTACTGTGATTATTGTTATGAGATGTATTGTGCATGTTAAACATCTATGGGTTATATCTCCTTACTCATCCTTATTAAAACCACAGATGCCTCTTCGTCGTCCCAACCCCAACCCAAACAACAACAATAACGTCACCCCTGAGATTCAGCAGTTGATGACAGCTCAAGCTCAACTGATGCAGATGATGACTCAGTTCATTCAAAATCAGAATCAGAATAACAACAACAACAAAAACAATCCCAACAATCCACCACCATTTGACATGCTTACCAGATTTTTGAGGTTGAGACCAGCCAAGTTCTCGGGAACAACTGATCCAATGGTAGCTAATGACTGGTTATGTTCCGTGAACAAGGACTTGGTCACTATTGGTTGCGCCGATGAGGAAAAGGATAGATTCGCAGAACATACTGCTCGAAGGACCAGCAGGAACCTGGTGGGATAACTTTCAGATCACCACTCCCCTTGAGGATGTGACATGGGCTATCTTTGAAGATGGTTTTCGCACTGCTCACATCTCATCAGGAGTGATGAACCTAAAGAAGAAAGAGTTCCACAATCTAAAACAGCGTCACTCCAGTGTGGCTGAGTACATTAAGGAGTTCAACAATCTGGCGCGCTATGCACCGGATGAGGTTGATACTGATGCCAAGAGGAAGGAGAGTTCCTCGAAGGATTGAATGATGAATTGAACCTGCAGCTATCTGTTGCCTATGTCCCAACATATCAATCACTTTGTGACAAGGCCACCATCTCGGAGAACAAGATGAAACAGGTTGAGGGCAGGAACAGGAAGCATAACTTTGATAAGCACAGCTCGGGATCGTCTCGCAAGCGTTCCCATAATGATGAGAGTAGAGGTTCTGGATTCCACAAGCATGGGAAGTATAACAGCCACCACAACCACAACCGTCACCATGACAACAAGCACCATCACAGTCATGATAATGACAAGTACAAGAACCACAAGAGTGGACACAAGAGCCACCACAGTGGAAGTGGCAATGGGAGTCAGCCTGCAAAGAAAGACCTCAGTCAGGTTGAGTGTTTCAAGTGTAAGAAGATGGGGCACTATGCAAATGAATGCCCAGAAAAAAGTTGATGGAGCCAACAAACCCAACCCTTTCCACAAGGGACAAGTGAACCACATCAATGTGGAAGAAATATATGAAGATTCTGATGTTGTGGCTGGTAAGTTCAAGCTCAATTATTTTCCAGCACTTGTTCTTTTCGATACTAGCACATCGCATTCATTCATACCAAGAGCATTTGTTGATAAGAATGGACTTCCAACTGAAACTATTGGGTGTCCTATAAAAGTAAGCTCTCCCGGAGGAGAGATGATAGTGAATTTTGGATGTCATGATCTAGTGATAGAATTTGGAAAGTATAAGTTTCCAGTTAGTTTGATAATCCTAGATTCCCAAGGATTGGATGTTATTCTGGGAATGGATTGGATGACTAAGTATGAAGGAGTACTAGATTGTGCCAATTGTATCGTCACACTCACAACCCCGGATAAGAAACGGATTAGGTTCAAGTCTAATTTTGAATCTAAAGGGAGTAAGTTAAATTCTCTTAAGGGGATTAGCATAGACAGTGTGCTAATCGTGAGAGAGTATCCGGATGTATTTCCGAAAGAATTACCTGGAATTCCACCAGATAGAGATGTAGAGTTTCTTATTGACTTGTTGTCAGGATCAGGACCAATAGCAAAGAGACCCTACAAGATGTCAGTTGATGAGTTGAAAGAACTCAAGAAACAGCTTGGAGAACAGTTGCAGAAAGGATTTATTCAACCAAGTTCTTCATCTTGGGGTGCACCAGTACTGTTTGTTGAGAAGAAAGATAGAAGTTAAAGGTTGTGCATAGACTACCGTTCACTCAATGAAGTGACTATCAAGAACAAATATCCTTTGCCAAGAATCAACAATCTGTTTGATCATCTAGAAGGAGCCCGTGTGTTCTCAAAGATCGATCTCTGATCAGGCTACTTTCATCTAAAGATTAGAGAACAAGACATACCTAAGACTGACTTCACCACTAGTTATGGATTGTATGAGTACACCGTGATGCCATTTGATTTGACAAATGCACCGGCTTATTTCATGAACATGATGAACAAAGTGTTCATGGAGTTCCTTGACAAGTTTTTTTGTCGTATTCATCAACGACATTTTCATCTATTCCAAGAGCAAAGAAGAACATGAAGATCATTTGCGTTTGATACTTGAGAAGCTTCTAGTGCAGCCACATGGCAATATGGGCTCTGCCTTGATCATATAGGTTGCAATAAATTAGCCAGATGGACAGAAGGTGGTAGGGGTGATAGGATGGAACGCGTCCATTTGGTCTAAGGGAAGGCTTCTAAAAGATCTTGTCTTGATGCATGTCCAGTCTTGTGGGGAAAGTGCACCACCTCTCGAGAGGGTAAAACCTAAGTACTTAGCCGTGTCCCCGACAATGGACAATTTGAGCATCAAGACATTGAAGCTATCAAGGATCTCCTCATCCCAATTTCTAAGTTAAAAACTTGTGGTTGAACAAGGGTTAAAGGTTCACCAATTTCTATTGGTGGTTCCTTGGGAGTTTTTGTCGAACAAAAACTTAGTGTTTTCAACTGATAGGAAAAAACCCTATGTTGAGCAAAGCAAGCCTAAGCTACACTTAGCCAAATTCATATAGATGTTAGATACTACTATTCTATTATGGTATCACTTGCCAATACAATTCCAAATGTATTGACCCACTGTGGCTATAACTTATGATGTTGCAGGTTACTCTGGTGAGGATTAGGGTTATGAGTCTAGACTCAACATGCTTGCCTGTGGCACATGAAGATGAAGACTTTATTTTATATATTTATGTTATGAACTCTTGTACTAGCCTTTGGCTATGGAGTTGTAAAAGACTATGTTTATCTCTGGAGTAACGATGTAATAAAGACCTTTGTATCCGTGTACTTCATCTTAAACTGTGGATGCTAGAATTTGATCCAGGGACTAGCATTGCAATCACAGGGGCCTTTACCTTTATAAAGGTGGGGTCTTACAGATGGTATTAGAGCTCAGGGAGCACAAGCTGTATGCCAAGTTCAGTAAGTGTGAATTCTGGTTGAATGAAGTTGGATTTGTCGGACATATTGTGTCAGGAGATGGTATATCTCTCGATCCCGCAAAGGTGCCAGCTGTAACTGAGTGGGAATCTCCAAAGTCAGTGAAAGAAGTTTGCAGTTTCCTAGGCTTGGCAGGATACTATAGAAGATTCATTGAGAATTTCTCAAAGGTAGCTAAGCCAATGATGGAGTTACTCAAGAAAGAAAGGAAGTTTGACTGGACTAAAGGTTGTGAACTCAGTTTCCAAGAATTGAAGAAGAGACTAGTGACAGCACCAGTTTTTTGTCTGCCAGATTTGGAGAAGGATTTCCACGTTTATTGTGATGCATCTCACCAAGGGTTAGGTGGAGTTTTGATGCAAGAAGGGAAAGTTGTTGCTTATGCCTCGAGACAAATCAAAACTCATGAAGTGAATTACCCTACTCATGACTTAGAGATAGCCTCTGTTGTCCATGCACTCAAAACATGGAGACATTATCTTTTGGGAAAGCGTTGTGAAGTGTTCACAGATCACAAAGTTTGAACTATATCTTCACTCAGAAGGAAATCAATATGAGACAAAGAACATGGATAGAGCTCATCAAGGACTATGACTTGATTTTGCAATACCATCCCGGTAAATAAAATGTTGTAGCGGATGCTTTAAGCCGTAAGGTTTATGTGAATGGCCTTACTAAGGGAGAATTGCCATATGATCTGTGTGCCCAATTCAAAGATCTTAGATTGCAGATAGTGCCTAAAGGACATCTCATGTCATTGGATGTTCAACCCACATTGTTGGACAAGATCAAAGAAGCCCAAAAGTTGGACAAGGAAATTGAAGAGATTAAAGAAAAAATTAACAAAGGGAAAGCTAAAGGATTCCATGAAGACGAACATGGTACTTTATGGTATGGAAAACGTATCTGCATTCCGCAAGATCCGGAGCTTCGGAAACTGATTCTACAAGAAGCACACAACTCACCATATTCCATTCATCCGGGTAACACCAAAATGTACATGGATGTGAAGGAAACATTTTGGTGGAACAATCTCAAGAAAGATATTGCGGAGCATATTGCCGTGTGTGATGTGTGTAGTCGAGTGAAGGCAGAACATCAGAAACCGGCAGGGTTATTACAACCACTACCCATTCTTGATTGGAAATGGGATAAGATTGGCATGGATTTTATCACCGGACTGCCAAGGACTAGATCCGGATATGATTCTACTTGGGTGGTTGTAGATTGCCTAACTAAAGTGGCTCATTTCATACCTATGAAGAGAACCTATACAAGTGCTAAGTTAGCCAAGATTTATATGAATAGGATTGTATGTCTGCATGGAGTACCCAAAAGTATTGTGGCGGATAGGGGAACTGAGTTCACCTCGCATTTTTGGCCACAACTACACGAGTCATTGGGAACAAGATTAGAGTTCAGTACAACTTTTCACCCCTAGACTGGTGGACAGACAGAAAGAACCAATTAGATTTTGGAGGATATGTTCAGGGCATGTGCCCTCGACTATGGTGCTAGTTGGGATGAAAGTCTTCCTTACGCAGAATTCTCTTACAATAACAACTATCAAGCCAGCATTGAGATGGCACCGTTTGAATTTCTCTATGGAAGAAAGTGTACTACGCCATTACTATGGAGTGGTATGGGAGAAAGAAATTTATTCAGACCATAACTAATCAAATAAGTTGAAGAGAAAGTCAAATTGGTAAAGGATAGATTGAAGATAGCACAGTCCCGATAGAAGAGCTACACAGATCCAAAGCGTAGAGAAGTCACCTATGAGGTAGGTGATAGATCTTATCTTAGAGTCTCACCACTTCGTGGTGTGAAGAGATTTGGAGTCAAAGGAAAATTGGCACCAAGGTATGTTGGACCATTCAAGATCTTGAGCCACAAAAGAGAAGTGGCTTATGAGATTGAACTGCTTGAATCACTGTCAGCAGTTCACAATGTGTTTCATGTGAGTCAGTTGAAGAAATGCCATCCGGAGATGGAAGAAACTTCTTTGGAGGATACTGTACCTTTTGAAGAAATTCAGTTAGAGAGTGATCTCACCTATACGGAGAAACCTATCAAGATTCTTGAGACTACAGAAATAGTTATTTGGACTAAGAGTATCAAATTCTGCAAAGTTCAGTGGAACCATCATTCCGAGGAAGAAGCAACTTGGGAAAGAGAATATGACCTCCGGAAAGACCACCCTCACCTATTTGCGAGCCAATCCGAAACTCGAGGGCGAGATTCATCTTAAGGGGGTTAGGTTTGTAAAATCCCAAAAATCATGATTTGTAAAAGCATGCATTGCATTCATATTATCAAAGCATTTAGAGCTAGCACAACAAATTTCAAAGTTTGAATTCAAACAAGAACCATTTCTAATGCCCATTTTATAAATCATATGAGGCATTATTTTGTTTTATTTTTTCAAAGGGCCAAAGTGATTATAAGTAAATTTATGTGTTTTACACACTCTTGGACACTAGGATGGCTTCACAAATTTTTGGAGAAAGTTTGATTTGATTTGGAGTTGATTTGAGCATTCAAATCTTAACTAGAAAATCAATTCAGAAAACGAACAGAAAAATAGGAGCAGACTAGCCAAATGGCTCGGCCCACCCCCACGGCCCAACACGAGCCCACCCGGGACCCCCCCTCTCACCCCTTTGTTTCTCACCCACACCCGTTCACCGCCCCATCACTGACATTCTGGCCCCGCAAGCCAGGTCACCCTTTCTTCCTCAATCAACGCTGCGGACTTGCCGTCGCCGCCCGTTACTGGCCGATTGATTCTTCAATCAATTCACATTAACCTCGTAGTAATCCCACGCCCAGACCCCCTCTACTTAACCCCTCATTCTTCCGCTCCTTTCCCCTCACTCGCCACCCTCTGAGCGCCGCTAGGCTGTCCACACTTAAGCTTGCACCGCCTCTGTCCCGAGGAACTCCGGCGAACAAATCCGGTAAACCCTAGCCCCCCTTCTCTCTGGTTGACGCTCATGTACTCGCCTTGTTCGTACCCGTCTAACGCCACCTCTGGCTTGTCTTTCCGTGCCT
This sequence comes from Avena sativa, assembly GCA_916181665.1. Taxonomy (NCBI): domain Eukaryota; kingdom Viridiplantae; phylum Streptophyta; class Magnoliopsida; order Poales; family Poaceae; genus Avena; species Avena sativa. The sequence goes on along the minus strand of OV702279.1, from coordinate 45,441,236 downwards.
TGTTGCGTTGCCTACGACAACTCCCGAGAATGCCCGATACTGACGCCAACTCCGACGACGAATCGTCGCCGTGTCCGTGCGCCCCAGCCCCGTCCGCGACCATGTTGAGCTTCCCCGCATCTCCACAACCTCGGTAAGCCCAAGTACCCCCACCCTTACCCTCTGGCCTCACTGGAACATCGCCGTCCGACGCGCATCCGCCGCGGTGGCCATTTGCGCCGCCCGCGTGTGGTCAAAGTGATGAGATCCGCTGGATCTAGATCCAGCGGTCAAGATTAGAACTGATCGCGAAAGGGTATGCGTAGATCTGAGCCGTAGGATTTAGATCTGGCGGTTTAAGTTAGATCATTAGCGAAGGGGTAAGTTGTGATCTGGCGCGTTAGATCTGATTTGATCCAACGGCGTGGAAGCGCGATCCACCCCGAAGCGGTATCGTCCAATCAGACGCTGCCCCGTGGCTCGGTTTTTGATTTAAAAACCAGATTTGGATTCAAACTTGGAAAATTCATAACTTGAGTTCTGTTTATCCAAAAAATGCAAATAGATATCAATGTATTAAAAAAAATACTACACCACTGTGGGCTTAAATTTGTATTTTGCTCCTAGAAAATGGATTTTTGTGCAGAGACAAATATAGGCTTATTTTGACTATATAAATTATATAGAAAATGTTTTTAAAGCAAATTTAAGTCTATTTAGACTATAATTAGTTATTTTTGTGTTTAGTACTGTTTATTTTGATTGGTTTAGTATATAAAATTCATTTTATTGCATTTGCATGCATTCATATATTTTTGTTTGATTATTTGAATGTAAATTTGGTGCTATCATTTTATGTGTAGATTTTGGTGCTAGTATTGATTGTGATTGTGAAGATTGTTGCTACTCCCCCAACTACCAAGGAAAGTAGTGCTTCATATATTTTGTCCTATTATTTTGACTATGCATTAGTGATATTTTGCATGGATTTTTTACTAAGTATATATGCTATGCCTTGGGAAATCCTAGTAGATGTTGTCTTTGTGGAATTTTACCTAAGTTAAGATTATTGCTACTATTATGCTTAGCTTAGCTAATAGAAAATAAGGGTGGATTATTCATGCTATGAAATATTTCTAAGTCTATGACTTATATTCTTGCTTAATAAAACAACTATGTGAATGAATCACCTGGTTTGTGTTGAGTGGTTACTCAGGGCCCATTTCTATGGCATCCCTGGTGTATCTCACTTGTGTAAAGCCACCGAGGAACAAAGAGATTTGATATGTTAAGTGTTGAGAATCTTCTAGTGCAGCCACATGGCAATATGGGCTCTGCCTTGATCATATAGGTTGCAATAACTTAGCCAGATGGATAGAAGGTGGTAGGGGTGATAGGATGGAACGCGTCCATTTGGTCTAAGGGAAGGCTTCTGAAAGATCTTGTCTCGATGCATGTCCAGTCTTGTGGGGAAAGTGCACCACCTCTCAAGAGGGTAAAACCTAAGTACTTAGTCGTGTCCCCGACAATGGAAAATTTGAGCATCAAGACACTGAAGCTATCAAGGATCTCCTCATCCCAATTTCTAAGTTAAAAACTTGTGGTTGAACAAGGGTTAAAGGTTCACAAATTTCTATTGGTGGTTCCTTGGGAGTTTTTGTCAAACAAAAACTTAGTGTTTTCATCTGATAGGAAAAACCCTATTTTGAGCAAAGCAAGCCTAAACTACACTTAGCCAAATTCATATAGATGTTAGATACTACTATTCTATTATGGTATCACTTGCCAATACAATTCCAAATGTATTGACCCACTGTGGCTGTAAGTTATGATGTTGCAGGTTACTCTGATGGGGATTAGGGTTATGAGTCTACACTCAATATGCTTGCATGTGGCACATGAAGATTAAGACTTTACTTTATCTATTTATGTTATGAACTCTTGTACTAGCATTTGGCTATGGAGTTGTAAAATACTATGTTTATCTCTGGAGTGACGATGTAATAAAGACCTTTGTATCTATGTACTTCATCTTAAACTGTGGATGCTAGCATTTGATCCAGGTACTAGTGTTGCAATCACAAGGTCCTTTACCTTTATAAAGGTGGGGTCTTACAACTTGTGATCTTTCATGTATTGCATTGGTTCTTTGATACAATTTGGACACCTTTTGCCATGTCACACTCTTGTGTGTGACATCTCAGTCTACTTGGTGTTTTTTTAATTGTATCTCCTTTTTTGGTTCTTGAAATCCTTGTGCATGCATATTTACTACTTGTTTATATTATGGCATGTGTGCTTTCTTTGATCCAATATATTGGGGAAACTCCACCAAAACCCATCGGCTAAGTAATGCATGAAATTCAATTTCATATCAATATGCACATAGTTATGTGGAGTCTCTCCTATGTATTGTAGTTATCTAACTACTTTGGACCCAATAAGTTTGGGGACCATATTGTACTTGAATTTTGTTTTAGGTACGTTGGAGATGCATTGAATGCTTTCCTCTTTCATAAGGAATATGTGTTGACTCAATGAAAATTAGAGACAATCTAGGATGGTCAACGAGCTCCTATTTTCTTCATCACACCAATGATATCTCAGTAACAAGTATCTCTTACTCATGCATACATATCATCTTCCAACCTATGGTAGGATGCACCTTGGCATGAACTTTATATATTTGTAATTGTTTTGGTTCTTTCTTTGGACTTAAAGAAGAGTCTCTATTGCATATGTGAGTAAGTTGAGATGAGTGCATATAATTGGGACTATACAAAATCATGCTCATGATTCACCAATCCCAATTATGTCAATCTAGCAATTATATTGCCTATAGTTTCCTCAAAGGACTCTCATGTGCAAAATTGATCATTTGCAAAGTTGATTCTTTCTTAGTGATACTTGTTTCCTTTCACAATACATTCCAACTATATCTTCTTCCCTTAGTGATAGTTGTGATGTATTTGATATGTTTGTGGTTGAAGTTCATCAATATAAAATAAGATAAAATTGAGCCTTTTGGCCATGCTATCAAGCAAAGATCTTAGTGGTGTATTATCATGACTTAATTTTGGATATCTTGTATTTTAGTATCTATTTTGTGTGTACATGTTTCTTTGTGGATCAATATCTTTGTGAGTACTTAGAAACTTGTACACATGAGAGATGTTACTTCTCTATTTTTGGTATCTTCTTTGTTTCGTGTGTGTTGTATGGTCATACTAAGCAATGTCATTCATTGAAGACTATGTTTATACTCAATGTAATTCTTGTACTAGTCTTATAATATGCTTTGTCATGCCTCTCACACATCCTTGTGGTTAAGCCTGCTATTGTGTTGTCTCTTACTTGTCGCTCATCCATTTGTTTCTTGCAAATTTTATGCCTTGGTATATGATTGTTTTCACATAGTTGTGTTGTAAGTAAAATAGAGGAAGTGAGGATTCCATGTTGTGCACATTGTATTCAGATACAAAAACCTAATGTGTGCACGTACCTTGGGGAGCTTCCTAATTTTATTTATAGTACCGCTTTGTGCTTATAATATTTGTTCTATCATGACTTGTATTGTTAGATGAATTTGGATCAGTGAGGATTCCATGATTATGCACTTTGTTCCCAAATACAATTATCATAATTGGTGTATTATCTTTGGGGAGCTCCTCTAATTCATTTAATATGCTCATTTGCCTTCTTTCTCATTTTTTGTGTCTTAAATGATTATGGGGGAGTGAGGATTCCATATTTGTGCATATTGTATTCAAATGTGACTATTCTTATGTGTGCACAAATCTTGGGGAGCTTATATATTTACATTTAAAACACTCTTTTGCTTGTATCATAATATCTTGTTGTTTCCATTTGGTCCCATATGTTGTTTTCAATTGGTTTGTCGGATCTTGTGAGTGCTTGCATCATTTGTTGATGCTTATTTCATTTTATAGGGAATCTTTGGGTCCTAAATATAGTTCTACTTCCTCCCAAATATTCATCATTGGATATGTGCGAATGCACACCTTTGGAGGAATTATCACTATATTGGCCTTCTAGAACTTGTCACCCATTTCGGCAATCGATGCCAATGGGGGAGAAGTTTTCTAGGGTTTAAGGGAAGTAGGTTTATGCTTTGAGTTTGTTCTTAAGCATTTGCCTTTCATGCTCTTGCATCTTTATTGTTTCTTAGCATGTGGTATATATATTGGAAACTCCACCAATGATAATGATTGGAAATATATGCAATAAAATTCAAGTTCATCACACATGCATAGATTGTGGGGGAGTTTGCTCTATGTATTGTGGGAGTACCAATATCACATAGTTGTGTAGTATTTGATATTGGTGCTACCCTTTTGTTCTTTAAATTCCTTGTACAAAACCCTCTCAAAGGGGTTGTCATCAATTACCAAAATGGGGGAGATTGAAAGAGCATGTGGGCTCCCATGTGTGGTTTGGGTAATTAATGACAATCTCTATGGACTAATGCTTGTATTAAGTTGCACTTGTAGGAATTGTCCATTGGCAATGCTTGAACCATGTGGTAATTTCAAGGTTGAAAGAATAATAAAATGAAGAAGATCAATTGATGACCAAGATGTTCAAGGAGTGATCCAAATATTGGTCATGGGCGTGTTGAGCCTATGGCAAGTGTGTATTGAAGAATAAGATGGAGTGATATCTCTGGTGTACCTTCAAGGCACCAACATAATGAAGAAAAGAAGAAATTAAGTGCAAGTTCAAGATGAGCCATATCATATACTTGGGGCTTGCCATCATTATGGTGATCATGGATATGTGAAGATATGCCTAAAATAGAGGCTCTCCCATAGTGAGTATGGGGGAGCAATTCGCAAGACTTCACAAAGCTAGCGCAATAAAGAAAGGTGTTCATCTTGAGGTGTACAAGATCGCTATAATCAAGCTCAAGTGAAATATACTCTAGGCAAATGTATGTTCTTGGTAGGTTTCTTTCTTACCGATCTCATGGTGCTAGTTGGGGAGACCGGTTTATAGGATAGGTAACCGTACTATTAAGAGGGGCGCTCAAGTGAGTAGCTTGATCATATCCTTTGGAGATAGCTCACACCTTTGAATACTTGGCATCACCATTCTTGGTTGTTATTTGTATATTATCCATGTGAGGTTCTAGAGATTGTCGTAATAATCATAACGAGCTCTAGTTCATCGAAAACGGATTTCATATGCATTCTGTATTGCGTTTTCGATATTGGAGGTTTTACCGGTTTGTCTTTTAGACATAGGTAAAATCATCCATTATTTGGTTCTTACTCATGTGAAGATTTATATCTTGTGTTAATATCCATAACAAGATCTAGTTCATCAAAAACGAATTTCATATGCATTCTATATTACGTTTTCGATGTTGGAGGTTTTACCGGTTCGTTTTTGAGAGAGGTTAAATCTTTCTTAATTTGGTTATATCCTCCCTTGATTTACTATGATGTTTTTCTATATGATCTTGTAGATCTTATTGTCGTCTTTAAAACGAGCCCAAGATCATCAAAATCGGAGTCCAGATACAAAAGTTATGGTTGTTTTCGTATTGGTCTTTCTGCGAGTTTTTGTAAGACCGGAGACTCCGGACTAAATCTCTTGTTTATCTCCGAACCAAGTCCAGTACGTCCTCCAGATTGTCCTAGTTTGGCCTGGGTACATCAGAGACTCCGGTCCCAGTCCAGAAACTCCGGTCCGGGCGATTCCTAGGCCTAATGGTTGGATTTCTAGGGACCTATTTAAGGGCCCCTTCTTCCTTAATGGTTACCTAACCATTCTTGCAAGTTTTCCCCTCCATATTTGACCTTATTGAGCTTGCTTCCCCTCAACCCCTCCCATGATTCTTGCATATTCTTGAGGGATTTGAAAGAGGAGATTAGATCTACAACCCCACCAATCAATCTCTCCTCTAAGTGAGGGGAACATATTGGGATATAGATCTTGGAGTCTTTTGTGGATTTCCTCCATTGTTCTTCCTCTCTTATTACCCCACAAGCTTTTGTAGCTTTGGTGGATTTTGGAGAGAAGGACTTGAGAACTTCTTGTGTTCTTGCCATTGCATTTGGTGCATCGGTTTGAGTTCTCGGTGAGGATTCGATTGGGTGAAAGTTGAGAACCTTTTTACTCTTGGGTTCTTGGAACCCTAGACGATTTAGTTGTTTTGCAGGTTTTTGGAGTCTTTGGGGCCTCCAATTAAGTTGTGGAGCTTTCCCTAAGCTTGTTTGTTGGGAGCCTCCAATTGAGTTGTGGAGAAGTGCACCGATAGTGGAAGTGTGGATCGATCCCGTTGGGGTGAGATTCACAAGAGAATAAGGGAGGCCTTTTGTGGCATTGGTGGTTTAATACCACCCCCTGTCCAAACGATACGTACTCCATGTTGGGAGGAACTCGGTAAAACATCGTCGTCTCCGCATGCCTCGGTTATATCTATACCGAAGCTCTTACTTATGCAGATTACTTTGTGATAGCCTTTGTGCTTGAAGTCTATATATTGCTATCACATAATTGCTTGTCTTGCTTAGCATAAGTTGTTGGTGTACATAGGTGAACCCTAGTTGTTCTAGGTTTTGTGCTTGACAAAGTAAACACCCCCCTCCTATTCACCCCCCCTCGAGGCGGTATCTGTATCCTTTCACCCGCATTGCAAATCTGTTAGCCGTTCCGCGATCTCCAGTGTCCCCTCCTTCTCCAAAACCCAAATCCATAACAATGGGAATTGACGAGGCGAACCCTCGTCTGAAAGGCTGTAGCAGTTGAACACAGCACCAAAACACTTGAGTCCTCTATCTGATTTCTATCTTTGAATCGTGCATTCGAGTGCAATTGTGAGTTGAGAGAGTCCACGACAGTGACATCCAGAGAGAGCAGCCAGCAGCAGCCACTCAAGAAGATTAAGAAAGCAGTGATCCTCGACCATGACGTGGCTCACAGCGGCGCGGGCTCGCATAAGGTGGTGCCACCCACCCCACGTACCAGCGGAGGCTTCTCCCAGCATGAGACTGACGGTGTCTGTCCTCCACAACACGGATCCCAGTAGTGTCGAGTCCACACCACACGTTCGCATAAGGTGGCATCATCTGCGAAGCCTGATGGCTTCCTCCTGGCGACAATGGAAGCCCTCTCCTAGCTCCATCCCGAAGCGAGGCGACCCTCCCGACACCTCTCCTCCCAACACGGCCTTCTGATGCTGCCACGGGTTCCATGCTATTCTGCCAGCGAGGTCCCGTCGGATCAAGAGGTCCTGGCGGTGGAGGAGATGTTGAAGCGGGGCTTCACATGGAAAGCCACGTCTGGTGAAACCACGAGAGGTTGTCGTGTCACCGCTTGCTGTCGAACCCGGCTCTATGACCCGAGAATCTAGGATAGGGAGGAGTCATCCGAAATGACGAAATTGAGGAGGAAGATGGCGTGGGTTTTCTTCTATGGGGCACCATCTCCCGCTTTGACCGGGAAAATAAGAGCATATGATGGAAAAAAGAACTGAAAGAAGAAGTCTCGCGATGATGACGCGACGCACGAACGGTGGGTACTGTAGACGCGCACGATGAATAGTGTCGTGGCTAAGTTGGATCGCGGAGGAATCGCTCAAGTTCTTCACTTTCATATATGTAGTTGATGACTGCAAGTGCACAGATCGGTTGTAGCTAGTTTCTAAATAAAGATATCCATCCCACAGGGAACAGGAGTCTGAAGTCTAATAATTCTTGAAATAAATACTGGAAACAGAAATGCTAAATAAAGTTCTAAGAGACAAGATGAAATGCAAGTATTGTGTAAAAAGGTGTTTTGGGGGTTTTTGGTATAAGAGAACAATGCGTAAAGTAAAAAAACTGAATACAGAAAATAAGTAAAGCATATGTAAAAGATATTTGAAACTTCAATGGGTAAAAGCATTCTCAGGGATTAGCAGATACAACACTAGCATTATAAAAGTATAAGGTAAAGATTATTATCATGAACATTCTCAACTATGTATGTGTGGGAGGAACTCTGTGTTTGGACAATGAGGCAGGAACCACTGCACAAATCATCCTCATAACCACAACATACAACAATCAACATCAATTTAATTACTGTGCTATTAAGGGACATAATCCCGCAGGGCGTATCCCATAGCATGGATAGTGTTTTGTGAGTTTCCTCGATTCCCAAGTTGATACATAAGGGGTGCCAACAACTTTATAATCAATGTAAGTGCGAACACACCTCCATCTACCAACAATTAATTCCCTCCATCAAGTCCCCAGAAGAGAAAAATATTGAGAGGTCGACTTCTCCCAACATCAAGATGAAGACAATCTAACATATGGTCACATAGATGAATATCATAATAAATTTTATCTTATTTTAATCTCATGCTAGGGTTTCTCCATCTCCCCAAGAAATAATTATCTACTCAGACATGGAGGCAATCAATATCATGGAAAAAGTAATGGAATCTATCATAGATGAATAGTACTTGTATAGATCCACAACGAGTACGGAAATTACAACAAGATCTAGACAAGATGTAGATTGGATGGATGGACATGGTGGTGATGCAGCGGTTGATGATGAAGATTGATGCCTTAGTCTCCTGGATCTGCGCATGGCGAAGATGGATACCCGGTGGATGAGTTCCCCTCCAGATGCCTTCCAGAGATGAGGTTTCGGAGATTTTTGGGTGTTCTGTATGTCGTCTCTCTGATACATTTGCACGGGATGAAACTATTTGAGGAGGCGGTGTCGGCCCCAACTATATGGCGGGAATTATACGGCCTGAATATTTATTCCCGCCGTATAGTTGGTCGTTAAACCTTCTGTATACTTCAATTTCTTTGGGTTTTATTCTGGTGTTATTATTTTTCCCAAATAAGAAATTTACGTTGTTTTTGGCTCCTTTTCACTCCAATATAACTGGTCCAAGAATTGTGTCCATCGTATCCATCATCTGATCTGATCCTGGTGAAAATAAATATAAAAATGCGTGTGAACGCCATAAAATACCAAGATCCTACCACTACAACATGATGCACTCATCAACTTCCCCAAGATTATACTCTTTCTCGTCCCGAGCAAGTTTAGCTTAATGGATGTGATCCTCATATTCATGAAGCTGAGTCGATAAAATAAATGAGGCAGTTGCAGCATATGTTTATCATGAAGGATACATATTAATAAGTTCATGAATAGTACCTTACTCGAACCATACGAATAATATTAGCAGACTTCCACACCTTACCAATTAATAGTTCACAACAGATTATTCTCAACATGATGTAAAAGTATTCGGTTCAACTGAATGAGTTAGTGGGGTAGTCCCAAGTGTGTTTAGGATTAACATATTCACTTGGGATTCAAAACCTCAAATGTCTCTTTGTCTTACTACAATATAGTGGTATATCCCTATTTTCTCTTTGCACATTCGCTCTTTTTCTTCATCTTTCTTTTTCTTCTTTCTCTATATATATTCATACTCAAACTTTTGTTTAAGTGTTGTGTAAAGGAGCTAGCCATATATTCCACTTCATGTAGGAATTCAAAGTTTAATGATCTCAATTACCAAATTCCAAATATATATGAAGCATCTTTATAACTTGAGTATTCTACCTCAACTTGTTCTCACTCTATTTGATAGCACTTATAATTTCTACTGTGTCCAAGGTTTTTCTTTTTCATCTTAATTAATTAGATAATCTCACATTTTTGTAAACCAAACCATTGACCTACAACATATTGATCAAATAATCTTTATATGTTTTGTTAATACAAATGGTGTGGAAGACTCCTATTTTTATCATCAAGTGCACGTAAAATCATTTTTTGAGGTAAAGTACAAGTAAAATCATACTCAAGCCATTCATATATCCAATAAGACAAACTCAAACTCAATAATGCTCCATATATTATAATAAACTTGGAATTTCATAAGAGGGATCAACTATTCCTAAAGGGAATTCTAATGGTGCAAACTTTATTTATGAGCTCGAACTAATGCAAAAACTAGAATAGTAATAAAAACTTATAAGATAGATTACAAGGTATTAAAGATCTCCCCAAGCTTGGAATCAAGTCAGGTGTTTTATTGCAGGTCACTGTGGCGCCATGGCACGTGGTATCTTCTCTTCACGGGCCAGCCTAAGATGGAGGGATTCATTGACAGCCTCTAGTTCTTCGATGCGCAGCTTGTAGAGAAGATTATTCCTCTCCATCACTTTCACCTATTCTTTAATGATCTCATTTTTATTTTGTAGGTCAGTATCGCCTTAAGACTCATGGAAAAACCTGCTTTGGTGGTCTGCTTGATATATTCATCGAGTTTATCAAGATAAAATCGCAGCCATCGAAGATGCCCGGTTGTCCCTGGCGCCTCCTTGTCCATCTATGCGATCTTCAGCTTGAGGTAATTCAACTCCTTCTTCCAGCGTTCTCTGTCGGTGCCAAGGAACTCCATAGGGAGGTTCTTGATCTCATTGCTCTGCTCGTTATAGCTTTTGATCTCCATAGGAGCTATCTCCCTAGCTTCTTGGATCTGAGGTTCTCTTTGTGGTGTGTTCTCTTGTATGAACGAGAGGTAGATTTGTTCCTGTGATTATGATTAGAGAGAGGCACAATGGAAGTATATTTGTAAGATCCCTCCCTTTTAAAGGTAAGGATCCATGTGATTGCAATGCTAGTCCCTGGATCAATGCTAGAATCCACAGTTTAAGATGAAGTACACAGAAACAAAGGTCATTATTACATATCATTCCAGAGACAAACATAGTCTTTTACAACTCCATGGCCATAGGCCTAATACAAGAGTTTAACCATAACAATAAGTCTTCATCTTCATGTGCCACAGGCAAGCATGTTGAGTGTAGACTCATAACCCCTAATCATCATCAGAATAACCTGCAACATCACAAGTTACAACCACAGTGGGTCAATACATTGGAATAGTATTGGCAAGTGATACCTTAGTAGAATATTAAAATCTAGTTACTACATGCATTTGGCTAAGTGTAGCTTAGGATTGCTTTGCTCAAAATAGGTTTTACCTATTAGTTGAAAACACTAAGTTTTTCTTTGACAAAATTTTCCCAAGGAATCACCAATAGAAATTGGTGAACCTTCACCCTTGTTCAACCACAAGTTTTAACTTAGAAAATTGGGATGAGGAGATTCTTGATAGCTTCCATGTCTTGATGCTCAAGTTGTCCAATACCAGGGACATGGCTAAGTACTTAGATTCTTCCATCTGCAGAGGTTGTGCACTTTCCCCACAAGACTTGATTTTCACCAAGACAGGACCTTTCAGAAGCCTTCCCTTAGACCAAATGGACGTGTTCCAACCTATCATCCCACTACCACCAACTGTCCAAATGGCTAAGTTATTGCAACCTATATGATCCAGGCAGAGCCCATAATGCCATGTGGCTGCACTAGAAGCTTCTTAATTTGGCATCTCAAATCCCTTTGTTCCTGGGTGGCTTTCCACAAGTGAGATACACAAGGTAAACCATAGAAATGGGCCTTGTGTAACCACTCAACACAAACCATTCTTTCCATTCCACCCAGGTGTTTCATTCACTTAGTTGTTTTATTAAGCAAAAACACAAGTCAATGACTTAGAAATATTTCACATAGCATGAATATATAGTACACCCTTGATTGCTACTAGCTAGGCTAAGCATGGCAAAAGTAAGCATCTTAACTTAGAGGAAATTCTAACAGTTCTACAACTACTAGGATTTCCCAAGCATAGCATATAGATACTTAGCAAAATATTCATGCAAGTCCTATACAAAATATCTCTAATGCATAGGTGAAAATATAGGGATAAAAACATGAAGCACCACTTGACTTGGTAGTTTGGGGAGTAGCAACAATCTTCACAACCACAATCACTATTAGCACCAAAATCTACACATAAAATAATGGCACCAAAATCACATAACAAAATATATAAACAAAAATATATGAATGTATGCAAATGCCATGTGATGATTTTTCTACACCAAACAAGACAAGTATACAGTACTGAAACATAAACAAGACCAAGACACCCAAAATAAACTTTATTTGATCTTTAAAACAATTTTCAAATAATTTCCATACTCAAATTAAGCCTACAAATGTCTCTGCAAAAATAACCATTTTTACAGAGGCTAAACATTAAACACATTGCATAAACAGATAGAATTCTTTCTCCTGATTCCAATGATATAAAATTTGTAAAATTTTAACGTGTGGATCAAAAGTTATGAATTTTACAAGTTTGAATCACTAATAGATCTAAATTTTGTTTTTAAATCTAAACGCAGGCCACGCGGCGTGTTCTGATTGGCCCGTATCGGTTCGTCCGGATCGACCAGTGTGGACCGCACGATCTAAATGAAATCACATGGCCAGATTTAACACATACCCCTTTGCTCAATGATTCTATCGCGTGCGTTGGATCTAGATCTGACGGCTGCTAATCAAGCGACCATAGTGGGGCGGCGCTAGCGGCGGCAAGTGGCGGCGGCGCGCTCTGTCAGAGAAGTTGCCATCGATTTAGGTCGCGCGGGGAGGAGTGGGGATGCTTACGGTGTTCGCGTGGTCGCTGTGGTGCTCGAGGTGGTCGAGGGAGAGACAGGGGCACATGGACGCAGCGGCAGGACCTCATCGGAGTTGCTGGCGGTGTCGGGTGTTTGCGGATGGAGTCCTTGTCGATGATGTAGAATGACCTAGCACGAACCAGTGGTGTCAGAGGATGCACAAGGTTGTGGCGGACATGACAGGGTCAAAGAGGGAGCAAGGGGCGTCCGGGGTTTACCGGTATTCTTCGTCGGAGTTGAGCGACGGCTCTGTCACTTGTGGAGGTGGACGGGAACGGCGGCCTGGGTCAAGCGCTGCCAAACGAAAAGGGTCAAGAGATGCACAAGGTTGTAAGGAACATGCTCGTGTGAATTAGAAGGGCAGAGGTGGTCTGTCTCACCGGAATTTTGTCGCCGGAGCTCGTCGGTACAGCGGTGGTGCGAGAGCAATTAGGGGCAGCCTGGTGGTGGAGCGAGTGAGTTGAGCAAGGGGAAATGGTCGTCGAGGGGTGGGGATTAAGTAGCCGAGCGAGGAGGGGGAATTACTCCGCGAATCAAGCGCAATCAAAGGATTTGAATTCGGGAGGAAACGGCAGCGTCGAGCAGTTCCTCTGGCGCGTGATTGACGATGACGATGACGGGGCAAGGTGGGGTCGGCCTATCAGCGAGTGGGTGCGCTTGGTTGCAGTGAGAAACAGAGGGGGAGAGGGAAACCCGGGTGGGCTATTTTGGTTACTGGGCTGAAAAGGTATCGCCGGCCCATTTCTGTTATCCTTATTCTTTTTCTTTTTCTAATTGATTTTCAGGAAACAATTTCAAATGAAATCAAATGTGTTTGATTTCAAATTATTTCTAGATTTTTATAAAGTGAAACCTGCACAAATCTAAGTGTAAAACCTTGCTGTTTCACTAAACTTGCTTGGTTCTTTTGGATTTTTTTAAAAAATAGTGTCTTTACATAAGATGAAATAAAGATATGAAAATGGTTTTAAAACCATATTTTGTTTTGAAATAATTGTCCAAGCTTTGGAACTCAACCAAACCAACTCATGAACAAACAATCTTGGTTTGAAACAAATAATCTCTCACTAGAGAGTAGCATTGGATCAATGCCTATTTACATAAAATAATAAGCACCCAAATGCTTCTGTTTTTGTAATGACTTTGAAAATGATCCCTAAATGATTATGAATGCATGGATGATATGCAAATCTTTGAAATCATGATTTTAGGGATGTTACAATATTAGAGGGGTAAGAGGTCGGTAAAACTTGCGAGAAACACCAAATTCACGCCCAAGAAAAGAATCCAAGCATATTAGGAAAAGAAATCACGAATTTGGAGGAGTCCTTCTCCGTAACGACCAACTATAGGGTCGCGTCCCGTATATTCCGGCCGTATAGTTGGTCCCGGGCAGATATTTCCAAATATCTCGAACCTAGAACGGTTAAATTACCGACTAGGAACCGACAAAGCATTTTTTTTCATAATAAAAATAAGAATGAAACGGGTCGATGGTATATAAGCTTTAACGATCAACTATACGGCAGGAGATTTTTCTCCGGCCATGTAGTTGTGGCTGTATAGATACTGCACACCGCAAATTAATTTCGCGAGGGGTACTATAGCTTTAACGCCCAACTATACGGCGGGAGATTTTTCTCTGGCCTTCTAGTTGCACCCGTATAGTTACAGAAACCTCTCAAAAACTTCATAAAAACAAGAGGAATTAAAGGCGAAATTTTTAGTAGTAAAAATTGTGAAAGCAAATCACTTATAAGAGTAAGAAAACTTACCTTCCACTTACCGTTTATTTATTCGGGAGTGACAAGCTCCTCCAACAACACGGACTTCTTCTTTTTGAGAGGATTTGTCCTTAGTTCATATAATAATTCTTGAAAATGAAAATCACCAGGACTAAGCCTCCTCTCAACAAGATCGGTGTCTTGCTGGGAAAATATAGATGCTACATCCACTACCTTTGCTTCTTGCCTCTGCATAATCTGCAACTCAAATTCCTGAAGTAAAAGTATCCAACGGATCAGTCTTGGCTTGTGATTTTTCCTCTCAAGGAGTTCTTTTAAGCCATCACGATCTGTATGAACTCTTACTTTTGCATCAAAAATATAAGAACAAAACTTATCACAAGAGAAAAATACAGCAAAGAGTTCTCTTTCTTCCTTAGGATAATTCTTTTGAGCACTATTGAGAGTTCTACTAGCATTATGTATAATATTAAATCTGTGACCTATGTGTTGTCCCAGAGTTACTCCTACATCATCATCACTAGCTTCACATATTAAATCAAAATTCATATCCCATATAGGTGGTTTAATAATAGGGGCATGAGGTAAAGCATATTTAAGTTTATCAAAGGCAATAAGGAATTTATCATCAAAGTTAAATCTTACTCCCTTTTGCAACAGATTAGTCAAAGGTTTAGAAATTCCAGAAAAATTTCTAATGAACCTTCTATAAAAGCCTACATGATCAAGAAAACTTCTTATACCTTTTATGTCCCTTAGTTGTGGCATTCTTTCTACTGCTTCAACTTTAGCCCTATCTTCTTCAATACCCTTACCTAATACTTTATGTCCAAGGACTATGCCTTCTTTGACCATAAAATGGCACTTGTCCCAGTTTAGAACAAGATTGGTTTCTTCGCAACGCTGCAAAATTCTATTGAGATTATCCAAGCAACTAGTAAACGAAGTTCCATAGACGGAAAAATCGTCCATAAATACTTCCATTATCAGTTTTATAAAATCTGCGAAAATAGCTGTCATGCATCTTTGACAAGTAGTTGGAGCATTACATAAACCAAAAGGCATGCGTCGGTAAGCATGTAAAACATAGGGACCAATGAAAGTTGTTTTAAGTTGGTCATCAGGATGAACAGCTATTTGGGAAATACCAGAGTATCCGTCCAAGTAGCAAAAATGAGTGTGGTTTTCTAGCCTCTCTAAAGTTTGATCTATGAACGGTAAAGGATAGTGATATTTCCAAGTTTCCTTATTCAGTTTCCTGAAATCTATGCACACCATATGTCCAATAATAGTTATAGTATGTATCAATTCATTGTTTTCATTAGGAACAACAGTAAAGCCGCCTTTCTTAGGAACACAATGAACAAGACTTACACATTCACTTTCTTTTATAGGATAAATTATACCTACATCCAGTAGGCATACTATTTCTTTTCTTACCACTTCCTTCATTTCAGTCTTTAGCCTTCTATTAAATTCTGCAACATGTTTAGCACCTTCCTCCATGAATATTCGATGGACGTTTATCATGGGACTGATGCCCTTCAAATCGTCCATTGAGTACCCAAAGGCCGTGCAGTGCTCCTTTAAGTACCTTCATGAGTTCTTCTTCTTCCCCTGAAAGTTTAGCACTAATAATAACAGGGAATTTATTAGTCTCATCTAAGAATCTATATTTAAGATTATCAGGTAAAGTTTTTAATTCTGGGGGTGGCAATTCTTCATCCCCTCTCTTTTCTGGCTCTTCAAAAACTTCATCAGTTGGAGGTTCTAAAATGGGAAATGAATCAAATTCACTTTCTAATTCTTCTAGAGTTCTGACCTCCATAATTATTTCTTCACAATTTGAGTCTTCATTTATTTCCTCTTCTTGATTACTTAAGAAAAGATATGCCATCTCAATAGTTTTCTCTTTCTTTTCTTCTTGTATAGGTAGAGTTTTGTCTTTAAATTTGGAAAAGTGGAATTCTTTTTTCCTCTCTCCTAAGCTTAAGAGATACAACCTCCTTTTTGAAGTCGACTGTGGCACCTACATCGCTCAAAAAGTTTCTTCCAAATATGATTCGTAAAGAGTGTCAGCTGGCATGTCAACAACAATAAAATTGATAGGAAGATTTTTATTGCAAATTGTGACAGTTGCATCTTCAGTTACTCCTATTGGAATTCTAAGATTTTTATTGGCTAACATGATTGTCATATCAGTATTTTATATTATAGCCGGTGTTATTTCTTCCTTTATTTCTAAATAAAAATCAGAAGATATAACATTAACTTCGGTGCCAAGATCACATAAACCGTAATGCGAGGTTTCTTTAAATATGCAGGGAAGAATAGGCTTACCCACATATTTTACCTTAGTTTTTCCTTCAACCAATATAGAAGTCTCTTCATCAAGTTCAACTATGTTATAGTGTGCATACATTGCCATAATTGCTTCCTTGGTTACCTCTTCAACTTTGGTTTCATCCAGATGTTCTTCAATTATTGGCACACACTTTCCTCTTCTTTCTCCTCCTGTACTGCCTTAACCTGTTCATATTCCAAAATATGATTATGTGCAGTGTTAGGGAAAGGTATCTCATACATTGGTTCTAGGTAGGCCAATGTTGCTTTAACTTCTCTTTTCTTCTCAAGTTCGGGTGGTGGATCATACTTGGCCGAACCCTCTTTTGGAGCATTGATGTGTTCTGTAAAATCTTTAACAACTTGCAACATAAGATCTGAATCTAAATAAATCTCTTTAGATAATTCATTAACATGTCCCTTTTTATTTTAGTCATGAATACATTCATAATCTATTTTTGTGCCTCCTTCACTTCCTAGACCCAAATTCCATGAAACTCTATGATCGCGAATTCTATTAAGTAAAGCTCAAGCTTTAGTTATGGGTAAATCCATAAAATCTCCTCTCGCGCAAGAGTCTAGTTGAATTTTATTAGTTTCAATTAAACAGCCATAAAAGATATACAATAAATACCATTCAGGAAAATCATGATTAGGACATTGACTAAGTAAATTGTTAGATCTTATATAGGCTCTTACTAGTCTTCATTAGGACGGTTCCTCCAAGTCATTATAAGACGCCTGATTCCAAAAGATTTTGATAATGGATAATATTTAGGTAGAAATTCACAAGCTAAATTATCCCAAGTAGTATTGGCTTCTCAGGGTAGAGATCTATACCATGCGAGAGATGTACTTGTCAAAGTTTCACTAAAAAGTTTAACCCTTACTTCATTGGTGGTATACCCCATTAATTAGAACGTGCCACATATATCTTTGAAGCATGCAATATGCTCATATGAATCAGGATCTTCTTCATCTCCAGTAAATTGCTTCTTGTGTAAAATACTAAGTAGAAGAGGATTTATTTCAAACCCCCTTATCTTCTTGTTGGAGTTGTATCTTTTATAAATATCATAGGGCTTACCAAAATGGCTGAGTGGGTTAGCACTAGTCATATGCTCAAACTCCATCATGTTGGTGGAAACCTATAACTCAAAACAAAACTTAACAAAACTAAAGTAATTAAGCAAAAACTAAAGGACGTACACCGCTTATCTCCCTGGCAACGACGCCAGAAAATAGCTTGATGACTGCAAGTGCACAGATTGGTTGTAGCTAGTTTCAAAATAAAGATATCGATCCCACAGGGAGCAAGAGTCTAAAGTCTAAGAATTCTTGAAATAAATACTGGAAATAGAAATGCTAAATAAAGTTCGAAGCGATAAGATAAAATGCGAGAATTGTGTAAAAGGTGTTTTTGGGTTTTGGTATGAGAGAACAATGTGTAAAGTAAACAAAACTAAATACAGAAAATAAGTATCGCGTATGTAAAAGAGATTTGAAACTCCGGTGGGGAAAAGCGTTCTTAAGGATTAGCGGACACACCACTAGCATTATAAAAGGCTAAGTTAAAGATTATTATCATGAACATTCTCAACTATGTATGTGTGTGGGGAACTCTGTATTTGGACAATGAGGCAGCAACCACTGCTCAAATCATCATCATAACCACATCAGATAGCAATCAACATCAATTGAATTACTGCGCTATTAAGGGACATAATCCCACGGGACGTATCCTATGGCATGGATAGTGTTTTGTGAGTTTCCTCGATTCCCAAGTTGATATGTAAGGGGTACCAACAGCTTTATAATCACTATAAGTGCTAACACACCTCCGTCTACCCACAAGTCATTCTTTCCATCAAGTACCCACAAGAGGAAAATATTGAGAGGTCGACTTCTCCCAACATCAAGATGAAGACAATCTAACACATGGTGACAGTGATGAATATCATAATAAACTTTATCTTATTTCAATCTCATGCTAGGGTTTCTCCATCTCCCCAAGAACTAATGATCTACTCAAACATGGAGGAATTCAACATCATGGCAAAAAGTAATGCAATCAATATCATGCTAGATCCACAACGAGTACGGAAATTACAACAAGACACTAGTAGGAAAAAGCTTATCCATAGGGGCCATATTAGTGGCGCACCTCTAAAGGGTGCCCCACGGATATTTATCCTTGACGCACGAGGGAAATGATGCGCCAATGACCTGCACTTATCTGTGACGCATGCTCAGATCAGTGTGCCACGCATACGTGGGTCCTAGCGCCGGTGGCCGACCCCGTCCATGGACGGCATATCTGTGGCGCATGTTATACGTGTGCGCCGTGCATAACAGCAACATTAGTGGCGCACAGCCATCTGGTGCGCCACGGGAGTAGGTCGACCCAATAATTTGAAAAGGTGGAACTTATCTGTGGCGCACCATATAGGTGTGCGCCACTGACCTAGAATACCACAGATAATTTTCCAAAAATCTGCCTTCACCCCCCCTTGTGGATCGCCTTTTTTTGTTTTGAAAATAATTATAGAAAATGAAAAATACTTAAAAAAATAGAATCCTTTCATATATAGGTTGGTTATCTGGTCTAGTTTGTAGGAAAATTAACAAATATGAATTTCGACTTTTTTTGCAAAAAAAATTATGGCACGGTAAAACGGTCATAACTTTTGCATACGATGTTAAAAAAATACGTTTAATATACCAAAATGACGAGAACGAGATTTCGCATCCGCTCGCAACGACCTCTGATCGTTAAGCAATTTTTTAGATTTTAAAAATTCAAAAAGAGTAAAATGTTATGGTCAAAAGATCATTTTTCCTGCAGAATAAAATAGAGGCCACTTACCAGTGGCGCACCACCATGTAGTGCTCCACAAATAAGCTTGGGTGGGATTCAAATTTGAATCGGCAGGCCTATCCTCCTCCTCCTCTCTTCTTCCTCCTTATCCTCTCCTCCTCATCTCTGCTTCCTCCTCCTCTCTTCTTCCTCCTTATCCTCTCCTCTTATTCCTCCTCCTCTCTTCTTCCTCTTCCTGCTCCTCCTTCTTTGTTCTTCCTACTCTATTCTTCCTCCTTCCCCTATCCTATCCTCCTCCTTTCTTCTTCCTTCTCCTCCTTCCCCTCTCATCGTCTCTTTCTCATCCTTCAACTCCACTCTTCCTCCTCCTATCATGTTCTTTCTCCTCTCTTTCTCCTCCTTTGCCTACTCTCCTCTCCTCCTCTCCCTCCTATTTCTCATCCTCCGGCTCGGCCACGGCCTCCCGAATCTACCTACGGTGGTAGCTATGGCCACAGAGCGACGCGACATGACAACGACGACGCGATAGATGGAGGATACACCTGCGGCGTCAGATCTAGAATCATCTTTTTTTGAAATTTGAAAATTTTATCTATGGCGCACCATGTCTACATGCGCCACGGATAATTTTCAAATCTCGCCTTTTTTGAAATTTGAAATCTCTATCAATGGCGCGCCATACCACCATGTGCCACAGATAAGTGGGTTTATCCATGGTGCACGTCTAGGTGCTCCATGGATAAAAAATATCAGTGGCATAATATCAGTGGCGCATGGGACATGCGCCACTGACCCCATTTTAGGTGCGCCACGGATAGGGGTTTTCCTACTAGTGAGATCTAGAAAAGATATAGATGGGATGGATGGAGATGGTGGTGATGCAGCGGTTGATGATGAAGATCGATGCCTTAGCCTCTTGGATCTGCGCAGGGCAAAGATGGATCCTCGATGGATGAGTTCCCCCTCCAGATGCCTTCCGGAGGTGAGGTTTTGGCTATTTCTGGGTGTTCTATATGTCGTCTCTCCGATCCAGTTGCACGGGGTGAAACTATTTGAGGAGGCAATATCAGCGCCAACTATACGGCAGGAACTATACGTCCGGAATATTTCTTCACACCGTATAGTTGGTCGTTAAACCTTTTGTATACTTCAATTACTTTGGGTTTTCTTCTATTGTTATTATTTTTTCCCAAATAAGCAATTTACGTTGTTTTTTGTATCCTTTTCACTTCAATATATCTGGTCTAAGAATTGTGTCCATCATATCCATCATGTGATCTGATCTTGGTGAAAATAAACATAAAATGTGCATGTGAATGCCTTAAAATACCAAGATCCTACCACTAAAATACAAAATAATAATCTAAAACATGATGCAATTATGCACTCATTAGTAGTGATTAGTTTTTAAGTCTTCTATCCTAGCACGCAGACTATCCACTAACCATAGCCGTCCGATTTTCATCACATATCGTCCATCAAGTAACAATTCTCTAGAATGTTGTGGTGGTTTCTAGAGAATTGTTAGTTAGAGGGGACTAGGTAATTAATGGAACAGAATGATGCCTTCGGGTCGCTCTTGTCGGCGACCCCGGGGCGATCTAATCTTGCCAGAAAAACCAAGACCACGCGACCTAGCTGGCCACCGGCGCTGGTGCTGGTGGCGGCGTCCTGGATGTTATTTGGCGGCGAGGCATGGTGGGTGCACCCCTACTCCTTATTCTCATGCGGGTAGGCATTGTTTGGTGGGCTGTGTGCGGGCGGCACGACTCTGCCATGGCGCGGTGACGGGAGGGCGTGGTGATGTGGCGGTGGTGCAGCAGAGCGGCATTGCAGCATGGCTGTAGCCTGGTTCTCATGGCAGCAGTGACCCTCATGGTGCTCATGGAAGTTGCGGCCAGGTTCTCCCTTGATCTTCCAGCCTAGTTCCGGCGGGTCTGGTGGCCGATGAAGACCGGTAGTGTGGGGGCTGCCGATCTAGCTTCACATATAGAGAGTTTGGTCCTAGGATCCCTCTTTATCCAAGATGATGATATACTTGTCGTCTGTGTATATCGATCTGGTCGAAGTGTTGTGTTCTGGAAGGCTCCGCTGGCGAATTCCAATTGACGAAATTCTTGGATTTTGCCGGATCAGATGGGATTCGGTCGCATGCAACCATGGTTTTTTGACTGTTTAGTTGTAGAGGGAGCGTTGTGAAGCTCTATTGTCTGTTGCCTTCAAGGGACCTGTATTTTCGTCCCATCATGAATTCAGTCGTGGAAAATGGCATGGTGATTTGATTCCTGGTGACAATATGGTTTTTCCTTAAGTGATCCATGACTTGGAGCAATGGCATCGGAAAGTGGGGTCGACGGCACATGAGAAGTTTAGAGTTCAATCTTGCAGAGTGAAAACCCAATGTTTGGTATTAACTGGTTGTGTCTGGTAATGACCTTGTTGAATACATTGATTTGTGGGAGCGAACTTTCTCTGGGGTGAAAACCCATAATCTATGATCAGGGCGATAATGACGTTTGTGCACTATTTACTTCTTGGAGGCGTCACTTCTGAATAAGCTGAAATTTTGGTGTTGTCTTGGTGGTGTTAGGCACTAGTAGAAACCAGACCTTTCGTCTAGGCCATTAGTCCCGGCTGTGGCTGGGGTCGGGACTAATGGCCCGCACCGGATGGCCTGAGCCACCCCAAACCGTAGGTCCCGGCCCGTTACACCCCATTAGCCCCAGTGTGAGATACAAACCGGGACTAAAGGGTATGGGACCTCCCTCTTGCTGCGGGCACCCCCTTTAGTCCTGGTTTGTATCTCAAATCGGGATTAGTGGTCTGGTCCTATATATTTGGCACAGCCCCTTCCCCTCACAACTGTTTTTTTCCTGGTGGGAGAGGTGGTGTTGTGCTACTTTTTTTTCTTGTTCATATGCACTAGAGGTGTTCGGTGAAATGCCCATTAGAGCGATGCGACTTTAGGTCACACAAGACAGACATGATATGAGCTGCCCGAGCCACACTTAAGTTTTCTCATCTTTGTTTCTAAGTGTAATAAAAGGTTAGCAACTATTTTCTCGTTTAGACCGTGCGGTACTAATTTTAGCATTGTGATTGCATTTGATATATATTTGTATGATACAGATGAGCCATCCATGGATGTACGGTGACCGATGCTCTGTTGCTTTTAGAGAAAGCGTGCATTCTTTTCATCTTGTGGCCGAGGAGAACAAGCGGCGGGGTGGTTTTATGTGTTGTCCATGTGTTGACTGTATGAATGAGAAGGCTCACACTTCCGCAAGAGTCATTCAGAGCCACATGCTTCGGTCTGTTTTTATGTCCGGTTATAATCTTTGGAGCAAACACGGAGAAAGAGGGGTTGTGATGGAAGATGGCGATGAAGAAGAGAACGATGATGACAACTACCGATCTATGTTCCATGAATACGTTTATACTTCAATGGAAGACAATGAAGAAGGAGGTGAAGAATGGGAACCAGACCGGCCCGTTGATGATCTTGGTCGGGTCATTTCTAATGCAAAGCAAGACTGCGACATAGAAAAGGAGAGGTTACAGTTCGCACAGATGTTATAGGACCACAACAAATTGTTGTACCCAACTTGTGAATATGGCCAGAAGAAGCTAGGTAGCACACTAGAATTGCTGAAGTGGAAGGTAGAGACCGGTGTGACTAACTCGGGATTTGAGAATTTGCTAGTACTCATGAAGAAGTTGCTTCCAAGAAATAACGAATTTTCCGCTAGTACGTACGAAGCAAAGAAGATCGTCTGCCCTCTAGGATTAAATGTGCAGAAGATACATGTGTGCCCTAATGACTGCATCCTCTATCACAGTGAGAAGTACGAGAATTTGGATAAATGCCCGGTATGCACTGCATTGCAGTATAAGATCAGAAAAGATGACCCTCGTGATGTTGATGGCGAGCCACCTAGGAAGAGGGTTCCTGCCAAGGTGATGTGGTATGCTCCTATAATACCACGATTGAAACGTTTTTTCATAAACAAAGAGGATGCCAAGTTTTTGCGATGGCACATGGAAGAACGTAAGAAAGACGTGATGCTGAGACACCCCGTTGATGGTCGGCAATGGAGAAAAATCGAGAGAGACTTCCCGGAATTTGCTGGTGACGCAAGGAACTTATGGTTTGGTCTAATTACATATGGCATGAATCCTTTTGGGGAGAAGAGCTGCAGTCACAGCACCTGTCCCGTGACTCTATGTATCTACAACCTTCCTCCTTGGTTGTGCATGAAGAGGAAGTTCATTATGATGCCAGTGCTCATCCAAGGCCCAAAGCAACCCGACAACGACATTGATGTGTACCTAAGTCCATTAGTTGATGAACTTTTACAATTGTGGGCCGAACCAGGTTTACGTGTGTGGGATGAACACAAATAGGAGCCATTCGACCTACGAGCGTTGTTGTTCGTAACCATCAATGATTGGCCTGCTCTTAGTAACATCTCAGGACAGACGAACAAGGGATACAATGCATGCACACACTGTTTAGATGAGACTGAAAGTATATATCTGGATAAATCTAGGAAGAATGTGTACCCGTACAATCGTCGTTTTCTTCCGCCTAGACATCCCTTAAGGAAAAAAGGCAAGCATTTCGATGGTGAGGCATATCACTAGAAGAAGCCTGACCCCCATATAGGTGTTGATGTATTTGGTATGGTCAAGGATTTAAATGTAATATTTGGAAAGGTTCTCGGAGGACAACCTGTTCCGAAACACGCCGACGGACGCGCACCCATGTGGAAGAAGAAATCTATATTTTGGGAGCTACCCTATTGGGAAGTCCATGAGGTTCGCTCTCCAATCGACGTGATGCACCCGACGAAGAATCTTTGCATTAATATTCTAGGCTTCTTGGGCTTGTATGGGAAGTAAAAAGATACACTGGAAGCACGGGAGGACCAGCAACGTCATAAAGGACAAGACGGAAAGCATACATGGTAGTTTCAAGGGCCTTCTAGCTACGCTCTTACCAAGGAAGAGAAGGAAATCTTTTTTGAAGTCCTTTTCAGTATCAAGGTCCCATGACTACCACATGCTTCTCATCTAACATAAAGGGAATAGTAAATATGAAATATAAAAAATTCCAAAACCTAAAGTCCCATGACTACCACATGCTTATGACGCAATTGCTTCTGGTTGCATTGAGGGGGATTCTACCGGAAAATGTTCGACTGGCCATTGTGAAGGTATGTGCATTCCTCAATGCAATTTCTCATAAGGTAATCGATCTAGAAAGTCTATCAGGGTTACAGATTGATCTGGTCTAATGTCTGGTCAGCTTTGTGTTGTTGTACCCTCCATCTTTCTTCAATATTATGATGCACATCCTAGTTCACCTAGTCAAAGAGATTAGAATTCGCGTTCCTGTGTTTCTACACAATATGTTCCCCTTCGAGAGGTTCACGGGAGTCTTAAAGAAATATGTTCATAACCATGCTAGGAGAGATGGAAGAATCTCCAAGGGCTATGGAACAGAGGAGGTCATTGAGTTTTGTGTTGACTTTCTTCCTGACCTTAAGCCGATTGGTGTTCTTGAATCTCGGTATGAGGGGAGGCTGACTGGAAAAGGCACACTAGGAAGGGAAGCAATGGTATGTATGGATGGGGATTCTTTCAGTAAAGCACACTACACAGTTCTACACAATTCCACCTTGGTGGCTCCATATATCGAGAAACACAAGATTATTGTACGCTCGGAAAACCCGGGGAAGCCTGACTCCTGGATTAAAGTGGAACACGAGGACACTTTTGGCAGTTGGTTGCAAACACATCTCATGAATAACAACACTGTTGAAGATCAGCTGTACTTGTTGGCATGGTTACCATCTTTGACTATATGTACCTTCTAAGGGTACGAGATAAATGGTAATACATTTTACACGATCGCCCAAGATAGAAAGAGCACCAACCAAAACAGTGGTGTCCGCTTTGATGCAACAAATGACAATGGGCAGAAGGACACATATTATGGGTATATAGAGGAGATATGGGAACTTGAGTATGGACCTACTTTTAAGGTCCCTTTGTTTCGGTGCAAATGGGTCAAGATGACAGGAGGCGGGGTACATGTAGACGAAAAGTATGGCATGACAATAGTGGATCTCAACAATCTTGCATACATGGATGAACCATTAGACCTAGCCAACAATGTGGATCAGGTTTTCTATGTGAAGGACATGTCTATGAAATCGAGAAAAAGAAATCAGCAAAAGAATACATCGTCCAATGAGCCAAAGCGCCACATAGTTCTTTGAGGGAAAAGAAACATCATGGGAGTGGATGACAAGACAGATATGTCATAAGATTATAATAAGTTTCATGAAATCCCGCCCTTCAAAATGAAAACGGACCCAAGCCTCCTATTAAATAATGAAGATTCTCCATCCCTACGGTGCAGAAGAAAACCACAACACTAGATAGGGATGTTGGTGATCTATCTAATATATTAAACCTTTTATGTAATCATATTGTGAATCATATTGTGAGACAAACATTTTACCCAGATCCACATGCATGCAACATTGGTCCTTTTGAAACTAATACATCTTGCTCAATCAAACTGTACGACGACTCCTAGTTCCTAAGCTGCGGGAGGTGAAAACCCAAAGAGACGGAACCATCACACGGGGCATAGCTCGGGTGAGATCCCTGAAGAATCTGCCAGGTATCGTCGACCCTGGTGTCCAACGCATCCATATAGCGACGGACGTGCTCGTCCTCCTCCCTGACACGGCGCCGTACCACCTCCTCGATGGCCAGCTCCCTCTGCACCCTTCCTGGACCAGGAGACCTCCACCAAAGAAGCTCCAGGTCGACGACGACACCCGGATTCCTCACCAAGCTACGCGTCCCAGAAGGTAGCACCATCCAGTGCCAGCCCGGCGGAGCCTAGTCTCGGACATGCCCGACGGATCCCAGTACTCCATCGTTGCCACTGAGTCGACTACGAGGATGCGGGATGGGCATCCTAAAGTAGGCGGCGAGGAATGTGTTTATGTGTGGGTGGCCATGACGGTCGCCCTATAAATAGAGGGAAAAGGCGGGCAGGCTGGATCGGCAGCCTATAAATAGAGGGAAAGGTCTATAAATAGAGGGAAAGGTCTATAAATAGAGGGAAAGGCCTTTAAATAGAGGGAAAGGCCTATAAATATAGGGTTCATCTTTAGTCACAGTTGGAGAAACCAACCGCGAAGGGATTGTGGAAGGCTAGGCCAGGAAGCACTAATGTAGGGGTGAGTGTCGACATTATGTCGTGCGGCTTGTACCTTGTCCCGGATGATGTCGCCAACCGGGACTAAAGCTGAACCTTTTGTCCCGGTTGGACAAACCAACCAGGACAAAACACGAGTGAGCACTAATAATAGGGGTGAGTGTCGACACTATGCTGAGCTGCTTGTACTATAAATATGCATCCTTTTGAGTCCAGTCCTCCAGCCAGTTTGAGGCATCTCCAAGATGGTTTTCGAGAGCGGGGACACCACTACGGCCAGTTTCAGGGAGATGCCGCCAGATCCCAGTCCTCTGGCATCTCCAAGAAACTGGTCATAGAGGCACTCCCTAATATGTGAAATTAGTTAGTTCCCAGGCGTATTGATCTAGTTAGAGAAGTTACAAGATGCAAGATGGTGTGCGAGAGCAGGGAAACCACTACGGCCAGCTTAAGGGATATGCCGCCGGAGCCTAGTCCTCCAGCATGTCCCTTAAGTTGGTCATAGTGGCACTCCCTAATATGTGACCACGCGCATTTGGAGATCAGATCTTAATGGTAAGTACAAATCGGGACAACATCTTCAAAGTCCGGGAAAGTCGTTCTACGAATTGGGACTAAAGGCCCCCTTTAGTCCCGGTCCAGCCACAAAACAGGACTAACACTCAATACATTTATTAATATTAAAAAATTGAGACTATGGAATCGGGACTAAAGACCCCCTTTAGTCATGCTCATTTCTATCCCTATAGTACTCAGATTTAGGGTCTTATTCGTCTTCGTCATCATCGTGGTCGTTGCTAGGCGCACAAGGCTGGATCATTAGCCCAACAATGGCATATTGTGGGGGAACCTACCACTCCGGCCTCGGATTCACGACGAGTGGGGGAGGGGGCTTGTAGGGTTCGCAACATAGAAAACAAAAAATTTCCTACGATGGGAATAACTATGTACCAAGATCTATCTACTAGATACAAGCAACAGGTGGATGTACATCCATAGAATACATACCCTCTAAGACCGAATAGCGTTAACGAGGTCGTACTCATGGATGATGTAGTCGAACGCTTGCCGATCTCTAGATCGATAAGAAGTCCATCCAGTCCAGCAGGTCCAGCACCATCTAGTCCAGCACCGCAAAGCAGTGGGGCATCCATGATCGCACACACGTTTGGGTACCCCGACAACCAACATGCCCTCGCTCCAGCGAAGCAGCGGAAGCAACAAATCCTTCCAGAAAAATCCATCGGGAACATGTATCTCGCTGATCCGAGACCATGGGGAAATTTTAAAGGGGGGAGAGAGATCCTTCGCGAGAAGGTGTGTTGTGAGAGGAGGAGAGGGAGGCCTTTTATAGGGATAGGGGAGCACCCAAGGGTCATGGCTCCCAGACCATGGTGGCTTCCCTAACCTCTTCCACATTCATGTGGGACGAGCTCCCACTCAAAATGAAAAGCCTCCACTCACATAAACATGCCTCCACTCAAAAATCCACTCACATGCATTAAATTTCCACCAAATTTAATGCAAGCTCTCATTTAAATAAAACTCTTTTATTTATTTATTCATAATTTTTTTATTTACTCTAATTAACAAACATTCAGATAAAACCCCTTATAAAATTTCAATTTCACATGCAGAACCAGTTTCAGCAATTTCAACCGAAACAGTTCCGGTGTCTAGTTAAATAAATTCATGCGCTTTCTTTTTTCTTTCTCTGGCATATTATTTTCTCCAAATGGTGTCGGTATCCTTAAGTGTGTCACCCTACGGTACGCAAATAATGTAGACATGATCGAGACCCCTCTCCGATCAATAATCAGCAGCGGGACCTGGAGATCCATATTGACTCCAACATATTCAATGATGAATTCTGTGATCGTGTGAACCTTATACGCATGTAACTCAATCCCTTTGTCTCATGATATATTATATGTCCGAGATTTGATCATCGTTATCCCCATACCTAGTTTGATCTTGTTACCGACATGTACTCTTTTCTTGTTCTCGTGATATAACATTCTAGTGATCAAATCACTTGCTTGCAAGCTAACTAATGTGATATCACCGAGAGGGCCCAGAGTATATCTCTCTGTCATCGGGATGGACAAATTCCACTCTTGATCCATGAACCTCAACATAACACCTTCGTAGCACCAAACCCATCTTTATAATTACCCTGTTACGGTGTGACGTTTGATGTTATAAAGATACTCTTCCGGTGTTAGTGATTGACATGATCGCATGGTCTAAGGACTAATATTACTTTGTATGATGTTATAGAAACATAAACACAATGACTTTTATCGTAATGCTATACTTCGGATGAATGTTCATCACATCATTCCAACAATGTTGTGACCTCGTTATTAACAACATCTAATGTCCATGATCAGGAAACCTTTGATCATCTTGTTAATCAACGAGCTAGTTTATAAGAGAGGCATAACTAGGAACTTTCTTTTTGTTTATTAAACACACATGTATTAACGTTTCCATATTAATACAATTATAGAATGCAAAATAAACATTTATCATAAATAAGGAATACGATAATAACCACTTTATTATTGCCTCTCGGGCATATTCCCTTCAGTCTCCCACTTGCACTAGAGACAATAATCTAGTTTAGAAACTTTGCGTATTGAACACCTAGGGCTTTCTGGTGTTCCATATACGCGATTGCAAGTGGTTAACATAATCTACAGATCTGGCGCTTTCAGGTCCGTGTGTATTTGCATGTCTTTGCGTATTCACGCATCACTCATATTCCAATGAGTAGGCATTGTATAAATTTGGTCTTTTGGTGAGACCTTTATTTCCCTTGGGTTAAATCATGTCGATACTATTTCCGTACAATAAATCTTTAGTATTAGCCCGTTGTGAACCACACCTTAGTTTGATAACAAACTACTTGACACAAATGCCCTCCTTTGCTGCTACTGTAGCAGTCATATACTTAGCCTTTTGTTGTAGTATCCGTCAAAATGTCTTAACTTTGGAGTTCATGCAAATACATCATGGAAACTCCTTTCCATTTCATTGTGCCACCCATAGTTTAAATTGAGGTAAACTTAATTTGTATCTTGTGACAAAACTAGTATCATTTTTCAATGAACTATTTGTCTCTTATACAAATCGAATATATTCTTAATTCTTCCAAAAGATTATAATAATATCCTTACTATCATCCAATGATCATTTTATGATTCATTCTGGTATATGCTCATAACACTTAGAGCATAGGACATATCTGGATGTGTATATATCATGGTATGATTGATCAAAACATTCTTGTGATTGCACTCATCAAGTTTCAAAGCACTTGAATCTTGTTTCACTTATCAAGTGTCGATACACTTGAATCTTGATTCAATTCTTTTCCATGCGACAAGATCCTTTTCTCGTCGTTTCTATATTGAACCCCTTCCATATCTCATATATGTACGTTTAGCACGACCATATTAGTGTAATTGTCTATCCTTGTAGACATTCATACTAAATATTCGGGTTTTTCCCCAGTATTTCATCGAAATGAAATTCTTAACCTTTGTCCATAAAAGATACATCATTTCCAATCAACAGGATGTCCCCCACATAATGTATTAGAAATATGTCTCAGCGCTCCCACTTAATTTCTTGCAAATGCAAGCATCTTCATCGTCTCCTGAAGAAAACGCCTTTAACAGTTTCATAACGGTGAAGATTCCAACTTCGTGATGCTTACTTCAACCATTGAAGTTTGCATGACTGTAGAGTTCCCAACCTTTAATAAGGTAGAGATCCCTGTGTTTACAATGCTAGTCCCTGGATCAATATCTAGCATCCACAGTTAAGATGTAATATCAAGAATAAAGGACATAATACAACTTTATAACCAGGAATAAAATAATTTATTACATCTTACATAGCTCATATGGCTATCTCATTACAATGCAGCAGAAGTAACTATAGCATGGGGTCCTTCATCTTCAAAGTTCCACAGGCAAACATGTTGGTTGTAGACTTGTAATCCTACTCAACACACTTCACTAACATCAAACAAACCTGCAACATAACAAGTTACAGCCACAAGGGTCAATACATTTGAATTGTATTGGCAAGTGATACTATGGTAGTATAGTGGAGTCTATCATCTATATGCATTTGGCTAAGAGGAGCTTAGGCTTGCTTTGCTCAAAATAGATTTTCCTTATCTTTTGAAAAACACGAAATTTTTGTTTGTCAAAAAAAATCACCCAAGGCATCTCCCAATAGAAATTGGTGATCCTTCAACCCTTGTTCAACCACAAAATTTTAACTTAGAAATTGGGATGAGGAGATTCTTGATAGCTTCCATGTCTTGATGCTCAAATTTCCCCCTTGCCAGGGACAGAGCTAAGTACTTAGATTTTACACTCTGAAGAGGTGGTGCACTTTCCCCACAAGACATGGTTTCACCAAGACAAGATCTTTCAGAAGCCTTGCCTTAGACCAGAATGGACGCGTTCCAACCTATCATCCCCTACCACCAACTGTCCATTTGGCTAAGTTATTGCAACCTATATGATCCAGGCAGAGCCCATAATGCCAAGTGGCTGCACTTGAAGCTTCTCAACATTTGACATCTCAAATCTATTTGTTCCTGGGTGGCCATCCACAAGTGAGATACACAAGGTAAACCATAGAAATGGGCCTTGTGTAACCACTCAACACAAACCATTCCTTCCATTCCACCTAGGTGATTCATTCAGTTAGTTGTTTCATTAAACAAAACACAAGTCCTTGACTTAGAAATATTCCATAGCATGAATATAATCCACCCTTGTTTTCTACCAACTAAGCTAAGCATGATAGTAGTAGTAATCTTAACTTAGGAAATTTCTACTAAGGTTTCACCTACTAGGATTTCCCATGGCATAGTTTGTACTTAGCAAAAATTCCATGCAAGTCCTACTTAGAAATATCACTAAGGCATAGTGAAAATAATGGGAAAAAGTATGAAGCATCACTTGCCTTTTTGGTAGGGAATATAAGTTCACTACTTGATCTTGCAATATTCACACTCTTCAAATTCCACTACAATTCAATCAAGCAAGGCACAATTTCAATCTACCATTCAAGCAAACATCACATAAAATAATAGAAACAAAGCAATGCAGGCAAGCATGCTAAATATTGTTTTATTTGGAAAAGTGGTTTCTAATAGGTTATAAACATTCTAAAACACCTATTTGTCATTTTATATAAGTGGAAAAATTATTAGCAAAAGATTTTACCTATAAACCATTTGTAAACCAAATCAATATTTTATGTGGCTGAAAATTCGTTTAGCAAAGCAATAATCTTTATAGGGTTCACCAAATACATTTTTAATTCTAAAACTTGGTGTTTGGGGTCAGAGAGTTTAATCCAAATCATTTCCCAAAGATTTTTCTCCAAAAAGTATTTTTAACATATAAACAACATTTTTATTTGACTAGAAATGTTCTAAATCAAAGATTTATTGTTTTGCTTCACAAAATATGTTTTTGAATCCACAAGTTGGTTTCCATGGTCAATAGGTTCAAAACAATCCATTTGGCAAAGATTTTATCACAAAAATAATTTTAGAATGAATTTATATTCAAATTATGCCTACACAAGTTTCTGCAAAAACAACCAACTTAACAGAAGCAATTTATTAAACAAAGTGCATGGTTGGATAGGGTTTGTCTTGCTGATTCCAGTAATATAAAATTTGAAAAATTTGGACGTGTGGATCAAAAGTTATGCATTTTACAAGATTGAACATCTAATAGAACATAATTTCTGTTTTAAAACAACACACAGGCCACGCGTCGTGTTGCTATTGGTCTGTACCGTTTCGGTTGGATTGCTCTACGAGGTGCATTGGATCTAAGTGAGACTGAATGGTGCATATTAGCTCGTACCCCTTCGTTTAAATGACTCTATCTACGCCACAGGATCAAGATCCAACGATCCTTAGCGCATTGACCTAGAACTGGCGACGCTCGTGTCTGACGCGCGGCGGCGGCCTGGCAGTGGCGTCACCGGCGATGTAGGAAGCGAGAGAGTAAATGGAGTGGCTCACCAGGTCAGGGGATCGTTGCGATGCTCAACATGGTCGTCACTTGTCGAGGGGCGCACGAGGACGAAGGGAATTGCTCGCCGGAGCTAGCGTCGGCTGCGGTGCTCTTGGGCTGTCATCGTGGGCGACGTTTTAGACCGCGCTAAGACAAGATGAGAGCTGCGTTAGCTGCGCACGAGGTCGGCGATTATGCGTGCATCAACAAGAGGAAAGGGGGTGGTCAGATGCTACCTGGGGCACTTGCCGGAGTTGCTGCAGACCGTGGCGGCGCTCGGTGCTGATGTTGCCGACGATGTGAAGCACGAGCGGGCGAGTGGAGGCTACAGAGAGGTTCTCCAGGTGATGGGGAGTGTGCTCGTGTGGTCGAGGGGGCGAGGGGCGACAGCGGCTGGCCGGAATCCGTCGGTGACTTCGTCGGAGCAGTGAGGGCGCGAGCTCTAATTGTGGTAGCCTGGTGGCTCTCGGGGTGTGGTGTCTGGGGGAAAATGGAGAGGGAAGGGAGGCGTTTTAACAGGGCGTGATCACTGGACGAGTTATGCATGCATTGAATAGGATTCAAGCAGAGAAATCAGTGCAGCAAACGGCAGCGGGCTTGGGGGAGAAGAGGTCACGGCGGGGAAGAAGGTGAGCTGGCAGGTGGGGTCTGGCGTCAGCGAGTGAGGGAGAGGAGGAGTGGGTCCAGGCAGCCAGTGTCTGAGGGGGTGGCTTACTGAGTGCGAAACGTTTTTCTCGTGGGAGAGAGGGAGTGGGCTGCTGGGCCAGTTGGGCCTGGTTTGCTGGGCTGGCTGCTTGTTTATTTTTTTCCTTCTCCTATTTATTTTTCTTTTTCCATTTCTTTTATTCTGTTTTGATTTTGTTTAATCATTTCAAACAATTATTTGAATTTCAAACTTCAACCAAACCTTGTGTATATTCAAATACTGATTAATAATTCATTCTGAAGTCAAATTTAGAATAATTCTTTTATTCTTTTTAGGGTATAATAATTATTTAAAATAGGCCCTTGTTTTAAATTCAAATAAGATCAAATATATTTTCAACCCTTATTTAAGTTTCAATTTTTCACAAAACCTTTTCAGTAGGTTTTTTTAATGGGGTGCTAAATAATTCATTTTGAATTATTTATAGTATTTTAATATGATTATTAATCATTTTAATTTGGGCAATTGTTTTTATTACAATGAAATTCAAATATGGTTTTAATTCCATATAACTTTATTTAAATGATTCTTTTATTTCATTTGAGTTAATTAAACAACTTTTATTCCACTTGGGTAAATTCCAAATTCTATTTTCCCATGATTTAATTAATCATTCTTATTAGGAAATTTGTCTTAATCCAGTGGAATAGAATTTGGTTAAGGCCATATTATTTTATTTCATTATTATTTATTCAATCATTTCATTTGAACTTGGATTATGTTTATTCCATTTTCTTATGGTCTTGGCCAAGATTTGATTTGGCCTTTAAATAGTCCTCATTTAATATTTCTTTCTTTATCTTATAAAAACCATATCTTTTTATTTATAGATCCAAAGTTGGTGATTCCAATTTGTAAAATTTTATTTAATATTTGTTTATCCTTTTAAATGTCTTTAGGATTATTTGCTCACCATATTGGTATGGATTTTGGATAAGTGCTTTATTATCTTTGGAAAATACTTTTCCTTATCTTATTAAATTCATAAGATTTTATCTATGGTTCCAAATTGAATGAAATCAATTTCTATGGTTTTATAATATTTCTATTTGTCATTCTTGATCATTTGTAAATGTTTGTTGACAAAAAATTTATATGGATCAAATCTTTAGTCTTTGAGATAACTTGGAAATGATTTTATTCCATTAAGGTTTTAGGGTTTGGGTTTATTTTCCAAGTGTTTAAATTTTCAAATGCATTTATGAAGATTGCATTCCACTTGATTTGAATTTAGTTGGATTCAAACATTATTCAAAGTTTGTTCAAGATGGGTTTTAATATTTCCATTTATAAACAGAAAGTTTCTTTTCACCCTAAATTACAACAATTATATATTTTGTTTATTTATTTTTCATATTACAAAATTTGGAAAATTTTGGGATGTGACAGGCTACCACCCTTAAAATAAATCTCGTCCCGAGATTTGGGAAGGATAGAGGTTACAAGTTGGCTCAAAACAACTAGGGTACTACCACCCTTAAAATTTTTCCAACTAGATTACATCTTGGTTTACTTGGGATCTTGATTTATCTTCTCTGGGCACTTGTTTGCATAATGGCCTAGTTCTTTGAATTTGAAGCACATCACTTGGCTGATATCTTTCTTTTCCTTTATATCATTGCCACTTGTTTGTTTCCTTGGTTCTTCTTATTTTCTGGGCATTCATTGGCATAGTGTCACATCTCTTTGTAAGTGTAACATTGCTCTTGGGTAATATCTTTCTTGCTAGGGTTGGGGCATTTCTTCTTCTTCTTGGGTCTCTTCAAAGCTAGGAGTTCTTCTAGTTCATGCTCTTCATATTTCACCACAAAGGTGGGAAATCTTTCTCTCTTCTTGGGTCAGTTACTAGAGATATGACCTTCCTCCTCACAAGAGTAGCAACACCTTGTGGTCACTTTGGATTTGGCCTTATGATGCATAGTTTTGACTTTGCCTTAATCCTTCTTGGTAGAAGTTGTTCCTTCATGAGGGTTTACAAACTGTTGATGCACTCCATCTTGTTTCCTTTGTTGAACTATGGAATAGATGGGGCATTGGATAGGGACATGATTATTTCCTTCACATGAGAAACAAGTATCTTGAGATGTGGGGCATTGATTAGTTGGATGTTTCTCTTCACAATTAGGGCACTGATCTTCATGTTCTTTGGAGGTGTGATCCATGTCTCCAAAAACATTGCAAGCTTGGGTTCCTTCTAGAATATCATCCTTGACATCCTTGTTGTCACAAACTCCTTGAAAAGAGTTGTCTCCCATGTTGATCATTTGATTTGTCACCTTTTGCATCAATTGAGTTTGGGTTTCCAAAAACCTTTGCATGGTTGGGTCTAACTCATTGTTGTTGGACAAAAATTGAGTTGTCACTTGGTTAAACTGGGTTTGGGTTACTATGAGTTCTCTCACGTTGATCCCTTGGTTGTTGTTGTTGTCACCATCCTTGATGTTGGAGTTTCTTGGAGTAGTCATCTGTTTGGGTTGGATTGGGATTAGAATAGGGAAGATATTTCTAAGGAAATAATTCTAATCACACACAACAATTTCACACAAGCAATGTGCAAGCAATCAAAAACAACATTCCAATCAAACAACAAAGTTTCAAGCACATTTTTAAGCAACAAACTATTTTTGCTACACCACATAAGTTGGTGAGTTTAATTTAAACTAAACATGGTGGTCCAACTATATGGTTCACTTGAGATCATTACATCCTTCTTGGTTGCTTCTTCATGAACAAGATCCTTGTATCCTTGGAGAATTCCTTGCATCTTGGTCACAAAACTTCAAAGGTGATGATGGTTCCTTCTAAGTTGTATTTCCTTAGCCCTCAAACCTTAAGTAACATTCTTGTCTCACTTGTAGTCCTTTGTGATATCCAAGTTGAAGTCCTTGGTGCAATTAAAGTTGAAGTCTTTGATGATGTTGAAGTTGAAGTCATTTGAGTTGGTGATGTACTTTTCTCATGGTTGAGGTCTTTGGCCATGGGGAGGCTTTGTCCATCAAATTTGAAAAGGAAGAGATGTAGAATCAAAACCAAAATGGTTGAGGAAAGAGTTTACAAGATTGTTTGTAAATAAGTTTGAACAAATACAAGTCCTATTTTTCTAAGGGGTTTTGTCCAATCTTAGGGTTACAATCCTACAGGCAACACAGTGCTCTGATACCATCTATAGAGGTCCCAACCTTTAATAAGGTAGAGATCCCTGTGTTTACAATGCTAGTCCCTGGATCAATAGCTAGCATCCACAGTTAAGATGTAATATCAAGAACAAAGGTCATAATACAACTTTATAACTAGGAATAAAATAATTTATTACATCTTACATAGCTCATATGGCTATCTTATTAAAATGCAGCAGAAGTAACTATAGCATGGGGTCCTTCATCTTCAAAGTGCCACAGGCAAACATGTTGGTTGTAGACTTGTAATCCTATTCAACACACTTCACTAACATCAAACAAACCTACAACATAACAAGTTATAGCCACAAGGGTCAATACATTTGAATTGTATTGGCAAGTGATACTATGGTAGTATAGTGGAGTCTATCATCTATATGCATTTGGCTAAGAGGAGCTTAGGCTTTCTTTGCTCAAAATAGATTTTCCTTATCTTTTGAAAAACACTAAGTTTTTGTTTGTCAAAAAAATCACCCAAGGCATATCCCAATAGAAACTGGTGATCCTTCAACCCTTGTTCAACCACAAAATTTTAACTTAGAAATTGGGATGAGGAGATTCTTGATAGCTTCCATGTCTTGATGCTCAAATTTTCCCTTGCCAGGGACATGGCTAAGTACTTAGATTTTACACTCTGCAGAGGTGGTGCACTTTCCCCACAAGACTTGGTTTCACCAAGACAAGATCTTTCAGAAGCCTTGCCTTAGACCAGAATGGACGCGTTCCAACCTATCACCCCTACCACCAACTGTCCATTTGGCTAAGTTATTGCAACCTATATGATCCAAGCAGAGCCCATAATGCCAAGTGGCTGCACTTGAAGCTTCTCAACATTTGACATCTCAAATCTCTTTGTTCCTGGGTGGCCATCCCCAAGTGAGATACACAAGGTAAACCATAGAAATGGTCCTTGTGTAACCATTCAACACAAACCATTCCTTCCATTCCACCCAGGTGATTCATTCACTTAGTTGTTTTATTAAAGAAAACACAAGTCCTTGACTTAGAAATATTCCATAGCATGAATATAATCCACCCTTGTTTTCTACCAGCTAAGCTAAGCATGATAGTAGTAGGAATCTTAACTTAGGAAATTTATACTAAGGTTTCACCTACTGGGATTTCCCATGGCATAGTTTATACTTAGCAAAAATTCCATGCAAGTCCTACTTAGAAATATCACTAATGCATAGTGAAAATAATGGGACAAAAATATGAAGCATCACTTGCCTTTTTGGTAGGGAATATGAGTTCACTCCTTGATCTTGCAATATTCACACTCTTCAAATTCCACTACAATTCAATCAAGCAAGGCACAATTTCAATCTTCCATTCAAGCAAACATCACATAAAATAATAGAAACAAAGCAATGCATGCAAGCATGCTAAAGATTGTTTTATTTGTAAAAGTGGTTTCTAATAGGTTATAAACATTCTAAAACACCTATTGGTCATTTTATATAAGTGGCACAATTATTTGCAAAAGATTTTACCTATAAACCATTTTTAAACCAAATCAATATTTTATGTGGTTGAAAATGCCTTTAGCAAAGCAATAATCTTTATAGGGTTCACCAAATACATTTTTAATTCTAAAACTTGGTGTTTGGGGTCAGATAGTTTAATCCAAACCATTTCCCAAATATTTTTCTCAAAAAAGTATTTTAACATATAAACAACATTTTTATTTGACTAGAAATGTTCTAAATCAAAGATTTATTCTTTTGCTTCACAAAATATGTTTTTGAATCCACAAGTTGGTTTCCATGGTCAATAGGTTCAAAACAATCCATTTGTCAAAGATTTTATCACAAAAATAATTTTAGAATGAATTTATATTCAAATTATGCCTACACAACTTTCTGCAAAAACAACCAATTTAACAGAAGCAATTTATTAAACAAAGTGCATGGTTTGATAGGGTTTGTATTGCTGATTCCAGTAATATAAAATTTGAAAAATTTGGACGTGTGGATTAAAAGTTATGCATTTTACAAGATTGAACATCTAATAAAATATAATTTCTGTTTTAAAACAACACACAGGCCACGCGTCGTGTTGCTATTGGTCTGTACCGTTTCGGTTGGATTGCGCTACGAGGTGCGTTGGATCTAAGTGAGACTGCATGGTGCAGATTAGCTCGTACCCCTTCGTTTAAATGACTCTATCTATGCCACAGGATCAAGATCCAACGATCCTTAGCGCATTGACCTAGAACTGGCGGCGCTGGTGTCTGACGCGCGGCGAGGCGGCCTGGCAGTGGAGTTACCGGCGATGCAGGAAGCGAGAGAGTAAATGGAGTGGCTCACTAGGTTCAGGGGATCATTGCGATGCTCAACATGGTCGTCACTTGTCGAGGGGCGCACGAGGACAAAGGGAATTGCTCGCCGGAGCTAGCGTCGGCGGCGGTGCTCTCGGGCTGTCGTCGTGGGCGACGTTTTAGACCGCGCTAAGACAAGATGAGAGCTGCGTTAGCTGCGCACGAGGTCGGCGATTATGCGTGCATCAACGAGAGGAAAGGGGGTGGTCAGATGCTACCTGGCTGACTTGCCGGAGTTGCTGCAGACCGTGGCGGCGCTCGGTGCTGATGTTGCCGATGATGTGAAGCGCGCGCGGGCGAGTGGAGAATATAGAGAGGTTCGCCGGGTGATGGGGAGTGTGCTCGTGTGGTCGAGGGGGCGAGGGGCGACAGCGGCTGGCCGGAATCCGTCGGTGAGTCGTCGGAGCAGTGAGGGCGCGAGCTCAAATTATGGCAGCCTGGTGGCTCTCGGGGTGTGGTGTCTAGGGGAAAATGGAGAGGGAAGGGAGGCGTTTTAACAGGGCGTGATCACTGGACGAGTTATCTGTGCATTAAATAGGATTTAAGCAGAGAAATCAGTGCAGCAAACGGCAGCGGGGTTGGGGGAGAAGAGGTCGCGGCGGGGAAGAAGGTGAGCTGGCAGGTGGGGTCTGGCGTCAGCGAGTGAGAGAGAGGAGGAGTGGGTCCTGGCAGTCAGTGTCTGAGGGGGTGGCTTACTGAGTGCGAAACGTTTTTCTCGTGGGATAGAGGGAGTGGGCTGCTGGGCCAGTTGGGCCTGGTTTGCTAGGCTGGCTGCTTGTTTATTTTTTTCCTTCTCCTGTTTATTTTTCTTTTTCCATTTCTTTTATTCTGTTTTGATTTTGTTTAATCATTTCAAACAATTATATGAA
Source organism: Avena sativa (assembly GCA_916181665.1). NCBI lineage: Eukaryota > Viridiplantae > Streptophyta > Magnoliopsida > Poales > Poaceae > Avena > Avena sativa. Next base: position 45,401,400 of record OV702279.1, on the reverse strand, counting down.
TTTCAAACTTCAACCAAACCTTGTGTATATTCAAATACTGATTAATAATTCATTCTGAAGTCAAATTTAGAATAATTCTTTTATTCTTTTTAGCGTATAATAATTATTTAAAATAGGCCCTTGTTTTAAATTCAAATAAGATCAAATATATTTTCAACCCTTATTTAAGTTTCAATTTTTCACAAAACCTTTTCAGTAGGTTTTTTCAACCTTTAGTATTTTAATATGATTATTAATCATTTTAATTTGGGCAATTGTTTTTCTTACAATGAAATTCAAATATGGTTTTAATTCCATATAAATTTATTTAAATGATTTTTTATTTCATTTGAGTTAATTAAACAACTTTTATTCCACTTGGGTAAATTCCAAATTCTATTCTCCCATGATTTAATTAATCATTCTTATTAGGACATTTGTCTTAATCCAATGGAATAGAATGTGGTTAAGGCCATATTATTTTATTTCAATATTATTTATTCAATCATTTCATTTGAACTGGGATTATGTTTATTCCATTTGCTTATGGTCTTGGCCAAGATTTGATTTGGCCTTTAAATATTCCTCATTTAATATTTCTTTCTTTATCTTATAAAAACCATATCTTTTTATTTACAGATCCAAAGTTGGTGATTCCAATTTGTAAAATGTTATTTAATATTTGTTTATCCTTTTAAATGTCTTTAGGATTATTTTCTCACCATATTGGTATGGATTTTATATAAGTGCTTTATTAGCTTTGGAAATTACTTTTCCTTATCTTATTAAATTTATAAGATTTTATCTATGGTTCCAAATTGAATGAAATCAATTTCTATAGTTTTATAATATTTCTATTTGTCACCTTGATCATTTGTAAATGTTTGTTGACAAAAAATTTATATGGATCAAATCTTTAGTCTTTGAGATAACTTGGAAATGATTTTATTCCATTAAGGTTTTAGGGTTTGGGTTTATTTTCCAAGTGTTTAAATTTCTAGATGCATTTATGAAGATTGCATTACACTTGATTTGAATTTAGTTGGATTCAAACATTATTCAAAGTTTGTTCAAGATGGGTTTTAATATTTCCATTTATAAACAGAAAGTTTCTTTTCACCCTAAATTACAACAATTATATATTTTGTTTATTTATTTTTCACATTACAAAATTTGGAAAATTTTGGGATGTGACAGGCTACCACCCTTAAAATAAATCTCGTCCCGAGATTTGGGAAGGATAGAGGTTACAAGTTGGCTCAAAACAACTAGGGTACTACCACCCTTAAAATTTTTCCAGGTTTTAGGGTTTGGGTTTATTTTCCAGGTGTTTAAATTTCCAGATGCATTTATGAAGATTGCATTCCACTTGATTTGAATTTAGTTGGATTCAAACATGGGTTTTAATATTTCCATTTAGAAACAGAAAGTTTCTTTTCACCCTAAATTCCAACAATTATATATTTTGTTTATTTATTTTTCACATTACAAAATTTGATAAATTTTGGGATGTGACAATGCCCTTTTTAGCATCCTTTGAATTAACAAAACCCTTTGGATCGTGTCATGAACACGTAATTAACCATTCTATTAGAAGAACTTTGTTTTGTTTGTTCAACTACCATATACCAAATTATATGTAGTGGTTGCTACATTAATCCGTCCAGACTAAATATCGCTATGAAAGATCAAATCTTATCATAGTCAACTCCTTGAACATTGTCATAAAAACTTTATCAACATGTCGACTATTTCATAGATGTGAAACATCCATGTCTGTTTCTTTATAGATCCAAATACGACCAATAGGTTTTTACACCTATCCGGAGGGTCTTCCAAATTTAAAAAACTTGATTTCTTGTGTATGGAACTATCACGGATTTTATGGCTTCAAGCCATTTGATGGAGTCAGGGCCTATCATCGCTTCTTTTCATGTAGTCGGTTCATCATTGTCAAACAACAATGATTTACTCTCAAATCTTAGCTTTTGATGGTTTATCCGACCTACTTGGTTCAATAGGAACTTAGACCTCCCTGACCACAACCTTTGAGGCACATGAGCCATGAGCATTCTGGCTGCCTCCGGAACATTTTCCGGCGCTGCACAACTCAGCACATATAGATAATGTTCTTTAACCTTATCAAAGTTCTATTATTCTCCCACTTAACTTTTGCGAAAAATTCCTTTTTCAAGAAACTTCACGTTTCAAGCGACAAACCCTTTTGTTCTCGGTGTTATGGAGGAATACCCAATTGTTATTCGAAATAACCTACAAAGACTTTCTCATCCGACTTTGGTTGTAAACATCTTACTTATGCTTAGCATAACACAAATTTTAAGAAAGGACAACTTGGCTTTTACCCCCAACCATAACTTACATGATGTCAATTCAACGGATCAAGATGGAGATCTTTTTAGTGTAAAAGCGGTAGTCTCTAAAGCTTTAATCTTTTAAAACATAATGGCAGTTTTATAAATAACACCTTTGATCCAACCATGTCAAACAAGGTTTCATTACAAATCTCAAACACTCCATATTCCTATGGTGTTTTGGGAGATGAAAATCTAGGTATTTTGCTAAACTTACAACTCAAATAAATCCCTTTATGATAAAATCATAAATTATTTATTTTCTTATTACAATGATTTTCCACTTCATCTTGAAAGTCTTTGAACATTTTCAAATATTTCATACTTCTTTCTCATTAAGTGAATATTCACTCAAATTTCTGGAGAAAGAATATGAAGTTGAAATCCATCGCTTACGACTATACATAATGGACTACATACATCGATATGTATAAATTCCAATATTTTAGTTGTTTGTTCTTCTCTGGCCTTTGAACGAAGTTTTAATTATCCCGAGGAAAGTCTCACAAGCATCATTTGATCAAATCAAAGACTCCAACAATCCATGAAAATGGAGTTTCTTCATGTTTTCTTTCAAATATAATTTAAACAGCGATGTCACTTTGTAAGTGATCTTCCAATCATTTGTCTTGCGACATTTTTGCATTAGTTTTATAGATGTGATTTATCCAACTAGATTTTTAAATCATCCATCTTATATGGAATACGGTAATTATTTGAACAATCTTTGTTCTCATAATACTAGTTTAAATAACTATTATTAAAACAAATCTTGTAGGCAAGCTTTTGATGTCAACGAGAAATACAAACAACGATTTGTTTGTTTTCGATGAACATCAACACATATTCTCTTGCTAGTTACTTAGGCCATTGTGGTTCATGAATTGTGTTTTTCTGTATGAAATTTTATACCAACCAATTCGGTATTCAATACCCAAGAACCACATTGTTTAACCAGCAAAGAATACAACCATAACATGTATATCATCTATATACCTAAACTGGATATTTCCAGTCTTTTATTTTCTGCAAAATATATTTTATAGATTCTCTTTAAGCATTTCCTAGTCCTTTTAAAAGAATCTATCAACATCAAAAGTGACGCCATATACATGACACATAGTCCAAAGCGTGTATATTAAATACTAATACCTTTGGACTTGCACTTTGAAGTAGATCACCATTATCAAAAGAATGGCATTCTTTCAAAATCCATTCTTTAGTAATCTATTAGTGTAGTAAACACTTTACATACATCTTCTATTCATCCTTATCATGACGACTTTCATGATCAATCTAATGCAGCTTATAAAGGAGAATCGTGAGTATATAGATACTTTCCAAAACCCTTTTTTGGATGATTAGGATGTCTAGCATCTCCAAGCTTCACAAATTCTCATCCAATATGAGAACATACATTATACTCTATCATATTGCAACCAAAACATTGTTTTAGATATAATTATAGCTGCCACACATGATGGTTACTGAAACAATTCTTTCATCTTCTAGATAATCTTGATATTTAAATCAAGAATCATGGAGGCAAACACGATACTTTAGATACTAACACTAGAATTCTCACTCTCGATTTAATACTAATCATTAAACTTCATGAAGTAAACAGAGTTTGCTGAAAGTTTGCAATAGGACTTTAAATTTTAGATTGACACTCGACACAATACGATACCAGTTCGTAAAGTAAATATCCAGAATTCTATAGTTCTATTATCTCAATTACAGCTAATCATAAGGTGGTGAACGAATGCCAATGACTACAACAAATTATGCAAATTCACTTTGATTTAATTTATGATAAATTGAGTTCTACTAATCCAAATTAGAAATGAAATCCCACTCAAAAATAACATCCCTCGTGTCTTTTTGGTGATTACATGAACCAAATCCAATACACCAAGTACGATCATCATGTGAGTCGGTGTAGCTTCAAAGGCGAGCATCTATATGGTCATCATATCAAAACATATGACTCATGCTTAACCTTTCGGTCCGTGTTCCGATGCCATGTCTGTACATTCTAGGCTCGCCAAGTAAGAATCTTAGTATTCGTGTGTGTAAAACTGTCTTACACCGGAGATATGCTCGTGGATTCAAGTACACCTGATTATGATGTGATGTCTTGAAGCGACGAAACATTGTTGGTGCATACTTAAGGAAGAACACATTTTATCTTGATATCTAAATGAAGGATCATATGTTATGCTAATAAAACACCAAACAAGCAATATAAGATGCAACAAACATCACATGTTAATAAGTGAAATGATATGGTTCTTGCACTTGATCTCCATCATGTGCATCGTGGTATGATCCTCATCATTCCTTTATGTGTAAGGCCAAGGTCTATGGAATTTACACGTTATGTGTGTTGTAATATTATCGACTTATACTTTCACTTACAACATCACCATATCATGACACTAGCCCAGCAACAATCTAAAATAGACGCCTCTAATTTATACATTGCACGTTTTAAGTGGCTTAGGGCTTTCGGAGATAGAACCGTTCTTACCTACGAACATGGAACCACAACGATGATAATCAAATTATTGACAACTTGTTGTAAATCAGATATTGACTATAGTAGGAGAGACAGACACCCGGAAGCCACTTATGCAAAACTAGTTGCATTCCAAGCATGGAACAGGTCTCATGTGCAAGGACATGTAAAGTTTGTCCGGGCCACTTCATCCCACTATGCCACCAATATCCAAAATACAACTAAGAAGAAATAACATTATCATCATCGCCCACATAATCATATGTGTACTACCCATGCAAAGCATCTACGCATAGATCCGGCTCTGATACCATTGTAGGGTTCACAGCATAGAAAACAAAAAATTTCCTACGATGGGAACAACTATGTACCAAGATCTATCTACTAGATACAAGCAACAAGTGGATATACATCCATAGAATACATACCCTCGAAGACCGAATAGCGTTAACGAGGTTGTACTCGTAGATGATGTAGTCAAACTCTTGTCGATCTTAAGATCGAGAAGAAGTCCATCCGGTCCAGCAGGTCCAGCACCATCCAGTCCAGCACCGCAAAGCAGTGGTGCATCCGTGATCGCACACACGTCCGGGTACCACGACAACCTCCGCGCCCTCACTCCAGCGAAGCAGCGGAAGCAACAAATCCTTCTAGAAAAAGCCACCGGGAACATGTATGTCGCTGATCCGAGACCATGGGGAAATTCTAAAGGGAGGAGAGAGATCCTTCGCGGGGAGATGTGTTGTGAGAGGAGGAGAGGGATCCTTTTATAGGGAGAGGGGGAGAACCCAAGGGGCATGGATCCCAGCCCATGGTGGCTGCCCCACCTCTTCCACATTCATGTGGGTGGAGCTCCCACTCAAAATGAAAAGCCTCCACTCACATAAACATGCCTCCACTCAAAAATCCCCTCACATGCATTAAATTTCCACCAAATTTAATGCAAGCTCTCATTTAAATAAAACTCTTTTATTTATTTATTCAGAATTTTGTTAATTACTATAATTAAAAAATATTCACATAAAACTCCTTATAACATTTCAATTTCACATGCAGAACCAGTTTCAGCAATTTCAACCGAAACAGTTCCGGTGTCTAGTGAAATAAATTCCTGCACTTTTTTTCTTTCTCTAGCATATTATTTGCTCCAAATGGTGTCGGTAACCCTTAAGTGTGTCACCCTACGGTTCGCGAATAATGTAGACATGATCGAGACCCCTCTCCGATCAATAACAGTACCTGGATCTGAAGATCCGTACTAACTCCCACATATTCAATGATGACTTCTGTGATCGTGTGAACCTTATATGCATGTAACTCAATTCCTCTGTCTCGCGATATATTACATGTGCGAGATTCGATCATCGGTATCCCCATACCTAGTTTGATCTTGTTACCGACATGTACTCTTTTCTTGTTCCCGTGATATAACATTCTAGTGATCAAATCACTTGCTTGCAAGATAACTGATGTGATATCACCGAGAGGGCCCAGAGTATATCTCTCCATCATCGGGATGGAAAAATTCCACTCTTGATCCATGAGCCTCAACATAACACCTTCGTAGCACTGAACCCATCTTTAAAATCACCCTGTTACGGTGTGACGTTTGATGTTATCAGGATACTCTTCTGGTGTTAGTGATTGACATGATCTCATGGTCTAAGGACTAAGATTACTTCGTATGATGTTATAGCAATATAAACACAATGACTTTGATCGTAATGCTATACTTTGGATGAATGTTCATCACATCATTCCAACAATGTTGTGACCTCGTTATTAACAACATCCAATGTCCATGATCATGATACCTTTGATCATCTTGTTAACCAACGAGCTAGTTTATAAGAGAAGCAAAACTAGGAACTTTCTTTTTGCTTATTAAACATACATGTATTAACTTTTCCGTATTACTACAATAACAGCATGCAAAATAAAAATTTATCATAAATAAGGAATACGATAATAACCAATTTATTATTGCCTCTCGGGCATATTCCCTTCAGGGCTCCTGGATGACGACGCCGCTACACCCGCGACCTTCACCACCGCCACCCTTCTTATGGCTCTGTGGCGTCTGCGGGTACCACAGGCGAGGATGGTCTTCCCCGGTGATGTAGCACATGAAAGAATATTTCATGATCCCTAGTGTTTTGTTTGTTAGATAACAATATCAAGGATTATTTAATGTGTGTTGAAGTGCTGCAGATCTCTACCTTGAAAAGGAAACGGAAACTGTTTTGGGGGGCGGATAATCCGCCCCTCCCCAAACTCAGAAGGGCGCAACCCTCATAATGGGGGCGGAGTATCTGACGGATTTTCCGGCATGTCCAGATAATCCGCCCCTCTAGGGCCAGATAGTCCGCCCCCCAGGATTTGTCTCCAAGGTTGCCAAGGCGCTTCGCTCAGAGAGGGGGAGGATTTTCCCCCAGACTCTCTGTATCTGGGTCAGATTTTCCCCAGGGGCGGATAGTCCGCCCCTTGAGGGGGCGGATAATCTGCCCCATCGAGGATTTTCTCCAAGTCAAGACAGGCGTGACCTTCTATATGGGGGTGGATTTTCCCTCGGAGTTTCCGTCCTAGGGGCGGATTTTCCCCAGGGCGGATAGTCCGCCCCTAGTGGGGGGCGGATAATCTTCCCCCAAACTTCATCAATGGCTAGATCTATGCAGGGGCTATTTAAGAAAGCCTTCCCCCTCCTTCCAGAACTCTTGGTTCATTCGAAAATTCAAGATCTGTTCTTCAATCTTCATCCAAGAGAGCTCCACCTTCATCCACCTAAAGGCCCCGTTCCTTTGGGAATTGAAGGAGGAGAACTCGATCTTCAGCAAATACAATCAAGCGCTTCATCTCCTCTTTGTTCATTTGGAGAATCACCGATCTAGTATTTCTTGCAAATATCTATATCCTTGCTTTTGATTATATTGATAATCCTTGTTCTTGTGACAGCTTGTTGTCATTACGGTAGCCCCCAATTCAGTTGTGGGTGTGTGCCCGGTAGAGTTGTAAAGGCACCGGTTCCCGCCTCGAAGGGTACCAATAGTGGAGAAGGTGGAGCAGGCCTTTCATGGCGAGATCCATTGAAGAATAGGGTGAGGCATATTGTGGCGTGTTGGTCTTAGAACCGCCCACCCCTCCAACGCAGATGTACTTCCCTTAACAAGGAAGGAACTGTGGTAAAACAAATCCCCATGTCTTTGTGTGCTCCACTACGGTTTCCTCTCTCCTCTCTTTACGTGCTTAGTAGCTAGGTTTGCATATAGGGAAATTCTCGTAGTTGCATATCTAGAGAATTTACTTTATGTCAAGCCTAAAATTGTAAAAGAACTAAAAATTGAGTAGCACCTATTCACCCCCCTCTAGGTGCCCATATGAACCATTTCAAATGGTATCAGAGCCCCGTCTCTTTATTTGGGCTTAACCGCCTAAGAGAAGTATGGGTTCCAAGGGAGATGGGAGTGATGCTCCGGAGGTAGTCACCATGAACGATCTCAAGACGTCGGAAACAACCTTGATTAGTTCTATGGAGACTAAGATGGAAGAGATGCGTCAAATGATAATGCGTCTCTCCCCATCCGCAGCATCACCTCCATCTGCCTCAGAGGCTACCACTCCGCAATCCAAGGAAACGGGTAAAACCAATTCCAAAGATAATGAAGTGGTTGGTGATGGCACTAGCAAGAGCTCCACCTCAAAAAAGGACAGTGGTAAGGAAGGATACAATGAGGTTTCCCATGTGTATTCTCCTGATCCACCTATCCCACATCCACATATATATAATAGGGTGATCCACCCAAACTTTCAGCATCTACTTTTAATCAATGACAATTTTTGATGAAGTCTCATGTGTGCAGCTCCTCCATTGAGTAGTGGAAAATCATAGAGAAAGGTCTTCATGTTGGAGATCCCCACAACCTAACAAGAAGAGAGGTTGTTGACAGTCAACTAAATTCTACATCTCTACACATGATTCAGCTTGGTGTGGGTGACAAATACATGCCACACATTCAGCATCTTAACATAGCTAAGGAAGTTTGGGATGCCATCATTGAGCTCTTCATTGGAAATGAAATCATGAGAAGAAATAGATATGATACTTTGAGTAATGAAGCTGAAGGATTCTATATGTTGGATGGAGAAGACCATGAGGACATGTATAGGAGGCTCAAGTCAATAGCCACCACTTTCAGAAATCATGGTGCCTCTCATGTTGATGATGCTTAGATCAAGCGCAAGTATGTCAGTGCTCTTATGCCATTTGAGCCCACAGATTTGAAGAGTCTCCAAGGAAGGCATAACTACCACTTAATGACATCCAATGAGGTAATGCAAGAGATGGCAACTTTCAAAGTGGCTGCCAAGAATGCCGAAGATGCTCGTGCACGAGCCATAGGGATGAAAAAGGGAGTCAACGTGGACTTGAAGACAAGTGTGGATAATCATGATGAAGATGACATAGAAGGTATGGACTATCTCGAGGATGTAAAAAGAATTCATGGACAATACATGGCCTTCTATGATAGAAACTTTTGGAAGGATCCAGCCAAGGCCAAATCTGAACTAGAACGCAAGAGTGGAGCATATGGAAGAAAGGAAAACAGTCCCAAGCTGAGAACTTGTTTCAACTGTGGAGACCGGCTACACTTTGTAGCCGAGTGTCCGTATCAAAGTAGGGAAGATAATGGAGGAAGACTCATTCTCAAGGAAAAGTCAAAGGCTCCACGCAAGAAGCAACCAAAGATTGTTCTAGTGGCTCAAGAAGAATATTCTTCGTGACGTGAAGATGAAGACGAGGATGATAGCTCTCGAGAGGTGGCTTCTATAGTCACCACATATACACCAACATCTATCTTCGACTCTCCGAACGAAAACGTCATCAACAAGAACGCTACTTGTCTCATGGCAAGAGGTTCTGAGGTATCAACTTCTAACACTTCTTTTCCTAAGGCTATGATTGACATGGATGATCCTACTAGTCTTAAGGTTAAAGAAGAGATTCTTGCTTTGGAATATTTCTTCACTAACTTGCAAGGTGAGCACAAAATACATTTTGAGGATCTTATGGACCAGTTGGCCCAAAATGACGTGCTTCTTGAAGAAAAGGGCAGGATTGAAAGGGAGGATGCAATGGAAATTGCGTCCTTAAAAAATGCTCTAGAAGAAGAAGAAGAGGCTCGGGCTTCTCTTGAAGAGAGGCTTGAGTCTACTGAGGAGTCACATGAAGAAATGGTGGCAAAGCTTGTTAAGGAACGTGAAAATGTAGTAGCCAAATCAAAGAAGTTAAAGAAATAAAAGATTGACTTTGGGGCTGCTCATGCTAGACTCTCCGAGGAATTGGAGAAACTTGACATCGCTCACAAGGCTTTGAAAAGTGAATTCTCTGTCCTCAATGATTCGCATGATCAGCTCCAAATTCGATTGCCCAAATATGATGTTCCTAGCACATCTAAATCAACATATATTCACAAGGAAAATGCTAGGGTGGTTGATGAGCTTGTCAATGACATCACACCAAAAGGTAAGGGTTTTCTTGATGATATTCTTGGCAAGCAAAGATCAAATATTGGAAACAAGGGACTTGGATATGTCACCAAGTCCAAGAAGAAGAAGAACAAGATGAAGAATACCAAGATTGAACAAGCAAAGATAAACACCATTGAGAAGAATGTCACAAAAGACAAAACTAACCATATTGGTTTTGTAGGGTTTCACAATCCAAATTATGAACTATTTTGTGATTATTATGGCGATGTGTATGCTTATTATGTTGGTCCTTTTGATGAATATATTTCTTGGTCTATTTGTGTTCCAAAGACCCTTGTTACTAACATGAGAGGACCCATTGAAAAATGGGTACCTAAAACCAAGAACTAATTCTCTTGCAGGGCTATGCTTCCGGTGGGTCTAAATGGGTGATGGATAGTGGATGCACTAGTCATATGACCAGAAGCAAGGAGATCATCACGGAGATGCGACCCAATCATGATCATATTACAGTCTCCTATTGTGATAAGTCTAAATTTGAGGTATTGGGTCTTGGCAAGGTTGTGGTCGCCCATGATATCTCCCTCGTGGATGTCATGCTTGTTGAGACCCTCGGTTACAACTTACTTTCTGTTCGTGCCCTTGGTAAGATCGGCTTTGCTGTTTTCATTGATGGTGATTTAGTGGTACTCTTGTGGAGCAAGTCTCTAAAGGTCGCTTTCGTTGGGTACGTCGGAAATGACCTGTATGTGGTGGACTTTTCGGGGAAAACCACTTCGGGTCCGATGTGCTTATTCAGAAAGGCCGACGTGGGATGGCTATGGCATCGCCGTTTAGCCCATGTCAACATGAGAACTTTGCAAAGTCTTCACAAGGGTGGCCACATCCTTGGACTAAAAGACAATGTTTCCTTTGCCAAAGATAGTGTTTGCAGGGCTTGTGTTGAAGGCAAAATGCATGACTCTCCCCACAAGAGGAAAACTATTGACTCCTCAAAGAGGATCTTGGAGTTACTTCATGTGGACTTATTTGGTCCTCCATCTCATGCTAGCCTCGGTGGGAAGAAATATTGCTTGGTGATAGTTGATGATTACTCAAGATACACTTGGGTCTATTTCTTCAAGCTAAAGAGTGAGACTCAACAAACGGTCATTGACTTCGTCAATGAGGTTCAGCGTCAACACAATGTTCCCATATTTGCAATAAGAAGTGACAACGGCTCCGAGTTCAAGAACTACACGTTAAATGAATTTCTAAGTGAAGAGGGGATAAGACATCAATATTCCAATGCGTACACCCCTAAACAAAATGGTGTAGCCGAGAGGAAGAACCGCACTTTGATGGATATGGCCAGGTCAATGTTGGCTGAATTCAAGTCTCCTTACAACTTTTGGTCTGAAGCCATATCCACCGCTTGTCACTCATCAAATCGGCTCTACCTCCGCAAGATCTTGGACAAAAATCCATATGAAATACTTACCGGTAACAAGACAACATTTCGTACTTCCGGGTATTCGGTTATAAGTGTTTCTTTCTCATCAAAGGAGTACGCTTGTATAAATTTGAGTATAAGGCTTTAGAAGGTATTTTTGTTGGTTACAGTGCTGAATCCCACACTTATCGAGTCTACAACAAGCTCTCCGTAATTGTTGTAGAATCTTGTAGTGTGGAATTCGATGAAAATGATGGCTCCCATGTGGGGCAAGTTGATGTTTGTGATGCAGATGTTGAAATACCCCAAGATGCCATAATAAGAATGGGCGTGGGATTTTTCCGCCCCATTGAGGAACCCCTTGTGGCGGATCGGGAAGGACAATGCTCCACTCAAGTGGAGCCCTCATCTACACAAGATCAACAAGACCCCACTGCTGGAGAAACCTCTGCACCAACACCTCAACCTGCTGAAGATCATCTGTCTTCTGGGAAAAATGTTAGTCCCAGGCCGAACAGTCCGCCCCTGGCACTCCAACTTTCTCTAGTGGACATCAAGAAGAACAAAACGGTCAAGAAAATCCCAGGCCGGATTCCCCGGCCCCAAGGGGCGGATTATTCGGCCCTAGAACTCCAAGTTCTGCCAGAGACACTTAGGAAGAAGAAGTTGCAGTCGCATCTCCCAGGCCGGATAGTCCGAACCCACCCAGGGGCGGATTGTCCGGCCCTGAAGAACATGAACAACAACAATCACCTATTTCAAGATCAGATCAGAATCAAGGGCAAGGTAATGGCCAAGACAAGGATCCAAATGCTGAATCAACTCCTTCTAGAAACAAGGAAATTGAGGCTCGTCGTAAAGCTCACGCTGATCAGAACCTGGAGTTAAGGGGTCACACTCTTGACAAGGTTGTTAGTGATCTAAGAAGAAGGGTGTCTACTAGAAGAGAACTTGCTAGCTTATGTGATCATCAAGCACACATTTCAATGGTTGAACCAAAGAAGGTATTTGATGCTCTTGAAGATCCCGATTGGGTGGTTGCAATGCATGAATAATTAAATAACTTTGAGCGCAACAATGTTTGGAAGCTCATTGAGAAACCCAAAGAGTGCCACAATGTTATCGGCACCAAGTGGATTTTCAGGAATAAACAAGATGAAAATGGCATTGTTGTAAGTAATAAAGCAAGGCTAGTGGCTCAAGGATTCTCTCAAGTGGAAGGCAGTGATTTCAGTGAAACTTATGCTCATGTGGCTCATCTTGAGTCCATCAGTATCCTTCTTGCCTATGCCGCTCATCATAATTTTAAATTACAGCAAATGGATGTTAAGAGTGCTTTTCTTAATGGTCCACTACATGAGTTGGTATATGTCAAGCAACCCCCGGGATTTGAGGACCCCAAATTTCCGTACCATGTCTACAAACTCGATAAGGCACTCTATGGCCTTAAACAAGCCCCACGTGTGTGGTATGAGCATCTTAAAGAGCTTTTGTTACACCGTGGATTCGAAGTTGGGAAAATCGATCCCACCTTTTTACAAAGAAGGTTAATGGTGAGATTTTTGTATGGCAACTATATGTAGACGACATTATTTTTGGCTCTACTAACCAAGCTTTTAATGATGAATTTTCAAAGCTTATGACTGACAGGTTTGAGATGTCTATGATGGGAGAATTGAGGTTATTTCTTGGATTCGAGATCAAACAACTTAGAGAGGAAACTTTCATTAATCAAGCTAAGTACATCCAAGACATGCTCAAGAGGTTCAATATGACGGATCTCAATGATGTTGCTACTCCAGTGCAAACCAAGTGTCATCTTGAGCTTAATCCAAAGGGTAAAGACATGGACCAAAAGGTATATCGATCCATGATCGGCTCTCTCCTTTACCTTTGCTCATATAGGCCTGATATCGTGTTGAGTGTAGGAGTGTGTGCAAGGTACCAAGCCGCTCCTAAAGAAAGCCACTTAGTGGCGGTTAAGAGAATCTTCAGATATTTGGTTCATTCCCCAAATTTTGGTTTATGGTATCCCAAAGGCTCCAGTTTCTCTCTATGTGGTTACACTTATTCAGATTGGGCTAGTGACAAAGATGATCGAAAATCAACTTCTGGTGCATGTCAATTCTTGGACAGGTCTCTAGTGTGTTGGTCTTCAAAGAAACAAAATTGCATATCACTCTCAACCACCGATGCTGAATATGTTGCTGCTGCAAGTGCTTGTACGCAATTATTATGGATGAGGCAAACTATAAAGGAATATGATGTCAATTGTGACAAAGTGCCTCTTTTATATGATAATGAAAGTGCTATCAAAATTGCTTACAATCCGGTGCAGCATACATGAACAAAACATATTGAGATTCGCAATCATTTCGTTCGGGATCATGTTGCTCGTGGTGATATTGCACTATATTTTGTGAGCACGAATAACCAACTTGATGATATCTTCACGAAGCCTCTTGATGAAGCAAGATTTTGTTATTTGAGGAATGAGCTAAATATCATAGATTCAAGGAGCTTGGCTTGACTACCATTGCATACTCACTTACTCTTCTTCATGTATTTGGTTTAGATGTGGGCATAGACATAGGGGGAGTGTGGTCCTAATTGATTGGGATAACCCTCCCCCCATAATGCCGAAAGCAAGAAAAATCATTTCCCCTTAATATAATTTTTTGATATGTGGGTCATCGATGAGCATTGGTTTTGAACTCAAGATACATCTTCGCGGTGTCATGCCATGCGCTCCTACATGGTGGCTTCGGCCACCGTCCTCTTCCTTGAGAAGAGTTGGTTTTTATTGGCTCTTTTTGGTTTTTCTCGCATATCTCTTGTTATTATGGAAAACACACCCAATTTTGGTTTTTGGTTGATTTGTTCTTGCAACTTTGGGTATGTAGTACCATCTCAGTTTGTTGCTCTAAACCCAAGCCTTTTTTCCCTCCTTGAACCCAAGCCTTTTTTTTCCCAATTTTGGATTTTGAGTAATCTTCCTGTGGCGCTAGCATCGCTTTTCTTCCTTTTTGGCATTTCGATGCCAAAGGGGGAGAAGTAGTTCTATTAGGTCTGGGATTTGCATGGGTCGGGCGCAAGCATTTGCCTCTTTATCATTTGTTTTCTCCATTTGCTTGCTTGTGCCCTTTTATCGTTGAACTTATTTGTGCTTGGTTTGTATAATACTATGTCATGTGATACTTTGTGCTCGTGTATGGATCTCTGGAATTTTGGATTTATCTTGTGGAACTACCCATATGGAATTCTGGATTTATCTATAGATTATGGTACTGTATTGATGGCTTATGGAATTCTGGAATTATCTATTAATTGCATCAATATTTTGGGATGTGCTTGAGGCCTAATAATCTCACTATTCACATTGGCTATCTTCACATCCCAGTGGTATGACTTTGTTTCCTAACTCACCTTGTTTTAATTGTCTTTGTTATGAAATTGGCATGATCTTTAGTGTGTGCATTTGTATTCAAATGCAAATTATAAATATGCACACATTTAGGGGATCCTCTTTCATTTCCTTAAGGTGTTGTTAGTAGGTTTCATTGCAAATCCTAGTATTGTGATCTAACACCAAAAAGGGGGAGATTGAAAGAACATTTCATGATCCCTAGTGTTTTGTGTGTTAGATAACAATATCAAGGATTATTTAATGTGTGTTGAAGTGCTGCAGATCTCTACCTTGAAAAGGAAACGAAAACTATTTTTGGGGGCGGATAAACCGCCCCTACCAGGGGCGGATAATCCTCCCCTCCCCAAACTCGGAAGGGCGCAACCTTCAGAATGGACGGAGTATCTGATGGATTTTCCGGCATGGCCAGATAATCCGCTCCTCTAGGGTCGGATAGTCCGCCTGCCCCCCAGGATTTGTCTCCAAGGTTACCAAGGCTCTTCGCTCTGAGAGGGGCGGATTTTCCCTCGGACTCTCTGTCAACACCCGGGTTTTTAATCCCAGATGCCTGTTATGCCATACATCGCAATCCCAGGATTACCATTTTTGCGAGACATAACAGATTTGGATACCACAGTACATCATCCATTACAAACCATAAATAAGGTCTTTACACAAATAAGGATCTCATGATCCAGTTCTTAATACAATTCAAGCAGCGGAAATACGTAATCATAAAGATAGCATAGGCGAAGCTCCATCTTCGGGGTCACAGGCAATGATGACGATGGGAGATGATCCTAGTTGTCGTAACCTTCCTAGGGTCCATCCTCCTGGTACTCCTCTTCATAGTCTGGCCACGGGAATAGCCAGGGACAAAGCCATGAGTACTCTTTAAGTACTCGCAAACTAATACTAACAAGTTAAGGGGGTTTTTGTAGTAGGACACTAAGCTCTAGGGTTGTTTTGGAAAAACCCTGATTTACCTCTACTAAGTTCAAAAGCAAAGAACTAGTTGAAATTGTATAACACCTAAGTGGGAATTTGAATTTCATATCACAACCCTGTTGTGGTCAAGTCAAAGTCTCAATTCATTTCATAAGTCATTTTGAAAACATCTGATGGGGGAACAGTATGGCCACTCCAACTGTCCATAACCGCGGACGCGGCTATTCGAATAGTTTGACACTCTGCAGAGACTGTACACTTTCACCACAACATTCGATACATCCGTCAGGAACAATCCTGAATTCACCATACTCAGTATGCGGATAATCAATCCTAACCTTTCCATTACACGCCCTAGTATAGGCACCTCTCCTGTGAGTTTGGCCTCCCAACCATGACCACTGTCATCTTGGGTACTGCACAGGTGGAAAATCTTCACAAGGTAGCCTCAGCTCAGGCCTTGGCCATGAGGGAACCCATACTAAGGTATATAAGTTTCCAGTCAAGCCCTACCCAATTTTCGGGTATTGTGGTTGTACGGTAAAATTGGAATGGTATCGCATCCAGACAACCATCAGCTTTATAAAGGGCTAAGGCTCATGCCTCAACATTTTCATCACCAAAATCACCTGGTGTTCGGAAACACATGTCAAAACATTTCAGTAGAATGACTCATCATTCCAAGGTTTTCATAACCATTTTCACCAAGTATTCCCATCTAAAGTTGATCAAGTTTTATGCTTATCACTAGCATCTACAGGTGGGGTAAGTACTAATGAGGGGTGGTAAGTAAGTGGAGATTAATTGAGTTCAATCTCATGCCTTAGGATGACATCAAGATTATCTAGCTTAGGCCAAATTTTATGCTCTTTATGCAACCTTCAATTATCTTCCTAGAATCTACAAGCTACTTAAGTAAACTCTAAGAGAAAGCTTTGGTAAAGAAATAAAGTATAAAGCTTGCAAGTAAAACTAGGATTGGGCTATCAAGTGGGTATGATCACATATGCTTAAGGCATATAGTTGGCATGGTAACAAGCAAGTATTTGCTTGCATAGGTATCAGTATAAGCCTGCTAAGTTAATAGCTTGCAAGTATTGGCTTGCATAGCTCAACTTGGTTAGTAAGGCTTGCTAAAGTAGAGTATCTTGCAAGTGTTATCTTGCCTTGTGCAGAACAGTGGTTGAAGTTCTCCTCGGCTTCTTCTTTGTAGTATCCTCCTTCCTCCTCGTATCCTTGGTCGGTACTAGCGTCTATAAATAAATATGAGGTACACAATCACCAAACAATACTTAACTACTTTCAATCATCATACAAAAGTGTTCTATAGATGATCCAGCATCATCACTAACATTACAAGAATAAAGCATTTGTCTTATTTATTTTAATTTGAGAAAAGTAATTTCTACTCATTGAAAAACTACTTAAGATTTAATATTCTCCAACACAAACATGGGATCATGTTAACACATGTAATCACCCATATTTCAGTACATGGGAATGTGATTTAAAGTGGTGTCACAATTTAATAAGGTTTAACCTTTTATTTCAAAATAAAGTGACTAGAAATTCCTATGTGGCATTCTTTTATTACTTGAACATTATTTCTGTAAGTAAACCAAAATGTTGTATATATTCTGAAAGGTATTATCAAATGTGATTTTTGAGAGTTGGAATCAACTCAAAAGCTATTATGGTTGAAATTTGAAAAATGTTTGAATGCAGAAAAGCTTATGACTTGTTGTTTTTACCAAGGTTGATCTACAGATCCAAATGATTTTAAGCCAATGGGCTTGGATTAAGCATTTCAACACCTTTCTAACAAAATTGGTTTCATGCAATTTGGTTCACTGAGTTGAGCTGGGTTGATTTTTGAAACTAGGTACAGAACTGAGTTTGAATGAAAATAGAAAAAGCTAAATTCAAACGAGTGGGCTGCGCGGGAAAGTTTAATAGGTCGGCCCAGTGTCACTCTGCAGCGTGGGGCTCAGCTGTCAGGGGGTCTACCGGTTAGTGGCTCATAAAACGCGAAGCGGTACGGGGCGATGTGGTGCGTTGGATTAGAATGAAGATCGAAGGTTGAGGGTCGTCGTCGACGATGAACAAGTCACCGGTGAGCTCGAACCCTAGCGGCTCGGTGGGGGTGCATAGGGGGCATACCGAGGCTCCAGTGGAGATGGCGAGGCGGGCAAACGACGAAGGCGAACTCAGGGGTGGTCGCGGCAGCTCCGGGGTGGTCGAAATCAACGACCCCCTTCTTCTCCAGAGGCGGCCTGCTCCGGCGCAATTCCGGTGAGCTGCTGCTCCTCGTGCTCCGGCTAAGGGATGGAATGGTCAGTGAGGTGAGGGGAGTGAGATGGTGTGAAGAAATCGAGCTGGGGTCGTCTCCTTTTATAGGCTCGACGGCGAGACCGAGAGGGATTGGCAGGCGACGGTGGCGACACGGCTACGGGCGGCTAGAGGCATGGCTGTGGTTGGAGATCGATGGGTGGTCTCCTGGCGATGATCTAGAGCTTAAATGCTCGTGTAGGGGCAGTGGCAAATGGTCGGGAACGTGCGATGCTCTGCATAGCAGAGGCGGCGAACTCTGCGACGAGCGGTGGCTACGGGGTACGGGCGGTGAAACGATCATGTCTGGTGGTCTCCTGGGATGGTGGGGTGCATGCTGGCGGGCAGCGAGGGCTCGAGGTGGTCGGGTGGCGTGGGAACGGCGCGTGCTCTACGGTGCGCGTCGGCATGGTCGACAGCGGCGCGGGCGCGGAATTCCTGACGGTTCTGGTCGCTGTCTCCGAGCTAGGGCTGGTCGAGAGGGGGCGGTGAGGCATGGGCTAGTTCTTCTCCTAGCTTGCTATCCACACTGGGGTGACATGGTGAGGCTCGGCCTTCTCACCACTGATGATAATGGCCAGCTTACAGTGGTGCTAGAGATTAGTTAAGGTTGCTAGATGATCTACTAAGGCTAGTTGCATCCAGAGAGGGGACAAGGTTGGCCCAAAACACTGCTCAACATAGTGTTTTTGATTTGGTTGATTTGCATCTACAACATGTTTGATGAAATGGCCGCATGAACTTTAGTTTTGAATTTTGAAAAGATTTTTGGTGGGTGTGCTAGACATGTGTTGGGGAATCTGTGGATGCTTGGGTTTTGAAAATTGAGTTGGTTTGAGTGGTTTTTGAAATAGTGGGATCTTCCCATATGAGATAGATTCAATTTTAAACTGTCATTTAAACTAAGCATTTGAATGTTTCTGGATGATCATAAAGTGGGACTTGGTACCTTATTATGAGTACTATCAAGGGGTGCAAAGATCCATACATGTTTCTGTTAAGTTCTGAAAGTTAAGGACAGCCAAAGTAGGCATGGGACTTAATTTAGCCAAAGTGACCATTCACTTAATTTATTTGTTTTGACTTGTTTGTCTTTGGGAAAATTTTGGGGATTGTTTAGATGATGTTTATTTCAGCTAAGAATCATTTTGCAAGCAAAGAAATACAGAATCATGGCAATTCAAAAGAATCCAAATTTTAATACACACACATATGAATGCTTTCATATTTTTATTTGGAAAAGTTTTTGTTAACCCTAATTTTTATGATTAGAGTTTGATGATCAAAGTTTAATATTTTTGGGATGTTACAAACCTTCCCACCTTAAACAAAATCTCGTCCCGAGATTTGAAAAAGGACGAAAAATATTACCTAGGATTTGAAGAGATCGGGAAACTCTGTTCTGATGTGATATTCGCGCTCCCAGGTAGCTTCTTCTTCTGTGTGGTTGCTCCATTGAATCTTGAGAAACTTGATGCTTCGGGTTCTGGTAGTTCTGAAAGCTTCTTCCAAAATACGGATGGGTACTTCGGGGTAGTCAGGTCATCGTTGATCTCTATGGTCCGATGATCAATGTTCTTGAACACTTCAGTCTTCTCCGGAACTTCGAGGCACTTGCGAAGTAATGAGATATGGAACACATTGTGTACGGCTCACATCTCTTCGGGCAGTTCCAATTGATACGACACTTCTCCTCGACGGTTCAGAACCTTGAAAGGTCTGATATATCTGGGGGATAATTTTCCCTTGAGTTGGAAACGCTGCATTCCTTTCAATGGCGACACCTTCAGATACACAAAATCTCCTATGTTGAAGGCGAGGTCTCTAGGTCTTTTGTCGGCATAACTCTTATGTCTGGACTGGGCGGTCTTGAGGTGCTCACGAATCTTGTGAACCTTCTCTTCTGCTTCTCGTAGGATGTCGGGTCCAAAAATCTGACTCTCTCCTACTTCCGACCAGTTCAAAGGAGTGCGACACTTCCTTCGATACATGAATTCAAATGGGGCCATTTGCAAACTAGCTTGATAACTATTGTTGTATGAAAATTCTGCGAACGAAAGACAGTCTTCCCATTTAGATTCATACTCTAACACACATGCTCTCAGCATATCTTCGAGTATTTGATTTACTCGCTCTATTTGTCCATCGGTCTGAGGGTGATAAGCGGTGCTGAAATCTAGTCGGATTCCTAAACCTTCTTGGACTTTCTTCTAGAATCTCGAGGTAAACTGAGTTCCTCGATCCGATACGATGTTCTTGGGGACTCCGTGCAAACTGACGATTCTAGCGATGTATAACTCCGCTAGCTTCGAACTCTGATATGTGGTCTTAACTGGTAAGAAATGGGCGACTTTGTACAATCTGTCCACTATGACCCAGATAGAGTCATTTCCCCTACTAGAAGTAGGAAATCCGGTGATAAAGTCCATTCCAACAAAATCCCATTTCCATTCCGGAATCTGCAATGGTTGCAACAATCCAGCGGGTCTTTGATGTCCCACCTTGACTCGCTGACATATATCGCACTTGGCGATATAGCTTCCGATTTCTCTCTTCATCTTATGCCACCAAAATTGTTCCTTCAAATCTTGATACATCTTCGTTCCTCCGGGGTGGATAGAATAAAGGGTATCATGAGCTTCCTTCATAATAACTTCTTTCAACTTAGAATCTGCTGGTACACAAAGGCGTCCTTTGTACCACAGAACTCCTTCTTCGTCTTTGGTGAATCCTGGTACTTTGCCTGTATCGATACGACGTTTGATTCCGTCGATACTAGCATTTCCTTTCTGTGCCTCCTTGATCTGGCTGATCAAAGTGGGTTGAAGTTCTATGCTAGCCAAAAATCCTTCACTCACTAATTCCATTCGGAAATCTTCCATCTCTTTGTTCAAGCTTGTTGCTCCTTCAAAATCCTGGAGTTCAAGCGGCACAGCAATCTGCTAAGGGCATCCGCTACCACGTTGGCTTTACCAGGGTGATAGTGAATGTCCAGGTCGTAATCCTTGATTAGCTCAATCCGTCTTCTCTGTCTCATATTCAGCTCCTTCTGAGTGAATATATACTTCAGGCTCTTGTGATCCGAATAAATCTCACAACGGTTTCCCATCAGGTAATGCCTCCATGTCTTCAGGGCTAGAACTACGGCTGCGAGTTCGAGGTCATGGGTTGGGTAATTTTGCTCATGTTGTTGCAGTTGTCGAGATAGATAAGATATAACTTTTGCCTTCTTGCATTAGCACACATCCGAGACCGATCTTGGATACGTCACAATACACGTCAAAGGGCTTCGTGATATCTGGCATGCTTAAGATTGGGGCTGAAATCAATCTTCTCTTGAGTTCTTGAAAACTCGCTTCACATTTGTCCGTCCATTCAAACTTCTTGTCCTTCTTCAGCAATTGGGTCATGGGTCTGGCGATACTCGAGAATCCTTCTACGAACTTGCGGTAATATCCCGCCAATCCGGGAAATGCAAGAACTTGGGTTTGAGTGGTTGGGGCTTGCCAATCTTCGACATCTTTCAATTTTGCAGGGTCAACGGCAATTCCTCCGGCTGATACAATGTGGCCGAGGAATCCTACCTCCTGTAACCAGAATTCACATTTGATAAACTTGTCATACAACTGATGCTCTCTAAGGGTTCCAAGAATGGTCCTTAGGTGTAGCACATGTTCTTCTTCTGATTTGGAATAAATTAGAATGTCATCAATGAAAACAACGACAAACTTATCCAGGAAGTCCATAAAAATATTATTCATGAGATTCATGAAATAAGCAGGGGCATTGGTTAATCCAAAAGACATGACAGTATACTCGTATAATCCATATCTGGTGGTAAAGATAGTCTTTGGAATATCCTCTGCGCGAACTTGAGTTGATGATAGCCAGTTCTAAGATCAATCTTAGAAAACACTTTGGCACCGGTCAACTGATCAAACAAATCTTCTATCTTGGGCAATGGGTACTTGTTCTTGATAGTGATATCATTCAACTTCCGATAATCCGTACACAAACGGTTACCTCCATCCTTCTTGTCCACAAATAAGACAGGTGATCTCCATGGTGACGCACTTGGTTGAATCAATCCAATTTCCAACATGGCATCTAGTTGCTTCTTCAGTTCCGCTAGTTCAGACGGGTTCATACTATATGGTCTCTGGGGTTTGGGTCCTGTTCCGGGGATTAGTTCGATGATAAACTCGATATCCCGATCTGGGGGCATACCGGGCAAAACATCTGGAAATACATCAGGGTATTCATAGACTATCCGGACTTGGTCAATGGTAGGTTGGGCTATACTCTTGTTGCACTTGAATTGACGAGGTAAGGTTTCAGATATATGCTCGACTGATACTCCAGCTGTACTGGTCATGGTTATGGCTTTCTTGGCACAGTCAATTAATCCTTTATGTTTGGACATCCAATCCATTCCTAGTACTACTTCCAAACCTTTAGTTCCGAGTACTATCAGATTAGCATAAAAATCTATGACATGGATTCGGATAGGGACGACTTTGCAAATTTGCCTAGCTTTGGTGGTTGAACCGGGGATTTGAACAATCATAACATGCTTCAGTTTTGTTGGTTGAATCTTACTAGTGCATGCAAATTCTTCGGTGACAAATGAATGCGATGCACCAGAATCAAACAACACTCTAGCAAGTACTGAATTAACAAAAAACATACCCAGCACGACGTATGGCGCTTCCTGGGCTTCTTCAACATGCATGAGAAAAAGACGGCCATTGCGGTTGAGCGAATTCCTTAGGGAAAACCTGCTTCCAGGCTGAACACGATGCTGCTGCTGAGCTGGGGTATTTACATTGGGGGCTGAGGCACTCTTCTTTGGGCACTCGTTGGAGTAGTGACCCTTGGTTCCACATTCATAACAAGTCACTTGCGACTTGTCCTTTGCTGCAACAGGCACAGCATTGCTTCCAGTCCTCGGGGCAGTGTTGGTGTTGGCGGCAGCGTTGTTGTTGTTGAACTTGGGTGGTGCACGGTTGAAATTGTTAGAGTTTCCGAGGTTGTTGTGATTTCCTTCGGGCCTTGGGTTTCCACGGTTGGGATAGGTCGGACGGTTCATCGGGGGTCTGTTGCTTCTCGGGGAAAATCCTGGAGATGGGTTGGGGCGATACTTTGGGGTATGATGGGTTCCTGGCTGATGCATCATGCGACGCTTGCGGTTCTCATTGGCTTGGTTGATCTTTCCTTCCATCTGGATGGCAGAGTCGACTAGGGCTTCAATATCGGCAAAGGGGATATTGACTAACACCGTCTACATCTCATCGTGTAGACCATTCAAGAATCTTTCTTTCTTCTTGGCTTCAGTGTCGATCTCATCCGGGGCATACCTAGCTAATGGCAAGAATTTGTCACGGTATTCCACTACGGTCATCCTTCCTTGCTTCAGTTCTCTGAACTCATCTCTCATTCTCTTGATCAGACCCGGTGGCACATGGGTTCTGCTGAACTTGACCTTGAATTCCTCCCAGGTCATCATCTGTCCTCCAGTCATTGCACGAACTCTATTCCACCATGCTCTTGCATCTCCGGCTAGATAGTGGGTGGTGAATAGAACTTTCTCGTTAGCTTCCACTCTGGCGACTTCTAGGTTGTTCTCCATGGTTTGCAGCCAATCATCTGCGTCTAAAGGCTCTTTCGACTTAGTGAAAACAGGTGGGTTAGTGTTCTGGAAATTCTTGAGCTTAGATCCATGGTTGTCCTGATTTCCTTGGCCTTGATTGTTGTGGGCTAGCGGAGCTATCTGCTGGAGGGTTTCTAGGTTGTCTTGACGTTCGGCTCTTTCGGCTTCGTGGTCAGAAACCAATATTTGCAGGATCTGCAACATCGGGTCCAGGGATGAACCACTTCCTACGCGTGGCATCTGAAGATTGAGATAGATCATGAGAAAAGAGGGAAATTTCTAAGGTTCAGGGACTTTGAAAAGTTTTTAAAGCTTGGTTCAGATTTTCTAGCAACTTTCTTTTCATTCATTCATAGCACATGATACAACACACACCACAACAAAGGAAAACATATGGTTTTAAGAACCATTCTGGAAACTACGATACAGTGGGAGCGGAAACAACTCACTACGCTAGTGTTCAAGTGCTACTACTCCTCGGAGTCGGTGTAGTCGTCATCCTCATCGTCATCGATGAAGGCGAAATCATCCTCATCGGTGAAGAAGTCCATGGCCTGATCCTCTAGAAAATCATCATCATCGCTGAGATAGGAGTAGGGGTCTCCACACAGGTCTTCTCCGGCATTCTCCCTTTCCTCCAACTGCATGTCTCTCTCGTGGATGGTCTCCTCCAAATCCAAGATACGGTGGCGAAGACAGGCAATGATGCGCTCCTTCTTTTCAAGATGACGGCGGCGAGACTTGCGGTCCTTCGCTAGCATGGCGATGGTCTGATCCTTCATATTGATGATGGCAGACTTGTGGTTGGAGTAGTCACGGGCATTTTCCAGTTCTTGTTGACGATCATACATCGTGAAGCTGAGGTGGTCCAACTGAGTCTTCAGCTCGGGGTGGTATGGGGCTTCCATTTGCTGTCCCATAGCATCATGCCTTGGACAAAACTCAAAGCGGGTACCCTTGATCTGATTGATACTCTTCTCACATACACGGGCAAGAGCTTCCTGCATGGCCCTGGCAAGTCCATCTAGCCAGTTGTTCTCTCTTAAGGTGAACTGAATTCCCTAGGCAGTGGGAGGTTCAATCTTTCCTTGGATACTTGCAACAATTAGCCACTGCAGATATTCTCCTCCTTGATCATTGAGCTGAGCTCTGAAGAACTCGGGGTGCGGACACTCCAGAAGTTCCGAAATCTGGTCCAAATCCCGCTCAAAGATAAGGTCTCCTCCATTCCCCAACTGATAAAACTTGCTGTACTTCACGTCCATCTAAAAGAATATAGGATGAGTAAGTTATTAGAGTGATCAAGTGTGTCAATTTTTATGTATTTTGCAAGAGTTTTTGAGGAACATGGGTTTTCACTAAAGAATCAAAGTGATAAGAATGGGAATAAGTTTTTGTAAATATTTGTTTCCTTTGGTTTTGAAACTAAGTTTTTGATTCAAACGTCCAGTCTAACTAGGGTCTCCTATGGTCAGGATGGCTCTGATACCAACTTGTCAACACCCGGGTTTTTAATCCCAGATGCCTGTTATGCCATACATCGCAATCCCAGGATTACCATTTTTGCGAGACATAACAGATTTGGATACCACAGTACATCATCCATTACAAACCATACATAAGGTCTTTACACAAATAAGGATCTCATGATCCAGTTCTTAATACAATTCAAGCAGTGGAAATACGTAATCATAAAGATAGCGTAGGCGAAGCTCCATCTTCAGGGTCACAGGCAATGCTGACGATGGTTGATGATCCTAGTTGTCGTAACCTTCCTGGGGTCCATCCTCCTGGTACTCCTCTTCATAGTATGTCCACGGGAATAGCCAGGGAAAAAGACATGAGAACTCTTTAAGTACTCGCAAACTAATACTAACAAGTTAAGGCGGTTTTGGTAGTAGGACAGTAAGCTCTAGGGTTGTTTTGCAAAAAGCTAGATTTACCTCTACTAAGTTCAGAAGCAAAGAACTAGTTGAAATTTTATAACACCTATGTGGGAATTTGAATTTCATATCACAACCCTGTTGTGGTCAATTCAAAGTCTCAATTCATTTCATAAGTCATTTTGAAAACATCTGACGGGGGAACAATATGGCCACTCCAACTGTCCATAACCACGGACGCGGCTATTCGAATAGTTTGACACTCTGCAGAGACTGTACACTTTCACCACAACATTCGATACATCCGTCAGGAACAATCCTGAATTCACCATACTCAGTATGCGGATAATAAATCCTAACCTTTCCATTACACGTCCTAGTATAGGCACCTCTCCTGTGAGTTAGGCCTCCCAACCATGACCAACTATCATCTTGGGTACTGCACAGGTGGACAATCTTCACAAGGTAGCCTCAGCTCAGACCTTGGCCGTGAGGGAACCCATACTAAGGTATATAAGTTTCCAGTCAAGCCCTACCCAATTTTCGGGTATTGTGGTTGTACGGTAAAATTGGAATGGTATCGCATCCAGACAACCATCATCTTTATAAAGGGCTAAGGCTCATGCCTCAACATTTTCATCACCAAAATCACCTGGTGTTCGGAAACACATGTCAAAACATTTCGGTAGAATGACTCATCATTCCAAGGTTTTCATAACCATTTTCACCAAGTATTCCCATCTAAAGTTGATTAAGTTTTATGCTTAGCACTAGCATCTACAGGTGGGGTAAGTACTAATGAGGGGTGGTAATTAAGTGGATATTAATTGAGTTCAATCTCATGCCTTAGGATGACATCAAGATTATCTAGCTTAGGACAAATTTTATGCTCTGTATGCAACCTTCAATTATCTTCCTAGAATCTAGAAGTTACTTAAGTAAACTCTAAGAGAAATATTTGATAAAGAAATAAAGTATAAAGCTTGCAAGTAAAACTAGGATTGGGCTATCAAGTGGGTATGATCACATATGCTTAATGCATATAGTTGGCATGGTAACAAGCAAGTATTTGCTTGCATAGGTATCAGTATAAGCCTGCTAAGTTAATATCTTGCAAGTATTGGCTTGCATAGGTCAACTTGGTTAGTAAGGCTTGCTAAAGAAGAGTATCTTGCAAGTGTTAGCTTGCCTTGTGCAGAGTAGTGGTTGAAGTTATCCTCGACTTCTTCTTCATAGTATCCTCCTTCCTCCTCGTTTCCTTGGTCGGTACTAGCGTCTATAAATAAATACGAGGTACACAATCACCAAACAATACTTAACTACTTTCAATCATCATATAAAGTGTTCTATAGATGATCTAGCATCATCACTAACATTACAAGAATAAAGCATTTGTCTTATTTATTTTAATTTGAGAAAAGTAATTTCTACTCATTGAAAAACTACTTAAGAATTAATATTCTCCAACTCAAACATGGGATCATGTTGACACATGTCATCACCCATATTTCAGTACATGGGAATGTGATTTAAAGTGGTGTCACAATTTAATAAGGTTTAACCTTTTATTTCAAAATAAAGTTACTAGAAATGCCTATGTGGCATTCTTTTATTACTTGAACATTATTTTTGTAAGTAAACCCAAATGTTTTTATATATTCTGAAAGGTATGATCAAATGTGATTTTTGAGAGTTGGAATCAACTCAAAAGCTATTATGGTTGAAATTTGAAAAATGTTTGAATGCAGAAAAGCTTCTGACTTGTTATTTTTACCAAGGTTGATCTACAGATCCAAATGATTTGAGTCCAACGGGATTTGATTAAGCATTTCAACACCTTTCTAACAAAATTGGTTTCATGCAATTTGGTTCACTGAATCGATCTGGGTTGATTTTTGAAACTAGGTACAGAACTGAGTTTGAATGAAAATAGAAAAGGCTAAATTCAAACGAGTGGGCTGCGCGGGAAAGTTTAATGGGCCGGCCCAGTGTCACTCCGCAGCGCGGGGCTCAGCTGACAGGGGGGTCTACCGGTTAGTGGCTCATAAAACGCGAAGCGGTACGGGGCGATGTGGTGCGTTGGATTAGAATGAAGATCGACGGCTGAGGGTCGTCGTTGACGATGAACAACTCACCGGCGAGCTCGAACCCTAGCGGCTTGGTGGGGGTGCATAGGGGGCATACCGAGGCTCCAGTGGCGACGGCGAGGCGGGCAAATGACGAAGTTGACGATGGCGAACTCAGGGGTGGTCGCGGCAGCTCCGGGGGTGGTGGAAATCAACGGCCCCCTTCTTCTCTAGAGGCGGCCTGCTCCGACGCAATTCCGGCGAGCTGCTGCTCCTCGTGCTACGGCTAAGGGATGGAATGGTCAGTGAGGTGAAGGGAGTGAGATGGTGTAAGGAAATCGAGCGGGGGTCGTCTCCTTTTATAGGCTCGACGGCAAGACCGAGAGGGATGGGCAGGCGACGGTGGCGACACGTCTATGGGCGGCTAGAGGCATGGCTGCAGTTGGCGATCGACGGGCGGTCTCCTGGCGATGCTCTAGAGCTTAAATGCGCGTGTAGGGGCAGTGGCAAATGGTCGGGAACGCGCGATGCTCTGCGAGACAGAGGCGGCGAACTCTGCAGCGAGCGGTGGCTACGGGGTACGGGCGGTGAAACGATCATGTCTGGTGGTCTCCTGGGACGGTGGGGTGCATGCTGGCGGGCGGCGAGGGCTCGAGGTGGTCGGGTGGCGTGGGAACGGCGCGTGCTCTGCGGTGCGCGTCGGCATGGTCGACAGCGGTGCGGGCGCGGCGTTCCTGGCGGTTCTGGTCGCTGTCTCCGAGCTAGGGCTGGTCGAGAGGGGGCGGTGAGGCATGGGCTGCATGTTAGACAAGGTTGGCACGGCTAGTTCTTCTCCTAGCTTGTTGTCCACACTGGGGTGACATGGTGAGGCTCGGCCTGCTCACCATTGATGACAATGGCCAGTTTACAGTGGTGCTAGAGATTAGTTAACGTTGCTAGATGATCTACTAAGGCTAGTTGCATCCAGAAAGGGGACAAGGTTGGCCCAAAACACTGCTCAACATAGTGTTTTTGATTTGGTTGATTTGCATCTGCAAACTGTTTGATGAAATGGCCGCATGAACTTAGGTTTTGAATTTTGAAAATATTTTTGGTGGGTGTGCTAGACATGTGTTGGGGAATCTGTGGATGCTTGTTTTGAAAATTGAGTTGGTTTGAGTGGTTTTTGAAATAGTCGGATCTTCCCATATGAGATAGATTCAATTTTAAACTGTCATTTAAACTAAGCATTTCAATGTTTCTGGATGATCATAAAGTGGGCCTTGGTACCTTATTATGAGTACTATCAAGGGGTGCAAAGATCAACACATGTTTCTGTTAAGTTCTGAAAGTTAAGGATAGCTAAAGTAGGCATGGGAGTTAATTTGGCCAAAGTGACCATTCACTTAATTTATTTGTTTTGACTTGTTTTGTCTTTGGGAAAAGTTTGGGGATTGTTTAGATGATGTTTATTTCACCTAAGAATCATTTTGGAAGCAAAAAAAATACAGAATCATGGCAATTCAAAAGAATCCAAATTTTAATACACACAGATATGAATGCTTTCATATTTTTATTTGAAAAAGTTTTTGTTAACCCTAATTTTGATAATTAGAGTTTGATGATCAAAGTTTAATATTTTTGGGATGTTACACTCTCCATATCTGGGGCGGATTTTCCCCAGGGACGAATAGTCCGCCCCTTGAGGGGAGCGGATAATCCGCCCCATCGAGGATTTTCTGCAAGTCAAGACAGGCACGACCTTTTGTATGGGGCGGATTTTCCCTCAGAGTTTCCGTCCTGGGAGCAGATTTTTCCCCAGGGCGGATAGTCCTACCCTAGTGGGGGCGGATAATCCACCCCTGAACTTCATCAATGGCCAGATCTATGCAGGGGGATTTAAGCCAGCCTTCCCTCTCCTGCCAGAACTCTTGGTTCATTTGAAAAAGTAAAGATCTATTCTTCAAGCTTCATCCAAGAGAGCTCCACCTTCATCCACCTAAAGGCCCCGTTCCTTTGGGAATTGAAGGAGAGAACTCGATCTTCAACAACTGCAATCAAGCGCTTCATCTCCTCTCCATTCATTTGGAGAATCACCGATCTAGTATTTCTTGCAAATATCTAGATCCTTTATTTTGATTATATTGATAATCCTTGTTCTTGTGACAGCTTGTTTTCATTACAGGAGCTCCCAATTCAGTTGTGGGTGTGTGCCCCGGTAGAGTTGTAAAGGCATCGGTTCCCACCTCGAAGGGTACCAATAGTGGAGAAGGTGGATCAGGCCTTTCGTGGCGAGATCCATCGGAGAATAGGGTGAGGCCTATTGTGACGTGGTGGTCTTAGAACCGCCCACCCCTCCAACGTAGATGTACCTCCCTTAACAAGGAAGGAACTGCGGTAAAAAAATCCCTGTATCTCCGCGTGCTCCACTATTGTTTCCTCGCTCCTCTCTTTACGAGCTTAGTAGCTAGGTTTGCATATAGGGAAATTCTCGTAGTTGCATATCTAGAGAATTTACTTTATGTCAAGCCTGAAATTGAAAAAGAACTAAAAATTGAGTAGCACCTATTCACCCCCCCCCCTCTAGGTGCCCATACGATCCATTTCAGTGCATCACGCTGATGATAGTCCGGTTCACCCACCACAGGCGGCGGCCGGCTTCGTTGTGGTTCACCGGTGGAGGGCCGTCACCCTCGTACCTGGCGAGCTCCCTTTCCCGTCGGTTAGCAAAGAAGGCATTCCAGGTGTCATAGTTACCGGGATCCCACTAGGGATCCATCCGCTGTTCCGGCGTGAGCTGGTGGTAGAAGTGGTTCGTGATGGCCGTCTAGCATGCGGAACCTTGAGGGAAAGGAGGGACAGGAACCCCTTCAGCACTCAGCATCCAGCCGGCAGGCGGCCGGTAGCCCGGCGGGCAAGGGTAGCTGGAGGCGCACAGCGCCTCGGTCTCCTCGAGGGTCAGAATGGCCCAGTAGGCGTTGTCCATTTTTTTGAGAGAGGAAGGTGTGGATGTGTGCATAACCATGGCACGGTCGGCCTATATATATATATATAAAGGGCAGGAAAAATGGTAGGAAGCGGTTGAAAATGGCGGGAAATATCTTTAGTCCCGTTAGTGGCTACAACCGGGACTAAAACCTTGGTTCAGAGGAAAGGGCGGGAAAACTTGGCGGGAAGCTATGGGAAATGGCGAGAAATATCTTTAGTCCCTATTAGTGGATACAACCCGGTCTAAATCTTATTCAGAAAATGGATTTGGATTACTTATTCAAATTTGAGCACTTTTCATCTTGAAAGTTTAGTCAGATTCAAAAATATGCAAAATATAATTAATGCATTTATAACTTGATAATGGCAATATAGTTAATATTGGACTAGTTAAAATAATTATTTTTGTAAAACAGAACATGGATTTGGATTACTTATTCAAATTTAAGCACTTTCCATTTTTAAAGTTTAGTGAGATTCAAAAATATGCAAAAATAATAATAGTTAATGCATTTTTAAATTGATAATGGCAAAATGGTTAATAATTTGACTATTTAAAATAATTATTTTATAAAGCAGAAAATGGATTTGGATTACTTATTCAAATTCAAGCACTTTTCATGTTGAAATTTTTCTCAAATTTATAAGTATGGAAAAAATGTGTAATTTAAATGTTTTAAATGATATATTCAAAAATTTGAAAAAAAAGCACAGCGCGCGCAAATTTGGCCCTTTAGTCCCGGCCCGGGTAACCAGTCGGGACTAAAGGACCTAGCCCAGCGCATGCAGATGAAAAGCCCATCCCCCTCTAGTCCCGGTGTGTGGCACCAGGCGGGACTAGAGACGCCCCTTTAGTCCCGGCTGGTGCCACGCACCGGGACTACAGGGGGGGGTATAAAAAGGGCCCTTCTCCCCCGGTATGTTCCACGCACCGGGAAATTTGGAGGCAAGACGATGAATTAGCGCCGCTAGGCTACCTCTCCGACGAACAGAGCATCGCCGCGCCCGCGCCTCCCTCCGCGTCGGCATGTCGCCACCACCGCGCCCGCGCCTACCGCCGCACACCCTCCGCAGGCACCACCGAGCTCGGCCGTTCCCCCGCGAATCTCTCCTCCACCGGCGTACCTCCGGCGTCACTACCTGCCGCCGCCGGTACGATTTAGTGTAGTTTAGGATTTTAGGATTAGGATTTTGTTATAGTGTAGGTGTTAATTAGTATTTTTGTTAGATTGTGTTTAGGATTTGTGTTTAGGATTTAAGGATTTTTTATATAGTGTTTAGGATTTATGATATAGCGTAGGATTTTTTAGTGTAGGATTTTAGGAATTTTAAGTTTATGAAATAGTTTAGGATTTATGATATAGTGTATGATATAGTGTTTAGAATTTATGATATAGTATAGTGTATGATATAGTGTTTAGAATTAATTATGATATAGTGTAGGATTTATAATATAGTGTTTAGGATTTGTGTTTAGGATTTATGATACAGTGTAGGATTTTTTATATAGTGTAGCATTTTTTTATATAGTGTAGGATTATTATTTTTAGGGTGTGAGCTATATTATTATTTTTATATAGTGTAACCAGAGCTAGGGTTAGGGTTAGGCCGTAGGTTCTCGGTGGTGACCGGAGTTAGGGTTAGGGTGGTGGTTCTCGCGGGAAGCCGTAGTCGCCCGCCTCTCCCGTGGCCACCATCACCGGCACCGGCCACCACCACCGCACCTCTGTGTTTAGGGTTTAGCATTTATTTTTTATGTTCAAATAAATATTGTTTGCATTTTGCAGGAATTATGGATCCACCTAGTCCAATCCGTAGAGACCTAGATTCAGAACACTTTCTCGAGGATATGATTCATGATGCCGATGAGGGATCTCCCTCGAGGTATCTGAACTCATCTGGTGAGGGAGAGGAGATCAACCAATGAGAGGTAGAAGCCCATGGAGGCGTAACGCAGACCGACGAGGTATATATATATATATATATGATGTCCGATGATCACTAGATGTACCTAGTTATATATATATTATATTGACGAATGTTTTTCCTCTTAGGCCTCTACATCGAGCAAAAAAAGAAAGCGCGGCCCAGCCAAAAAGTTGGATGCCCACACTGTTTTTGAAATTACAGAGGTCTCAGGACAGGGCAAACCATTGGAACCGAAAAAAGCAAAACAAGCATTTGTACAACAAGGCGGAGTTTTTGCTAGAGATCGCACCCCGATCACTATTCGAGAGTGTAATAAGCCCAAAGAGGCGGCATGGAGTGATCTGTATATCAACGATAGGTTCAAAGAGCAACTTTTTAATGACCTCATGGCACATTTCAAGCTGCCATAATGTGAGACTGATGACGAGACAGCTGAAATGTGAAAGAAAGTCAAGCAGTTTGCTCTTAAAATGGCCGAACTATTCAAGACCTGGAAGAAATCATTATGGCTACAGTATCAGAAGGACAAGAAAACTCCAATATTCTAAGAGTATCTAGCGAAGCAACATCCTTACTGGAATGCATTTGTGGAGTATAGTAAGTCAGGAGTTGCTACAGAAAAGTCTGAAAAAAACAAGTTAAATGCTGCGAAGAAGAAATATCACCATAACATGGGGCCAGGGGGCTACACGGTTGACATGCCTAAGTGGGATGCAAAAGAGAAAGAGCTTAATGATAAAGGGATCATTCCAGAACCAATTCGTGAAGAATGGGATTTCAGGGCAAAAATTGGTTCCTTGGGCATGGGAGTACGTATGACGAACTTACAGGGGCCCTTGTTTGCAGTGACGGGATAAAGGTACCCAAAAGTGCATCGATAAAAGTGGTGCAAGAGATTAAATATGGGATAAAAAAGTTTCATCCGGATAGAGAGAAATACTTGCTAACCATGGTCCTCGGGAATCGCGAACACGGAGGACGAGTCCGAGGCCTTGACTCTAGTTTCACGTGGGAGACTGGGTTTCCTAAGGACCAAGGTACTTATAGAAGCCAAGCAAGAGCAAAGCAGCAATGGAGGAGGAAGGAAACAAGTTCATCGAGCTGCTAGAAAGACTTGAAAAGTAGTAGCAGCAGAAGATCGATGAACTTAGAGGAGTAGCGCGCTTGCAAGATCCTCCACTCGATATTACCGCCAAACTATCTCAGCGGAGAAGTAGCATGGCTGAATCGGAGGTCCCGTCTGACGATGCACTCTATACAGATGGCGGTCCCGGCTACCCCGTGGATGGAATTAAGGAGCAGATATCTTGTGAGCTCCATCATAAGTTGAAGAACATATCTGTGAAGGTGGCGGTCGGATCTTCTTTACCTTGTCCGCCTGAAGCATGTTGGCATGGTCGTGAGATTCCACCTAGCTATGCTGAAGTCAGGGTGGATCAAATCGTAAAGGAGTGGGAGTCAATGGAGCTTGACATCCCTGGACCTGAAGGTGAGAGCACAATCGGAGAAGTACTGGGTGGTATCATTCTATGGGACAAGAACAACATACGGTTTCCAGGCTCGGCCCCAAGACCAACACCGCCTCCGAGTCATCGCAGGTCTCCTTCACCTCCATCACCTCCAAGAAGCCCACCCCATGTTGACTACGACCACCACATCCCGAGTCCATCTCGATCTACGTCGTAGGTTCAGCAGTCTTCGCCGCCCACTAAGGACAATAAGCGAAAGCGTGCTCCGTTAGTGAGTACTAAAGGACGCGGCAGCCCAAAACGGAAAATTTTTCCCCTCCCAACAGTGCCTCATAATAATATTCCCATCAGACCTTACGATCGTACTGATGTAGAAACTGCAGCGAGAGCAAAGGCCGAAGTGGCAGCGCATTTTGAGAAGAAGAAACCTGAGCCCGCTCCGGTATACACCGAGAAGCAAAAGACATATGCACTTGATTTTCTGAACACAAAATCGCAATATGAGTTGCACCATATGCCAGATGACTATCTACGCACACTTTAGAAAGAAGTGGTGAAGAGCAAATCAAGCAAATCAAGTGCAAGCGATAAAAAATTAGCAAGCACAGGTGCAAACGGGAGAAAAACTGCAATCAATAAATAATCAGATGTTCCCCTTCTCGGACAACAGGCCAAACAAATGATCGCATCCCTCAAGGTGTTTTCAGAAAACGTTCCAATTCTCGCACAACAGCCACTAGATATGTCAGTAGCTACGGAGTTGGCGGCCAGCATGGAAATTAGTATTGATGAAATGTTAGTCCCCCAACTTGACCTTCTACCCAAGGTTGATGTAGCCCGTAGATATGTCACAGGTGAGGATTTGGTCAGCAAAGAAAAGTTGAAAGAACTGCTAACACAACTTCGGAATCTTCATGAGTGGTACTTGACAGCTGCAAAGTAAGGGAGAATATTTATCACAGCGAAAGTCCCATGTGAGTATTACTTCAGACCCGGCGACGAGGTCCATGTTGAGTTTCCAGAACTGTTCCAGTTATACAATCTCGACGCCCTCGACAAATCTATCCTCAGCTGCTATTGTCTATAAGTTGTTGAATTCATTGTCTACATGTTTAGTTCATTGGATGTAATTATCCTCATTATATCCTTTGTACTCTATTATTATGCAGAACGAAGATCCAGGAATATAAAATAAGAAGAATCTATAGTGTTGGGTTCATTGACCCAGATAAAGTACATATAAATACGCTAACGAAAAAACCCGAGGAGACAGAGGAAAACATTTTAAGGTTTTTAAAGGAGCAAAATTTCAGTGACCATATACTGTTTTCTTACAATTTCGAGTAAGGGTCTTACTCTGTTATACACATTCACTTTTAATTAATCGATGCTAAGTGTAACTAATGAGTTACTGATATATATATACGTTTGCAGCTTCCACTGGATTCTGCTAGACATTCAACTTGATAAGGGAAGAGTTGAAGTCATGGACCCATCAAAGAGAAAGTTGGGAGCGTTCCACAACATGCATGACATGCTCCAGAAGTAATTCTCTTGCTATATCGGTCTATTTTGTTGATTTCCTGAGATATCAGGTAATGAATAACTCATTCATTTATTTTGTTCGTTGGGCAGGGTTTGGATCCGGTTCAAGCGTGAGGTTACGGGTTCCTTTAGTCAGAAGCTGACGTTTAAGGAGGTCCCGGTAAGTAGCACGTGATATGTCTGTGCATCTCTTTACTTCTAGTTTCAATACAATAATGATGCTAGCTTATTATTTTGATTGATTTCTATTCTCGTAATGTGCACGAGGCAGCCACAGGGGTCAAATTTATGTGGATTCTATGTTTGCGAGTTCATTCGCACGTGTACCCCGAGCACAAAGATTATAGAGTCGACGTAAGAAATACATTCACACCATCATTTTATTATCGTCACTTTTTGTTATCATGATTGATATTCATATTGATCTCCTTTTCTTATATAGTTTGAGAGAATGCGGGATGATCTCCTACCACATCAACGTGTACTAGCAATTGCTGAGGAGCTGGCGGGTTTTATTTTCAAAGAGATGGTATACGATGGCGGAGAATTTAGTGTGAATAGACGCTAATGATCTCCATGTAATTGAATAGACGGGCTCTAGTCCCTATAATTGTGATCTCCACATAACTATGTAAATTGTATATATTTATATGCTAGATATCATAATACAAGTTATCTTATATATGCACGAACGTGTACGATATGGGGTGGCATAGAAATATTCAAAAACTATTTTAAAATGAAAAATAAATAAAACAATACAAAATGAATTCTCTGCCGCGGCAGAGAAAGGGCACAAAATGCTGCCGCGGCAGAGAAACACTAATCCAAGGTAATGCTCTATCACGGCCGAGAAAAGTCGCAAAATGCTGCCGCGGCAGAGACCCACTAGTCCTGGTCCTAAACACCAACCGAGACTAGTGGGGATGCACCCCGAGTGCGCCACGGCAGCCATGTGGACATCCACTAGTCCCGGCTGGTAACTGGGCTGAGACTAGTGGGTGGGCCTCTAGTACTGCTTGGTTAGTCCCGGTGCCAAAACCGGGACTAAAAGCCCTTATGGCCCGGGACTAGAGGCTCTGTTTCCACTAGTGAGGCTTGTGTAGCACCCCGGGTAAAATCAGTACTAGAAAATCACGGTTGTTTGTATGTTGCGCATCATCATGACATCATCATGCCTGTGTTTGACTAAACCTATTCCCCTAAAGCCTATATTGTTTTCTAATTATACCCTTCTCTATTTCAAATTGAAATCTCGGTCTTTTCCGAATATTTTGTTTTGTCTAAAAGTATTTATAAAAGGCCTCATAAATAAAACAGAAAAAATATTAAAGGTAAATATTTTGTTAGTGGGGAGGCAGCCCAGCCGGCCAGGCCCAAAGGCCCGGCTAGTCCGGCCACCTACAACCCCACACAACCAAACCCTAATCCCTACCCTGCCCAAACCCTAGCTTTCCACCTGTCCCCAACTCCCCTGCCCCGCCGCCGCTGTGCACAACACCAAACCCACACCCAGTCCACCCCACTGGACACACATATCACACAACTTGCACGCACACTACCCATTTCCACCCCACCCAGCACGCTCCTCCTCACCTGGCCCACGTCCCCACACGCGTGGCCCCACCACCTCGCTAGCATCCCGCTCCCCCATGTACCGCGATTCCCTCCTGCGAGCCCCGCGATCGCTCCCTTGTCCCTTGATTCCCCGCCGCCATGATGCCCTGCTCGCCTCGCCTGCAAGCCATCGCTGTCGCTCACCCTCACCACTCCTCCCTCGCGTGCACCTCACCGCCAGAGGCCCGCTCGCTCTACGGCCCTCCGCTGCCATGGCTCTGCCTCCCAGATCCCCGTCGACCGTGCCTCCCCGTGGGACGCCATCGTCATGTCGAGCCCTTCCTCGCTGCCAGTGCTCCTCCGTCCCTGGCGCCGCCCTGTCTCGGGCCTCCTCACCGTCGCGGCCCATCCGCCTCTGCTCGTCGCCCGACCCTGGCCGCCATCGCGTCCTTTCGCGTCGGTTTCGTCCTTCCGCCCGAGCGTGCCCCGTTCCGAGCCCGTGCGCGTCCTGTCGCCTGTTGCTCTAGCGCCGCCGCAGACGCCCTCCACCCCCGCTGCCTCGACCTACGAGCGCTCCAGCGCGCGGGCCCTTGTCGCTCACCCTGTGGCCTGGCCTTGTGTCGCCCTGCTGCCCGTTTTGTTCGTGACACCGGCGTCCACGCGACCCTCTACCCCGAGCCCTGCCTGGCACCGCCGGCCTCCGCCTCGTCTGCCTCCAGTCGTGCCCGTGTGTGCAAGTGAGGTTCTGTTTTGTTTCAGTTCTTGTAGAATGGTGCTATCGTGTGGCGATGATGGGATGCACTGATGATGTGGTGGTCGTGCCTCCGGCAAATAGGAACACCAAGTTGTATAACAACCTCGCCACTCACAAAATATGGACGACAAGTACTCCGACATGGAACGCCAAGAGCTCGTGCCATCCGTGGACAAGATCGTTATCAATCCAAGATCGTCGACATTGTTTCGATGGCCAGGACCCTAAAGACGTCTCCTCCACGGACCCGAGGCTCGATCCGAAGACCGATCCCGGCGACCTGAACCACATCGAACCAAGATCGCCGAGACCCCTCAATGTGTGACCCCTATCTAAGAGCCATATTTTATAAATGCCGTATATACCTATTGCATATCATTGTACATGGTTGCATACATATTTGTGGGTGTTTGGGGGGCTTATGTCGATTCACCTTATAATTAAATATGGAGAGCATATGCGGTCTTTTCTAGTATAATATTGTCTCCATTTAAATTTGTGCATTGAACCGGTTACATGTTTTGCCCTATTAATACAACATTTAAATTGCGGGGTATCTAAACAACATGAACCATCTATTTAATTGTCGGGACCCCGGTTCCACTTAATTTTGCCTAATTTCATCGCATCTTTTCCATGTCATACATCATACATGCATCATGCCCGTTCTTATGTCATAGAATTAAATAGTGCATCCGGTGTTTGTGCTAGTGCTTTGCTTCTTCACGGATTAGGCCGATGAGTTGATGCGAGTGTCGATCCGATCTTCGAATGTACCTTCGGCAATGTTTTTCAGGCGAGTATTCTCCCCCTTTCTACCTATTTTACATTTCTAGTCTTTATTTCCTCCTATTGATCTATTGCTATCTGTGTTGCGATGCTCTAGTTTTCGTACCCGTGATATCCCTTGCAGCCACTATATTACCATGGACACCTCCTATTACCTGTTGTTTGGTAAATAGTCGGTCTTGCGAGTCGTAGTCGCTTGTGTTGTGTTGTTTCGCGTCGTCGATGTTCCACAGTTGTTGGAGTAATGCCTTATGTTTAATGTTGGAGATGATCATGACTTTAATTACCGTCTAATAACTAAAATTGAAGTAAGTAAATAATGCAGAGGCACGGGTGGGCAATAGATGTTATTTGGTTTTTAACCGTCCACTTGTGTCCCGTAGGACCCCGAGTACTTGATACCTGTTCTTTGAATATTCGCACTATCCGCATGTGGGACCATGAATCCCCCTAGCCAGAGCTTGAGTCATATTTATTTCTTGGGGCCACAAAGTAGTTTAGGGATTTATTACTATCCTATACCTATGACATGCTTTACTGCTTTATTTATGATTGCGCGTGGAGTGCCTGTACTGTTTAGGAACAAATGTGGAATGTTTTCGCGGTATCGACAAGCCCAGACACACTTTTAGGTTCCCAGTCGTTTACAGCCATTGACGCAAACCTCTGGGTCCGTTCCGGAGCCGGCCAACTTCGTCGCGGGTAGCTTGGTGGGGTGGCCCCCTGAAATTTATATGAATCTTGCAATTGCTCTGTCGTGATGCCTCGTTGGGTTTTCATTTGGTTTTTCTCGAGGTTGATCGTGCGTGTGTTGCTATTTGTGCCCCCTGCAGGGTAAAACTTTCTAAAAGCCGTGTCCGCGGTTATGGACGACTTGGAGCACAGTATCTCGATCATAGACAACTATAACTAAAGTAGTGCTATAAATTTGACTTTATAATGACTAGTAATTAGCTTCACTATAATGGAATGGCTAAATAAAAGTGCCAACAACTGCTGGTTTGGGTTGTCACCTGTTACCGTTGTATCTGACTAGTAAGTATTGCAACTCCAACGGAATGGCTAAATAAAAGTACCAACAACTGCTGGTTTTTGGGATGCCTCATGCTATATGTATCTGACTAGTAAGTACTACAACTATAACGAAATGGTTAATTAAAACTGCCCACTATTTATTATATCAGGATGACTCATGCTATCTTTATCTGACTAGTAATTGTCACAACTATAACGAAATGAATAAAACTGCCAACTATGTGAGTTCCTCGGTTGACTTTCTCGGTTGGTATCGAGGGGGAATACCAGGATGGGTATGTTTGGTGTTAGAATCAGGTTGGATCCGAATAGGTCTTTCTTATCCCTATCTGATAGCCGCCAGATGTATTGAGACTTTATAGGTTGTTTAGTGCATGCTGCGCTGCCGCTTCAGTCCACCATACCTATGTAGGCGAGGACCGCCGAATTCTAGTCTCGCCGTGTACTGGCCTCAGTACTGACCGCTCTCTTTTTCCTTTGCCCTTTGTCGGCACCCCTTTTGTTTAAGCAGGTTTTGAGATCGACGCCGTTAGCAGGGTTACCCTTCCGGCTTGGCCTGGGCAGGGTTATGGACGCCATTGGTTATTCTTCAGGGCTCTTAGCCCAATTTGCATCTTGTCCGTACTCGGACGCTGTATCGTTTTAAAATTGTTTTGGATCTTTGTCTTGTATATCTATATTCTTGACTCTTTGAGTCGTTGTTGTATATATCTGTTCTGTGGGTTCCATCGTGGACTGTTGTGTAATGATATTACTTCGTTTTCCACCCGCACGAAAGTGCCTGGTGGGCACCTTTGAATCGTTTCTATGCGGGTTTGGCGGGAATCGCTGAAACTTCCACAGGGCCGATTCCGAGGGTGTTACAGAGTGGTATCACAGCTCAGCAGTTACGATACCCCACTGGTCCAGCCTGTAGGTTAACCTAGCTAACGAACGTTGTAGAGTGTCAAAACTATTTTAGAAAAATCGGTTGGATAGATCTGACTAGGTCTGCTTTTACTCCTTACCCCTGTGCTATTCTCTTCTTACCTTTGCGTGTTTTGAATCTGCCTTCGTATCTCTTCTTCGAGTCCAGGAATTCTCGTGGTTGGGTTTTCGTCGTACCTTTAGGGTTTCGCTCCCTTCCTCTTGTAATGGTGCTTCGACATCTGGTCTTCATGCTATCTGAGGAATTTTCCTCTATTGTACCTTTCGGTGGACCAAAAATTCACTAAAAAATTTCTTTGTATCCTTCGGTGTTCTCAACACAACGACTTCGTCTGCGTCAGATCCGATGAAGATCCTGCATCACCTCGTTGTTTCTGAACATCGCTTGTGAAGATCTTCAGTCTGAATTCCGAGAGTTGGTTGCATAATTCTTTTATTCATGTGCAGAGTAATGCTTTGGGTGCGCGATGGACTGATCACCATCCGACTACTCTTATCATTCGCTTTTGTACATTGAATGGTGGATCGATGCAAATACTCCTTCCGTGGAAGTTAGAGGTGGCCTTATCCTTTTGAAACCTTTACCCTCGTCTTTTGTCTATCCGGAGTGTTCTCTCGATGAACGTGAGCAACAACCCTTGTTAGTGGTGTCGTGAAGATCTACACGAAGCGTGAAGATTTAGGTCACCGGACTTCTTCCCGGTACCAGGAGGCGGATCTCGAGGGCGAGATCCATTGTTAGTGGTGTCGAATTGTACCACCCCGGGTAAAATCAGTACTAGAAAATCACGGTTGTTTGTATGTTGCGCATCATCATGACATCATCATGCATGTGTTTGACTAAACATATTCCCCTAAAGCCTATATTGTTTTCTAATTATACCCTTCCCTATTTCAAATTGAAATCTCGGTCTTTTCCGAATATTTTGTTTTGTCTGAAAGTATTTATAAAAGGCCTCATAAATAAAACAGAAAAAATATTAAACGTAAATATTTTTTTAGTGGGGAGGCAGCCCAGCCGGCCAGTCCCAAAGGCCCGGCTAGCCCGGCCACCTACAACCCCACACAACCAAACCCTAATCCCTACCCTTCCCAAACCCTAGCTTTCCACCTCTCCCCAACTCCCCTGCCCCGCCACCGCTGTGCACAACACCAAACCCACACCCAGTCCACCCCACTGGACACACACATCACACAACTCGCACACACACTACCCGTTTCCACCCCACCCAGCATGCTCCTCCTCACCTGGCCCATGTCCCCACACGCGTGGCCCCACCACCTCGCTAGCATCCCGCTCCCCCATCTGCCGCGATCCCCTCCTGCGAGCCCCGCGGCAGCTCCTTTGTCCCTCGATTCCCCGCCGCGAGGACACCCTCGCCATGATGCCCTGCTAGCCTCGCCTACAAGCCATCGATGTCGCTCGCCCTCACCGCTCCTCCCTCGTGTGCACCTCACCGCCAGAGGCCCGCTCGCTCTGCGGCCCTCTGCTGCCATGGCTCTGCCTCCCAGATCCCCGTCGACCGTGCCTTCCCGTGGGACGCCATCGTCATGTCGAGCCCTTCCTCGCTACCAGTGCTCCTCCGTCCCTGGCGCCGCCCTTTCTCGGGCCTCCTCACCGTC
This sequence comes from Avena sativa, assembly GCA_916181665.1. Classification (NCBI taxonomy): domain Eukaryota; kingdom Viridiplantae; phylum Streptophyta; class Magnoliopsida; order Poales; family Poaceae; genus Avena; species Avena sativa. The sequence continues at coordinate 45,358,733 of OV702279.1, read as the reverse complement.
GCGGCCCATCCGCCTCTGCTCGTCGCCCGACCCTAGCCGCCATCGCGTCCTTTCGCGTCGGTCTCGTCCTTCCGCCCGAGCGTGCCCCGTTCCGAGCCCGTGAGTGTCCTGTAGCCTGTTGCTCTAGCGCCGCCGCAGACGCCCTCCACCCCCGCTGCCTCGACCTGCGAGCGCTCCAGTGCGCGGGCCCTTGTCGCTCACCCTGCGGCCTGGCCCTGCGTCGCCCTACTGCCCGATCTGTTCCGTGACACCGTCGTCCACGCGACCCTCTACCCCGAGCCCTTCCTGGCACCGCCGTCCTCCGCCTCGTCTGCCTCCAGTCGTGCCCGTGTGTGCGAGTGAGGTTCTGTTTTGTTTCAGTTCTTGTCGAATGGTGCTATCGTGTGGCGATGATGGGATGCACTGATGATGTGGTGGTCGTGCCTCCGGCAAACAGGAACACCAAGTTGTACAAGAACCTCGCCACTCACAAAATATGGACGACAAGTACTCCGACATGGAACGCCAAGAGCTCGTGCCATCCGAGGACAAGATCGTTATCAATCCAAGATTGTCGACATTGTTCCAATGGCCAGGACCCTAAAGAGGTCTCCTCCACGGACCCGAAGCTCGATCCGAAGACCGATCCCAGCGACCTGAACCACATCGAACCAAGATCGCCGAGACCCCTCAATGTGTGACCCCTATCTAAGAGCCCTATTTTATAAATGACATATATACCTATTGCATATCATTGTACATGGTTGCATACATATTTGTGGGTGTTTGGGGGGCTTATGTCGATTCACCTTATAATTAAATATGGAGAGCATATGCGGTCTTTTCTAGTCTAATATTGTCTCCATTTAAATTTGTGCATCGAATCGGTTACATGTTTTGCCCTATTAATATAACATTTAAATTGCGAGGTATCTAAACAACATGAACCATCTATTTAATTGTCGGGACCCGGTTCCGCTTAATTTTGCCTAATTGCATCGCATCTTTGCCATGTCATACATCATACATGCATCATGCCCGTTCTTATGTCATAGAATTAAATAGTGCATCCGGTGTTTGTGCTAGTGCTTTGCTTCTTCACGGATTAGGCCGATGAGTTGATGCGAGTGTCGATCCGATCTTCGAATGTACCTTCGGCAATGTTTTTCAGGCGAGCATTCTCCCCCTTTCTACCTATTTTACATTTCTAGTCTTTATTTCCTCCTATTGATCTATTGCTATCTGTGTTGCGATGCTCTAGTTTTCGTACCCGTGATATCCCTTGCAGCCACTATATTACCATGGACATCTCCTATTACTTGTTGTTTGGTAAATAGTCGGTCTTGCGAGTCGTAGTCGCTTGTGTTGTGTTGTTTTGCATCGTCGATGTTCCACAGTTGTTGGAGTAATGCCTTATGTTTAATGTTGGAGATGATCATGACTTTAATTACCGTCTAATAACTAAAATTGAAGTAAGTAAATAATGCAGAGGCACGGGTGGGCAATAGATGTTATTTGGTTTTTAACCGTCCACTTGTGTCCCGTAGGACCCCGAGTACTTGATACCTGTTCTTTGAATATTCGCACTATCCGCATGTGGGACCATGAATCCCCCTAGCCAGAGCTTGAGTCATATTTATTTCTTGGGGCCACAAAGTAGTTTGGGGCTTTATTACTATCCTGTACCTATGACATGCTTTACTACTTTATTTATGATTGCGCGTGAAGCGCCTGTACTGTTTAGGAACAAATGTAGAATGTTTTCGCGGTATCGACAAGCCCATACACACTTTTAGGTTCCCAGTTGTTTACAGCCATTGACGCAAACCTCTGGGTCCATTCCGGAGCCGGCCAACTTCGTCGCGGGTAGCTTGGTGGGGTGGCCCCCTGAAATTTATATGAATCTTGCAATTGCTCTGTCGTGATGCCTCGTTGGGTTTTCATTTGGTTTTTCTCGAGGTTGATCGTGCGTGTGTTGCTATTTGTGCCCCCTGCAGGGTAAAACTTTCTAAAAGCCGTGTCCGCGGTTATGGACGACTTGGAGCACAGTATCTCGATCATAGACAACTATAACTAAAGTAGTGCTATAAATTTGACTTTATAATGACAAGTAATTAGTTTCACTATAATAGAATGGCTAAATAAAAGTGCCAACAACTGCTGGTTTGGGTTGTCACCTGTTACCGTTGTATCTGACTAGTAAGTATTGCAACTCCAATGGAATGGCTAAATAAAAGTACCAACAACTGCTGGTTTTTGGGATGCCTCATGCTATATGTATCTGACTAGTAAGTACTACAACTATAACGAAATGGTTAATTAAAACTGCCCACTGTATATCAGGATGCCTCATGCTCTCTTTTTCCCTTGCCCTTTGTCGGCACCCCTTTTGTTTAAGAAGGTTTTGAGATCGATGCCGTTAGCAGGGTTACCCTTCCGGCTTGGCCTGGATAGGGTTATGGACGGCATTGGTTATTATTCAGGGCTCTTAGCCCAATTTGCATCGTGTCCGTACTCGGACGCTGTATCGTTTTAAAATTGTTTTGGATCTTTGTCTTGTATATATATATTCTTGACTCTTTGAGTCGTTGTTGTATATATCTGTTCTGTGGGTTCCATCGTGGACTATTGTGTAATGATATTACTTCGTTTTCCACCCGTACGAAAATGCCTGGTGGGCACCTTTGAATCGTTTCTATGCGGGTTTGGCGGAAATCGCTGAAACTTGCATATGGCCGATTCTGAGGGTGTTACAGCTTACTGCTAGAAAAACTAGATCACCGTAGCGGGACTTCAATTATTTTTTTTCTCTGGGCTGTGTGCATCCATAAGGTCCATAGGACTATGCGTTGTTGCATAGAGTAAATAAAATTAATATCATCATGGTATTAATATATATACTCTTTGTTGAAAAGCAAAGAAAAGATGGGTTCTATAACTATTAGGACGTACGGTGGAGCATGAAACCTTCGGGTTTTATCCTGAGAATGTCGTTGTTTGCACTGGATTTACATGTACATGAACTATTGGGCTTCAAATGTCCAAACAACAATTCCAATGCATATCAAACATTCTCCACGTCATTTAATGAATTTCCAAATCACAAAATCGTAAAAGTTAAAAATTGCGATCTTACGATAACTTAAATATTTCTTTCATTAAAAATTTAAGAGGATCATATCTCTTACAGCAAGTACAACAGTGGGCTATAATCCTGCTTGGCAATGAGTAGAACATAATAGTCATCAACGCTATTGTCCTAAACTGTAACTTGATGTCAAAATTAGGCGCCATCCTTTTGTTCTATTTGTATCATCAAGCTTTTTATATCTGTAGACCTATTGTCTGCGAAAAAGCCGTAACCGTTCTCGTCAACACCCTTCACATTAACTTAGGTAATCTACAATTGTTGGAAGGTGAGAAAAGTCTAGATTTTCGTACTCTTGAAGCTTGTGGCATGGTTAAACGTAAGCATAGTCGATTTTATGTTTAGATACCTAGAGTTGGGCGTCTTTGGCCTGCTCATGTATCTCACTATATATTTTCTATTAAGCATAGACGTTTACATTATGATACACAGGTTAAACAACAAGAACCCCAGGCAGAGATTTTAAAAAAGGATGATGAAGTAGAGAAAGAAGGAAGACCTGAGCAAGAACAACAACCGCACGTCCCTACACCACATGTGAAGATTTATACGCGCTCGGTGGCATCATTGACAATATGAACAACCTCGCCATCAACTTCTGTGACACCACTCGAAATTTATCGTCCCAATTTTTCCAATGAGCGGCTAATAGAACTTCGAGACCTACTAGCTGTGCCGGCACAATGAACAATAAGAGGGCTGGTAAAAGCCTAAGCGCATCTCCATCCGATCACCCCAAATGATTTGTTTCTGTCCGTTTGTGTCGGACCGCGGTCGATATGGTAAGGGTCTGGTCTGTCTAGCCAGCCGTACCCAGCGGCACACGACCCATTTATTCGTCTTGGCGTGGCCTTTTTTTGCAAATTCAAACACAAACAGTTCACTCTAAAAACTGGCAAAGTTCATACTTAATTTACATTCAAAATAGAAACAACAAAATTTAAACTACTCCTAACCCTAGCTACCGATATTCATGTGCCGCCGCCGCCTCGTCCATCTATGGGTTGAGGTAGATATACTCCAGCAGCGTCCAGAGGTTGGGCGGTGGCAGGAACGGAGTGGGAGCGGGCGCATGTGAATTGATCACCTGCCCAGACCACAGCGCTCAACCGTGCTGGAGGTGCGCCAGCTCCATCCCCACCTCCGGCGCAATCGCTGTCGTCCATCCCAGCAGCAGCGACGGTGGAGGCAACTAGGCGTTCGCCTGCGCCACCATGCCGATGAGCTGGATGGCTTCCTCGAAGCCGCCCGCTGGGTTTCCTCTACCGCGCACTGGCCGCCATTGCCTGCTCGGTGAAGGCGTCCTTGTCGTAGCCCCACACCAGCACCTCATGGTACTCCGGGGGCAGCTTCGTGGCGACGTCATCCACCGCCTCATGCTTGACGATGATGTCGTCGACCTCCTCCTCGTCGTTGTCGTCCTCGCTGTCAAGCTTGGTGTCGGAGTGGTTGACGGTGCCCTCGTCGTCCGAGTCGATGTCGGGGATGGGGTACACTGTTGGAGATATGCCCTAGAGGCAATAATAAATGTAGTTATTATTATATCTTTGTGTTTATGATAAATGTTTACATTCATGCTATAATAGTATTAACATGGAAACCATTAATACTTGTGTGATTTGTAAACTTAATTTGAAGTCCCTAGTATAGCCTCTATACTTCACTAGCTTTTTGGTTGATTAATGATTGTGGTTTCCCTATCATGAACATTGAGATGTTATCAACAACAAGATCATATCGTTAGGAGAATGATATGGTGGACATACTCCTATAGACAAGCGTAGCATAAAGATCAAGTCATTTCAATAGTTCAATTGCTATATGCTTTCTGATACATAGTAACCTAATTCCTTCGACCATGAGATCATGCATATCACCTTTACCGGATGGATGCTTTGATGACATCAAACACCACACCGTAACTGGGTGGTTATAAAGGTGGCATTGAGTGTTCGGAAAGTATTGGTTGAGACACATGGATCAAGAGTGGGATTTGTCCATCCACATGACGGATAGATATACTCTGGGCCCTCTCGGTGGAATGTCATCCAATTAGCTTGCAAGCATGTGACTTGGTCACAAGGGATCACATATCACGGGAACGAGAAAAGAGTACTTATCGGTAACGAGGTTGAACTAGGTATGTAGAGATACCGACGATCATAACCTCGGATAAGTAAACTATCGTGAGACAAAGGGAAATTGGTATCGTATGTAAGTGGTTCATTCGATCGCAAAGTAATCGTAGAAATATGTGGGAGCCATATGAATTTCCAGATTCCTCTATTGGTTATTGTTCGGAGAAGTGTCTCGATCATGTCCGCATAATTCACGAACCGTAGGGAGACACACTTAATGATTCGACGTTGTTTTGAGTAGTTATGGTATTATGAGAAAGAGACCGAATGTTGTTCGGAGTCTCGGATGGGATCCGGGATATCATGAGGTGATCCGGAATGGTCCGGAGAATAAGATTCATATGAGGAAAGTCCCGTTTCGGAGTTCGGGAATGATTCCGGTGTTTTCATCGGGAATGTTCTGGAAGGTTCCGGATTGTCCGGCACTCCGGGGGGGGGAGGGTACATGAGTGTGTCATTGAATGATTGCATCATGTACTAAGTGTTCTTGCTGTTCCAAAAAGATGAAAGTCAAATTGCCAGTTTGAAAGTCAAACGGCTAAAACAGGAAACTGTGGGAAACAGGAAACTGTGGGAAACAAGCAAGAGGAGTTGGAACCAACTTGGAGGAGGAGTCCAGCTCCTCCAGGCCGGCGCCCAGCCCTAGTCCGAGTTGGGGAGGGACTCCCTCCCTCCCCTGGCGCGCCAAGGACCCTCCACCCATAAAAGGAGGGGCAGGGCTCCTCCTTGAGACACACAAGTTTCCACCTCTAATCTCAGGTTTAGAGCCGTTTGGTTTAGAGCTTCTAATTGCTTTAGCCTGCGGTTTAGAGCCTTCTAATTGGTGAGTCTAATCTCTAGACCACTAATAGCCCTCTCTCATAATCCACCATACTCGCTCCGGCTTAAGGCGAAGCCCTGCGGGATTTCCCTCTACTTCCGGTACCACGCCGTTGTGCTGCCGGAATCGCGAGGAGAGTGCTACAACCTCCGCTGCCTGCTAGAACAAGGGAGAGGAAGGTCTTCGTCGAGTACCGAACGTGTGACCGACTGCGGGAGCGCTGCCGGAACGCAGCGCCGGAAGGATCGTCTACACGATCTTGAGATCGGAAAGAGTACGACTACATCACCCACGAGAATCCGCTCTCGTTAAACACTTTGGAATCTTCGAGGGTAAGTTATTCCATCAACTCGTTGCTGCAATCTAGTAGATAGATCTTGGCTTGTTTGTTTGTATGCGATAGAAATTTTTTGTTTTCCATGCTACGAACCCCTACAGTGGTATTAGAGCCGTGTCTATATGTAGATCTGTTGCACGAGTAGAACACAATGGTCATTGTGGGCGTTGATGCTTTTATTGTAGATTGCTTTTTGTGTACTTTGCATCTTGCGGTATGTTGGGATGAAGTGGCCCGGGCTAACCTTACATGACATCGTTCATGAGACTTGCTCCACGCTTGACATGCAACTTGTATTGCATAAAGTGGCTTTGCGGGTGCCTGTTTCTCCTAGCATAGTTAAGATCCAATTTACAACGGGTAATCAACAATGCTAGTATCAATGTTGTGGTTCTTGTTCGTAAGTTAGAACGACACTTATTGAAAGCCCCAAACCACGTAAAATATGCAAAGAAAGTAGAAGCGTCTAACTTTGTTTTGCAGGGGTGTGCAGTGATGTGATATGGCCATGATTGTGATTATATTTGATGTATGCAATGTTCCTTATTGTAAGTTGGCAACCGGCAGGAGCCATATGGTTGTCTTTAATTTATGTTAAGACCCGCGTGTCTATTCAAAGTAGTTGTAATAGTTGAAGCCGGTGGACGACAACCATGGTGAAGCGTCATTGACCTTGATGCAATGCCGGTGATGATAGAGATCATGTTCGTGTTTGAAGATGGAGATCGGAAGCACAAAGAAGAAAGGCCATATCATATCACATATTATGAATTGCATGTGATGTTAATCCTTTATGCATCTTGTATTGCTTAGTAGACGACGGTAGCATTATAAGATGATCCCTCATGCACATGAATTTCAAATCATAAAGTGTTCGCCCTTAGTTAGCACCGTTGCTAAAGCTTGTTGTTTCGAAGCACCACGTGATGATCGGGTGTGTTAGATTCCGCAAGTGTATACAACGTAAGCAAGCCAGATTTGCTTATGCGGTGGCTAAGGTTTGATCTTGACGAGCCTAGCATGTACAGACATGGTCTCAGGAACACGGATTACCGAAAGGTAAAGCATGAATCATATAGTAGATATGATGAACATGATGATTGTTCTCCATTGAAACTATATCAACTCTCGTGATGATCGGTGTTGATGTAGTGGATTTGGTTCGTGTGTTCACTAAAACAATGTGAGGGATATTGTTTTGAGTGGGAGTTCACCTAGTTTAATTTCATTAATTAATTTGAACTCAATTTGTCATAAACTTAGTCTAAACTATTGCAAATATGTTGTAGATCAATGGCAGCCCCTACCATCAATTTTAATGCGTTCCTAGAGAAAGAAAAGTTGAAAAACAATGGAAGCAACTTCGCGTATTGGTTCCGCAATTTGAGGATTGTCCTCACAGCTGGTAATTTGACCTATGTGCTGGATGCACCGCTGGGTGACCCACCTGTAGCTGATGCTCCCGATGAAGTAAAGAATGTTTACCTCGCTCGGAAGAATCAGTACTCCATAGTTCAGTGTGCTATCTTGTATGGTTTAGAATCGGAGCTTCAGAAAAGGTTTGAAGAGTCAGACCCATATGATATTGTCGAGGATCTCAAATTGATTTTTGAGACTCATGAGGCAATTGAAAGCTATGAGGCTTCTGAAAAGTTCTTTAACTGCAAGATGGAAGAGGGCAGCTCCGTTAGTGAGCATGTGCTTAAGATGTCTGGGCACGCAAACAAACTTCAAAGCTTGGGTATAGTGATTCCTAATGCTTTGGGGGTTTACCGCGTCCTCCAGTCATTGCCACCAAGTTACAGGAACTTTGTGATGAACTACAACATGCAGAACATGAACAAAGAGTTGCCAGAACTATTTGCTATGTTAAAATCTGCAGAAGTGGAGATCAAGAAAGAGCACCAAGTGTTGATGGTCAATAAGACCACCAAATTCAAGAAAGGCAAGTCTAAGCAAAAGGGACACTTCAAAAAAGGGTGGTAAGAAAGTTGCCACGCCGACGAAGAAAACCAAGGCTGGACCAAAGCCTGAAACTGAGTGATTTTACTGCAAGGGAGAAGGTCACTGGAAGCGGAATTGCCCAAAGTACTTGGCGGATTTGAAGAACGGCAACATCAAGAAGAAAGGTATATCTGATATACATGTTATTGATGTGTATCTCACTAGTATTCGTAGTAGTGCCTGGGTATTTGATACTGGTTCGGTTGCTCATATTTGTAACTCGAAACAGGTGCTGCAGAATAAACGGAAGCTAGCGAAGAACGAGGTGACGATGCGCGTGGGAAACGGATCAAAGGTTGATGTGATCGCGGTCGGCACGCTACCCCTTCATCTACCATCGGGATTAGTTTTATACTTAAATAATTGTTATTTGGTGCCTGCGTTGAGCATGAACATTATATCGGGATCTTGTTTATTGCGAGACGGTTACTTGTTTAAATCTGAGAATAATGGTTGTTCTATTTATATGAGTAATATGTTTTACGCACATGCACCTTTGATAGATGGTCTATTCTTATTGAATCTCGATAGTGGAAATACACATATCAACAACATTGAGGCTAAACGTTTGAAATCAAGCGATAATTCGACCTATATGTGGCACTGTCGTCTTGGTCACATCGGAGTGAAACGTATGAAGAAACTCCATTCCGATGGACTTCTTGAATCACTTGATTTTGAATCACTTGAAAGATGCGAAGCATGTCTGATGGGTAAAATGACTAAGACTCCATTTTCTGGTATGATGGATCGAGCTACGGACTTATTGGAAATCATACATACCGATGTGTGTGGTCCAATGAGTGTAGCATCGCGCGGTGGTTATCGTTATGTTCTTACCTTCACGGATGACTTGAGTAGATATGGGTATATCTATTTCATGAAACATAAGTCCGAAACTTTCAAGAAGTTTAAGGAGTTTCAAAGTGAGGTAGAGAATCAACGTAACAAGAAGATTAAATTTCTACGTTCTGATCGTGGAGGTGAATATCTAAGTTACGAGTTTGGCGAGCATTTGAAGAAATGCGGAATACTTTCACAATTGACACCGCCGGGAACACCACAGCGTAATGGTGTGTCCGAACGTCGTAATCGAACTCTCTTAGATATGGTTCGTTCTATGATGTCACTTACAGATTTACCGCTATCATTTTGGGGTTATGCATTAGAAACAGCCGCATTCACTTTAAATAGGGCACCGTCTAAATCCGTTGAGACGACACTGTATGAATTATGGTTTGGGAAGAAACCTAAATTGTCGTTCCTTAAAGTTTGGGGATGCGAATCCTATGTAAAGAAGTTACAGCCGGACAAGCTTGAACCCAAAGCGGAAAAATGCGTCTTCATAGGATACCCGAAGGAAACTATTGGGTATACCTTCTATCATAGATCCGAAGGCAAAACATTCGTTGCCAAGAATGGATCCTTTCTAGAGAAGGAATTTCTCTCGAAAGAATTGACTGGAAGGAAAGTAGAACTCGACGAGGTTGTCGAACCTTCTCTCGAAATTGCGAGTAGCGCAGCACCGGAAGAAGTTCCTGTGGTGCCTGCACCAATTAGAGAGGAAGCTAATGATGGTGATCATGAAACTTCGGTTGAAGTTGCTACAGAGCCTCGGAGGTCAACGAGAACTCGTACCACTCCAGATTGGTATGATTCCGTTATGAATGTCATGGTGGTGGACAACACCGATGACCCCGAGACATATGAGGATGCGATGATGAGCCCAGATTCCAATAAATGGCAAGAAGCCATTAAATTCGAGATTGGATCCATGTACGAAAACCAAGTATGGACTTTGGTGGACTTACCGGATGGCCGGAAGGCTGTCGAGAACAAATGGATTTTCAAGAAGAAAACATATGCTGATGGTAATGTTACTGTCTATAAAGCTCGACTTGTCGCAAAAGGGTTTCGACAAATTCAAGGAGTTGACTACGATGAGACTTTCTCACCGGTAGCGAAGCTAAAGTCTGTGAGGATTATGTTAGCAATCGCTGCATATTATGATTATGAGATATGGCAGATGGATGTCAAAACAGCATTCCTCAATGGAGACATTGATGAAGAGTTGTATATGATGCAACCCAAAGGTTTTGTCGATCCTAAAGATGCTAACAAGGTATGCAAACTTCAACGGTCCATCTATGGATTGAAGCAGGCATCCCGAAGTTGGAATCAACGTTTTGATAAGGTAATCAAAAGTTTTGGTTTTATACAAACTTATGGAGAAGCTTGTATTTACAAGAAAGTGAGTGGGAGCTCTGTAGCATTCTTAATACTGTATGTGGATGACATATTGTTGATTGGGAATGATGTAGACCTTCTTAATAGTGTCAAGGAATATTTGAATAATAGTTTTTCAATGAAGGATCTTGGCGAAGCAGCTTACATATTAGGCATAAAGATTTATAGAGATAGATCGAAATGCCAAATATCATTGTCACAGAGTACATATTTGGACAAAGTTCTAAAGAAGTTTGGAATGGAAGAAAGCAAGAAAGGGTTCTTGCCCATGTTGCCCAATACGACCTTGAGTAAAACTCAAAGTCCAACATCGGCAGAAGATAGAGAAAGGATGAGTAAGACTCCCTATGCCTCAGCCATAGGATCTCTAATGTATGCCATGCTATGTACTAGACCCGACATTGCATATTCTGTTAGTTTAACTAGCAGATATCAAAGTGATCCAGGAGTGGATCATTGAACAGCGGTCAAAAACATCCTTAAGTACTTGAGAAGAACTAAGGATATGGTTCTTTCTTATGGAGGTGATGAATAGCTCGTTGTTAATGGTTACACTGATGCTAGTTGGAACACCGATCCAGATGATTCTAAATCACAATCTGGGTACGTATTTATTTTGAATGGTGCAGCAGTTAGCTGGAGGAGTGCAAAGCAAAGCGTTGTGGCGAGATCTTCAACTGAATCGGAATACATGGCTGCTTCGGAGGCTTCACAAGAAGCGATATGGATGAAAGAGTTCATTACAGAGCTGGGTGTGGTTCCAAGTGCGCTGGACCCAATGTCTATCTACTGTGATAACATGGGCGCCATAGCCAATGCGCAAGAACCAAGGTCACACAAGAAGCTGAAGCATATCAAGCTACGTTTTCACGCTATTCGAGAACATATCCAGGATGGGGATATAAAGATTTGCAAAGTACACACAGATCTGAATGTGGCGGATCCGTTGACTAAACCTCTCCCGAGGGCAAAACATGACCAACACCAAACTGCCATGGGTGTTCGGTATATTACCATGTAATCTAGATTAGATGACTCTAGTGCAAGTGGGAGACTGTTGGAGATATGCCCTAGAGGCAATAATAAATGTAGTTATTATTATATCTTTGTGTTTATGATAAATGTTTACATTAATGATATAATAGTATTAACATGGAAACCATTAATACTTGTGTGATTTGTAAACTTAATTTGAAGTCCCTAGTATAGCCTCTATACTTCACTAGCTTTTTGGTTGATTAATGATTGTGGTTTCCCTATCATGAACATTGAGATGTTATCAACAACAAGATCATATCGTTAGGAGAATGATATGGTGGACATACTCCTATAGACAAGCGTAGCATAAAGATCAAGTCATTTCAATAGTTCAATTGCTATATGCTTTCTGATACATAGTAACCTAATTCCTTCGACCATGAGATCATGCATATCACCTTTACCGGATGGATGCTTTGATGACATCAAACACCACACCGTAACTGGGTGGTTATAAAGGTGGCATTGAGTGTTCGGAAAGTATTGGTTGAGACACATGGATCAAGAGTGGGATTTGTCCATCCACATGACGGATAGATATACTCTGGGCCCTCTCGGTGGAATGTCATCCAATTAGCTTGCAAGCATGTGACTTGGTCACAAGGGATCACATATCACGGGAACGAGAAAAGAGTACTTATCGGTAACGAGGTTGAACTAGGTATGCAGAGATACCGACGATCATAACCTCGGATAAGTAAACTATCGTGAGACAAAGGGAAATTGGTATCATATGTAAGTGGTTCATTCAATCGCAAAGTAATCGTAGAAATATGTGGGAGCCATATGAATTTCCAGATTCCTCTATTGGTTATTGTTCGGAGAAGTGTCTCGATCATGTCCGCATAATTCACGAACCGTAGGGAGACACACTTAAGGATTCGACGTTGTTTTGAGTAGTTATGGTATTATGAGAAAGAGACCGAATGTTGTTCGGAGTCTCGGATGGGATCCGGGATATCACGAGGTGATCCGGAATGGTCCGGAGAATAAGATTCATATAAGGAAAGTCCCGTTTCGGAGTTCGGGAATGATTCCGGTGTTTTCATCGGGAATGTTCTGGAAGGTTCCGGATTGTCCGGCACTCCGGGGGGAGGGTACATGAGTGTGTCATTGAATGATTGCATCATGTACTAAGTGTTCTTGCTGTTCCAAAAAGATGAAAGTCAAATTGCCAGTTTGAAAGTCAAACAGCTAAAACAGGAAACTGTGGGAAACAGGAAACTGTGGGAAACAAGCAAGAGGAGTTGGAACCAACTTGGAGGAGGAGTCCAGCTCCTCCAGGCCGGCGCCCAGCCCTAGGCCGAGTTGGGGAGGGACTCCCTCCCTCCCCTGGCGCGCCAAGGACCCTCCACCCATAAAAGGAGGGGCAGGGCTCCTCCTTGAGACACACAAGTTTCCACCTCTAATCTCAGGTTTAGAGCCGTTTGGTTTAGAGCTTCTAATTGCTTTAGCCTGCGGTTTAGAGCCTTCTATTTGGTGAGTCTAATCTCTAGACCACTAATAGCCCTCTCTCATAATCCACCATACTCGCTCCGGCTTAAAGCGAAGCCCTGCGGGATTTCCCTCTACTTCCGGTACCACGCCGTTGTGGGCTGCCGGAATCGCGAGGAGAGTGCTACAACCTCCGCTGCCTGCTGGAACAAGGGAGAGGAAGGTCTTCGTCGAGTACCGAACGTGTGACCGACTGCGGGAGCGCTGCCGGAATGCAGCGCCGGAAGGATCGTCTACACGATCTTGAGATCGGAAAGAGTACGACTACATCACCCACGAGAATCCGCTCTCGTTAAACACTTTGGAATCTTCGAGGGTAAGTTATTCCATCGACTCGTTGCTGCAATCTAGTAGATAGATCTTGGCTTGTTTGTTTGTATGCGATAGAAAATTTTTGTTTTCCATGCTACGAACCCCTACATACACCTCCCCGAGCTACAGGTCGTGGAGGATGGTGGTGGAGCACCGCACCTTGTGCTCCCACTCGAGGAACTTTACCCAGTAGTCCTCGGAGTGGTAGCCCCTCTCCCACCGCTGGGTCTGCGGGATGTTGCTGATCTGGCGGCGGATCTCCTCCGCCAGCTTTTTGCCCTCCATGGGCACGAGCGGCACTAGGACATGGTCTCGGTTGATGTGCCAGCCAGTGGGGAGGGAGACATCCGTGTGCTTGATGTCGCGCCCCTCACTCCAGCGGCGCTCACACTCCGCGACACAGAAATACTGCCGTGTGCAGCGCCCCCGCGGTGGCGGGTAGTCCCTCATGGGGCAGCCCCAAAAATCCTTCGGTCGCGGCGGAGGCAGCAGGGATGCGCTGCGGAGGAAGGCCGGCAGCCGGGAGCACTGGCTGCTAAAGCCAGACGCCTCATGTTCATTCTTGGTCCTCCCCTTCTTTAGCCAGGACGGCGTCTTCATCGGTGGTGGTGGTGGCGGCGGCTAGGGTTTGCGATGGCAAGAGGTAAGGAGTGCGGCACCGACAGGCGCATGGTTAAATAGCCCATTCGTCTGTGATTTCTACGCACTTCTATTCTTGTAGACAGTTGTTGGGCCTCCAAGTGCAGAGGTTTATAGAACAGCATCAAATTTCACTTAAGTGGATTACCCAAGGTTTATCGAATTCAGGGAGGAAGTGGTAAAAGGTATCCCTCTCAAGCAACCATGCAATCAAGATACAAGAAGTCTCTTGTGTCCCCAATACACTTGTCAGGTGCCAACACCCGGATTTTTAATCCCAGATGCCTGTTATGCCATACATCGCAATCCCAGGATTACCATTTTTGCGAGACATAACAGATTGGTACCATAGTTCATCATCCATTACAAACCATAATAAAGGTCTTACAAATAAAGGATCTCATGATCCAGTCTTAATACAATCAACGCAGGGGAATACTATAATAACGGTAGCGTGGGTGAAGCTCCATCTTCAGGGTCACAGGCAATGCTGACGATGGGAGATGATCCTAGTTGCCGTAGACTTCCTGTTGTCCATCATCCTGGTAGTCCTCCTCATAGTCTGGCCACGGGAATAACCAGGTACAAAGCCATGAGTACTCTTTAAGTACTCGCGAACTATCACTAACAAGTAAAGTGGTTCAAGTAGGAATACTAAGCTCTAGGTTGTTTTGCAAAAAGCCACGTTTATCTCTAACTAAGTTCAGAAGTCAAGAAAACTAGTTTAATGTTTTACAACACCTAAGTGGGAACTTAAGTTCATGTTCACGACCCTGTTGTGGTCAAGTCAAGTCATGATTCATTTCGCAAGTCATTTTGAAAACATCTGACGACGAAACAGTATGGCCACTCCAACTGTCTATAATCGCGGATGCGGCTATTCGAATAGTTTGACACTCTGCAGAGGTGTTACACTTTCACCACAACATTTGATATATCCGTCAGGAACAATCCTGATTCACCATACTCAGTATGTGTATAATCAATCCTAACCTTTCAATTACACACCCTAGTATAGGAACCTCCCCTATGAGTTTGGCCTCTCAACCATGACCATCTGTCATCTCGAGAACTGCACAGGTGGACAATCATCACAAGGTAGCCTTAGCTCAAACCTCGGCCACAAGGGAACCCATACTAATATATATAAACTTGCATTCAAGCCCTCCTCCATTTCAGGTATTGTGGTTGTACGGTAAACTTGGAATGGTATCGCATCCGAACACAACCATCAGTTTTATAAAGGGCTAAGGCTCATGCCTCAACATTTTCATCATCAAAATCATCTGGTGTTCATAACACATGTCAAAAAAATTCATTAGAAGGACTCATCATTCTAAGGTTTTCATAACCATTTTCACCAAGTATTCCCATCTAAAGTGATCAAGTTTTATGCTTAGCACTAGCCACTAAAGTTGGGGGGTAATCACTAATGAGGGGTGATAATCAAGTGTGACTTATCTAAATCTAATCTCATGCCTCAGTGTGACATCTAGTTCTATCTAACTTAGGCCAAGTTTTATGCTCTTTATGGTACCTCTAATACCTTTCCAAAATATCACAAACACTACCTCAAAGTAAACAAAGAATTTTGATAAAGAAATAAAAATAATAAAGCTTGTAAGTAAAACTGGGATTTGGTATAATAAAGGGGTATAACCAAAGCATTCCTAATGCATTGCATAAGTTATCTAGCTTGCCAAGTTGCTAGTGTTAGCTTGCTAGGATGGCTTGCCTTGTGTAGTGCAATGGTTGTAGTTCTCCTCTGCTTCCTCTTCGTAGTAGTCTCCTTCCTCTTCGTATCCTTGGTCGGTACTAGCATCTATAAATAAATACGAGGTACACAATCACCAAACAATACTTAACTACTTCTATTTAGCACACAAAGGTTCACACTAGATGATCTAGCATCATCACAATCATCACATGAATTAAAGACTTAGTCTTATTTATTTTATTTTAGAGAAGTAATTTCTACTCATTGAAAAACTATTTAAGATTTAATATTCTCCAATTAAAATATGGAATCATGTTGAAACATGTCATCACCACATATTTTAATGCTTGGGAATGTGATTTAAAGTGGTGTCTCAATTTAATAAGGTTTAACCTTATTATTTTAATTAATTAAAGTGACTAGAAATGCCTATGGGGCATTCTTTTATTACTTGTCCATTATTACTGCAAGTAAACCTAGATATTTTTATATATTTAGAAAGTCTTATCAAATGTGATTTTTGAGAGTTGGAATCAACTCAAAAGAATTTATGATTGATTTTTGAAAAATGTTTGAATGCAGAAAAGTCTCTGCCTTGTTATTTTTACTATAGGTTATCTATAATTTTAAATGGGTTGAATCCAACAGACTTGGATTAATAATTTCAATACCTTTCTAGAAAAACTGGTTTCATGCCATTTGGTTCTGTAAAAATCTCTGAATTTATTTTTGAATCAACATACAGAACTAGGGTTTGAACTAAATTGAAAAATCTATGTTTGAACTAACTGGGTCACGCGAGAGATCTAGATTGGCCGGCCCACTGCGCACAGCGTGCGCGGGCTGCTGACAGATGGGGTCCACTAGTCAGCGGATCTACCTAAACGAAATGGTATCTATGAATCTGAGCCCTGCGATACAATTCTAATCTAACGGCTAGGAGTCGTCGTCGACGACGAACTACTCCGGTGAGGAACTAAAACTAACGCGGTGGTGGGGGTCTGGCGAGGCTCACCTAGGCTTCATCTAGGGTCGGTGCTGGGGGCGAATGAGGTTGTCGATGACGACAGAGAGAATGGCGGCGACAGCAGGTCTTGGGGTGGTCTAAATCAACGGCGCCCGTCTCCTCCAGCAGCGGCAGGCTCCGGCAAAATTCCGGAAAGGGAGAGATTGCCTTGCTCCCGGAAGTAGTGAGGAAGGATCAGTGAGGAGTGGTGAGTGTTGGGGTGTGAATAAATGGTGCGGGGGTGGCCTCCTTTTATACTATGGTGAGGGGACCAAACGGTGCGGGTGCGAGCTCGTCGGTGACGATGCTACAGACGGCTAGCGGCGTGGCTGACGCTAGGGGACAGTGTTGTGTTCCCTGGCGATCATTGCTGGCTTAAAGGCGAAGCGTGGGGCGGTGTTGTTTGGTCGGGAGCATGCGGTGCTCTGCACGGACGCAGAGGTGTTTGTGATGGCGTGCGACAGCTGTGGGTCACACGGCGGCGAATGGGGGTATCTGCGGGGTTGCTGTGATCATGGTGCGTGTGTGCGTTCCCAGCGAGGGCAAGGCGGTCGGCTACGGCGAGCTGGCATGCTCTGGACATGGCACAGAGGTATAGGGCGCGACGGTGCCAGGGTGGTCCAAGGCTCTTCTACAGTTGAGGCTGGGATAGGGGGTGGCGCTGGAGTGCGGCGTGTCTGGTGCGTGTCGTGGGCGAGGGCGGCGATGCTCCTGGCGTGCTCTCCACTGTAGGCCGGCGACGACCAAAAATGGACGGCGCTCCACTATGCACCACGGCTAAGAGGGGTCTGATATGGGGATTGGCTAGGCTGAGGAGAGACAAGGGAGTTAAGAGGGGACAAAAGGGTTCAAAGATCACTGCTCAAAACAGTATAGTTAGGCCAGGATTTATTTGTGTCTGCAAGGTGTTTGACAAAATGGCCGAAAGAAATTTATATTTAGACTTTTGGATGAAATTTGGTGCGTGCATTGGTCACTTACTTGGTAGTCTCTGGTTGTTTGGATTTGTCGAGGTGAACTGGTTTGGTTGGGTTTTGAGAAATGGTGATCTTCCCATATGAACTAGATTCAATTTTGAATTGTCCTTGGCATAGATTTGCAAAATGTTTTTGTGGGTTTTCAAGGTGGGCTTGGGTTCACTTTTACTTGGTCTAGCAAGGGGTGAAAAGAATTGGATTTGTTTCTGTTAGAAATCTTAGACTAGAAACACTCAAAGTGGTCTAGTGGTTAATTTTGGTCAAAATGACCATTAGATCATATTATTTATATTTGAATTTCTATTGATTTGATTCTGCTTGGAATTGATTTGGATGATGTTGTTTTTATCTTTAAACCAATCCTTGACATTCATAAGAATCACACAGGTCATTGCAAGCATTCATGCATTCATATTAATTTTAATAACAAAAGTTTTTGTTAACCCTAAACTTGGATGATTAGAACTTGATAATCTTGATTAATATTTTTGGGATGTTACATCATGTGTATATGTGCACTAGTTAGGAGAAGAGATAGTGAACTACAAGTGGTATGGATGATTATAAGTGGTAACGGTGCCAGAAAAGTGCTTCTGACGGGGCGGAAAAGACTAAAGGCAAAAATATGGAAGCAAGAAAACATGTAACGGTTCTGGATGCAAGCGATGTTTCAATGTTTAGAAACAAGGTGTAGGAATCATACTTTCACTAGTGAACACTCTCAATAAATATATTATCTTCATGATACTATCCTAAACTACTCTCCGATTGGACAATCTAATCCATGGTAGGGCTATAACAGCACACATCAAAGTTCGCCTTCTCCATCTAGATAACCCCACACTATCACCTTGAGCTCTAGATGGTTCCAACAAACACCACAATTTCATAAAGACATCCAACTCCAAATATACTCATGATAAATATATATGTAATCTAGCCTAAGTGCCACACACGGTGTGCACGCTGTCACCTTCACACACGTGGGGAAAATCATAGATCTATTAAAGCATGATGAGTATTTATGTAGACTCTAGCCTAAGTGCCACCATGGCGTGCACGTTGTGGAACTTTTCATGGTTTTTTGGTCGATGATCTAGGGTTTCTGAGTCGGGGGCTTCTTATAGGCAAAGGGGTAATGCGAGGAGGCAACCAGGGGGGCCACACCCCCTGGCGGCGCACCCAGGGTGGGACCGCGCCACCCTAGGGTGTGGCCACCCTGGTTCCCTACTCCATCTCTGCTTCGGTTTTCCATATTGTTCAGGAAAAAATAGAAACTTTGGATTTTGTCCCATCCAATTTCCGAGAATATTCATTTTTTATCTTTTCTGAAACCAAAAAAAGCAGAAAATAGGCAACTGGCACTGTGGCATATTGTCAATAGGTTAGTTCCAGAAAGTGTATAAAAATACCTCAAAGTGTAGACAAAACATAAGACAAATGATATAAAACAAGCATGGAGCATCAAAAAGTATAGATACATTTACGACGTATCAAGCATCCCCAAGCTTAACTCCTGCTCGTCCTCGAGTAGGTAAGTGATAAAAAAATTCTGAGGTGACATAAACGATCACAATAATGATCAAACCATTTGCAAGAATTGAAAGCTGGGATCAAAGTACGCTAAATATGAGCATGAAATATGTAGTTCTAACAATAAGACATAGCAACTATGTTGTAACATGAAAGGATACAAACAAAGTATCATGAATAACAATGCAATGAAATACGTTTGTTTGTTTCACATATATATAACATAGCATAGTGGCATTCAGCTTGTCCCTCGTGGAGTACCAAAACATAAATGCATAGGACACCTTCAAAGTTCATAAGGGTGACTAGATACTAGATACAAAAAATTTAAGAACAAGCAATATTAACAATATGAATCAATCAATATGTTTTGGGACAATGCACAAAGAACTAAGAATGTCAACTATGCTCTCCTAATTGGTGCATAAAGATAGAAGGTGGAGACTCAATATAAAAGTGGAAGAAAGGCCCTTCAAAGAGGGAAGCAGGAACTTCAAGTTTCATAAAGAGCTTCCAAAAATTATGCTACTTGTTAGCTTTCAGCTCTCATTGACCCTATCATAAGCATCTTGAAGTGATTAAGGTTAAAGTGAACAAAATATGGAGTATATGCTTGACAAAGTATAAGTTGGCAATCTCATGTACCTTGAGTACGAGGGCCGCTCCTCATGCTACTCAACTTTAGTCACCGGTAAGTTCTTGTCATACTAAGTACATGTGTATCATAGAGAACCGCCAACAGGGTAACCCTTGCCCCATGACACAGGAGATATCCCATATCAAAATGACAAGGCAAGCAGACAATGAGCATCTCAGCAATCTTCTTATTTACCATGGGAAAATAGTGTTTTTTCTCTCTTTCCTCTTTTCTCATCTCTTTTTTTCTCAATCTCTTTTTTCTATATCTCTTTTTTATAAGAAGAATGCTTCATAGATTGCTCAGTATGGTGATGCTGCAAGTTTCCACCATGATTAGGCATAGCTTAGGCTAGCGGCCCAGGCGTTTCTCTAACACACGTACATAACTCCATGGACTTACAAGCTCCCCTTTTATTTCACACCGACGACATCCGCAAACAAAAGAGCATGATATCAACTGGGTATAATGTACATGTGCAATGTTGAAAGCATTCCCCATGACAACATGGTTCTACTAATTCCCAATGTATAAGTGCAAGCATATACAACATACATGACACAATGGTTCAAGTTTATTAGGTTCAAGAAAAATAAAGTGTGCCATCAAGTTTGTGAGAGCTTTAATCACTAACTTTCACATAACAAGTTTAATTTGTAAGATAGATAAAACAAGAATATACTTGGAATGGTGTAAACACCATGCATAGGAATTTATAGTGGACTCTTTGCAATAACTTGGTTTCTTGGGAGTTGGATTCATGAGTAGAGCTTACTCAGTACAAGTGGAGGCTAGCAAAAGACTGGGAGCGACCAACTAAGAGAGCAATAATGGCCATAATCATGCAGAGCGACAAAACATTACTAATCAACGCATGAAGTGGTACCACAAGTCAAAAACTAAATTATCATAGAGGCTAAGGTTACTGGTTCATAGTCATAACATGGTGTGAGGATGTGCCAAGTCAACCCAAACAAAGCATCAAAGAAGAATACCATAATACTATGCTTTTGTATGCTAAAACAACGCATGATTCTTTCAAGGCACACTAAGCAATCTCAATTGTTTGGAAAAAGTCATTCTACAACAATAATCACTAAGCATAAGGTCAAAACAACATCTATCATGACATGATAAAGTCTAAGCCACAGTCAAAACAGGCTTCCTTTTGTACCACTATAAGCATGAAACTTTCTACTCTTTTCCAACACCAATCGACTTATTTGAAATAGCTCACAAAGATAATAAACAATAAATATCAGTGATCTTGTCTCACAAATCCCCAAAGAATAACTAAAAAGTTCTAAGCTAAAAGCACAAGAAAATTAAGGCTAAACACAGTGCTAGCAAAAGAGAACACTCACAAAACAATAAGAATGAAACTATAGTGTTCTAGGCAATGAACACGGAGTGTGTCTCTATCTATAAGAAGTGTGATATGATCAATCAACTTATTCAAGCAAACGAAAACCAAAAACGAAAACTAAGACACTCCAAGAACAACACAACTGTGCATGAAACAATAAAAATAAAGTGTCTAGAAAGACCTAAGATTTTTATTGATGAAGAAGGGGATGCCCAACCTTTGATGCTTGTACCTCTAGAATATTTCTTGGGTGACACGGGGTGGCATCCCCAATCTTGAGCTTTTGTCCATTCTTCATCTCATTACATCATTCTTCCCTTACACCTGAAAATTTTCCTTCATACAAAACTTCACACAATCTTCATTAGCAACATTAGTGCATTCAAAAGATAATAAACCTTTGGGTTTAGTTTTAAAACAACAAAACTTTCATTAAAACCACAATCTACTGTAGAAATTCCCTCAAAAAGTTTAATTTCCCAAAGAGAACTCAAAAAGGAATCAATAAAGAGGCAAATGCAAATAATGGCAGAAATCTGTCAAAACAGACCAGCAGGTATAAATCGATTTTTTCGAAGACCTTATGTTGATCAAATCAAAAAGTTTTGAACTAACTAAAGTTATATAACAACCTGTGGGATTTATTCAGAAAATTACAGCTTAATCCGACTTACAGATATTTTTCATGAATTTTTACAGTGAAGCACAAAAAATCTGTTTCGGGACAGCAACTTCCCCAAATCTTACTTCCCTCTCATTAGAGGTTATTCTTGGCACAAAAATCAAATAAAAAGGATAAGGAGAGGTTATTACAGAAATAATAACTTCCAAGACTCAAGAAAACTATTGGGTTATCTCCCAAGAAGTACTTTTCTTTAATGCCTTTAAGTTAGGCATGATATTTTGAGAAGATGCTCACATAAGAAATATGAATTGAAGTAAAAGAGAGCATCAAAAAGCAAATTAAAAACATATTTAAGTCTAACCCACTTCCTATGCATAGGAATCTTGTAAACAAACTGTAAGGTTCCCAACCTTTAATAAGGTATAGATCCCTGTGTTTACAATGCTAGTCCCTGGATCAATAGCTAGCATCCACAGTTAAGATGTAATATCAAGAAACAAAGGTCATAATACAACTTTATAACCAGGAATAACATAATTTATTACATCTTACATAGCTTATTTGGCTATTACATTACATTGCAGCAGAATATCTATAAGCATGGGGTCCTTCATCTTCAAAGTGCCACAGGCAGACATGTTGGTTGTAGACTTGTAATCCTAATCATTAAACTTCACTAATATCAAACAAACCTACAACATAACAAGTTACAGCCACAAGGGTCAATACATTTGAATTGTATTGGCAAGTGATACTATGGTAGTATAGTGGAGTCTATCATCTATATGCATTTGGCTAAGTGGAGCTTAGGCTTGCATTGCTCAAAATAGATTTTCCTTAATCATTTGAAAACACTAAGTTTTTGCTTTGACAAAATCACCCAAGGAACCACCAATAGAAATTGATGAACCTTAAACCCTTTTTCAACCACAACTTTTTAACTTAGAAATTTGGATGATGAGATTCTTGATAGCTTCCATGTCTTGATGCTCAAATTGTCCTTTGCCAGGGACATGGCTAAGTACTTAGATTTTACACTCTGCAGAGGTTGTGCACTTTCCCCACAAGACTTGGTTTCACCAAGACAAGATCTTTCAGAAGCCTTCCCTTAGACCAAAATGGACGCGCTCCAACCTATCAAACCCCTACCACCAACTGTCCATTTGGCTAAGTTATTGCAACCTATATGATCCAGGCAGAGCCCATAATGCCAAGTGGCTGCACTTGAAGCTTCTCAACATTTGACATCTCAAATCTCTTTGTTCCTGGGTGGCCATCCACAAGTGAGACACCAAGTTTTCCCCAGCATACTGGACTTGGTGATGCCCAAGTATTCCCCAGCATACTGGACTTGCATGACCACTCAACACAAACCATTCCTTCCATTCCACCCAGGTGATTCATTCACTTAGTTGTTTTATTAAACAAAACACAAGTCCTCGGACATAGAAATTTTCCATAGTATGAATATATATTACACCCTTGTTTTCTACTAGCTAAGCTAAGCAATGATAGTAGTAGGAACCTTAACTTAGGAAAATTCTACTAAGGTTTCATCTACTAGGATTTCCCATAGCATGGTTTATACTTAGCAAAAATTCCATGCAAGTCTTACTTAGAAATATCACTAATGGATAGTGAAAATAATGGGACAAGAATATGTAGCATCACTTGCCTTTTTGGTAGAGAGTATAGGTTCACTCCTTGATCTTTGCAATGTTCACTCACTTCAAATCACTACAATTCAATCAAGCAAACAACATTTCAATCTACCATTCAAGCAATTCATCACATAAAATAATAGTGACAAGACAATGCATGCAAGCATGCTAAAGATTGTTTTATTTGTAAAAGTGGTTTCTAATGGTTCATAAACATTTGAAAACACTTAATGGTCATTTTATAAAGTGGAAAAATCATTTGTATAAGATTTTACTTCATAAACCATTTTTAGATCAAGTCATTATTTTATGTGGTGTAGAATTGCTTTTAATAAGGAAAAATTCTATAGGTTTCACAAAATATGTTTTCAAACCATATAACCTTGTGTTTAGGGTCAGAGAGTTTATTTCCAAAACATTTCTCAAAGGTTTTCTTCCAAAACCAATTTTAATAATTAAGCTATATTTTTATTTGACTAGAAATGGTTTAAATCAAAGATTCATTCTTTTGTTTTACCAAATATATTTCTGAAACCACAAATTGATTCCTATGGTCAGTAGGTTCAAAACACACCATTTGCCAAAGATTTTATCCTCAAAATCATTTTAAAACAATTTTTATATCCTAAACATGCATACACAAGTTTCTGCAAAAACAAACATTTTACCAGAAGCTTTGTACTAAACAAAGTGCATGGTTGGATAGGGCTTGTTTTTCTGAATCCATTGATATAAAGTTTGTAAAATTTGCACGTGTAGATTTAAAGTTATAGATTTTACAAATTGAATCACAAATAGATCAAATCCTGTTTTTAAATCTGACTCTGTGACACGCGGCGCATTTCTATTCGACGGTACCGCTTCGGCCGGATCAGCAACGTGAGGCGTTGGATCTAACTGAAAACGTGCGGCACAGATTGCGTACCCTTTCTCTTTAAGTGATTCTATCTATGCCCTACGATCTAAATCCGACGATGCACAGCAGCTGGTCAAGAACGGGCGGCGCAAGCGACGGTGGCTGGCGGCGGCGCGGTCAGACGGCGGCGGAGCGAGCGAAATAGGAAGCAAGGGGTCAAGGAGAGTGGCTCACCAAAATCGCCTTGATGCACTGATGCTCAACGTGGCTTTCTTCAGTCAAGGGACGGACGGGCGTTGTCAGGATTGCTCGTCGGAGATGCTCCTGGCGTCAGCACGGTCGGGAGTCGTCGGAGGCGAGGTTGTAAGCCACGCGCGAGTGATTGGCGAGCACCTGGAGATGCAAAATACACATACGAACCAAACGGCATGATTCACTGGTCAAGGCGCGCACGGTGTTGAGTTCTAGAGCTCACCGGAGTTGCGGGGTCGTCGGTGGCGTACTGGTGGAGATGTTGCCGACGTTCTAGGGCGTTCGGGAGCGAGATGGTGACACGAGGTGGTTCGCCAGGAGATGGGGATCATGTCTGTGTGCTCGAGGAGTCAAGGGGCGGAGGAGACTGGTCGGAATGAGCCGGGAAAGCCGTCGGAGACAGAGGTGATGTTGCAAGAAATTGGCGCAGCCTGGGGGCTCCGGTGGGGTGGCGTCTGGGGGGAAAGAGGGAGAAGAGGGAGGCGATTAATACAGCGTGGTCACGGGGTGGAGTAATGCTGGCAGTAACAAGTATTGACGCGAGCGTTTAACGGCAGAAACCGCCGACGAGGTTTGCGCGCGGGTGAGGAAGAAGAGAGCTGGCGTGGGGTCGTCTCGTCAGCGAGGAGAGACAGGGGAGGTGGGGTCCGCGCGTCAGTGAGGGTGTGGGTTAGGTCTGCGGTGGGAAAACGTTTCACTCGGTGAGAGGGAGAGGTGGGCTGGCTGGGCCTCGTTGGGCTAGTTGGGCTGGGTCGGTTTGATTCTCTTTTTTTTGGTTCAGTTTGCTTTTATTTTTCTCATTTGATTTTTCTGTTTTGATTTTGTTTAATCAATTCAAACCTCAATTTGATTTCAAACCTTTGCCAAAATTTGTGAAGGTTTAAATATTGATTTGTAATATATTCTGATGTCAATTTTTGAAATAAAACTTTATTCTTTTTAGGGTCTTTTATTTATTTGATTAGGCCTTGTTTTAATTCAAATAGGATTTAATAATATTTTCAAACACCATTTAAGTTTCTAAAAACTTTCCAATCTTTTCAGTAGGTTTTTATTTGATCAATAGAGTGTCAAATAATTCATCTTGAATTATTTGGAAAGTATTTTAATGTGATTCAAAAATCATTTGAATTGGGTATTTGTTTTAATTCCAATGGAATTAAATATAGTTCTGATTTCCTAAATTTTATTTGGAAGATTTATTTTATTTAAGTTGATTAAACAACTTTTATTCTACTTGGGTAAATTCCAAATATCATTTTTTTATGAAATAAATTATTATTCTTATTAAAGATTTGTCTTTATTAAGATAGGGATAGAATGGTTAATGCCATTTTATTTTATTTTGGAAATTCTTTATCCTTTTATTTTATTTGGATTTGGATTATATTCATTACATTTTCTTAATGGATTAGGACAAGATTCATTTTGGTCTTTAAATAATCCTTATTTAATATTTCTTTCTTCATCTTATAAATTCCTTATCTTTTTATTTAGGGATCCAAACTTGGTGATTCCAATTTATAAAATCTTATTTAATATTTATTTATCCTTTTAATTCTCCTTAGGATTATCTTCTCACCATTTGGTATGGATTTTAGATAAGTGCTTTATTTGCTTTGGAAATTATTTTTCCTTATCTTATTGAAGTTCATAAGATTTTATCTATGGCTCTAAATTAAGTGAAACCAATTTCCATGGTTTTATAATATTTCTATTTGTCATTCTTGATCATTTTTAAATGTTTGTTAACAAGATTTTATATGGATCAAATCCATAGGCTTGGAGATAACTTGGAATTGATTTTTATTCCATTAGGGTTTTAGGGTTTGGTTTTATTTTCCAAGTGTTTAAATTTCATGATACATTCATTGAGGAATGCAATTCACTTGATTTGGATTTTGTTGAATTCAAAATTTAATTAAAGTTTGTTCAAGATGGGATTTTAAGTTTACTTTTAGAAACAAAAGTTTCTTTTCACCCTGATTTTCAACAATAATTTATTTTATTTTATTTATTTTTCACATTACAAGATTTGGAAAATCTTGGGATGTGACACAAACAACTCATAAAAGCACAAAGCATCAAGCGTAGGAAAGCAAAACAAGTGCAACTTCAAGACTTTCAACATAAAGAGGGGAAACTTAATATTGTTGAGATACATAAGACCATGTTTCCCTCTCTCATAATAACTTTCAGTAGCATCATGAATAAAATTAACAATATAACTATCATATAAAACATTCTTATCATGAGCCACATGCATAAAATAATTATTACTCTCCACATAAACATAGTCATTCTTATTAATCGTAGTGGGAGCAAATTCAACAAAATAACTATCACTATTATTCTCATCACCATAATCATAAAATATAGGAGGCATATTGTATTCACAATTAATTTTATCCTCAATAGTAGGTGGACTGATAATATCATAATCATCATTGCAATCGTCATACATTAGAGGTTTGGTATCATCATAACCAATAGAATAGCTATCTTCCAAAGCTGGGGAACTAAAAAGATCATTTTCATAAAAACTAGCTTCCCCAAGCTTAGATGATTCCATAGCATTAGCAATAATGGTATTCAAAGAATTCATACTAATAACATAACTATTAGCATGCAAATAGAGCTCCATAGGTTTTTTAATTTTCTCTTCAAACACTTCATGTCCTAACTCAAGATAAACACTATAAAGCTCTCTATTTTTTTTGTTGTTTTCCATTAAGCCTAACTAGTGAAAACAAGAAACAAAAAGACAAAATTGCAGAATCTAAAGGAAATAACTTCGAGCACTCACACCGGAGGATGTGAGTACCTTTGACCTTACCTCCTTGGCAATGGCGCCAAAAAAGAACTTGATGTCTACGCACTTATATTCTTGTAGACAATTGTTGGGCCTCCAAGTGCAGAGGGTTATAGAACAGCAGAAAGTTTCCCTTAAGTGAATTACCCAAGGTTTATCGAAATCGGGGAGGAAGTGGTCAAAGGTATCCCTCTCAAGCAACCATGCAATCAAGATACAAGAAGTCTCTTGTGTCCCCAACACACTCAATACACTTGTCAGGTGTATAGGTGCACTAGTTTGGCGAAGAGATAGTGAAATACAAGTGGTATGGATGATTATAAGTGGTAACGGTGCCACAAAAGAGCTTCTGACGAGAGGAAAAGACTAAAGGCAAAAATATGGAAGCAAGCAAACATGTAACAGATCTAGATGCAAACGGTGTTTCAATGTTTAGAAACAAGGCCTAGGGATCATACTTTCACTAGTGAATACTCTCAATAAATATATCCTTTTCATGATACTACCCTGAACTACTATCTGGTTGGACACTCTAATCCATGGTAGGGCTATAACAGCACACCTCAAAGTTCTCCTTCCCTATCTAGATAACCCCACACTATCACCTTGAGCGCTAGATGGTTCCAACAACCACCACAATTTTATAAAGACATCCAACTCCAAATATACTCATGATAAATATATATGTAATCTAGCCTAAGTGCCACACATAGTGTGCACGCTGTCACTTTCACACACGTACGGAAAAGCATAGATCTATTAAAGCACGATGAGTATTTATGTAGACTCTAGCCTAAGTGCCACCATGGCGTGCATGCTGTGGAAATTTTCGTGGCTTTTTAGTCGATGATCTAGGGTTTTTGAGTCGGGGGATTCTTATAGGTGGAGGGTCAAGGCGAGAAGGCAGCCAGGGGGCCCACACCCCCTGGTGGCGCATCCAGGGTGGGCCCACGCAACCCTAGGTTGTGGCCACTCTGGTGCCCTACTCCATCTCTGCTTCGATTTTCCGTATCATTCGGGAAAAATAGTAACTTTGTCTTTTGTCTCGTCCAATTTCGAGAATATTCATTTTTTAGCTTTTCTAAAACCAAAAACAACAGAAAACAGGCAACTGGCAGTGTGACATCTTGTCAATAGGTTAGTTCTAGAAAGTGTATAAAAATACCTCAAAGTGTAGAAAAAACATAAGACAAATGATATAAAACAAGCATGGAGCATCAAAAATTATAGATACGTTTACGACGTATCAGCCTGCGAATGCGCGCAGCTTCCCACTCCTTCGCCATCAATGCCGACGTGGGAACGCAGGCGGCATCCACTCAGTCAGTGTGCCGTATCATCATCATTGATGGCGTAGGCTACCACCGATTAGCCTTCCACCAGCACCTCTGAATCGATGTCGCGGTTGCATATGAATTGGTGCCTGTATCCGCTTCTGAATCAATGCCACGGGTCGTGGTGGCTGACGGCTGAGCCAGTGGCACGCGCGGGCAGGAAACCCGCGCTGTCCACGCATGTCCGGGCTGATGCAACCGATGCCTAGATTAGATACATGGATGGATCGAGCCGGACGCGTTTGTCCGGATGGGTTAGACCGCTAGGGCGCCGCGCACGCCTCACGCGTCCACGTGGACGAGTGCGGACATGCTCGGACGGGATGCATCGAGCCGGTGGAGATTCCCTAAGCTTGGAGAGGTTTTCTCAAGAATTAAGAGTGGTTGTTTTTAACCTTTTTAATAATGAGATTCTATTGCAATCCATGTGAGCTTGAAACACGTTTGTTGAACTCGCTACAACACTTCGTCCACTAGCTACAACACTCGCTACAACTCGCTACAACATTTTTTCTTTCATTTTGTCCAAGCTTTGTCGCTAATTTTTCTATTTTCTTAATCCCAATCTTCAAAAACATAAAAGTAGTTTTCCTTTTATCCTTTATTTTTAAATTAACGGCATTTGCCTCTATTGATTTAATGTTTTTAAGAGATAGATCTGCTTTCAGTTTTGAAAAAAACATGTGAAAGGACATTTGTGCCCTTCATATTGTTTTGATGTTTCTTGACAACACTAGGATGTTTTAATCAGCTACTGAATGTTTCAGGATATATTTATATTGCCAGCAGAATATTGTTATTGCTATCTCAAAGGGAAAAGAGGTCCCAAGGATTTTATTATGAGCAGATCAAGTTTTTTCCATACTATCCGGCTGATATCAGCCGGATTATCCGGTGCAGCCAGAATGTCCGGTCGGTGCCAGCCAGAGTATTTAGCCTTGGGCAAAATTTTCGCCAAAATAAAAACTTCAAGTGATCAAGGTTTCTTTCATACTTTGAGATTAGGTTTAGTCTTAAAGGATGATTGCTATAGATTTGATATGATCCTTGAGGAATTAAGTGTTTAAAAAGTGGATTTGAATTTTAAATTTGAGAGAGTTTGAATAATAATTCAAATAAATTAGGGATAAGTTTTTAATCTTAATTTAATTAAGAAATAAATATTACAACTTAAATTCTATTCAAAGAAAAAAATAATGGATATGAAAACTTATTTCATATCATCAATATATAACCAAGTTACAAAATTATAACTTATTGAAATCATCCACACAATTCACAAAAGCAAATATATAAAGAATAAGAATATTCTTTATTAATAATAATGTAATCTTTATTACAGAAGAATAAAATGAAGATTACAAAATAATAAAAATAAAATTACAAAAATATGAAGAAGATTACACTCGACTATTTACTAACTATTCTATAAAATAAAAACTAATCTAAAATCTTTATCTTTATATCTGTACCTGCAAAACAAACAGAAAATATATAGAGAAATAAAAGGTTAGAGTTAGTATTATTTTCTCTCAGACATGTCAGTGAAGTGCACTAGACAAATTCATCATTGAGAAATTTATAAAAAAGGGGCAAGTTTCACCAATATGAAAGAATCCATCTTTCATAAATTTAAAGCCAGAAGTCAAATAACAGCCAAGAGGGGCAAATTCACCAGCCAGGTGAAAGTAACCAGATAATAGTAAGTTTCAAAATTCTGAACATATCCACAAGTGCACAGCAAACACACAGGTAGGACACACACCAACATGCATGTGGTGTGTTGTCAACCTCACAGCACAGCCCCAAACTCACAAAACCACAATCACAGCCATGGAGAGGCACTAGTGCATCTCTCCAATGTTTGCACACAAGAACAGCCAGCTTAGACAGCAGCTTACCAAGCACATCAGCCAAACCAAACCACCAAAGATCAACCAAACATCACCAGGATGGTGACATAAGGAGGGGGAAGGATCAGGTGGACAGCAAGGCCAAGTCCAGGAGCTAGGAGGAGCAGGCTAGCTCAAGGTCAAGCACAGGAGTCCAGCAAAACCAGATCAAGATCATCACCAACTTACTCCACAGTCATCAGATTTTGTGGTGAGCATCATAAAGCCCTCACTTGATCTAATCATCTTATCTAGACAGAAGCATGTGTTGTTTCATGAACAAACCCTCAGAAAGCACCCAAGTGGGGTGAATCCATCATAGGGGTTTTTTTGAACTCTAAAAGCAAACAACAAAGTACCTGGATCCAACAAGAGCTCAGAGCAACATCATTGCTCTGGTTGTTAGGCTATATCTTACAATTCAAGCATAAATATATCTATGATCTATTTCTAGGCACATCCCTATAGAAAGGGTAGCACCTTAGAAACTAATCCTTTGGATCCAAATCATGATCAAGCTTACTATAATTTTTCCAAGCTTTGATTCAAGAAAGAATGGTTGGTACCACTACCAGGAATATCTATATGAATCAACAAGATAAGATCTGAATCCCTAAGCCTCAGACAAACATCATTGGTCTTAGGGAATTCAGAAAAAGAACATTTCCATTTATATTTCAAAGCCAAGTTTGTCTTAAGCATAAAACAACCCAATCAATGGATTAGAATCAAACTTGTGTGCCATACCATGATGGTGTCACAAGAACCATCCATTATGAATCAGGATAGACCTTTAATCATCACAAATTCAGACAATCAACTTACTAATCATTTTCCTGTTAACACAAGAATCATAACTATGATATTCCTATGTTAAACTTCACTGTTTGAGATCATGATCTCAAACCACATGTTAATTCCCAAGCCAACAGCACAAAGACAGTGGTTTCATCCTATCATAATCATGACCATAAATCAAATAACAGTGGAAAGTTATCAAGTCATTGGCTTTACCAAGCATGTTTCCCAAGCAACTATATCATCTGAATCAGATGCAATCCAAGCATAAAATCATCTAGTAAGCCACTAGAAACATTATAGATCATCTTAAGCAACAAGCCTCAGGCCAATAACCACTTAGCACGTTTACAATTCATCCAAACATGATCCAGCATCTAGCATCAGATCAGCAAGAATAGAGAGCACCAAGGGAGAGGAATCATACTCACCGTAGGTCCTCGCTGAAGACAAGAAGAGGAAGCAGAGGGGACGACGACCATGGCAGCACGAGGAACACCCCAGAGGGGGCGCTACAACCCGCACGGCGCAACGGCAGCGATCCTGATCACGCTTGGAGGTGCAGAGCATCACCTCTACACACGACGGCCACGGCAGCACCTGGATCCATGCCAACCCCCAAACCCTAGGGTTTGGGACGGCATCGATCCATTGCAGGAGAGCCCCATGCTCGAATCCAATTGGATAGAACGAACGGGCGTTGTCCACAACCCCCTGTTGCACCATGGTGGTGACCAGAACGGCCTATGGCGGCGGGAATCGCCGGTGGCGGCATCGCCGGCCACATGGTCGGGGTCAAAGGAGGAGAGGATGAGCTCGAGGGAGAGTGAGGCAGTGAGGAGTAGGCCGAGTTGGGACAAACCCTTCGGGGTGGTTCTTTTGTCTATGACTGATGGGCCACTAGGGCCCAATAAGTATAACTAGCCCACAAATCTTTTCAGGCCTGTTTTAATAAACAGGAAAAGACCAAAATACCGCTGGACTTAACTAAATTCTAGAAAATAAAATATAAGTCCAAAAATTATAAATAAAATAATTTTGGATTCACAATAATCCATACTATTCAAATAAAATAAAATATAAAATTTTAGACATTAAAATTTTTATAAGAATTTTGTAATTTACATATTCCTTAGGAAATTTTACAAAATTATTGAAAGATGATAAAAATAAATAAAAATCACTTTCATTATATATTAATATTGTAGTATTTTTGAAAATACTAAATAAATATTTAATAACAATTTTTAATATATAATTGATAATTCCTAAAAGAATTATTAAATCAATGAAAGTCAAATAAAAAGGAAATAAAATAAAATAATTCAATATATGTTATAAATATTAAAAAGTAATATTTATAAATGATTTATTATTAAAAAGGACCTTATATAATAATAGGGTAAATGCATATCAAATTAAATAATGCATTACATTATTTGCATAATCATTTTGCTTCTTTAAATATTGTCCTTACCGGGCAATAGGGTGGTTTTGTAGACATAGAAGATCAAGGTCCAGTGCAAGCATCAGACTTCACTACCTTGCCATCACAAGGCAAGTTCATCACTTGCTCATGTCCTTTGAAGAGTCTTTATCAAAGTATTTGCAAATAATGTGTTATCATATATGCTATAAAAGAAAGAAAATATTATTTTCACAAATAAAGAAATCATAGATATCATCCTAAGTGATGATATAATGGAGCAATAGAATTTAGGGTTCTAGTTGCAAACAATGATGATCAAGTAGGCACTTAATAACCCCTGACATCAGTGATTCTAGCGCCGTATATTAAACGTAAGCCATGAGATTTGGAATGGGACAGAGAAGTCAGCTGTATCTTCTTCCTCTCGCATGAAGCCGGATGTGCAGGTCGTGGCTGTTATCCTCGAAGCGTGCATATTGATTGGTAATTCGTAGAGGATATGCAGCATATGGGTGGGAACCCTCATCATCCCACGATAGTTCTGGCATCTAACGGTTTGTACAAACCATTGCCGTAATTCATTATGTGGGCATGCTGTACACCAAGGAGGCATGCGGGGTCGCGAAGGGGGCAATGATTGGCTTGGACCAACTATTGGGCCCCACATCATGGAATTGTGGACGGGAAAGTACGCCCGGTTGTGCAACAAGGAGTTGATCTCTCATGGGAAAAGTAATGCACCTCTGAAGAGTGTAAGAACTGTAATTTGTTACTCCCTGTTCCAGGAAGGAGCTACAAACGCGGCATGAAATAAACTCCATGAAAGTTCTGGTCAACCTGTGAAGGCTAATGGTCACAGTTTTTCAGAATAAAATCAATCTTTGAAGAAAGATTTACAAAAACTGCATAGTGCCAAGGATTTATAATCCGAGGTGGTATTTAGAGCATCAAACTTCCCACCTTGCATAAAATGAACTTGTTGGGTCACGCTGTTACTCATTCTTTCTTTTGATCCCTTGCTTAGACTCTGAGGATCCCAAAGACGTACCAATGTATGCAGCCGAATGTCAAGAAGATGTGTTCTACGAGGAACCTGATCTATCTGGAGGTGTTGAAGGAGTGGATTACGAGATCCGCTATGGTGTCGATGATAACGAGTCCAACTAAGTACTCCTAGTTAATAGTAACCAACGGAGCCGAGCAGCATGAACTCTATAGAATAAGCTGCTGAGCTCAACTCCTAGTCGGAGTTGTTACTTTTAAATTCCGCGGAAACACTTTATATTTTGGTTTGTAAGTTGAATCTTTTGGAAGTCTTGAACTTCCGGTATTGTAATAATAATAAGGTGTGTACATTTGTAATATGGACCCGCAATGTTTCTGTTATACCACTATGAGAGATGTGATATTTACAAAACGGTGTTTTGTGGATGTCATGTAAACGACTATAGTATACTACACATGCAGTGGTATGTTGGGTCACCGTAGTTGGTATCAGAGCAAATTTCTTTGACCTTAGGTTGGAAACCTAGTAAAGGGTATTACCTGTAGGAAAATTTAGCAATGATAAAGAATTCTCTAAAAATAATATAATGGGTATTCAAATGAGAATATTCCGTTATATATTTTAGTGCGATAATTCTTTGTTATGATGCATTATATCATTGGATACTAATCAAAAATTATTTTTCTGATATACAGAGTATGGCACCAAAGTTTCCAAAACAGACTTTGGTAAGGAAAGAGGAGACTCTTGATGATTATCAAGGATCATTCACAGACCAACTTCGTCAACTTTTAAAGCTCTTTAGTTGTACCACTAGAATTCCAGTGAACACTATCACTTACCTTGATGGTCGGATGTTATCCAAGTATCGTGTGAGTATCCAACTTCCAGAGAAGCTTGGATTATATCATGATCTACCTATACGAGAAAATAGGAGTCATTTAGCAGCATATCATGTTGTTGTTGTGGAGGCGATAGCTAATATCCGGGAGCAGAAAACCAAGGAGCTAGAAGGTATCACATTCTCTGTGATACCTCATGATTCTATAGATTCGGAGCCTATATCGGATCTTCTTACTTTGGTTAAGAAGAATCCTAAGTTACATTCCAAGTTTATGGATAGATACCGAACACTCGTTGCGTCTTTTTATAAGACACATCAAGTGATTCTTGAAGACAAAAATGACATGTTAGAGGATCTAACTGATCCGGAAAGGAGGAAGAAGTTAGCATTCCGGTTAGAGAAAGAAGAAAGTAGTAGTGCAACACCTATCTTTAAGGATATACCTATAGATCCTGAATCTTTTATACCATATCCTGATTCACCAAGACCTGAACCTATACATGATCCTACTATGGATATGTGGTATGCAGTACCACAGGGCTCAGAGGATGGTTCTGACTCAGAACTTCCTATTGAGAATTTGGATGGTTGGAGAATGGGACCATATGATGGATCTCATGAATACCAGATGTCCACAAATGGTTCTGACAGAAATGTTGGACAATCTAGTTGGATGGGTGCAAGAATGAACCCTAATAATAGTAGTAGAAATACCATGTCAATAGATAATCAGGATGAAGAAGAAGATCCTGAGGAGAGAGTGTTTGAATCATCAATATCTTCTCAAAACCCAGGGAATATACATTATCCAGTGTTTAATTATCTTCCCATGAGAGCACCTGGGAAGCAGCAGGATCTGCGTATCCTGTTGACAACTCAAGAAATGAAGCTCAGGAGATGCAGGCTGGAGATACTATTGAATATGTTTCTGAAGACTTTTTAGCTGAGCTGGAGGGAGTCAATGCGCTCAGGTTGAGTAATGACTCAAGTCCTAATACTTCGTATACAGAGTATGTTCCTTCTGGAAGGCCATATGTTCCACAAACTGTGCGACGAACAACACGTCATCACGGTTGGACATCAGGCATGTACGATGAGCGTAGTTACTACTAGGAGACAATTAGTTAGTAGTATCAAGTACTGTGTATTGTACCCCAAGTAATAAGGTAGTTTTGTGATTATACATATATGGTATATGTTGTAATGACTTTGTATCATTATGATATTATGTAAAATATGTGAAATGCATATTTGGATTTTCTTTGGATCTTCATTCTGTGACTAGTTCTGTGCGTAAAATCGAGCTCAGAACACATGTGCATGATGTAATTATGAGTATTCGCTTTATGTTGCAGGACTAGAGGGTCATGGATACTGGTGTAGGAATGGAAACTGAGCAGCATCCGATGGAGCGAGAGGCCAAGGAAAAGGCCGATGCAGATGCAGCAAACCAAGAAGCATTACCACCACCACCAATGAAGCCGTTAATGGAGCAGAATTTTATGCAATGCATGCAAATGATGCAAGAGACCCAGAACAAGTTCATGGAAGAGCTGCTGGGACGAGCAAATCAGAGGACACGTAAAGGTGGAGGAGTGAGTCTATCTGATTTCCAGAATGCAAGACCGTTACCTTTTGCATCAGCCCCTGAACCAATGGATGCAGAAGACTGGCTAGCGGATACTGAAAGGAAGCTGAAAACTTTAGGTTGCAATGATGAGGAGAAATTGAGGTATGCAACTCATCTTCTGACTGGACCTGTACCATCATGGTGGGAAAATCAGTTGGCCATGCAACAACCCGGAAGAGAGTTTACCTGGGAAGAGTTCAAGCAGAGATTCCGTGAATATCTTGTTCCGGAAAGTGTTATGGAGTTGAAGCGGAGAGAATTTGAGGAGCTTCAGCAAGAATATACGAGTGTCATGAAGTACATCCGGGAGTTTAGTCAACTGTCTCGTTATGCTGACGAGGATGTCAACACGAAAGATAAGCGAAAGAAGCGTTTCCTGCGTGGATTAAATCCATTTGTGAAGATGCAGCTAAGGGTAGCCAATAAGCAAACTTATCAGCAGTTGTTGCATGTAGCCATTACTTTTGAAGATGACTACAAGAATGTCCAAGAGGATCAGAGGAAGAGAGCCAAGAAGGAAACCAATATAATTTAGGCAAGCAAACCTAAACCCAACCTGGAGTTCAAACCTTAGAATAGGAATTATGGCAACAACAACAATAACAATAACAAGGGTAGTGGTGGAAATCAATCCAATCCGAGAAGGAATGTTATTTGTAACAATTGTGGAATTCCAGGGCGTTTCCAGAGGGAATTCCAAAAGCCAGTAGTGATCTGTTACGGTTGTGGTCAGAAGGGTCATATCAAGCCAGATTGTCCGAGCAAATCACCTGGAGGATGGCCTACCAAGGGAGGAGGACAAGACAGTGGAGGAAATGTACAGCCCAATAAAAAAGGAAATAATGGCAAGAACAACAATGGCAAGAGGAACCGACCTACTAGGAAACTGAATTGTGCAACCCTCGAGGAGGTGGATAATTCGGAGCATGCAGTGATAGGTACGCTCAATATCCTTACCAATCCCGGTAAAGTTCTATTTGATACTGGTGCAACTACTTCATTCATTTCTGAAGAATTTTGTGATAAGTTCAGGATTAGAAGGGCAACGTTAGAAAGTCCTATGACCGTAGTTACGACAGGAGGGAATGTGATTGTACTCCACATAAAACAAGATCAGGTTATCTCGATCTATGGTTATACATATTTCGCAGATCTTTATGTGATTCCTTTGAAGGGAATTGCAGTAGTGATGGGGATGGATTGGATGATGGAACATGGAGCTCATATAAATTGTGAGGAGAAAACTGTCTCAATCAAAACTCCAAGTGGAGCAAGGATAGTTTACCAAGCAGATAACCATAGTAATATCATGGTGGATCTGCAGTTGAATTCAATGAAAGAAGTTAAACTGGAAGAGATTTCTATAGTTAATGAATTCCAAGATGTTTTTCCAGCAGAGCTACCAGGAATGCCACCAGACCAGGAGATAGAGTTTACTATTGACCTAATTCCTGGTACAGCACCAATAGCTCAAGCACCATATAAAATGGGAACCAAAGAGTTGAAAGAACTCAAAGATAAAATTGATGAGTTAGAGAGAAAAGGATTTATACAGGAAAGTGTATCTCCATGGGGAACACCAGTAATCTTTGTGGATAATAGAGATGGTGGAAGACGGATGTGTGGTGATTATAGAAATCTGAACAACATGACTATCAAGAATAAGTATCGTTTACCAAGAATTCAAGATTTTTTTGATCAAGTGAAAGGAGCTGGAGTATTTTCAAACATCGATTTAAGATCTGGATACCATCAAATAAAAATCAAACCGGAAGATGTTCCAAAAACAGTATTTGTCTCAAGATATGGACACCATGAGTATCTGGTAGTACCATTTGGTTTGACCAATGCATCGGCAATATTTATGAATCTGATGAACAAGATCTTCATGCCATATTTGGACAAGTTCGTCATAGTATTTATTGATGATATTTTGATATATTCCAAGGATAAGGAAGAGCATGCTGATCATTTGAGAATAGCATTGCAGACTTTAAGAGAACATAAGCTTTATGCTAAGTTCAGTAAATGTGAATTTTAGCTTGATGAGGTAGAATTCCTCGGTCATGTGATCAGTAAGGATGGAATTGTTGTGAATCCATCTAAAGTTCAGTCAGTACTAAAGTGGACTGCACCGACCAATGTGAAGCAAATTCGAGGTTTCTTAGGAATGGCTGGTTATTATCGGAGATTCAATGAAGGTTTCTCCAAAATAGCCGGACCAATGGCCAAATTATTAAGGAAGAATACGCCATTCAAATGGGATGAGAAATGTGAAGCAAGTTTTCAAGAGTTGAAGACTAGACTAACCACAGCTCCAATTTTAGCAGTTCCTGAAACAGGAAAGGACTTCACCGTATACTGTGATGCATCTAAAGAAGGTTTGGGTTGTGTATTAATGCAAGATCGGAAAGTGATTGCTTATGGTTCAAGACAACTGAAACCACATGAAGTCAACTATCCAACTCATGATTTAGAGTTAGCAGTAGTAGTTTTTGCACTGAAAGGATGGAGGAATTTTCTTTATGGAGCCAGATGTGAGTTATACACTGACCATAAAAGTCTCAAATATTTATTCACTCAAAAGGAATTGAATATGAGACAGAAGCATTGGTTGGAATTAATCAAGGATTATGATTTAACAATCAACTACACTCTAGTGAAAGCGAATATTGTGGCAGATGCTTTAAGCAGAAAGAGTGCAAATATTCAGCCAAGCAATAGGGAGTTACCAAAAGAGTTACAAATGGACTTGGAAAGATTAGAGCTTCAATTTATCGGAATAGAGGTTCTTGGAGGATTACCTACTATGCAGGTAGTTGCAGAGCAGGACAGTGATCTTAAGCAAGAAATTTTTAGACATCAAGAAGATCCTTTTATTGCTGAGGAAATTCAGAGGATATCTCAAGGGCAAAAATCAGTTTTTCGCCCTGGAGATTATGGGTCTTTATGGTTTCAAGACCGTCTTTGTGTTCCATATGTGACTGAGATTAGAAATGTCATACTCAAAGAAGCACATGATACACCATATTCTATACATCCAGGGAGTACTAAGATGTATATGGATTTGAAAGAACTATTCTAGTGGAATAACATGAAAAGACATATTGCTAAATATGTATCTGAATGCCATACTTGTCAAAGGGTGAAAGCTGAACATCAAAGTACAGCAGGACCATTACAACCCTTAGAAATTCCTGAATGGAAATGGGAGGAAATAGGCATGGACTTGATTACAGGATTGCCTATGACACCAAAAAGGAAGGATATGATATGGGAATTGTGGACAGATTCACTAAGAGTGCAAATTTTATTCCGGTGAATCAAAAGGATAATGCCAAGAAGTTAGTTGAAGTATATGTCAAACAGATAGTAAGTAAGCATGGAGTACCCAAAAAGATCGTAACTGATAGGGGATCAGTGTTTACTTCGGCGTTTTGGAAGCAATTGCATGAAGCACTTGGTTCAAAGTTAGATTTCAGCACGACATATCATCCTGAGACAGGAGGTCAAACTGAAAGAACAAATCAAATACTAGAAGACATGTTAAGGGCTTGTGCATTAGATTTTGGAGGAACATGGGAAGATCATCTACCATTGGTAGAATTTTCTTATAATAATAGCTATCAGAGTAGTCTGAAGGCAGCTCCATATCAGGTTCTGTATGGAAGGAAGTGTAGATCACCAATATGTTGGTATGAGCCTGGAAGTAGCAAAGAATTTGCGCCAGATTATATCAAGGAAAGACAAGACATCATTGATAATATCAGGGATAGACTAAAAATAGCCCAGAGTAGGCAGAAAAGTTATGCGGATCAAAGTCGAAGATCATGGCATCTAGAAGTGGGAGATATGGTCTATTTGAAAGTAAGTCCAATGAAAGGGGTGAAAAGATTCGAAGTTAAAGGGAAATTGAGTCCAAGATATATCGGACCATTCAAGATACTGAGTCAAAACAGAACTATAACTTATGCTTTAGAGTTACCATCAAGATTGGCTCAAGTGCATAATGTTTTCCATGTGTAAGTTCCAGATGATGCAATCACACATTAAGAGATAGAACTACAAGCAGACCTGACCTATATTGAAAAGCCTTGTAAGATTCTGGAAGAAAACTGAAAAAGATTAAGGAACAGAGCAATCAAATATTGCAAGGTACAGTGGGAACATCACCGTGAGAGGGAAGCCACATGGGAGAAAGAAGTGGATTTAAGAAAAGCCTATCCAGAACTATTCAGGTACATCTCCACAAACTTCGAGACGAAGTTTAATTTAAGGGGGAAGTATGTAACATCCCAGCATTTAGGAACTAATGAAGGGTAGATTTAGGAATATGGAATGTTGCATGCATTCATCTATGAAAATGTGGGTAAAATTTTCGCCAAAATAAAAACTTCAAGTGATCAAGGTTTCTTTCATACTTTGAGATTAGGTTTAGTCTTAAAGGATGATTGCTATAGCCTTTGATATGATCCTTGAGGAATTAAGTGTTTAAAAAGTGGATTTGAATTTTAAATTTGAGAGAGTTTGAATTATAATTCATATAAATTAGGGATAAGTTTTGAATCTTAATTTAATTAAGAAATAAATATTACAACTTAAATACTATTCAAAGAAAAACAATAATGGATATGAAAACTTATTTCATATCATCAATATATAACCAAGTTACAAAATTATAACTTATTGAAATCATCCACACAATTCACAAAAGAAAATATATAAAGAATAAGAATATTCTTTATTAATAATAATGTAATCTTTATTACAGAAGAATAAAATGAAGATTACAAAATAATAAAAATAAAATTACAAAAATATGAAGAAGATTACACTGGACTATTTACTAACTATTCTATAAAAGAAAACCTAATCTAAAATCTTTATCTTTATATCTGTACCTACAAAACAAACCGAAAATATATAGAGAAATAAAAAGTTAGAGTTAGTATTATTTTCTCTTAGACATGTCAGTGAAGTGCACTAGACAAATTCATCATTAAGAAATTTATAAAAAAGGGGCAGGTCTCACCAATATGAAAGAATCCATCTTTCATAAATTTAAAGCCAGAAGTCAAATGACAGCCAAGAGGGGCAAATTCACCAGCCAGGTGAAAGTAACCAGATAATAGTAAGTTCCAAAATTCTGAACATATCCACAAGTGCACAGCAAACACACAGGCAGGACACACACCAACATGCATGTGGTGTGTTGTCAACCTCACAGCACAACCCCAAACTCAAAAAATCACAAGCACAGCCGTGGAGAGGCACTATTGCATCTCTCCACTGTTTGCACACAAGAACAGCCAGCTTAGACATCAGCTTACCAAGCACATCAGCCAAACCAAACCACCAAAGATCAACCAAACATCACCAGGATGGTGACATAAGGAGGGGGAAGGATCAGGTGGACAGCAAGGCCAAGTCCAGGAGCTAGGAAGAGCAGGCTAGCTCAAGGTCAAGCATAGGAGTCCAGAAAAACCAGACCAAGATCATCACCAACTTACTCCACAGTCATCAGATTTTGTGGTGAGCATCATAAAAACCTCACATGATCTAATCATCTTATCTAGACAGAAGCATGTGTTGTTTTATGAACAAACCCTCAGAAAGCACCCAAGTGGGGTGAATCCATCATAGGGGTTTTTTTGAACTCTAAAAGAAAACAACAAAGTACCTGGATCCGGCCAGAGCTCAGAGCAACATCATTGCTCTGGTTGTTAGGCTATATCTTACAATTCAAGCATAAATATATCTATGATCTATTTCTAGGCACATCCCTATAGAAAGGGTAGCACCTTAGAAACTAATACTTTGGATCCAGATCATGATCAAGCTTACTATCATTTTTCCAAGCTTTGATTCAAGAAAGAATGGCTGGTACCACTACCAGGACTATCTATATGAATCAACATAAGATCTGAATCCCTAAGCTTCAGACCAACATCATTGGTCTTAGGGAATTCAGAAAAGAATATTTCCATTTATCTTTAAAAGCCAAGTTTGTCTTAAGCATAAAACAACCCAATCAATGGATTAGAATCAAACTTGTGTGCCATACCATGATGGTGTCACAAGAACCATCCATTATGAATCAGGATAGACCTTTAATCATCACAAATTCAGACAATCAACTTACTAATCATTTTCCTGTTAACACAGGAATCATAACTAGGATATTCCTATGTTAAACTTCACTATTTGAGATCATGATCTCAAACCACATGTTAATTCCCAAGCCAACAGCACTAAGACAGTGGTTTCATCTTATCATAATCATGACCATAAATCAAATAACAGTGGAAAGTTATCAAGTCATTGGCTTTACCAAGCATGTTTCCCAAGCAACTATATCATCTGAATCAGATGCAATCCAAGCATAAAATCATCTAGTAAGCCACCAGAAACATTATAGATCATTTTAAGCAACAAGCCTCAGGCCAATAACCACTTAGCATGTTTACAATTCATCCAAACATGATCCAATTCATCCAGTATATGATCAACCCCAGGATAAGGACCCTAAATGGATATGTCATTCTAATCAAAATCAGACAGTAGCCAGAGAGGACACTGCCAGCATCTAGCATCGGATCAGCAAGCACAGAGAGCACCAGAGGAGAGGAATCGAACTCACCGTAGGTCCTCGCTGAAGACGAGAAGAGGAAGCAGAGGGGCCGACGACCATGGCAACACGGGGAGCACCCCAGAGGGGGCGCTGCAAACCGCACGGCACCACGGCAGCGACACTGATCATGCCTGGAGGTGCAGAGCATCACCTCGACACACGACGGCCACGGCAGCACCTGGATCCATGCCAACCCCCAAACCCTAGGGTTCGGGATGGCATCGATCCATTGCAGGAGAGCCCCAGGCTCGAATCCAATTGGATAGAAC
The DNA here is from genome assembly GCA_916181665.1 of Avena sativa. Classification (NCBI taxonomy): domain Eukaryota; kingdom Viridiplantae; phylum Streptophyta; class Magnoliopsida; order Poales; family Poaceae; genus Avena; species Avena sativa. The sequence continues at coordinate 45,315,302 of OV702279.1, read as the reverse complement.
GAACGGGCGTCGTCGACAACCCCCTGTTGCACCACGGCGGCGACCAGAACGGCCTACGGCGGCGGGAATCGCCGTCCACAGGGTTGGGGTCAGAGGAGGAGAGGATGAGATCGAGGGAGAGAGAGAGAGGAAGTGAGGAGTGGGCCGAGTTGGGCCAAACCCTTCGGGGTGGTTCTTTTGTCTATGACTGATGGGCCACTAGGGCCCAATAAGTATAAATAGCCCAGAAATCTTGTTAGGCCTGTTTTAATAAACAGGAAAAGACCAAAATACCCCTAGACTTAACTAAATTCTAGAAAATAAAATATAAGTTGAAAATTTATAAATAAAATAATTTTGGATTCACAATAATCCATACTATTCAAATAAAATATAATATAAATTTTAGACATTAAATTTTTTATAAGAATTTTGTAATTTACATATTCCTTAGAGAATTTTACAAAATTATTGAAAGATGATAAAAATAAAAATCACTTTCATTATATATTAATATTGTACTCCCTCCGATCCTAAATAAGTGTCGCCATTTTGAACTAGAGTTAGTTCAAAACCGTGACACTTATTTAGGATCGGGGGGAGTAGTATTTTTGAAAAATACTAAATAAATATTTAATAACAATTTTTAATATATAATTGATAATTCCTCAAAGAATTATTAAATCAATGAAAGTCAAATAAAAAGGAAATAAAATAAAATAATTCAATATATGTTATAAATATTAAAAAGTAATATTTATAAATGATTTATTATTAAAAAGGACCTTATATAATAATAGGGTAAATGCATATCAAATTAAATAATGCATTACATTATTTGCATAATCATTTTTCTTCTTTAAATATTGTCCTTACCAGGCAATAATGATTATTTGTAGACATAGAAGCTCAAGGTCCAGTGCAAGCATCAGACTTCACTACCTTGCCATCACAAGGCAAGTTCATCACTTGCTCATGTCCTTTGAAGAGTCTTTATCAAAGTATTTGCAAATTGTGTGTTATCATATATGCTATAAAAGAAAGAAAATATTATTTTCACAAATAAAGAAATCATAGATATCATCCTAAGTGATGATATAATGGAGCAATAGAACTTAGGGTTCTAGTTGCAAACAATGATGATCAAGTAGGGACTTAATAACCCCTGACATCAGTGATTCTAGCGTCGTATATTACGCGTTAGCCATGAGATTTGGAATGGGACAGAGAAGTCAGTTGTATCTTCTTCCTCTCGCATGAAGCCAGATGTGCAGGTCGTGGCTGTTATCCTTGAAGCGTGCATATTAATTGGTAATTCGTAGAGGATATGCAGCATATGGGTGGGAACCCTCATCGTCCCACGATAGTTCTGGAATCTAACGGTTTGTACAAACCATTGCTGTAATTCATTATGTGGGCATGGTGTACACCAAGGAGGCATGCGGGGTCGCGAAGGGGGAAGTGATTGGCTTGGACCAACTACTGGGCCCCACATCATGGAATTGTGGACAGGAAAGTACGCCCGGTTGTGCAACAAGGAGTTGATCTCTCATGGGTAAAGTAACGCACCTCTGCAGAGTGTAAGAACTGTAACTTGTTACTCCCTGTTCCGGGAAGGAGCTATGAACGCAGCAGGAAAGGAACTCCATGAATGTTCTGGTCAACCTGTGAAGGCTGATGGTCATAGTTTTTCAGAATAAAATCAATCTTTGAAGAAAGATTTACAAAAACTGCATAGTGCCAAGGATTTATAATCCGAGGTGGTAGTTAGAGCATCAAACTTCCCACCTTGCATAAAATGAACTTGTTGGGTAACGTTGTTACTCATTCTTACCTTTGATCCCTTGCTTAGACTCTGAGGATCTCGAAGACGTGCCAATATATGCATCCGAATATCAAGATGTGTTCTACGAGGAACCTGATCTATCCAGAGGTTTTGAAGGAGTGGATTTTGAGATCTGCTACGGTGTCGATGATAATGAGTCCAACTAAGTACTCCTAGTTAATAGTAACCAACGGAGCCGAGCAGCATGAACTCTATAGAATAAGCTGCTGAGCTCAACTCCTAGTCGGAGTTGTTACTTTTAAATTCCGCTGAAACACTTTATATTTTGGTTTGTAGTTGAATCTTTTGGAAGTTTTGAACTTCCGGTATTGTAATAATAATAAGGTGTGTACATTTGTAATATGGACCCGCAATGTTTATGTTGTACCACTCTGAGAGATGTGATATTTACAGAACGGTGTTCTGTGGATGTCATGTCAACGACTATAGTATACTGCACATGCAGTGGTATGATGGGTCACCGCACCGAGACACCAAATCAAAGATATCTCCCCCTCCAACCATCCAAAGATCTTGATCTTTGGAGAATCAAAGGAGGAGGCATTGATCTACATCTTCACCAAAAGATATATTCATTTCCCTCTTATTCATTTGGCGGCCCCTAACCCTAGTTCTTGATTTGGTTCTTACAATATTGTCTTTGATTGTTGTGACAACTTTCTTGTATTCGTGAGCCTCCAATTTAGTTGTGGATGTGTGCCTCGAACTTGTTGTAAAGGTGTCGGCTTCCACCTTGAAGGTTGTCGATATAGTGGAAGAGTGAATCGGTCCCCTTGGGGTGAGGTTCACCAGAGAACAAGGGAGGCCCTTCGTGGTGTTGGTGGTTTGGAACCACCCAATCTCCAAACGCAAAAGTACTTCCCCTCAAAAGGAAGGAACTGTGGGAAATCATCCTTGCGTCTCTGCATGCTCCACTTTGGTTACTTCTATCCTTTACCGCACTTTACTTATATCTTGTTCTTGCCTAGTGGTTTGTGCTAGGGTAACATATAGGTAAATTAACCTTAGTTGCATATCTAGAGAATTTACCTTTTGTGTCAAACCCTAAATTAAAAAAAGAGTAAAAGTTGGAGTAGCACCTATTCACCCCCCCCCTCCCTCTAGGTGCCCATATGATCCTTTCAATTAGTATCAGAGTCTCGGCTCTTATTTCGGGCTTTACCACCTAAGAGTATATGGGTAGCAATGATGGATAAGGTGGGAGTGCGACTAGTACCTTGGTGTACATGGAGGATCTCAAGAATTTGGAATCAAGCTTGAGCTCCTCCCTGGGCAACAAAATCAAACAGTTGCATGACCTAGTCGAGTAACTTGTTTGGGAAAAGTTAGCCTCTCCACCTCCTTCTCTAGAGGAACCCCCCACACTTCCTAAGGTGAACGCTTCAGCTACACCAACGGTTGGTGTGGTGGGGGATGAACATAATAAACCTAATTCCTCCACCAAAAAGGGCGATGGGAAGGAAGAGCACCATGCGGCTCCTGGGTGGTACTCTCCCGACCCTCCGATCCCTCACTCACATATAAATAATAGAGGTGACTTACCTAAGCTCGCTGCACATTCTTTTGCCCAATGGCATGTTTTAATGAAATCTCATGTGTGCAGCTCTTGCATTGACTTGTGGAACATTATTGAAGATGAACTCAGAATTGAGAATCCAACCAATTTTACAAGAAGATAAGTGGTCAATAGTCAACTCAATGCCACCGCTTTGCACATGATACAACTAGGTGTGGAGCCAAAAGATTTTCCTCACATTGAAGACCTCAACACCGCCAAGGAAGCTTGTGATGCTATCATTGAGTTGTTTGGGGAAATGGAAGCATGAGACGAAACCGGTGTGATGCATTGAGCAATGAAGCCGAAGGCTTCTATATGAAGGATGGTGAGGATCATGAAGACATGTATCAAAGGCTCAAATTCACTGCCACCGCCTTCAGAAATGTTGGTGCCTCACATGTGTATGATGCATGGATAGAAAGGAAGTATGTGAGTGCGCTCATGCCCTTCGAGCCCACCGACTTGAAGAGTCTCCAAGGAATACACAAATACCATCTCATGACCTCCAATGAAGTTATGCAAGAGATGGCTGCCTTCAAGGTTGTAGCCAAGAATTCCAAAGATGCCCGTGCTCGAGCCCTTGGAATGAGCAATGGTGTTAACCTTGCCTTGAAGGCCAAAGTTTTGAACTATGAGGAAGAAGAAGGAAGTGATGAAGGCTTGACTATAAGCCACCCCGAAGATGTCAATGTTGCTCATGGTGAATACATGGCCTTCTATGCAAGGAACTTTTGGAAAAATCACACCAGGTCCAATATGGAAATGCAACAAAGAAGCAACCCAAGTGGGAG